>CM061526.1:50164418-50811050 GCA_030068015.2 Neoceratitis asiatica | reverse complement strand
CAAGATCTCCGTCAGCGCCTATAATAACGAATGCAACTAAGGCATTCCAGGAGGGTATCATAGATATGTTAGCTGAGAATTACTTCATGGAACCAGGTTATTCATACAGCCGTGTAATCCATCTCATTAATGGCCGGCTCATGGCCCCCTACGCCAAGCCAATGCCGAGCTATGTGTACGTATTGCGACCTATAAGCGTATACATGTTGTTTCTAATATGTGGATTGTATGTGTATGCCATCATCGTCCAATTACTGATCTCAAAACTTCAGGGTACAAAGCTGAACTTGAGTTCGCTCTTATTATGCAACTACAGATCGATCCTCTATCTGCCAACCACCAACTACTGCCACTGGACGCGTGCTCAAAAGTTATGCGTCGTATTGGTCTTGCTGGGTGGCTTCCTCTCGACATGTATTTATCAGACACGATTAGCCAGCATGTTGATCGCACGTCTTCATGAGCCACAAATCAGTACATTGGCAGATATTGAGCGCACTAATTTTCGTATACCGCTGTCCCCGATCGATGCCGCCTACTTACGTAACATCAGGGGTTTACCGGAATTTCTTTATGAACGTATTATGGAGGTTCCAACTATACAAGCAGGCCAATGGCGACGTGAATTAAACACAAGCTTTATACATTCGGGCTTGGAGGATAAAGTGAAATTCTACATGTATCAACAGAAATTTTTACAAATACCCCGCTTTAAGATGATCGAAGAGAATCTGAAGGAATTGCCCGTCTTTATCGCTTTACCTCATGGCTCACCATTTATATTGCAAATGAACAGATTTTTCGAGATTGTTTTCGAGACAGGAATTTTCCATCATTTGATTTTCGATACTTTTGATGAAGGCATTAATAGTGGTGAAATTCGATTTTTTAAAACCACTCCGAGATTGTTTTATCCGATTGATGTAAAATATTTTTATTACATATTTGGCATTTGGTCTGTTGGGCTGTTATGTGCACTGATAACTTTCTTATTTGAATTGAAGATGAAAAAATAAATTTTGTAATTTGTTTAATAAAAATAAAAATAAAATTGGCTTTACTTTTAAAAGTGTATTTCGAGAAACCTCTAATTATTGCCGCTATCATTTCTTATAGTTCGAGTAACATAAAGCTACTTGATGAGGGAAGTACTGTTCCAAAAGAGAGAATAAACGAAAGCTGACCTCTCAAACTTTGTATAAAATTAGGCATCAATTTTTTATAGGAAATTGTGGACTAAAAAAGTCAATAGTGTTAACCGAAATAAGGAACACGAGGACTGCAGAACTAACCATTAGATCTACCACTGTCCTGTAGTCATCTGGACAACATCTATTTGCTAGATCGGTGGCCAGACGGATGGCACTTTGGCGGTCTCATCAATTACTTCGTTCCCCTTAATACTCTTTTGGCATGTATCGCATTGGACACACAATTGGTTCTTTGCAGCTATTTTATTAACAGTCTTAATAAAATGTGTGATTAGGTATTGCCATTTGGCAGTTAACGCATATTTTTATCATTTCATGTGGTTTCCAGCGATGTGAGCTAGCCAACGGCTTCTCTTACCGCTGAGACTCCTGCCTGGAATATATTTCAATAAAACCACAGGTTATCCATCAGCCATTTTTTATCCATCCCTCTTTTAATGAGACTCCACTGAATTGAGGTCGTATTGTAGCCGATCCACTCTATAAGTACATAGATTGAGCAGGTTCTGAAGAACTTTCACTATTAAGTTAAGGGTTGTTTTCGAGATCGGCTCTACTTGTTTTTCTGGGGAATGTAGTTCTGGCTTCCAGTCTTCTTTCCAGAACTGGTGACCTTCAACACTTTCTAGCCCTTAGGCGGCATATCAGAGTTTTTAGGTAAGGAGAAGAAGAGCGTCGCCAGTATGAACGGCCTGTAACTACAGTCCGCTATCTCTATTACGGCGCTTTCTCACAGGCCTTGAGGCAACTTAACAATATCCCTCACCCAAGGGAAAGGGCTTTACTTTAAATTTGCTTACTCAGTGCAAAGTAGCACTTGATGGCAGGTTTGATTCTGCGTTGGATTTCAAGACTCTCATTGTTTTTGGAGTTAATGCTGGTTCCTAGGTAGACGAAATTATTTACAGCTTATTTATTGCAGCTTTTTCTTGCGTTTCTTGAAGGGTTTTTTTTGTTGCACAGAGGAGGATGCGTATCTTTGCTACTAAAAGATAGTGATTCGCCTAGATTTTTGGCTGTCGGAGCGTTCGAACGTCAAAAACACTGGATACATATCATCCGTCTATCACGACATTCTCGGTCTGGTTGCGAGATTTTAAATCAGGAGCGACCTAAGTAGCTTGATGGAATTTCTTGTACTGAAACGTTTCGCATCCTTGATCATATCGTCTTTGCTTTCCGTCGGGGCGTGGGCGCAGATCAGCGACACGTTGAAGAGACTCGCTTTGATGCGGATTATAGTGCGACGTTTGGCCTTCGCGATGAACGGTAAAATTCGGGTCATAAGTCTCTCTTCTAAGACAAATCCAACACCACACTTTTACTCCTTTATATGATCTCTACAATAAAAGTCATAATAACCTATTTAATTTGTCCTCGTCTGGTCTTTCGCATTTCCTGCATGACCTTTCCGTTGGAGCTGGTTTCTACATATCGTGTCTCATATCCAGCACACAACTTCGCTAGGCCTAGTAGTATTTAGATTTTAGACACTTTAATATATCGAACCGCTCGCTGCAAAATCGACGCCCGCACGCAGGTGCCCCTTTGGTAAACAAAAGCTGCAATTTGACTTCAGTGAACCGTTAAGGCGAATAAAAAACATATTCCCTGAGCTAAGACTCCACACGGGCTAGCAACACCTTCTTGCCCAAACGCTTTTATCGATTTCTGTGAAGTGTTTAATGGGTTCTGAGACAAACCTTTTGACCCAAAATTGAGTAGTGCTATTATTGCGATTATTCCTAAGAAATATGACTTTAATGCAAATTTAGTTATTCAATTATCGCGATTTTCGTACTTTTAAAAATCACTGATTTCATCCAATCGCAATAGTCTCCGTACTTGTGACCCAATTAATATGTGAGCCAAATTTCATTAAAATATCTGAAAAGTTATAGTGAACACGGACGGGCAGACGAACAAGCGTGGCTAAATCGATTATTTCGTCATTGTGGCATGAAAAAACAAACGGTTGCCAACGCCAAGGTTGTCCCGCATCAAAAATTCATTCCCAAATGAAGGCGATTGGAAAAAGGTAAGCCTCCTCTCATGGCTTTGCTTGATTGGTGCACGAGACAACGAAATAAAAATTTGTTAATTAGCGGCAAATGCTCAAGGAAAAAACCATATAAAGGGTTTTCCAATAGGGATGATATAATTTCTAAGTGTCGTTTTGGCCATTTTTAATATGTCAGATATATGCAAGAGCAACGTTTACAATTATTCAATATTATTATCAAAATAATCGTTCTGCATTTTAGATTTTTTTTAAGAAAATCATCTTCTCCGATGAGGTTCACTTTCATCTGAGTGGTGCGATTCTGGTGCGAAGAAACTCCACAAATTATTCATGAACAACCATTACATTCACCTAAATTGACAGTTTGTTGTGGTTTTTGGTCTCGTGGAATTATCGGTCCGTACTTCTTTCGAAATGAAGCTGGTAGCATGTTACTGTCAATGGAGAGCGGTATAGATAGACAGATAACCAACGATTTATGGGAGAATTGGGAGAAGTTGATCTTAACAACATCTGATTCCAACAAGACGGGGCTACGTGTCACACAGCACGTGCAACAACCGAATTATTGCGAGAAAGGTTTGGAGATTCGATTATTTCAAGAAATTGTGACATTGAATGGCCTCCAAAAAGTTGTGATTTAACAGCATCAGACCACCTCTTGTGTGGTTATTTGAAGTCATTGGTCTTTAGCAATAAACCACACTCTCTTCAAGCTTTAAAAGTCAATATTGAACTGGCTATTCATGACTTGATTTAGTGGAAAAAGTGCTCAGAACTTAATTGTATCAATTATACCTCGCATTAAATAAAAACATTTGAATTTCTTTAACAATTAGTGTGTTTTTCTTTTTAAATCATATTACTCAAATTGGAAAACCCTATATAACAGTCTAAAAGAAAAATATGGTAGTTTGAAGGTAATCACTGAAGTCATGCTATGGAATTAGACTTTTCTAAATGTGCGATGTAATGCTTTTATGAGATTACTTTTAGTCAATTAATCTAAAAAAGAGCAAGACTTAAGTAACCACGTTCAATTACGAAAAGCAAGGATTATTTTGAAAGTTACTGTCTAACAAGACTTTTGTTTGTAATTTAGCAAAACAAGCGTTCATGGCGAAAAGGTTTCTCCACAAGCACGAAGCATTCAATATTTAACAAGGAATTGCTTTGGTCGAAGTTTTCCCTAACAAATTACATTGCAAATATAAACTATTTTGCTCCTAGGCAAATACTGGTTTTAGTTAAATTTTTCATTATATATGCCTCCAAACATTACACCAAGTCGGTCAATGGTTCAGAACACTATCCATACAAAAAAGCTCTATTCCAGGAAGATAGTAACAAAATCCGAAATGGTTAAAATCAACTGAAATCTGATCCAATCGAGAAATGTTGTCATCTTAATCTACAAACGGATCTCGATGATTTTAGGTGTTCTGACCCTGTGCCGCGCCGAAAGGTAGAATTATCAGTATTCGAACCCGCATAACTTATTTGCAAAATTCTTCAGTAACCTTAGTTAGACTTGTCTACGTTGAGCTCCTTTTACAGTCTTAAGACTATTTTCTACTCAGCGACCGAAAAACCGCTTTTCTGAACAGAACGAATCAAATGGGATATCAAACAATCCAAAAGCTTACTACAAGATCGGCATTACAAGGATCTTTATGGATGATACTTTCGTGTAATTATCATAATCATATCGTAAAATCACCAACTCAAAATTTTCATACTTTTATGCCTGCGAATTAAATATTTATAAATATGTTGACATACAAATGACTGCCAGAAAGATTTGTTCATGGAAAAGAAATAAACCCAAGAAACCACCTGCTAATATAACTTTGGCTGAAAAGTCCCGTCCCCAACGCTTATATATATATAAGTATATAGTGTTAGTTTTGCTGTATATCGAGAAGAAAAATAAAATCAACAATGAATAATATACTCATATTGCACTAACTCAGATATTTCAAAGAAACGTACCGTGTTCCTGGTCAAACAAAACAATTACAAAACTACATGAATTGAACTTGGAATTACTCCCATATCCACCTTAGTCGCTATATTTGACTCCCAGCGATTGTTCTCAGACTTCAAAAAATTCTCACCGGTGAGAAATTTCGATCCAATAAAGAAGTCATCGTTCAAACTGAGGCCTACTTTGAGGCAAAACACAAATCACTTGTTCAAAAGTAAATTGCATTGAAATATTAGAGCTACGCTGGAATTATTAAGTGGGTCTTAGTAGATATTTTATTGATGTAAATGATGGAAGTAAAATTTGAAGAAAAAAACTGTATATTCTTTGTTCGGCTCGATACTTTAGTCATTATATCCAGATTGACGTCATTGTGAAATCCGTGTGGTCATATCAAAACTTAAGTAGCAGCTCTTTGAGTATAAATACAAAAAAAAATATGTATATGCAAACAGAAAGCTAAATTAATTAAGCCGGTAATTAACCGGGATAATGAAATAAAAGTCATTCTACCTATTTATAACCCGCTATTATATCATATTGAACACTGTTATCATTAGACAGTCAGCTAAAGCAATTTTGTTTCTGAACACAAGTCAATAGTTATATTAACGGTAAACAGTTCAGTATACTTTTCGCGCTTCAAGCATACGGTTAAATTATTTCGAAATGCAACTAAAACTCTGCTTGCTGCTGTTAGCAATACAATTCTTGAAAAATGTGAACACTCTAAACCTCCTCAGCATAGTAAATAACTTAACTGTCGAATTGAAATTGGAATTAAATATTTTCATAAATATGCCTGAGGATCACGCCAATATGCTATACCAAAGCAATGTGATAATACCAAAACTAATAACCGATACTGAGCAAACGGATCTACAGATTATTGGACGTACAACAGAAAAAGTTTTGACCATCGCTTTTTTGAGCGCGAATGAAACCCAGCGTGCAATGGATTTCGTGGTCAAGCTTTTGTGGAAATTGCATTATACAAATGTGGTTTTCGTCTACAAAGCCACTGAAGACGTAGAGATTTTGCCAAAGCTTTTCAAGCGTTGTTTTCAACATGGATTTGTACATGTGCTGGTTGCGGTTAATGAAACGCTCTACACGTATCATCCGTTTCCAGCCTTAAAAATGGTCGAGTTGCGTACACTCAGCGATTATTACGATATGTCACACTTGGAGGACTTTCAGGGTTATCCGCTACGTATGATAATAACGCCAAATGCGCCGCGTATGTATCAATATAAGGATGCAAATGGCAACACGGTGACCACCGGCTACATTTATAGGTTTATGAAGCTGTTTGTAAAATATTATAATGGTACATTTCAAGAAATACCAAGATCTCCGTCAGCGCCTATAATAACAAATGCATCTAAGGCCTTCAAAGAGGGTATCATCGATATGTTAGCTGAGAATTTCTTCATAAAACCAGATTACGCATACAGCCGAGTAATGCGTTTCATTAATGGCGGGCTCATGGCCCCCTACGGCCCCCCATGGCCATTACCGAGCTATGTATACGTATTGCGACCATCATCATCATCATCGTCCAATTACTGATCTCAAAACTTCAGGGTACAAAGCTGAACTTGAGTTCGCTCTTACTTTGCAACTACAGATCGATCCTCTATCTGCCAACCACCAACTACTGCTACTGGACGCGTGCTCAAAAGTTGTGCGTCGTATTAGTCTTGCTGGGTGGTTTTCTCTCGACATGTATTTATCAGACACGATTGGCTAGCATGTTGATCGCACGTCTTCATGAGCCACAAATCAGTACATTGGCAGATATTGAGCGCACTAATTTTCGTATACCGCTGTCCCCGATCGATGCCGCCTACTTACGTAACATCAGGGATTTACCGGAATTTCTTTATGAGCGTATTATGGAGGTTCCAACTATACAAGCAGGCCAATGGCGACGTGAATTAAACACAAAATTTATACATTCGGGCTTGGAGGATAAAGTGAAATTCTACATATATCAACAGAAATTTTTGCAAACATCCCGCTTTAAGATGATCGAAGAGAATCTGAAGCAATTGCCCGTCTTTATCGCTTTACCTCATGGCTCACCGTTTATATTGCAAATGAATAGATTTCTCATCAATGTATTTGAGACAGGTACTTTCAAACATTTGATTCTCGATACTTTTGATGAAGGCATTAGAAGTGGTGAACTTCAGTTTTTTAGAACCACTTCGAGATTGTTTTATCCGATTGATATGACATATTTTTATTATATATTTGGCATTTGGTCTTTTGGGTTACTCTGTGCATTGATTAGTTTCTTATTTGAATTTCAATTCAATTCAATGAAAAAATAAATTTTGTAATTTGTTTTATGAAAATAAAAAAATTTTAGCTTTGCTTTTAATAGTATGTTTCAAAATATCTTTATTTATTGTCGCTGTCATCTCTTGTGATTCGAGTAACATAAAATTATGAAATACGCGAAGTACAGTTTCAAAATTGGAAAAGAACGAAAGCTGGGCTTAAAAACTTTGCATAAACAATTTTTTGAAGTTTTGTAGGGCAGTGTGGACAAAGAAATAGTCGACGAGATGGTTAGAACTGTTGAATCGAAATAGGGAACACCCAAAACGGTAGAATCGTGGCGAAAAAGGTGAAGATGACGAGAGGAATGATTTAACGTTATGCCATACCGCGAAAATCATGTGGAGGCAGCGAAAGGAGATACGTTAGATCCCACACGATCTATTAAGGACTGCAGAACCTACCATAAAGACTACAACTGTTTTATAGTCCTCTCGACAACATTTACTTACTGGTTCCGTGGCCAGACGGATGGCACTTAGGCAGTCTCGCCAATTCTTTCTTTCGCCAGAATACTTTTGCGATCTGTAACCCATTAGATATACAGTTTTTCCATTGCAGCTAGCTTAGTAACTGTATTAATATGTTAAAATGTGTGACTAGGTATTGCCACAGTCAATGCATATATTTATTATTTCATGCTTATCTCACCGCGAAGACTTCTGATTGGAATATATTGCAATAATTGAAGGTTTGTCTGATAGCGCAATAGATTCTGGCATGCACTCTACCATTCATTTTTGATCCATCCGTCTGGGGCCATATGAGCTATTCTGTGATTCCTGCTGCCTCTTCCCCTGATTCCCTGAACTATGTTAATATCGTGGCACATCTCTTGCAGCTCATCCATCCATCGGCTGCGTTATTCACCGTTCCCAATGTGAAAATCACTATAAGCCCACCGCAAAATCTTTGTCTTCAAAACTTTTAACGCCGACTCATTCTTGTAGTCATCGTCCCACCACAGATAGGAATGACGAGCGGCTTGAAGAGTTTGGTCTTTATTCATCGGGAAAGGACTTTACTTTACAATTGCTAATTCAGTGCAAAGTATGTAGCTCTTGTCGGCAAGATAAATTCTGTGGTGGATTTCAAGACTGACATTGTTCCTAGGTAGACGAAATTATTTACGACTTCAAAGTTATGACTGTCAATAGTCACGTGGAAACCGAGTAGCAAGCGCAAGTCTAATAAAGGGTGTTTTTTTTATAGAGGTATAGAACTTTAAGTCGCAATAAAACAACGATGGATTATTCGATTGACATGAATTTTATTTATCCGAAAGATAATCTTATGGCATTAGATTTTAAATATGATTTCTGGCATATGACTGCCACGGCTGGCGCGGATGTAGTCCAATCTGGACGTCCAATTTTCGATGACTTTTTCCAACATTTGTGGCCGTATATCGGCAATAACACGGCGAATGTTGTCTTCCAAATGGTCAAGCGTTTGTGGCTTATCCGCATAGACCAATGACTTTACATAGCCCAACAGAAAGTAGTCTAGCGGTGTTAAATCACAAGATCTTGGAGGCCAATTCACAGGTCCAAAACGTGAATAAATCACTTGACAGCTGTTAAATCGGTCGCAATCTTGAAAAGTAATACCAACTTAAAGTTCTATACCTCTATAAAAAAAAAACCTTTAGAAGCCCGCTGAGCTGTCTGTTGTAATTGTAGCTTTTCCTTGTGCTTGTTGACGGGCGTTCTCTGTGTATCTTTGCTGCTACAAGATAGTGATTCGAGTCGATTTTTGGCCCTCGGAGCGTACGCACACCAAAAGATTTTCGATCACGAGCGACCTAAGCAGCTTGATGGATTTTCTTGTGCTGAAATCTAGTTCTGCTGCTAATAATATTCCGCGCACCGGCGTGGCCAATCAGCCTCAATCCATTTGGGAACGTTTCGCATCCTTGATCATATCTTCTTTGCTTTCCGTTGGGGCGTGGGCGCAGATCAACGACACCTTGAAGAGATTCGCAATGAACGGTATAATTCGGGTCTTGAGTCTTTCGCCTAAGACAAATCCAACACCACACTTATGCTCCTTTATATGATCGGTGCAATAAAAGTCACAATAACCTATTTTAATCTGTCCTCGTACTGTCTATCGCATTTCCTACATGGCGCTGATGCCATTCTTACTTTTAAAGAGAACATCAACCAGCTGGATCAGATGCACATTCCTAATTTAAATACCAGATATTCCAGGTGCATGTCACTTAATCATAGTCCTTAACATGTTTGCAGTGGTCGTCATCAGATGTGGAGTCCCTCATCCGAGGCTATTGTGTCTTTTTCATTGGAACTAGTTTCCACTTTATATGTCTCAAATTCAGCGCACAACCCCGCTAGGCGAGTAGGAATTCGATAAATGAATTTGAACTCTGTTTGAAGTCTATGAGGACTTAATACTTTCCTTTTAGGCCAACTCATTAACAGCACATTTGCTCCTTTTAATCAAAACATTTTTAGCCGAAATTTGCAGGTAAAAGTATTACAACTGATAGTGGATGGCCATGAAGACTTAATACATTCTCTTAAGGCTAACTGATTAAGAGCACATCCGTTACTTTAATTAAAGCATCTTCAACCTTTCCGTAAATGTGATCCGGTGGTCGTTTCTAGCCGTTTCTTTAGCTTTTTGCACGTTGATATGCTGGGGCGTGCAGGATGTTCACTATCTTCAACGTCTCTTCATGACCTTGGAAACGCTCATATCACTCCGAAACTCTTCGTGCTTTGATTGCAAAGTTTAAATGCGGACTCTCCCAGCCCGGGGAAATTCGTTGTTATTATTATGTTTTATTGTTAATTATAATTAAATTTACAGAACAATATTATTAGCGTAAGCTGCCAAGGCTATCGGCTTAGTCATATACAGGACTATTCTACATTTCGATTACGTTCCCGCTCTCCGCTCCGCCACAATGGTAATTAGGTATTCTGAGTTACAATCGAATCGAAAGATGAAGAGGAAGAGAGAATACATTTTCGAAATCAGCTGGTCGCATGTGAATGTGTGAAATTGAAACAAAACAAAGCAAACAAATGCAGAGTTTTTGTACAATTCAAATAAATATAATTTTTTTTAGTTCTTAACGTTAAATGGAATCAAGAGCCTCGGCGATATTTCATGAGGATTGAGAGACAAGTGTCATCCATTTCATATGAGTAGATACTGTTCTTGAAAATGTGGTTCCTTGGTTTGGAAAGAGCTGGACAGTCCAGCAAGATGTGGTTGACTGTAAGACTTGAGTTTTGGCAAAACTCGCACGTCGGCTAAGGAGTTGATAGTAGCAGATGTTCGTGGGTCAATTGAGTGTGGCCCAGTCTGAGGCGTATGAAGCATCTGTCAGCCCATGTTGATGTGTTACTTGAGAATTTTATTGCAGTTCCCTGAGTGTTTACTTCTTTGTATTAGTGTTGGTATGTTGACCATTCAATTGTGTATTGCAGTGTTATGACGTCTGAGATAAATATGTTTTAAGGATTTGAGTCCAAATGGCATAAAATAGGGAAGACATGATTTTAAATCAAGCCCGGTATACCAGAATGGGTTGGGACCCACATCTCTTTTATTTTTCCTAACTTGTTTGTCATTATGCTTTGAATTGTTTGAATTGTATCGTCGTTTGAACATAACTTTTGTGTAGTCCTGAATACTGACTGGCTGTCAGTGCATATTATGTATTTCTTGATTGACCCTTTGGCTATTGTTAGTGCCGAAAACATTCCTTGTAGATCAGCTTGAAATATATTTGCGTAATGTAATGGGAGTAGTCCGGGGTATTTAATAGCACCATTGTCGTCGGTTACTGCAAATGAAACCCCGTCAGTTTGTTTGGAACCATCTGTAAAAAGGAAATGCCATCCTTTTTATTTGAGTCGCATTGTAATGCTGTCGAACAGCTGTTGGTATGTGGAATTACAGGTGTGTTCTTTACGTCGGGTTGCTAGCTAGTTAATAAAATTTTCGCTCTCAAGTTCCAATTATATCGCTTTTCTATTATGTGAAACCCTCCTTCAGCTAGTAAGTTTTTTATTGGGGTAGTTCTGAAGGCTCTTAAGCTTCGTCTTATTGCTGAATGCATTGGTGACTCAATTTTCTTATATAAATTTTTCGAACATTTTCCATAAACTTGTAGACCATCATCAATTTTACTTAGCATAGTTCATTTAGTTGAGTTTTTTTAAGACGACGTAACCCCCAACTTTATCGAAGACCTTGGCGAAGTCTATAGAAAGAATTGAAATGTGGATTTTTGTTACTAAATTTTTGCATATGTCAGGTGGTCGAGGAACATTAGCGCATCTAGCGTACTGGTTCCGGATTTGAAACCTACTTGGAAAGAGGATAGAAGTTTGTTGGTTTTTAAAAACCACATCAGCCTTGCAAATATAATTTTCTCCATGATTTTACTCATACATGGTATAAGTGAAATCGGGCGGTAGTTTTCAATGGATTTGGGGTTTTTTCGAGGTTATCAGTGCGTAGCATTGGAGAAATATTGGGAAAACTCTGTCGTTATATCGAAGTTATTTGCAACAACTTAGTTATTTATCATTACAGAAGGGATAAGAAATGGTGCGTGTGTTCCAGTGAGAACTTTTATACCTCTCCACACTGTGGTAGTATATGATTTTGGGTTTAACCTTTTTGTAAACTCTTCAAAGCTTTACCGTTTCGCTAATTTCGTTTTCTTTATTGAATAGAGAGTTTTTCTTCTTAAATGTTATTAGAGATTCAATAGTTTTTGTAATTTTATAAACTTTCCATGCAGTGTTTTTTTTCATTGCGGAGACAGTTTAACTCTGGAGTCCATCAAGGTACGTTCCTTGAGGGCTTATAGTGTGTAGTTTTTGGTATGGATAGGTTTGGTTATGAATTTCTGGAATGTTGCCGCTTCTTTGTTTATGTTATAGTGCTCTGAATCAGGAATCTCTTTTGAAAAGTAATATGTAAGCTTGATATTTTTCACAGTTTTCTTTGCGAAGGTTGAATTTAGAGATCTTGGTGATTGGGAATGTATTTTCGGTTGAGAGTTTAATTGTGCATATTATAGGATGACTATTGTGTATATCTTCCAAAGTGTACCAAGAGGTAAGTGTGAGCAGTTGTGGAGAACAGATGGTAACATCAACATTGTTTTTCAGGGTATTGTGTGTATATAAATGTGTTGGGCTATTGTTATTTAATACAGATAGGTTTGAACTAATTATGAAATCTTCTAGTATTGAGCCTCTACGGTTGGGTTTCGGGGAACGTCAGAGATATTTAGAAAAAAAAACGCGTTAGTTTTTGAACATACATCGTATTCCGTTCGCAATGCCTTACGTTTCCTGTGCCTTACGTTTCCTGTGCTTTGTGTCATACGAAGTGGACAAGTCTCAAGCGTAACTTTTGTTAAGTGATTAAAGAAGAAACAGAAAAATAAAAAAATGGGAAAAGAGAATAGAACTTCTGAAGATATCGAGCATTTGTAGTATTTTATTAGTAGAATCTTTGCCCTCTTGAAATTAGCCGCTTTTAACGAACTATTCTAAAATTTATATTTCAACTCAAACAGAGCATTCTTCTATCAACAGATGTGGCTTTATTGCTTTCGGCAATATTCTCCACGGTAACATGAGTACCAAATTTAGCACTCGCGTTTTTTGCTCCGCAATCGAAATTCGAAATCGAATAATTGTGGATGATCCATTTATTCCATGATTTCGATGTCAAAAGCGGTGTACCAACTTTAAAAAAAATTTAGATCGAAAACGGCTTTATATATATGTTAGTTTGAGTATAGTGAATAGAGTCGTAATTATTGAGGAGCAAAAAAAAAACGATGAGTGAATTCCGGCAATTAAGAAGCCGAAGAAACAAATCTTGGGACTTTTATTCAGCAATCCAGTGGTCGGACTCGAAATATTTGGGAAATTATCTAGGTTTATCGTATTTAAAAATCAAAATGTAGCCATAAAAATGACTCTCCAAATTTCCCTTCTCATTACTGCTTTAAGAAACAATACCGAAACAAGACTGCGAAGAAATTGAGAGGTGTCAACTGATCACACCTTTGGAATGATTCAGTCATTATATCCATTATTGACGTTCTTTTCAAATCAGTTTTGTCATATATTGTATCCAAAACTTAAGTAGCAGCTCTTTGGATAAAAATACAATAAATGTATATCAGCAGACAAAAGCTAAATGAATAAAACCGGCAATTAACCTGGAGAATAAAATAAAAGCCATCCCTCGCTTTTATCACTATTATTTTTATGCTTCTAATATGGTAACTCGCTATTATATAATTATAATGAGGCAAACACCTAAAACAATTTATTTTTGAACACAAGTCAGTAGCTATATTAACGGTAAACAGTTCAGTATACTTTTCGCGCTTCAAGCATACGGTTAAATTATTTCGAAATGCAACTAAAACTCTCCTTGCTGCTGTTAGCAATACATTTCTTGAAAAATGTGAACACGCTAGACCTCCTCAGTATAGTAAATAACTTAACTGTTGAATTGAAATTGGAATTAAATATCTTCATAAATCTGCCTGAGGATCACGCCAATATGCTACACCAAAGCAATGTGATAATACCAAAACTAATAACCGATACTGAGCAAACGGATCTACAGATTATTGGACGTACAACAGAAAAGGTTTTGACCATCGCTTTTTTGAGCGTGAATGAAACGCAGCGCGCAATGGATTTCGTGGTCAAGCTTTTGTGGAAATTGCATTATACAAATGTGCTTTTCGTCTACAAAGCCACTGAAGACGTCGAGATTTTGCCAAAGCTTTTCAAGCGTTGTTTTCAACATGGATTTGTACATGTGTTGGTTGCTGTTAATGAAACGCTCTACACGTATCATCCCTTTCCAGCCATTAAAATGGTCGAGTTGCGTACACTCAGCGATTATTACGATATGTCACACCTGGAGGACTTTCAGGGTTATCCGCTACGTATGATAATAACGCCAAATGCGCCGCGTATGTACCAATATAAGGATGCAAATGGCAACACGGTGACCACCGGCTACATTTATAGGTTTATGAAGCTGTTTGTAAAATATTATAATGGTACACTTCAAGAAATACCAAGATCTCCGTCAGCGCCTATAATAACAAATGCATCTAAGGCATTCCAGGAGGGTATCATCGATATGTTAGCTGAGAATTACATCATGGAACCAGGTTATTCATACAGCCGTGTAATCCATCTCATTAATGGCCGGCTCATGGCCCCCTACGCCAAGCCAATGCCGAGCTATGTATACGTATTGCGACCTATAAGCGTATACATGTTGTTTCTAATATGTGGGTTGTATGTGTATGCCATCATCGTCCAATTTCTGATCTCGAAACTTCAGGGTACAAAGCTGAACTTGAGTTCGCTCTTACTTTGCAACTACAGATCGATCCTCTATCTGCCAACCACCAACTACTGCTACTGGACGCGTGCTCAAAAGTTGTGCGTCGTATTAGTCTTGCTGGGTGGTTTTCTCTCGACATGTATTTATCAGACACGATTGGCCAGTATGTTGATAGCACGTCTTCATGAGCCACAAATCAGTACATTGGCAGATATTGAGCGCACTAATTTTCGAATACCGCTGTCCCCGATCGATGCCGATCACTTACGTAACATCAGGGGTTTACCGGAATTTCTTTATGAACGTGTTATGAAGGTTTCAGCTAGACAAGCAGGCCACTTGCGGCGTGACTTAAACACAAGCTTTATACATTCGAGCTTGGAGGATAAAGTGAAATTCTACATGTATCAACAGAAATTTTTACAAATACCCCGCTTTAAGATGATCGAAGAGAATCTGAAGGAATCGCCCGTCTTTATCGCTTTACCTCATGGCTCACCATTTATATTGCAAATGAACAGATTTTTCGAGATTGTTTTCGAGACAGGAATTTTCCATCATTTGATTTTCGATACTTTTGACGAAGGCATTAGAAGTGGTGAAATTCGATTTTTTAAAACCACTCCGAGATTGTTTTATCCGATTGATATAAAATATTTTTATTACATATTTGGCATTTGGTCTTTTGGGCTGTTATGTGCACTGGTAAGTTTCTTATTTGAATTGAAGATGAAAAAATAAATTTTGTAATTTGTTTAATAAAAATAAAAATAAAATTGGCTTTACTTTTAAAAGTGTATTTCGAGAAACCTCTAATTATTGCCGCTATCATTTCTTATAGTTCGAGTAACATAAAGCTACTTGATGAGGGAAGTACTGTTCCAAAAGAGAGAATAAACGAAAGCTGACCTCTCAAACTTTGTATAAAATTAGGCATCAATTTTTTATAGGAAATTGTGGACTAAAAAAAGTCAATAGTGTTAACCGAAATAAGGAACACGAGGACTGCAGAACTAACCATTAGATCTACCACTGTCCTGTAGTCATCTGGACAACATCTATTTGCTAGATCGGTGGCCAGACGGATGGCACTTTGGCGGTCTCATCAATTACTTCGTTCCCCTTAATACTCTTTTGGCATGTATCGCATTGGACACACAATTGGTTCTTTGCAGCTATTTTATTAACAGTCTTAATAAAATGTGTGATTAGGTATTGCCATTTGGCAGTTAACGCATATTTTTATCATTTCATGTGGTTTCCAGCGATGTGAGCTAGCCAACGGCTTCTCTTACCGCTGAGACTCCTGCCTGGAATATATTTCAATAAAACCACAGGTTATCCATCAGCCATTTTTTATCCATCCCTCTTTTAATGAGACTCCACTGAATTGAGGTCGTATTGTAGCCGATCAGTACATAGATTGAGCAGGTTCTGAAGAACTTTCACTATTAAGTTAAGGGTTGTTTTCGAGATCGGCTCTACTTGTTTTTCTGGGGAATGTAGTTCTGGCTTCCAGTCTTCTTTCCAGAACTGGTGACCTTCAACACTTTCTAGCCCTTAGGCGGCATATCAGAGTTTTTAGGTAAGGAGAAGAAGAGCGTCGCCAGTATGAACGGCCTGTAACTACAGTCCGCTATCTCTATTACGGCGCTTTCTCACAGGCCTTGAGGCAACTTAACAATATCCCTCACCCAAGGGAAAGGGCTTTACTTTAAATTTGCTTACTCAGTGCAAAGTAGCACTTGATGGCAGGTTTGATTCTGCGTTTGATTTCAAGACTCTCATTGTTTTTGGAGTTAATGCTGGTTCCTAGGTAGACGAAATTATTTACAGCTTATTTATTGCAGCTTTTTCTTGCGTTTCTTGAAGGGTTTTTTTTGTTGCACAGAGGAGGATGCGTATCTTTGCTACTAAAAGATAGTGATTCGCCTAGATTTTTGGCTGTCGGAGCGTTCGAACGTCAAAAACACATTCTCGGTCTGGTTGCGAGATTTTAAATCAGGAGCGACCTAAGTAGCTTGATGGAATTTCTTGTACTGAAACGTTTCGCATCCTTGATCATATCGTCTTTGCTTTCCGTCGGGGCGTGGACTCGCTTTGATGCGGATTATAGTGCGACGTTTGGTCTTCGCGATGAACGGTAAAATTCGGGTCATAAGTCTCTCTTCTAAGACAAATCCAACACCACACTTTTACTCCTTTATATGATCTCTATAATAAAAGTCATAATAACCTATTTAATTCGTCCTCGTCCCGTCTTCCGCATTTCCTGCATGACCTTTCCGTTGGAGCTGGTTTCTACATGTCGTGTCTCATATCCGGCACACGACTTCGCTAGGCCTAGTAATATTTAGATTTTAGACACTTTACTATATCGAACCGCTCGCTGCAAAATCGACGCCCGCACGCAGGTGCCCCTCTGGTAAACAAAAGCTGCAATTAGACTTCAGTGAACCGTTAAGGCGAATAAAAAACATATTCCCTGAGCTAAGACTCCACACGGGCTAGCAACACCTTCTTGCCCAAACGCTTTTATCGATTTCTGTGAAGTGTTTAATGGGTTCTGAGACATACCTTTTGACCCAAAATTGAGTAGTGCTATTATTGCGATTATTCCTAAGAAATATGACTTTAATGCAAATTTAGTTATTCAATTATCGCGATTTTCGTACTTTTAAAAATCACTGATTTCATCCAATCGCAATAGTCTCCGTACTTGTGACCCAATTAATATGTGAGCCAAATTTCATTAAAATATCTGAAAAGTTATAGTGAACACGGACGGGCAGACGAACAAGCGTGGCTAAATCGATTATTTCGTCATTGTGGCATGAAAAAACAAACGGTTGCCAACGCCAAGGTTGTCCCGCATCAAAAATTCATTCCCAAATGAAGGCGATTGGAAAAAGGTAAGCCTCCTCTCATGGCTTTGCTTGATTGGTGCACGAGACAACGAAATAAAAATTTGTTAATTAGCGGCAAATGCTCAAGGAAAAAACCATATAAAGGGTTTTCCAATAGGGATGATATAATTTCTAAGTGTCGTTTTGGCCATTTTTAATATGTCAGATATATGCAAGAGCAACGTTTACAATTATTCAATATTATTATCAAAATAATCGTTCTGCATTTTAGATTTTTTTTAAGAAAATCATCTTCTCCGATGAGGTTCACTTTCATCTGAGTGGTGCGATTCTGGTGCGAAGAAACTCCACAAATTATTCATGAACAACCATTACATTCACCTAAATTGACAGTTTGTTGTGGTTTTTGGTCTCGTGGAATTATCGGTCCGTACTTCTTTCGAAATGAAGCTGGTAGCATGTTACTGTCAATGGAGAGCGGTATAGATAGACAGATAACCAACGATTTATGGGAGAATTGGGAGAAGTTGATCTTAACAACATCTGATTCCAACAAGACGGGGCTACGTGTCACACAGCACGTGCAACAACCGAATTATTGCGAGAAAGGTTTGGAGATTCGATTATTTCAAGAAATTGTGACATTGAATGGCCTCCAAAAAGTTGTGATTTAACAGCATCAGACCACCTCTTGTGTGGTTATTTGAAGTCATTGGTCTTTAGCAATAAACCACACTCTCTTCAAGCTTTAAAAGTCAATATTGAACTGGCTATTCATGACTTGATTTAGTGGAAAAAGTGCTCAGAACTTAATTGTATCAATTATGCTTCGCATTCAATAAAAAACATTTGAATTTCTTTAACAATTAGTGTGTTTTTCTTTTTAAATCATATTACTCAAATTGGAAAACCCTATATAACAGTCTAAAAGAAAAATATGGTAGTTTGAAGGTAATCACTGAAGTCATGCTATGGAATTAGACTTTTCTAAATGTGCGATGTAATGCTTTTATGAGATTACTTTTAGTCAATTAATCTAAAAAAGAGCAAGACTTAAGTAACCACGTCCAATTACGAAAAGCAAGGATTATTTTGAAAGTTACTGTCTAACAAGACTTTTGTTTGTAATTTAGCAAAACAAGCGTTCATGGCGAAAAGGTTTCTCCACAAGCACGAAGCATTCAATATTTAACAAGGAATTGCTTTGGTCGAAGTTTTCCCTAACAAATTACATTGCAAATAAAAACTATTTTGCTCCTAGGCAAATACTGGTTTTAGTTAAATTTTTCATTATATATGCCTCCAAACATTACACCAAGTCGGTCAATGGTTCAGAACACTATCCATACAAAAAAGCTCTATTCCAGGAAGATAGTAACAAAATCCGAAATGGTTAAAATCAACTGAAATCTGATCCAATCGAGAAATGTTGTCATCTTAATCTACAAACGGATCTCGATGATTTTAGGTGTTCTGACCCTGTGCCGCGCCGAAAGGTAGAATTATCAGTATTCGAACCCGCATAACTTATTTGCAAAATTCTTCAGTAACCTTAGTTAGACTTGTCTACGTTGAGCTCCTTTTACAGTCTTAAGACTATTTTCTACTCAGCGACCGAAAAACCGCTTTTCTGAACAGAACGAATCAAATGGGATATCAAACAATCCAAAAGCTTACTACAAGATCGGCATTACAAGGATCTTTATGGATGATACTTTCGTGTAATTATCATAATCATATCGTAAAATCACCAACTCAAAATTTTCATACTTTTATGCCTGCGAATTAAATATTTATAAATATGTTGACATACAAATGACTGCCAGAAAGATTTGTTCATGGAAAAGAAATAAACCCAAGAAACCACCTGCTAATATAACTTTGGCTGAAAAGTCCCGTCCCCAACGCTTATATATATATAAGTATATAGTGTTAGTTTTGCTGTATATCGAGAAGAAAAATAAAATCAACAATGAATAATATACTCATATTGCACTAACTCAGGTATTTCAAAGAAACGTACCGTGTTCCTGGTCAAACAAAACAATTACAAAACTACATGAATTGAACTTGGAATTACTCCCATATCCACCTTAGTCGCTATATTTGACTCCCAGCGATTGTTCTCAGACTTCAAAAAATTCTCACCGGTGAGAAATTTCGATCCAATAAAGAAGTCATCGTTCAAACTGAGGCCTACTTTGAGGCAAAACACAAATCACTTGTTCAAAAGTAAATTGCATTGAAATATTAGAGCTACGCTGGAATTATTAAGTGGGTCTTAGTAGATATTTTATTGATGTAAATGATGGAAGTAAAATTTGAAGAAAAAAACTGTATATTCTTTGTTCGGCTCGATACTTTAGTCATTATATCCAGATTGACGTCATTGTGAAATCCGTGTGGTCATATCAAAACTTAAGTAGCAGCTCTTTGAGTATAAATACAAAAAAAAATATGTATATGCAAACAGAAAGCTAAATTAATTAAGCCGGTAATTAACCGGGATAATGAAATAAAAGTCATTCTACCTATTTATAACCCGCTATTATATCATATTGAACACTGTTATCATTAGACAGTCAGCTAAAGCAATTTTGTTTCTGAACACAAGTCAATAGTTATATTAACGGTAAACAGTTCAGTATACTTTTCGCGCTTCAAGCATACGGTTAAATTATTTCGAAATGCAACTAAAACTCTGCTTGCTGCTGTTAGCAATAAATTTCTTGAAAAATGTGAACACTCTAAACCTCCTCAGCATAGTAAATAACTTAACTGTTGAATTGAAATTGGAATTAAATATTTTCATAAATCTGCCTGAGGATCACGCCAATATGCTATACCAAAGCAATGTGATAATACCAAAACTAATAACCGATACTGAGCAAACGGATCTACAGATTATTGGACGTACAACAGAAAAAGTTTTGACCATCGCTTTTTTGAGTGCGAATGAAACCCAGCGTGCAATGGATTTCGTGGTCAAGCTTTTGTGGAAATTGCATTATACAAATGTGCTTTTTGTCTACAAAGTCACTGAAGACGTAGAGATTTTGCCAAAGCTTTTCAAGCGTTGTTTTCAACATGGATTTGTACATGTGCTGGTTGCGGTTAATGAAACGCTCTACACGTATCATCCGTTTCCAGCCTTAAAAATGGTCGAGTTGCGTACACTCAGCGATTATTACGATATGTCACACTTGGAGGACTTTCAGGGTTATCCGCTACGTATGATAATTACGCCAAATGCGCCGCGTATGTATCAATATAAGGATGCAAATGGCAACACGGTGACCACCGGCTACATTTATAGGTTTATGAAGCTGTTTGTAAAATATTATAATGGTACACTTCAAGAAATACCAAGATCTCCGTCAGCGCCTATAATAACGAATGCATCTAAGGCATTCCAGGAGGGTATCATCGATATGTTAGCTGAGAATTTCTTCATAAAACCAGATTACGCATACAGCCGAGTAATGCGTTTCATTAATGGCGGGCTCATGGCCCCCTACGCCAAGCCATTGCCGAGCTATGTATACGTATTGCGACCTAT
The DNA here is from genome assembly GCA_030068015.2 of Neoceratitis asiatica. Classification (NCBI taxonomy): domain Eukaryota; kingdom Metazoa; phylum Arthropoda; class Insecta; order Diptera; family Tephritidae; genus Neoceratitis; species Neoceratitis asiatica. Next base: position 50,789,674 of record CM061526.1, on the reverse strand, counting down.
AAGCGTATACATGTTGTTTCTAATATGTGGATTGTATGTGTATGCCATCATCGTCCAATTACTGATCTCAAAACTTCAGGGTACAAAGCTGAACTTGAGTTCGCTCTTATTATGCAACTACAGATCGATCCTCTATCTGCCAACCACCAACTACTGCAACTGGACGCGTGCTCAAAAGTTGTGCGTCGTATTAGTCTTGCTGGGTGGTTTTCTCTCGACATGTATTTATCAGACACGATTGGCTAGCATGTTGATCGCACGTCTTCATGAGCCACAAATCAGTACATTGGCAGATATCGAGCGCACTAATTTTCGTATACCGCTGTCCCCGATCGATGCCGCCTACTTACGTAACATCAGGGATTTACCGGAATTTCTTTATGAACGTATTATGGAGGTTCCAACTATACAAGCAGGCCAATGGCGACGTGAATTAAACACAAAATTTATACATTCGGGCTTGGAGGATAAAGTGAAATTCTACATATATCAACAGAAATTTTTACAAACATCCCGCTTTAAGATGATCGAAGAGAATCTGAAGCAATTGCCCGTCTTTATCGCTTTACCTCATGGCTCACCGTTTATATTGCAAATGAATAGATTTCTCATCAATGTATTTGAGACAGGTATTTTCAAACATTTGGTTTTCGATACTTTTGATGAAGGCATTAGAAGTGGTGAACTTCAGTTTTTCAAAACTACTCCGAGATTGTTATATCCAATTGATGTAAAATATTTTTATTACATATTTGGCATTTGGTCTTTTGGGTTACTCTGTGCATTGATTAGTTTCTTATTTGAATTGAAGTTATTTATGAAAAAATAAATTTTGTAATTTGTTTAATAGAAATAAAGTATTAGTATTGCCTTTAATAGTATATTTCAATATACTTATTATTATCGTAGTTCGCATCTCTTGTCATTCGAGTAAAATGGACGAAAGTTGATTCAGCGGAGGAGGATACGGTAGATCGCACGCAATCTTCGAAGGACTGCAGGACCTACCATAAGGTCTATAACTGTCTCGTAATCCTTTGGGGATCGCTTGGGATCTACCGTATCCTCATTCTCTGCGTACACGTAACACGCGTAAGACATCAAAGCTTTTAACGAAGTTTAGAAGGGCCTTGAAATCCAGATTTGAAACTTCTTTTAGTTCTCCGAACATCATAGATTTTGGTATTCTTCATTTCAATAAAAATAAATAGGTAACTATGGGTATTAAATCAATTTGTTCACAATAACTAAAGGGTAACAGGCCGGGTAAGAGATAAATTTTTTCTCAATAACTAAAGGGTAACAGGTTGGGTAACCAAAATATCCAAAAATTGGAAGAGACAAATATATATAGTAAACCTATCAACATAATGTGCATTAACGAACAAGAGTATCACACGTACGTTGGAAAAGTCGGAGAATTGCTTACTTTCTTTCCACGGTTAATACAAAAGTAACAAATATAATAACATGTGCATAAATAAATAGTAACATAAAGTTAACATGGTTGGGATTTGTAGGTATGTCATGGAAAATAAAGTTCGTTCACAATATTTAATTATTATGTCATTATTAACACTTTTTTGAACATAACCTTTGGAGGCAACCAACTTTCTGCTTAGACACAAAAGTATCCTTGCTTTTATATCCTTATCTAAGCCATAAACCTATTTTTGTATTCAACTCGTTTTAGTACTAAAACAATAAGTCAGTCCTTAATTTATTCACCACTTATGAAATTGGTTTGTGTCTCTGCTATTATCCTTTTAAACGTGATGGTGGAAATTCACATGTGTATGGATTAATTCTAAGTTCAAACATGGAAAACAATTCAATAAATTTGATTGCTCTTATCTATATAAAAATATTTTTGGATTGGATTATCCACTTAAACATGAGATGTATATTCCTGCTATTATCCTTTGAAGCGCATGTCAAATTTCAAGTACGCATGTCGTTTCACTGAAATTACTGAATACTTCGGACTAAATTTATTCAACATGAATCATAAGATGCACGCACCTAAAATTGAATTGATTTAATGAAAAATTAAAATTTCAACTTTCAAGTGCTAATTTAAGATCTTTATGGCCTGTGATAATTAACCGGTAGTCAAGATTAGCAATGAATAATAAATTAATAAGAAAATGAAAAAAATAAATACCATCTTGCCGCTGTACTGTTTTCCGCTATTTTTAAACGCTGTTCACACATGTAGTTGCCCAATTAATAAATTGCATTTACTTCGGTGTGTGTAGTGAAAAAGTGACTGCCATCAGAGTAAAATACGGGAAAAAAAACAGATAAATATTTTCCAATAACTTTCCCTTTCATGATGGAATACTACTTCAATTCAATAGCCTATTCTGTTCTGTCCGTCAAACCAATTTTTTTAACACATTTTTATTGTGTTGACCTTTGGCTGCCTAAAGCTAATATTTCTAAAAGGTAGAAATTTATACAAAGCCAATGGAAATTCAAGATTTGCCATTATATATGCCAGACAATCAACATACCGATCTCAGCGTTAGTTCAAGAATCATGGATATCTTAGAAAAATGTGGTCTCTGGACTAAAGCTGCTCACTCACCACACACACACATCACGAGCGGAAAAAATTAGCTAAGAATATACTTGTAAATATATTTGCTGATAGGTGGGCCCTAATTAAAACAATAATCTCACTTCGTATTCATGAAATAGGAAAAAATTGGGATAGGAATACTTCATTTTATGCAGGATCGCCAAGATCAATGGCGGCGAAAGTTTCGAAAGACAAGTATGACCCCCTGCGGGTTACGGGTTCAAGAATTTACCCGCGGTAAGACATGCCTGTCGTAAGAGGCGACTAAAATCTAATAAAGCTTGTCGGATCTTTATACCGGAACGACACGGATTTTTATCCGGCCAAGGATTGTCACTCTGCGGTTACAACAACAACAACAAAGGCAAATATGAGTCAGACGTTCCAACACCTCTTCTGTTTCTGGCCGGAATTATTTAGAACAAGTCGTAGACGCTTAAACTTCGGCAAAAAGCTTTTATGTCCTGCGCATGTTACTTGTACGCAGCAAAGTAGGATACGATAGATTCCAAGCGATCTCTTAAGGAGGCAGTTTGTAGACCTGACTGGTCCTGAAGTCCTTTGTAGATAGCGTGGGATGTACTTCCTTCACTGACTTCACATGATCCTAGCGGTCTAGCATGCCATTACATCATATTTCGCGCCGTAGTCCATACTAAAAATTTTTCGTCAAGCATTTACCTTTTTAGGTGTTAGCGACTATCTCTTTGTCCCTTATGTCCTTTGGAATTCAAAAATGTATTTCCTCATATAAAAACATATCCTTACTTTTAACATATTAGCCCAAACTTCACAAAATTGTCTATATAAAGCTTGAGAGGTCAGCTTTCGTTCATTTCCTATTTTGGAACACTAATTCCCATATTTCGTAGCTCTAAGTTACTCGAATAACAAGAGATGACCGAGGTATTTTGAAATACACTTCTAAAAGCAAAGCTTTTTCTTTATTCATTAAACAAATTACAAAATTTATTTTTTCATCCTCAATTCAAATAAGAAAGTTACCAGTGCACATAACAGCCCAAAAGACCAAATGCCAAATATATAATAAAAATATGTTATATCAATCGGGTAAAACAATCTCGGAGTGGTTTTAAAAAATCGAATTTCACCACTCCGAATACCTTCATCAAATGTCTCGAAAACCAAATGATGTAAAATTCCTGTCTCAAAAACAATATCCAGAAATCTATTCATTTGCAGTATAAACGGCGAGCCATGAGGTAAAGCGATAAAGAGGGGCAATTGCTTCAGATTCTCTTCGATCATCTTAAAGCGGGGTATTTGCAAAAATTTCTGTTGATACATAAAGAATTTCACTTTATCCTCCAAGCCCGAATGAATAAAGCTTGTGTTTAAGTTATACCGCCATTGGCCTGTTTGCCAAGCCTCTAAAATGCGTTCATAAAGAAACTCTGGCAAACCCTTGATGTTACGTAAGTAGGCGGCATCGATCGGGGTGAGTGGTATACGAAAATTAGTGCGCTCAATATCTGCCAATGTACTGATTTGTGGCTCATGAAGACGTGCGATCAACATGCTGGCCAATCGTGTCTGATAAATACATGTCGAGAGGAAACCACCAAGCAAGACTAATACGACGCATAACTTTTGAGCACGCGTCCAGTTGCAGTAGTTGGTGGTTGGCAGATAGAGGATCGATCTGTAGTTGCATAATAAGAGCGAACTCAAGTTCAGCTTTGTACCCTGAAGTTTTGAGATCAGTAATTGGACGATGATGGCATAGACATATAGCCCACATATTAGGAACAGCATGTATACGCCTATAGGTCGCAATACGTATACATAGCTCGGCAATGGCTTGGCGTAAGGGGCCATGAGACGGCCATTAATGAGATGGATTACACGGCTATATGAATACTCTGGTTCAATGACGAAGCTTTCAGCTAACATATCGATGATACCCTCCTGAAAGGCCTTAGATGCATTCGTTATAAAATGCGTCGAGGGAGGTTTTGGTACTTCTTGAAATGTACCATTATGATGTTTTACAAACAGCGTCAGCAACTCGTAAATGTAGCCGGTGGTCACCGTGTTGCCATTTTCATCCTTATAACGATACATACGCGGCGCATTTGGCGTTACGATGGTACGTAGTGGATAACCCTGAAAGTTTTCCAAGTGTGACATATTGTAATAATCGCTGAGTGTACGCAACTCGACCATTTTAATGGCTGGAAAGGGATGATACGTGTAGAGCGTTTCATTAACTGCAACCAGCACATGTACAAATCCATGTTGAAAACAACGCTTGAAAAGCTTTGGCAAAATCTCGACGTCTTCAGTGGCTTTGTAGACGAAAAGCACATTTGTATAATGCAATTTCCACAAAAGCTTGACCACGAAATCCATTGCGCGCTGCGTTTCATTCGCGCTCAAAAAAGCGATGGTCAAAACTTTTTCTGTTGTACGTCCAATAATCTGTAGATCCGTTTGCTCAGTATCGGTTATTAGTTTTGGTATTATCACATTGCTTTGGTATAGCATATTGGCATGATCCTCAGGTATATTTATGAAGATATTTAATTCCAATTTCAATTCAACAGTTAAGTTATTTACTATACTGAGGAGTCCTAGCGTGTTCACATTTTTCAAGAAATTTATTGCTAACAGCAGCAAGCAGAGTTTTAGCTGCATTTCGAAATAATTTAACCGTATGCGTGAAGCGCGAAAAGTACACTGAACTGTTTACCGTTAATATAGCTACTGACTTGTGTTCAAAATCAAAATTGCTTTAGCTGACTGTCTAATTAAGGCTGTGTTCAGTATGATATAATAGCGGGTTATCACATTAGGACAATGAAAGTAAGATTGATAAAAAGGTAGAATGACTTGTACTTTATTTTCCTGGTTAATTACCGGTTAAATTCATTTAGCTCTTTGTCTGCTGACATAATTTTTATATTTTAATTCAAAGAGCTTAAGTTTTGGATACAATATATGACAACACTGATTTGAAAAGAACGTCAATCTGGATATAATGACTAAAGTATCGAGCCGAACAAAGAATATACAGTTTTTTTCTTCAAATTTTACTTTCATCATTTACATCAATAAAATATCCACCAAGACCCACATAATAATTCCAGTGCAGCTCTAACATTTCAATGCAATTTACTTTTGAACGAGCGATTTATGTTTTGCCTCAAATTAGGCCTCAGATTCAACGATGACTTTTTTATTCGATCGAATTTTCTTACCGGTGAGAATTTTTCGAAGTCTGAGAGCAGCCAGCAGTTGCTAGGACGGGACTTTTCAGCCAAAGTTATGTTAGCAAGTGTTTTTTAGGGTTTATTTCTTTTCCGTGTATGTCAACGTTTTTATAAATATTTAATTCGCAGGCATAAAAATATGAAAATTTTGAGTTGGTGATTGTATGATATGACTACGATAACTACACGAAAGTATCATTTATAAAGATCCCTGTAATGCCGATCTTGTAGTAAGCTTTTGGATTGATTGATATCCCATTTGATTCCTAATGTTCGCAGGAGCGGCTTTTCGGTTGCTGAATAAAAAAAGGTTTTAAATTGGCCCTGATATTTGTGCGAAAGTCTCTCGTATTTTGTAAAAAAAAGATCAACATATGTATGTACTTAATAGACAAGTCTAACTAAGGTTACTAAAGAATTTTGCAAATAAGTAATGCGGGCTCGAATACTGATAATTCTACCTTTCGGCGCGGCACAGGGTCAGAACACTTAAAATCATCGAGATCCGTTTGTAGAATAAGACGACAACATTTTTCGATAGGATCAGATTTCAGTTGATTTTAGCCATTTCGGATGTTACTATCTTCCTGGAATAGAGCTTTTTTGTATGGATAGTGTTCTGAACCATTGACCGGCTTGGTGTAACGTTTGGAACATATATTTATGTATAATTTAACAAAAACCAGTATTTTCCTAAGAGCAAAATAGTTGTTATTTGCAATGTAATTTGTTAGGGAAAACTTCGACCAAAGCAATTCTATGTTAAATATTGAATGCTTCGTGCTTGTGGAGAACACTTTTCGCCAGGAACGCTGTTTATTTTTCCTTGAGCATTTGCCGCTAATTAACGAATTTTCATTTCGTTGTCTCATGCACCAATTATGCATAGCCCTTTTCATGAGAGGAGACTCAGCTTTTTCCAATCGCTTTCATTTGGAAACGAATTTTTGGTGTGAGACACCCTTGGCGTTGGAAACCGTTTGTTTTTTTATGCCACAATGACGAAGTAAATCGATTCAGCCATGTCTGTCCGTCCGTCCGTACGTGTACAATATAACTCTTAACATATTTTGCTGAAATTTGGCTTTTATATTCCTGCAATTGATTGAAATCCGTGATTTTGAAAAGTACGAAAATCGTGATAATTGAATAACTAAATGTGCATTAAAGTCGCTTAAAAGTGCGTCTAGCACCACTTCATTTTGGGTAAAAAGGTATATCTCAGAACCCACTAAACATTGCACAGAATTCGATAAAAACGTGAGCAACTTTTTAGCTCAGGGCTAAAATAAAGTACATATTTGGCTTAACGGTTCTTTGAAATCTAATTGCAGCGTCTGTTTACCAGAGATGCACTTGCGTGCGGACGTCGGTTGTGCAGCGATCGGGTCGATATACAAATGTGTCTAAAAGCGAAACCCTACTCGCTTAACAAGGTTATGCGCTGAATTTGAGACATGCCACGTAGAAACCAGCTCCAATGAAAAAGACACAATAGCCTCGGAGGAGGGACTCCACATCTGATGACGACCACTGTAAACATGTTAAGGACTATGATTAAGTGGCATGCACCTGGAATATCTGGTCTTTATATTGGGAATGTGCCGCTGACCAGTTGGTTGATGATCTCTTTAAAAGTAGGGTTGACATCAGAGCCATACAGGAAATGCGATAGAAGGAACGAGGACAGATTAAAATAGATTTCTGTGACTTTTATAATAGAGATAATATAAAGAAGTACAAGTGTGGTGATGGATTTATCTTAGAAGAGAAATTCAAGAACAGAATTCTACCGTACATCGCGGTGGACAAACGTCGTATTATAATCCGCATCAAAGCGAGTCTCTTTAACGTGTCGCTTATCTGCTCCCACCCCCGATGGAAAGCGAGGACGATATGATCAAGGATGCCAAATGTTTCAGCACAAGAAATTCCATCAAGCTACTGAGGTCGCTCCTGATCTAAAATCTCGCAACCAGACCGAGCATGTTGTGATAGACGGATGATATGTCTCCAGTGTTTTTGACGTGCGAACGCTTCGCGGGCCAAAAATCGACGCGGATCACTATCTTGTAGCAGCACAAGTACGCATTCTCCTCTGTACAGCTAAGAACACCCAGTATTAACTCCAAAATTAATGACAGTCTTGAAATCCAACGCAGAATCATTCTTGCCATCAAGTGCTACTTTGCACTGAGTAAGCAATTGTAAAGTAAAGTCCTTTCCCGATGAATAAAGACCAAACCCTTCAAGTCGCTTACCATTCATTTCTGTGTTAAGACGATGACAACAACTAATGAGTCGGCGTTAAAAGTTTTGGAGACAAAGGTTTTGCGGAGGATTTATAGTCGTTTGGGCATTGGCAACGGCGAATATCGTAGCCGCAGTTCAGGGAATCAAGAGACGCTGGCTAGATCATGTCACGCTGAGGGATCAAAACTCTCCAGCTCGGAAAGCATTTGGTGCAATCGCCGGTGGTGGAAGTATAAGAGGATCAGATGGAGAAGAACCTGGCTGAACTACAATAGTTATCTCCAATTGGCACCAAATAGATTAAAAACTTTAGAAACAAAGACGTCCTCTCGCTGATATGGGTGAGGGATGCTGTTAGGATGCTTCAAGGCCTGTGATAAAGCTCCGTAATAGCGATAGCGAACTGTAGTTACAGTTCATGCTGGCGATGCTCTACGGCTCCTAACCTAAAAACTCTGATGTGCCGCCGGAGGGCTAGAAAGTGTTTAACGTTACCAACTCTAGGAAGAAGACCGGAAGCCAGAATTGCTTTCCCCAGCAAAACAAGTAGAACCGATCTCGAAAACGACCCTTAACTTAATAGTGAAAGTTCTTCAGAGCCTGCTCAATCTATAGCCCCACGTTTTATCTGATTATCTCGGAAAGAAGACTTCAAGTCTCATTAAAAGACTGATGGACGGAAATGGTTGAAGGAGTACATGGCAGAGTCTATTACGCTCTCAGTAATACTTCAACCTGCGGTATTATTGAAATATATTCCAGGCGGAAGTCTCAGAGGTGGGAAGTAATAAAAATATGCGTTGACTGCCAAGCTGCAAAGAAGCAACTGTATATCTAATGGGTGACAGGGCACAAGAGTATTGTGGGAAGCGAAATAATTGATGAATGCCAAAGTGTCATCCGTCTGGCAACCGAACCAGCAAAAAGATGTTGTCCAGATGACTACAGGACATTTGTAGATCTACTGGTTAGTTCTGCAATCCTCGTGTTCCTTATTTCGGTTAGCACTATTGACTATTTCTTAGTCCAGAATATCTTATAAAAATGTATGCCTACTTTTAAGATATTGGTCAAAACTTCAAAAAATTGTTTATACAAACTTTGAGAGCTCAGCTTTCGTTTATTCTCTATTTTGGAAAATTATTTCCCATGTTTCGTAACTCTAAGTTACTCGAATTACAAGAGAAGGCAACGACAATAATTATAGGAATTTTGAAATACACTTTTAAACACAATGCTAAAATTTTTTTTTATTTTCATTAAACAAATTACAAAATTTATTTTTTCATAAATAACTTCAATTCAAATAAAAAACTGACCAGTGCACAGAGTAACCCAAAAGACCAAATTCCAAATATATAATAAAAATATTTTACATCAATCGGATGAAACAATCTCGAAGTGGTTCTAAAAAACTGAAGTTCACCACTTCTAATACCTTCATCAAAAGTCTCGGAAACCAAATGCTTGAAAATGCCTGTCTCAAAAACATTAATGAGAAATCTATTCATTTGCAATATAAACGGGGAGCCATGAGGTAAAGCTATAAAGAGGGGCAGTTGCTTCAGAGTCTCATCGATCACTTTAAACCGAGGTGTTTGCAAAAATTTCTGCTGATACATGTAGAATCTCACTTTATCCTCCAAGCCCGAATGTATAAAACTTGTGTTTAAGTCACGTCGCCATTGGCCTGTTTGCATAGCAGAAACCTCCATAACACGTTCATAAAGAAATTTGGGTAAACCATTGATGTTACGTAAGTGGTCGGCATCGATCGAAGTCAGTGGTATACGAAAATTAGTGCGCTCAATATCTGCCAGAGTACTGATTTGTGGCTCATGAAGACGTGCGATCAACATGCTGGCTAATCGTGTCTGATAAATACATGTCGAGAGGAAGCCACCCAGCAAGACCAATACGACGCATAACTTTTGAGCACGCGTCCAGTGGCAGTAGTTGGTGGTTGGCAGACAGAGGATCGATCTGTAGTTGCATAGTAAGAGCGAACTCAAGTTCAGCTTTGTACCCTGAAGTTTTGAGATCAGTAATTGAAGGACGATGGCATACACATACAATCCACATATTAGAAAGAACATGTATACGCTTATAGGTCGCAATACGTATACATAGCTCGGTAATGGCTTGGCGTAGGGGGCCATGAGCCCGCCATTAATGAAACACATTACACGGCTGTATGCGTAATCCGGTTTTATGAAGAAATTCTCAGCTAACATATCTATGATACCCTCTTCGAATGCCTTAGATGCATTTGTTACTATAGGCGCTGACGGAGATCTTGGTATTTCTTGAAGTGTACCATTATAATATTTTACAAACAGCTTCATAAACCTATAAATGTAGCCGGTGGTCACCGTGTTGCCATTTGCATCCTTATATTGATACATACGAGGCGGATTTGGCGTTACTACCGTACGTAGCGGATAACCCTGAAAGTTCTCCAAGTGTGACATATCGTAATAATCGCTGAGTGTACGCAACTCGACCATTTTTAAGGCTGGAAACGGATGATATGTGTAGAGCGTTTCATTAACTGCAACCAGCACATGTACAAATCCATGTTGAAAACAACGCTTGAAAAGTTTTGGCAAAATCTCTACGTCTTCAGTGGCTTTGTAGACGAAAACCACATTTGTATAATGCAATTTCCACAAAAGCTTGACCACGAAATCCATTGCGCGCTGCGTTTCATTCGCGCTCAAAAAAGCGATGGTCAAAACTTTTTCTGTTGTACGTCCAATAATCTGTAGATCCGTTTGCTCAGTATCGGTTATTAGTTTTGGTATTATCACATTGCTTTGGTGTAGCATATTGGCGTGATCCTCAGGCAGATTTATGAAGACATTTAATTCCAATTTCAATTCAACAGTTAAGTTATTTACTATACTGAGGAGGTTTAGAGTGTTCACATTTTTCAAGAAATATATTGCTAACAGCAGCAAGCAGAGTTTTAGTTGCATTTCGAAATAATTTAACCGTATGCGTGAAGCGCGAAAAGTACACTGAACTGTTTACCGTTAATATAACTACTGACTTGTGTTCAAAAACAAAATTTTTTTAGCTGTTTGCCTAATTGAAAGGGTGTTCATAATGAAAATAATAGCTTTACATTGTAGTTAGAGCCTACAAGCACCATTTTTATGATAAAAAATCACAATGATTTTTGATTTTTATTTGTCTAGTTAAAAAATGAGCAACCACCGATGATTATTATTTCATTTCGAATAATATTAATTGATGTTATGACTGACTTAGATTTTTATCTCTTACCTTTTTATTGAAAGGGCCGCCTTTCAAGCCTTAGTAAATATATACTTATAGTAACAGCGATGCTAAAGTAAGTCAATTTTGAGATTTATGTCATAAAGTTTAGTATTTTTGATATTCAGACCAAGACAGTTAAGTTTTCAGTCTGACTTCTGTGGTTTTCAGATTTTTGGAATATGTGTATTAATTCGGAAAATCGTTAATATAACGATGACGATGGTATAAACGCTCTATCACCCAAATATTCGAATAGATTTAATAGCTTGCAGAATAAAGAGACTGGTGCCAATGGAACGTCAGTCAAACTATTCAAATATGGTAGCGAAGAACTGAAAGGTGCATTCATCAGTTTCTGCAGAATAGGGTCGGATGAACGCATGCCTAAAAATTGGAACCTGAATGTGCTCTGCACAATGTATAGCATGGGAAACCCTACAGTTGGCGCCAATTATCATGGGATAAGACTCCTCAATATCGTATATAAGGTAATGTGTATCATATTCCTTGCAACACTAAAGCCAACCGTTAATAAACTGATCGGACCTTATCGGGGGGAATTAATAATAATAATAACAAATTTCGTTTTGCATCCACTGAAACGATTTTCGGCCGAGCTCCTCCTTCAATTTGTAGTGTGCGTTTTTATTTTTTTTTATTTTAACAAATGGAGGTGCCTACGATTTATGCTTAACCGCCTACGAACGGCTAATGACTTTTTATGAGGAGCCGCCGAAGGCCACCACGAACCGATGAGTCAGCTTTCGGTCTTTTCGATAGAAGCGCTTTTGCAACGGCAAATACCGCAGGCGATGGAACAATGAGCTTTACGAGATACAGCTAGATATTGGCATTATTCAGTATTCGGCGACAACGACGACAAAATTAATTACTTTTCAAAAAATAAAATCAAATAATTAAATTTATTGTAATAAAAACTTAAATTGAAAACCTAATCACCATTAAATCAGTCTCAGACTAAAAAACTCACACGGTGGTCTGACTTCTAAAATTTCAATTAGTTTCACGTAATGGCCACACATCATTTGCACTTTGGTCTAAAATAAAAATAAAATCAAAACTAACAGAGATTTTATCCACAAAAAAAAAATAATTTACTAACATACATACATATGTAAAGGGTGATCCATTTCGAGGTTCCCTACTTTTTTTTTTAAAGAAAAAAAACAAATAAATTTCAAATTTAATGGGGAATGTTTAATATCATTCGAAAGATCATTCTTTGGCATTTATTTTTTGAAGATTATCTCTTTCAAATGTTGTCCGCGGCCACGTCTCAGATGGTCCATCCGTTGAGTCTAATTTTCGATGATTCATTCGAGCATTTCGACTGGTCGAATCGAAGCGGGATTGTCCGCATAGACTTAAGAATTTACATATCCCCACAGGAAAAAGTCTAACGGTGTGATATCACACGATTTTGGTGGCCAATCGACCGGCCCAAAACGTGAAATTATCTGCTCACCGAAATGTTCTCTCAAAAAATTCATTGATTGATGCAATGTGTGAGAAGTGGCGCCGTCTTGTAGAAAGCAAATGTCGCGGAGATCACGAGCTTCGATTTCAGGTATCAAATAGTCGGTTATCATGGCGCAATAACGGTCGCCATTGACGGTTACGTTTTCACCGGCGTCATTTCTGAAGAAATATGATCCGATGATTTCACCGGACCACAAACCACACCAAACCGTGGTTTTTCCTGGAGGAAATGTCAGCTTTTAAATCTCTTCAGGTTGCTCTTCGTCCCAAATGCGGCAAATTCGCTTGTATACATATCAAATGATCCAGAAAGGGGCCTCATCGCTGAACAAAATTTGGCTCGAAAACTTCGGAACTTCTTGCAACTTTTGAAGAGCCCATAGAACGAAGCGATGTCGTTTGGGCAGGTCGAGCGGTTCAGTGCAGTTCTTGCACAAACTGTATTTTGTACGCTCTTAATTTCAGATCTCAACGCAAAATGCGCCAAGTCGTTCCACACGTCAGTCCGAGCTGCTGCGAACGGCGCCGAAGCGACTCTCCACGGTCTTCGTGAACACTCTCAGCTAGGGTCGCTATATTTTCTTCACTGCATGCAGGACGTGCTCTATTCGATCGAATGTTATCCAATAATGAATGTTGGGTCTCAAGATGGGTGATGGTGTTGCGAATAGTACTATCAGTAGGCCGATTATGTTGACCATAAGTTGAGCGAAGCGCGCGAAACACATTCTTTACAGAACGAGAATTTTCGTAATAACATTGAATGATTTTTAAACGTTATTCAGTCGTAAGTCTTTCCATGATGAAATACCAAACAATACTGAACAAGAATAACATGACAGCTTGACACGACTCACGCATGATCTGTCAAAAAAAGCTGTTGAAAAAAGTACCCCTACTTGGATCACCCTTTATATGATAATTAAAATAAGCACATTTACGAGTATATTTACATGCAAGTTCATGTACATATATATTTACATATAGTAAATGCATATATGTACACATATATGTAGTATACAAGTTCCGCAGCCAATCGCTTTCAAGGATAACACCTGCTGATTTTAAAGGCTGCTGTCAATTCGCCAAAGTATTGCTACTCATATTTCACAGATTTTAATGCCGCTGCTGCAGCCGATGCCGATCGATGAGGGACAAAAAACTAAACAAAAACCATTTGCTACCATTTACCTCTTTGCAATCTGATATGCGCGCTGGAAAATGGTCTCAATTGCGTTTTAGCAAGATGAAGGACCTAAGACCACTCAACGTGACTCACATACCTATGTATCTATTGTACATATGTCTGTTTGTGTATTTGCTACACCGCTGTCCACTCGTTTGGCAAATTTATTAGTATTTTTATGTAAATTATGTGATTTCAATGGGAATTCATTTTTCTTTTATTACCCACACTTGACGTTATCGGCGAAAAGTGGCTCAATCGCGATAACTTCATCTTGGCTGCCTCCAATGTTCCGTTGCTGCAACGGCGACTGGGTCAACAAGTGCTGCTCGCCTTTGTACATACATACATACATACATACGAGTATATATGTATGTACGTTTGCATTTTAATTGATTTTTAATGGAAATATCCTTATCTGATTGAAAATTTATGAAATGTTAATTATACAGAGACAGACCAACCAGTAATGTTTAATGTGCCACCAGGCAATGCCTATGTGTGCCCAGCGGTGCATATTATGTACTCGTATGTGTTTATGTAGTTATGTACATATATAATTTTACAGCTTGTACTTATCTTTTCGCTAATTTTCAAATATGTATACACGTACTCAAGCGTTTATTAATAGATTGTCTCGGCGATTGGGTTGAGTTAAAACCTGCCCACTGGCAAAGACCACCAATAAGAAGGGGAAGTCCTGAGAATTCGAACACTTCTTCTAAATACCGGAGCGCAATTGGTGCTAAGATAAGCATTTATTTATCTCTTTAGCCTGGTTACATCATTCATCAATTTCCTTTAGTAGATGGCACAAAACCTTTCTCGATGCTATTCACTTTTCTACACCAAGCCCTTCAATGAGCTTCTTTTCAGTTTCAACTATGCGCTTTGGAATATATTTTGTCTTAATAGGTTGATCAGTGGATTTAAACGGTGGTATTCCTTCAAAAATTTAGTATATTAGCTCATTGAAATGCTGGAGTAGCACCTTAGCCGATCCATGTTTCTTATCCCCCATCACTTATAGTGAAGAACAGAATAGCAAAAGAGCAGATGTTTTTTGCTTATCTAGGCTAGTTGAGGAATAGTGAGTGTCTGAGAGAGGCTTACTAGCAGCGCCTGTTGGACTAGTTTGGAACTAGCATTAGATGTACCTGGGATGTGGTGGACGCCATTGATTTTGGAGGCGGCAGCAATAAGCTAACCATTAATGTGAAAGATGTGTTGTAGCTGCAATAGTGCGAGCTTGTGACTAAGAAAGCGACTACTACTGACGAACAACGTACGAACGATTGGTAAATAATATAGGACGAAGGCGAGATATAATGAGCCACTGCGATGGGTAGATAATTTCTTACTAGAGTTGATTACTGCTGATCACCACATTTATAATGAGCAAAGAAACTATAGAATTTTCATATATTCGGAGGATCCTGAGAAAAACGGTTCTGCCGCCAGGAGCGTGTAGTTCGTCAGAGGTTTAGGAAGATCATACAGATAGTCCAAAGTCTTTAAGGATCTACCAACCATTTCATGTATATAGATAAGTTGATCTTCTTTATCATGATAAAGGTAGTGCTAATAATGGGGTTTTGTTAGGCATGCTCAAAGTATGCGCTATTTCACTCAGAAGATCTCCCGTGTTGATCATTTCATTGTTAGAGGTAAGTGGCTAGAGCGTATATGTGAAAATACTCTGTACCTGCCGTGCATTATTTTGATTATATTTTTCATAGTTACTGCGATTGGGAACACAGCTAATAACCATACTATCACATATACCCAATAGTAATTAGATTTTATTTTCGTTGGAGCAGGCTATTTATGTGGTGGGTCTCTCTCTCATCTCCAACCAAATGATTGCTGGTTCCCCCATTATATTTGGTTTAAGATCTTAAGTCGTGAACTGCTTGAACCATATGTAAAAAAATCGCTTCTGGTAGTGTAGACTTCTACATCCTCCAGTATTAAGACCAGCATTAACATCCATATAATATAATAGCGATGAAATTCAACGGAAAATCAATGTTGGTACTTTGAAATGGGTAAGCAATTGATAAATAAAGACATCTCTCGACGAACAAAAACTAAACATCACAACATCATTTCCGTCCAGCTATATGATACATCTGGTGATTCGCCATTAGTAGATTTTGAGAAAAAGATTTTGCGCGGAAATGTATGATCCTTTGTTTGATCTCGTCCGAATAGATGGGATCATCCACCTTTGAAAATATACGATGTGATATCCGTTGGTGGGAGTAGAAGGAGATAAAGATCTCCACTTCCTTGGATGGATTAGGTGGTTATAATCTGGTTTCTCTTGGTATTTCTAAGTAGGGCCAAGCAGTGAAGAAAGAAAAGAATTATGCGCTATTTTTGATTAGGTTTTCATACCAATTATGCAGATTAAGAAGAAGGTAAGTTTTGGTTAGCCAACGATTTCACACAATTATAATTAATTTGGTGATGCTTCTTATATTGGCTGAGTTGAAAAACCTGGACACTTTTCTAGTGCATGTACATATATCAAAATTAAAAAAACTGAATGGGTTTCGTTCATTTACTGTTAACATGTGTTCGTGTTGTTGTTGTTGTGGTAACCTCAGAAATATTCCCCAAATTGATTTTCGGGGAATATTGCGAGAGTGACAGGTACTTGGCCGGATAAAAATCCGTGTCGTTCCGATATAAAGACCCGACTGCGGGAACTATTAGAATTTAGTTGCCTCTAACGACAGACATACCTTATCGCGAGTGAAATCTTCACCCCTAGATATCTAAATCTGATAGTCCAAAATATTGATTCCCTAGATTAAAATTCGCCTGGTTGATTTATATTCAAGGTTTTATTAGCAGCAGAGTTAAATTATGATCCATTTTCACCCACGCTACCGTATATTGAAAAAGGTACCGTGGAGTTATATTGTTCTCATTGTACCTAACGGGACTACTGAAATTGTCGAAATTTTCAAAAAATGGAGTTCAGAAAGTCTTTTCATGTACTTCTCTAAGTTTAGTGATAACCAGAAACCGCTGGAAGCTTCTGCCCGGTGCTGTCAATTAACATATATTTATATATGTATTTGAACATAACTTTTGCTTTTCTGCCGCCGTTTGCTCTTTTCCAAAGTCTGTTAGCCTGACGAAATTTTTTTTGTTCCTTATGTGTGCTTTACTTCCCTGAATGGAACTGATAAGCTCATGTTTATCTACTATTTGTGAAAGAATGGCACCAGCTATAGTATTGGCTACCTTAGCACCCAGTGAACTTTTCTCTCTACAGATAGCCTTTCAATCGCTTCTTTACATAGTGCAAACACCGCCAAATTTGAGGATGAAAGTAAAAACTTAATGACTGACACCTTGGCTGTCTTTATAAACTCGTATTATCCTTCTATATACCTTCTATATAGGTCCTGCTCCTCGCACCAGCTTTTGGGACATTTTCTAAGCAAATATTTTGGCTTATTATCTTTGGTTGAGCCGGACGCTTTCCGAACGTCAGACGCGCAACAATGTATTCTATACGTCTACTGTGCCTGTACGTCCTGAAAATGACAGGCGTTTAGCCTGAATGTAGATATAACTGGCTTAAATACAAGTATAAAAATACGCAAGCAGCCATATAAAGGCCACTCCTGAAGTGAAGAGAGAAACTGACATTGAGAGCGAGATACTTGTATTTAGCAATATGCTAGCAACAGCAACAACTATAGCAACACCGGAGAAGAAAACACAACCAAGAACCAGAACAATGATAATGAAAAGCGGAATGAAGTTTCTGATTCGAATTTGCATTGCGAATTGCAAGCCTACTGATCGCTCGATGCAAAATCCCGACATAAGATGGCAGAAAAGAAGCGTGGTGGCATTAAGATACGACGAAGATGAAAACATGCAAAATCTGTTGTTTCCCAACATATCCACTTAACAATTGCGCCGTTGAAACTACTTAACGGGTACTGGACGAAAGCAGAAAAGGAAAAGTCGGCTTGTTTTGCGGAGCACCCCATTATGGTGTTTCAACCAAATATTGCTTCAGATAATTCACCTTTGCCACTAAATCAAAAAGTTCCAAGACACACTGTATCTGGCGGAAAATTCGTATCTGAGCTTAAGAGGTTTAGTCAAATCCTAGGTCCCAAAACATCTCCTGGATCCGATCATATCATATCAAATATGTTAAAAAACTGCCGAGCATTACTCACGTTTTTCTTACAAGGCTTTTCAGTGGTAAAAGGAGGATACTATCAACAAACATTGAAAAAATTACAGATAATTATGATACACAGAGAGCTCAACTTTACCTTTAAGATCATCTAGGCAATTGTGTTTATGCAAAACAAACATGACACCCCTTTTTGTATAAAGAAATATTTACTGAGAGTTTCAACACTAATAAATAACTTAATCTTTTTATTCTAAACGTTTCTTAATCGCAAATTACTTTATAGCAGTTGACGAGCCAACCTGTAGATGTTTAGTATAAGAAGCAAGTGTAACCGCGACCTTCCGCCCTTGCTTTCGGATTCAGGACAGTCCGGGCTGTACCTGGTTTTCCATTAGACGCGGCCTTCAGTGGATTAGGCGAGGAATTGGGTAACGCTGCGTTCGTCCCCGAAAAAAAAGTGCAAACACATCACTTTTACATTAAAGCTAGAAACATGCCCTATTGTCAAGCTCAGCAAAGTACCTATGTATCTCACAAGCTAACGAAATCAAATCAAACGCCAAGATGTAAGGTCAATTGAAAACACCCCGGCCTGCCATAGTAAAACAAATTTTTTTGGCAAAATTAATTTATTTTTTTTCAACATAGTTCCTTTCAAAGGCGGTACACTGATTATTGCGCCCCTCCAACTTTTCGATACCATTTTTGTAGTACAATTTGTCCTTTACTTAAAAATAGGCCTCGGATTCGGCAATCACCTCTTCACTCGACGAAAATTTCTTCGAAGCGAGTATTATTTTGAGATATTAGAATAGGAAATAGTCGCTGAGGGCCAGAAGTGGAGAATACGGTGGAAGCGGAAGCAATTCGAAGTCCATTTTTTTTTGCTATCGAATTCACTGATTTGTGACACGCTGCACTGCCTTGGTGAATCAGCAATTTATTTTTCTTCAAATTCGGCGGGTTTTCGGGGAAGTCGTCCTTCAAACGGTCCAAAAACGCTATATAATAATCGCTGTAGATGATTTTTCCCTTTTCAAGGTAGTCAATGAAATAATTTCATGCACATCCCAAAAAAAATCGGCTGACTGTCGATTGGAGTGAAATGATGGAGCCATGTTTAATCCATTGTCACTTATCGAGGCAAAAATTCGGGTTTATTGCGCTTGAACATCTCCAAACATTTCTCCGAATTATCAACTCGTCGTTGTTTTTGGTCAAAAGTGAGCTCGCGCGGCACCCACTTCGCACATAGCTTTCTCATACCCAAATATTCATGAATGACATGATTTAAATGTTTAGTTGATATTTTTAGAGTGTCTGCTATTTTATTTAATTCCAATTTACGGTCATTTCAAATTATTTTGTGAATTTTTTGATGCTGACGGTAACAACCCCTTTTGAGCGTCCACTGTGTTCACCGTCTTCGGTGCTCATTTCAGCACGTCTTAGCATACCAGTCCTTGATGGTTGATTTTTCTGGTGCAGTGTCCGGAAATTCGTCATCAAGCCAGGATTTTGCTTCAACTGTATTTCTTCCATTCAAAAAGCAATATTTTATTAACACGAGAAATTCTTTTTTAATCATTTGTTCTTTCACAATAACAAAAGTTGCTTCACTAAAAATGCTGTAATTCACAAACTGATGATCCGACACGGATCATGCGTCCTTTAAAAGTTAGGGCTAACTAAAGATCATGTGTATTATATACACTTAGTATATAGACGATTAACTTAGAGGAGACACCTGGCAAAAGGTGCTGAAGCCAATACAAATGGCTCTTAAGCACGAAATCTGGGCTCAGCCTTGAAAACGAAGTGCTTCTTATAATGCGGGTATAAAACCCATATGGTTGTATGGAATCCAGTTATGAAGCAGAGCTTGTGAGACAAATATAGGTATAGGGTTTTCCTATAAGAGTGATATGATTTCCCTACAAAAAAAAACACACACACACTAACTGTTAAGGAAATTTAAATGCTTTTTATTTAATGTGAAGTACAATCGATACAATTAAGTTCTGAATATAAAATCATTCAAATGGCCTCCACGGTTTTTTATCTTCTCCGATGAGGCTCATTTTCATTTGAGTGGTGCGGTAAATAAACAAAACTGTCGATTCTAGTGCGAAGAAAATCAACAAATCATTCATGAACAACCATTACATTCACCCAAATTGACAGTTTGGTGTGGTTTTTAGGCTGGTGGAATCATCGGTCCGTACTTCTTTCGAAATGAAGATGGTAACACCGTTACTGTCAATGGAGAGCGGCATAGAGTGATGATAACTAACTTTTTATTGTCACAATTGGAAGAAGTTGATCTTAACAACATCTGGTTCCAACAAGACGGGGCTACGTGTCACACAGCAGGTGCAACAACCGAATTATTGCGTGAAAGGTTTGGAGATTCGATTATTTCAAGAAATTGTGACATTGAATGGCCTCCAAGACGTTGTGATTTAACATCATTAGACTACTTCTTGTGGAGTTATTTGAAGTCATTGGTCTTTAGCAAGAAACCAGACTCCCTCAGGCTTTAGAAATACGACTTGATTTAGTGGAAAAAGTTCTCACCATGGTACATGCGTAATGAAATTTTTCTTATAGATCTAAATATAGGCACTATCAAGGAAGAGATTTTTTTCGTATTGCACTATCATCTGAACCCTTTGACTAGTACTTTGGCCTCTGCAACAAGTCACACGCGCTTGAGGAGGCGTAATTTATCAGCCTTGTAAAGAACAACGTCGAGTCTCTGCTAATCGGCAGATTACTCGTAGTACACTACACGAGTAGTGCGCGATACGTTTTCCGCACAGAACCATTATTTTCGAAATAAAATTGCACTATTTGCAAGCGTTGTTCAGGCGTGAGTCTATTCATGATGAATTGCAAACCAAACTGAGAATAAATCACTTGACAGCTGTTAAATCGGTCGCCATCTTGAAAAGTAATGCCAATTTAAAGTTCTATACCTCTTTAAAAAACACCCTTTTTATATCAAAGAGCATATCAAAAATCAGAGGAGGAGCCATGTCGAAATTTCGCTTAGTCGGTTGTAGAACGTTAATTATACAAATTTATAAATCTTTTGTGTATTTTATTAAATACTAATTTGCACATAATATCTACGAAGTCATTGAATTATTATTTTATTATAATTATTTTCTAAGCTCAAAGCTAATAGCTCACGTAAAGCCATAATCGGCGATAACAAACAAAAATAAATGTTAATCAACTTGAAAGGCAAGCACGTGAAGCGGACAGACATTGGCAGAGCAAACAGTTTGTCATGAGGCAATCGACTACATCACTATTACTTAATAAATCTTTAAAATGAAAATGAAATAAAAATTAATTAAAAAAAGTACTATTTCAAAATATTTTGTTTTAAGACGGCAAGTTGATTGAGAGAAAAAATATTCGTGTAAATATTTCATCAAAATTCATTTCCATATGAATTGTGACAAAGTCAAAATAGCATATAAACGCTTGTATGCGTCAACCGTCCCCTGGCGTAGCGTGTAATGACAGTGCTGACGGCTTTTACATAGATCAACGTATCAACGGTGAGATGCAACGCATCGCATTACAAGCCGCTGGCAAAGCAGCAAATCATCGCCACTGATAGCATATCGCCTAAAAGCTTCGCTACCTCACTCCACCGCTCTACCGTCATCACTAATAAAGAGCTGAGTCCCGCCGCACCACCTTAACATATGTATGTATGTATGGATGTATGCATGCATACCTGAACAACTGCATGCGTTCGGGCTCATCTAATCGCATCGCGTCCCATTCATTACGCTGTCAACGTGAGCACTTATGACGCGTTTACATTTGCACCTTGTTAATTAACGCGATTGCAAGTTGTGAACGTGACACTACCCATGTGGGCCCGTCTGCTTGCCGACCTGCCTACCTGCCTACCTACCTGCCGATCTGTCAGACTTTCTAGCCAAGCAGCGAACACCTTCAAGCCAACTCACCATACTGCTGGTTGCTTGTTTATTCCAAGAAGCTTGAATTGCTCGATTGTGATTGCGATTAGGCTGGGAGATGGCGAGCGCGTTTGACGCTTGAATGCATTTGACGCTGCCAGGTGGTGGTGGGTGGTTGACGAGTTAGGATTGTGTGTTTGTACACAAGCCAAGCGTCTCAAGCATTTTCGCATAACAACGTATGTACGAGTATGCGCCATAAGTTCGCGCATCTAAGTCTCTAAAGTCTATAATAAAAATTATTTGTTGGTAAATTGCAGTTGACATCGCTCGAGCCTCGAGGTGTTTGGTGTTGCTTGTGTTCGTCATTTGTAATATTTTGGCATAACTTTCAAAACGGCTGTTCATATTTTCATATAAGAAAATATTTGTTTGTGAAAATGTGCAGAGAGTGAGTGTATTTCCAGCTCACTGATGCTACACAATACTCCAGCCTTTATTCCCAAATCACTCTTCTCTCACTACACACATGTCAGTGATTCCAAAGATTTTCATTCAAAAAGACTACAAAGCATACTGACTGGGAGGGAGCTTGAAAGGGGAGGTGTAGAAATTTAAAGTTTATGGAGCAGCCTTAAACAGTGAGGCGTAACCGTTTTTAGTGTTTTAATTTAAATTTTTTGATTTAATTAGAATTTTTTTCTTCATATTTTATTTATTTTATTTCACTTTACTGGATTTAATTTTTTTGTTGTTATTTTTATGAAAGTTAATTTATTTCTCTTAATTTTATTTATTTTTATATAATTTAATTTAATTACATTTTATTTTATTTTATTTTTATTTTACTTTAATTAATTTTGTTTTGATTTATATAATATAAATAAATTTAATTTTTTACTTTGCCTTATTTTAGTTTTTAATTTTGATTTTTATTCAACCTGTTTTGTATTTTAATTATTTATTTCTGTATTTTTTTAATTTTATTATTTTCGTTTGTTTTATTACTATTTTCTTAAATTTTTTATTGGCTTATTTCTTTGTGCTTTGTGAATTTTGCTGCTTTATATTTTGTTTTGTTTGATTAGATTTTTTTATTTTGTTTTATTTTCCAATTATTTTATTTCATTTGACTTGATTTAATTTTATTTTAATTTAATTTAATTAATTTTTATTTAACTTTAATTGTGTTATGGTATTTATTTAATTTTATTTAATTAATTTAATTATATTTTATTTTGTTTTGCTTTATTTTACAGTAATGTCAATTTTTTTTTAAATTTAATTTCATTTTATATTTTCAGTTTATATAATTTATTTTTTACTTTATTTTATTTTTTTTTTAATTTATTTTATTTATTTTATTTTTTATTTATTTTTTTTCCATTTCTTTTTTTATATATCGCACAAGAGGACCTCTGGTCACCAATATATATCCTTCACAATAGACTGCGCAAATTAGGTGGCAGAGCACCTCCACCCGAGCTGAATGTCCTCATTATGGACCGAATTGTAAATTTCCTATTCCCGACTCATGAAATAATTTTATTTTATTTGATTTATTTAATTTTATTTAATTTATTTAATTTAATTTTATTACGTTTTGTTTTATTTTACAGTAATTAATTTTGTCTAGTTTTATAAAATTTAATTTCATTTTATATTTTCATTTTATATAATTTTTTTTTACTTTATTTTATTTCTTTATTTTATTTTATTTTTTTATTTAATTTAATTTTTTTTTTTCATTTTTTTTTATAGATCGCACAAGCAGACCTCTGGTCACCAATACATAGCCTTCACAATAGACTTCCGATCACCGGAAACCGATTAACACTACACAAAATACACCGAGCTACGCGTAAATGGAGCTTATTGATATCTGGCATTGATGAACAAGTCCCCAGCGAGAGCAACTTTGGTAGCGTGAGAAAAACAGTTGAGGCCACAATGCTTGCGATCACCCAAGGATGCCAAATTAATAAGCATGAACTCAAAACACGCTTCGCACTGGTGGACTGAGAGTATAGCACAACTGCGAAGAGCTTGCCTTGATATATTCGAGAACCAGGAGAAGAAGAGAGGCAACCACAGAGAGAAAAATATAATACTCTGCGAAAAAAGAAATTATACTCGCCATCGAGAAAAGTAAAAAAGAGAATTGAGAAGAGATGCGCAACAATTTAAAAATGAATCCCTGGGGATTAGGATACAAGGCCGAATTAGGTGGCAGAGCACCTCCACCCGAGGTGAATGTCCTCAATATGGACCGAATTGTAAATTTCCTATTCCCGACTAATGAAATAATAGCCGATGAATAGCTGGAGTCAACAACAAGTAAATTCAAGTCCAAAAAAAAAAAAACGCCTTACTCGGATGGAATACCTTTTGAAGTAATAAATATAATAGCCATCAGTCGTCCTAAGGTACTTCTGGACATGTTTAATGCTTGTCTAAAAGCCGGTTTATGCTCAGAAATCTAGGAAGAGACAACAGCTTATATTGATTAGCAAGGGAAAGGGAAACTCCGAAAGCCCATCAGCATATCGGCCCCTCTGCATGATGGGGATCGCTAGGAAACTGCGTCCAATAGGAGAATATTATTGGAGCTCTGGAGAAAAATTTCAAAATTCCCAAGTACCTCAACTTAATTATAAGGAGCTACCTAAAAGGCAGAGTTCTTCTATTCCCCACCACAGACGGTCCCCAAAGCCATAAAACTACGTCAGGCGCAGCACAGGACTCGATACTCAACCCTGATATCTGGAACATCAGTTACAGCGACATATTAAGCCTCAAGGTACCTGATGATACATACCTAGTTGGATATGCAGATGATATTGAAGCAATAATCACCGCCCGTAATAGAGAAGACGCACGAAGGAAATTAAACCAGATCATGGTACGAATCCGAGTGTGGCTTGACTCGCGTACTCTCCAATTAGTCGCAGAAAATATCGAGCTTTTACTGCCAACAGTGAAGCACATCTCATTAGAAATAAATCTGCATACTTTATTCAGCAATCTGAAGACACGTATGGTTGTAAAATATTTAGCCATAATATTGGACTCAAGGTTAACCTACTGAGCAAAAATTCAACACGCCGCTAAAACGGCCTCTAAAATAATATTTTGACTCAGCAGGCTGATGTCTAATATCGGGGGACCATCGCTGTAGAAAAGAAACCTACTAGGCAGACACATTAAAGAAAAATAACCGACTCACGATAGCCAAAGTTTATCGTACAGCAGCATTAAGGGTAGCGTCCACATACCGTATGGTGTCACGTGAAGCCATTCTAGTGATAAGTGGAGGTGTTCCTTTACAACTCCTGGCACTAGAGACAAAGAAAATTTTGGACCTTAAAAACAAGGAATATGAGAAAACACAGCAAGAGACGATGTAAAACTGGATACCTACAATCGTTGGCAAAGCCACTGGGAAAAAGGGACTGGCAGCAGATCGACCGCCAGGCTTAGTAAGAACGTGAAATTCTGGACACAAAGAAAATTCGTGGAAGTGAATTTCTTTGTCACTCAGATGTTATCCGGACATGGATAGTTCGGAAAATACTTGCACAAAATTGGTAAAGCATGTAAATGACACTATCGAAGACATTTCCGACCATACATTTTTTAAATGCGAAGAATGGCAAATAGAACGAGAGGCCCTAGAGAACCTGGTAGGTCCTCTGAACACGTACAATATCGTACCAGTAGTGCTTTAGAACGAGACAAACTAGAAAAAATATAACAGACTACGTAGAGATCGTACTACATAAGAAAAAGCGGTACCTGGAGGCAGGTTCTGAGGTGTGAACCTTAAAACGAGAAATATGTAACGTCAACTTGAAGTAATAGAAAAGCGATTCCAAAGTCTGTGACAGTTCCTGAGAGGTGAATTTTTAGTGAACTGCAAGTGGCACATTTTCGTGACGACGCAATTATTATGAGGTAGTCATTTTGTTTAATTTTTTATTTAATTTTTGTTTTGCTTTGTATATTTTTCAATTTTATATTAATATATTTTATATTAATGTTATTATTTTTTAATTTAATTTTGTTTACTTTATTTTATTTTATTTTTAATTTTGATTTTTTTAAATTCATTTTATCTTTTTTTATATAATTTCTTTTTATTTTATATTGTTTTATATTATTTAAACTTCCTGTATTATTTAATTTAATTTTATGTTAATTTAATTTCTTAATATTAGTTTTATATATTTTAATTTATTTTATTTTATTTTAATTGATTCTTAATATACTCTTCTTTTTGTTGCGTTTTATTTCAGTTTTGATTTATTTTATTTTATTTTTATTTTTTTTAATTTTTTTAATATTTTTTCCATTTTATCTTGTTTTTTATTTAATTTGTTTTAAATTCTTTTTATTTAGTTTTTCTACTTCATATATTTTTCATTTTTATAATATTTTATTTTGTCTTATTTTATTTTAATTTTTATTATTTTATTTTATTTTATTTTAACTTTTTGTACTATTTTAATTTATTTTTCTTATCCCATTTCAATTCATTATTAATTTAATATATTTGGTTTTATTTTATTTTATTTTAGTTTTTTTTTAATTATTTTATTTTGTTTCGTTATATTTAATTTTTTGTATTATTTTATTTTATTATTATTATTTGTTTATTTATTTTTTATTTCGTTTATATTATTTTATTTAAGTTATTTATTAATTTTTAATTTTATTTAGATTTTTTTTTTTGATTTATTTAATTTTATTTTAATTTTATTTGATTTTAATTTACTTTATATTATTTTGTTTTATTTGATTTTACTTTTTATTTTATTACCATTTTTCATTTATTTATTTTAATTTAGTTTCATTTAATTTAATTATTATTTTTATTTTCTGTTACAATATTTACAATACTTATAACCTTAATTATTTTTATATTATTTGCAGACGACCCACTGTGCAACTAGCACGTACAGTATATACCATACACATTTCCTGCTAAGGCCGTTGCGCACAAATTGGTGCAGTTGGTATTGCAACAGCCGGTGTCATGTCATGTCACTTCCTAATGAATAAGGATAAACGAACTCTTCAAATAACAAAAGTTGAAAATATTTTTTACATTTTACTTTCCCACCACCTCTTTCTTTCAGCATCTTACTTTGTACGTGGCTTTGCATTGCTTTGGGAATTTTCTTTCTCATATTTAGACACAAACAAACAAACATCCTGCACAGGAACGTGTGAAGTATGTGCGAGTATATACGTATGTAGGTATGTAAAGCAGCACTTGTCATGCGGTGGGTGAATGTCACCTGTGTCACAACACCATTAAAATTATTGCGACGTGTTTAACTTTCATTTTTATATAATCTACAACAATGCTACAGCAGCAGTGCCACAGCATCAAGTTGAGAGATTTGTTTGGTGATGTTGGTGTTAATTAAGATTGGCGTTGAGTGGACCATGGGGAGAGATAGGTAGGAGCATGTTGGAGTAAAAGTTGGGGACAAAATTGTTTTGAAGGCGAACATACCTACATTGAGAGGGTAAAGGCGCAATAAATAATGTTTGAAATTTAAATTTTTTTTTGCATTTTTATAAGTGCTCTTATATATACTTCGTTTTGAAAAAAATATCTTTATCTATTTTGTCGACCATTGTCAGTAGTCTGTTTATGAATTTTTTAATTATGAAAATTGTTTTAAGCGAATTGAGTGCAATGATAGTGACACTACAGCAAGCGCAGGAAGGGGTTAACCTATTGGGCACCATTTTAATCAAGAGAGAGGACTGTTTTCAAAGAATCCTACGTGGAATATATTCTGTTGTCTCAAATTGATGACATCAAAGAATTTTCATATGCATTGCAAGGAGGCAGACGACCAGTTCAAGTTGTGCGCAACGGGAAGGCGGTTTAACAACAACAGAAACGCTAGAACTGTAGACTCAACACTAATCTGATTGTGTCAAAATAACACGTGTCTGAGAGCTGATATTTGAAGCAATATTTTTCGTGAAAACAGTTCTGTAGACCGTCGTTCATGTGAGAAGTTGCTTTGATTTGAAAATGACGAATATTTCCGGAGAAATACTTTCTATAGAAACTGTAAAATTGCTACAAAAACGTGCCGACCCAAGAGTGGTTTGTTCGACTCCGTTCCATACCGTTTTGATGTCAAAGGTGCACCTAATTCTGGTTGACCACTCACTAAAAAAGGCCGAAAAAACACTGTAGATGATGAAGCAGGACTGATATGCAAACTGTTAGAAGATAGCAGAGGCAGTACAGTGCACTCAAATAGCAGTTTGGAATTATTTATAAAAGGTTGGCCACTCACAGAACTCCGAGGCTTGGGTAACACAAGAACTAACGCAAACAGGTTAAATTGACCGAATTCAAGTTAGTTAAACGATTTTGAAGCACGACAAAATCGAACCAAAATTGGTAAATACGAGGATTGCCTTATAAAGGGTGTTTTTTTAAAGAGGTATAGAACTTTAAGTTGCAATAAAACAACGATGGATTATTCGATTGACATGAATTTTATTTATCCGAAAGATAATCTTATGGCATTAGATTTTAAATATGATTTCTGGCATATGACTGCCACGGCTGGCGCGGATGTAGTCCAATTTTCGGTGACATTTTCCAACATTTGTGGCCGTATATCGGCAATAACACGGCGAATGTTGTCTTCCAAATGGTCAAGCGTTTGTGGCTTATCCGCATAGACCAATGACTTTACATAGCCCCACAGAAAGTAGTCTAGCGGTGTTAAATCACAAGATCTTGGAGGCCAATTCACAGGTACAAAACGTGAAATTAGGCGGTCACCAAACGTGTCTTTCAATAAATCTATTGTGGCACGAGCTGTGTGACATGTTGCGCCGTCTTGATGAAACCACATCTCCTGGACATCATGGTTATTCAATTCAGGAATGAAAAAGTTAGTAATCATGGCTCTCTACCGATCACCATTGACAGTAACGTTCTGGCCACCATCGTTTTTGAAAAAGTACGGACCAATGATTCCACCAGCCCATAAAGCGCACCAAACAGTCAGTTTTTCTGGATGTAACGGTGTTTCAACATACACTTGAGGATTACCTTCATTCCAAATGCGGCAGGTATTTTGTTTGTTGACGTAGCCATTCAACCAGAAGTGCGCTTCATCGCTAATCAAAATTCGCTTATGAAAACCGGGAACAACGGTAATCTGGTTTTGGGCCCATTCGACGAATCTACGCCTTACTTCATGATCGTTTGGCTTCAATTCTTGCACGAGTTGGATTTTGTAAGCACGCAAACCAAGATCCTTCCGCAAAATCTTCCATTAAGTGGATGGACACAGATCCAATTCCTGTGCTCGATGGCGGATGGACTCATTCGGGTCTTCCTCAATGCTACGCTCTACAGCAGCAATAGCTTCTTCTGTACGCACCGTACGACGTCTCTGGAGATGCGAGTTATCAATAAGAGTAAACGTAGTGCGAAAACGTTCCATGGCTAATCGAATTAACTGCTCTGATGGACGATTTTGTCGACGATAAAATGGACGGAGTGCGCGATACGTTTTCCGCACAGAACCATTATTTTCGAAATGAAATTGCACTATTTGCAAGCGTTGTTCAGGCTTCATGATGAATTGCCAAACCAAACTGAGAATAAATCACTAGACAGCTGTTAAATCGATCGCCATCTTGAAAAGTAATGCCAACTTAAAGTTCTATACCTCTATAAACAACACCCTTTATATTCCGGGATTAGAGAACCAAAACAAATATTAATAATCGAAAATCTCTTAACTGTTTTTCAAATTATTTTCCATTAAGATTTAATACTTTTGCATGCGTTTGAACCAATTGTCGATGCCCTTTTCCCATTCTGAGTGAAGTATCTCCAAAATGTGTGCTGAACGCATCAATCGCCTCTTCAGGTGTCAAAAAACGTTGACCTCTCAGTTTACTTTTTACGTACGGGAATAAAAAAGTCATTCGGTGCCAAATCAGGACTAGACGGTGGAGAGACTCATCAAATCAAAAATGAAGTATTTTCAGTCGATGTGTTAGAGCTCGCTTTGTCGTGGTGAAAAGTGATTTTCGGCGATTGGTTTTCCTGATTTCTTGAAGGGCAACTGGCGAACAACTGGTTGTGTAGTATTCAGAATTTATTGGTCTGTGTTGTTCTAGTCTCACGGTTGATATGACCAGTTTATTTAAAAAAAAGGCTTTGTGCACGAACACCTCTTGTTGGATTCGGTATTGAAACACCTATACTTGTACAGTCGCTTACTTTCGGGCTCATACGGGTAAATCCGCGATTCATCACCTGTCACGTTATCATAGACGTGTTTGGAAGCATTGCTATCGTATTGTTTTAATATTTTTCTAGATCAATCGACTCCTGCTTTTTTTGAGCGATTGGCTAATTTGTGTGGGATCTAACGTGAACAAATGTTTTTTATAATTAAATGTTCATGTAATATTGAATTTATGCTGGTACCACTAATACCTTTGGTTGCTTCAATCTCACAATAGGTCACGTGACTGATCTTGCAATATCACTTTGCGCATAGTTTCCAGAACAACCACAATTTTTAGGCGGCCTTCTCGAAATTCGTCTTGGAGTGGTCTATGAACTCGATTAATTTCACCATATCATCGATAAAACGAAAACAAATGGTTAGAGGTCGTTGTTCCCCCACGAACGAGTTTAAAGCATGAATTGATGGAGAGAAAGGTCGTGCTGAGTACATGGTGGGATTGGTAGAGAATGGTCCATTATGAGCTGCTATAACCTGGCGGAATGATCAATTTTGAGTTCTACTGTCAATAATTAACCAGCTTACGACAAGCTCTTCTTAAAATGTGTTCAGAATTGTTTAATAGAAAAATTTTGCGTTTCATCATTACAACGCCAGACCACATAGATCTCTGATGACCAGGCAAAAACTGACGGAACTTGGTTAGAAAGTTTTGACGCACACACCAAGTAGTCCGAATCTTGCTCTACATTTCTTCTTATTCTGTTTCTGCAAAACTCTCCTGATGGTAAAAAAATTGGTCGATCGACGAGCCGCTGGAAAAATTCTTCACCGTTAAACTATGGAAGTTCTACACTGATAGAATTATGAAGTTACTCGAAAAATAGAAAAAGGTCAAAGGTAATTATATTGTCCTCTATGTATTTCAATAAAAAATTATTTCGTTGAAAAGTATACGAAGGATAAAAAATCTCTGAGACTTTTGAAATTATCCAATATTTACTTTTATTAATTTTTCATTTTTCATTTTTTAAGATTAAGCGTTCAAAGCATTTCTTGCATATTTTCTGGTTTACTAAGATGATATCTATCGTAATTGCTGATATAATACTGGGCAACAAACAAAACTATTTTTAGGTTTCTGTTCTCATGCATAATTCTGCTTCTAGATATAGAAAAACACTCAAAATTTCATTTTTATCTAATATAATCTAATATATTTGTATATGTATATGCTTTAATAAGAAACATTTTAATTTATTTTATAGACAAAAGAGAAAAAAGAAAACCTTGATCAAAATCATAATTTTTATACCATTTATTTTTAGCGTAAGAGAAACTGAAATTTAGCATGCAGAAATCAGACCCAAAATTCGTGCTTACCGGTGTAATCGAAGTTAAGTTTCCGATATTGGACAATAAATCACTTAATATCCCGTGTAGTGTTAAAAAAGGAAATCAGTATTATTTTTTTCCACAATCAAAATAATCGATAACATAACGCTATCCTTTACTTACAACAATTTTTTTGTTGTAATTTTTTCAATTAAATTTTTTAAGCATCATATAATATATATATGTAAAAAAATATAATATTACCTTTTTATAATATTATCAAATTTTTTTTGGCCATAAATCTTAATCTCTTGGGTTCTAAATTAATTAATTAAGTAATTTAATAACTTTGCATACCAAAAAAAATAACAACAAATTTAATATATTCATCAAATCCCCTTTATGAATTCAATTTTTTTACCACAATTGTTGGTGCACACAGATGCTATAAACCAACATACCATATAACGGGTGATTCATTTCGAGGTTCTCTATTTTTTTAAAGAAAAATCACAGAAAATTCACGTTTCGTGGGGAGTGTTTATTATCATTCGAAGAAGATTGTCTCTTTCAAATGTTGGCCGCGGCTACGTCTCAGATGATCCATCCGTTGAGTCTAATTTTCGATGACACGTTCGAGCATTTCAACTGGTAATTGGCGAACGACACGTGTGATGTTTGCTCGAAGGCCCGAAGGCATTGACTTCATACCTTACATATCCCAGATGTTGGTGGCCAATCGACCGGCCCAAAACGTGAAATTATCTGCTCAAGGAAGTGTTCTCTCAATAAATCTATTGATTGATGCGATGTGTCGGAAGTGGCGCCGTCTTACTGAAATCAAGAGTTATCGATTTAGGGGTTATGAAAGTGCAGGGCTGTATTTTGACATCTGTCAAACTTAGCTGTCGAACCAAATATGTTTTGTTTTAGGTAAAAGTGAGACATTTATTAAATCGGATCGCTTAACAACCGCACATCGCGTTAATATTGTTGAAACCTACAATAAAAATGGTGATCAAAAGTGGCCGCGTTTCGTGCTTTAAGAGCAGATTATGGTGCATGTAATCGTCCAACAACTCAAGCAATTGGTCAAATTTGAAGGAAAGGTGAAGAGATTGGATCAGTTACAGATATTGTAAGGCGTGTGCATCATCGTTTCACTCGTTCCACCTCAAATGCTGCTGTAAGTGAAAATGTAGTCGAAGACCCGAATGTGTCTATTTCTTGACGTTATCAAAAGCTGGGACTTTCTTACGGCACATTATGGCGTATTTTGCACTTGGACTTACCCCTACGTACATATAAAGTCCATCTTACACAACAACTGAAGCCAGCTGACCATTCACACCGCAACTTAGTTACATTAATTGGCTGCTTGAACAACAAGCAGTGGACCGCGATTTTTCCAACAAAATTTTCTGCAGCGACGAGGCACATTCTTCAATTGGTGCAAAAGTCGTCGAAAATCCTAAAATAATTAAAGAGAGGCCAAAAAAAAAAAAAAAAATTATAATAATAATAATTGTCTGTCGCGCTCTTTGGCCCGGAGGTGAGATTGGACCTTACCTGTT
Source organism: Neoceratitis asiatica (assembly GCA_030068015.2). NCBI lineage: Eukaryota > Metazoa > Arthropoda > Insecta > Diptera > Tephritidae > Neoceratitis > Neoceratitis asiatica. Next base: position 50,756,354 of record CM061526.1, on the reverse strand, counting down.
TGAAAACGGTTACGGCGAGACTGCCACTGTCGATTCGGAGTGTTATAGTCGTTTGATAACCGACTTTTTTGGCCTGCAATTGAGAAACACGACTTGGACAATATGTGGTTTCAACAAGATGATGTCACATGCCACCCAGCTGGAGCGAATATGGCTTTATTGTGAGAGAAATTTCTCAGCAGCGTAATCTCTCGTTTTGGCGATATCAATTGGCCAACGAGGTTTTGCGATTTGACACCGCCGGACATTTTTTGTGAGGCTACACGAAAGACCGTGTTTATGCGGATGAACCTTTAAGCCATGAGCACTTGAAAACCAACATTCCTCAAGTTATAGCTGAGATACCGCCAAATATATGCCAAAAAGTGGTCGAAAATTACCCCAAACAGTAGAAGTTTGAAAAAATTCACGAGGCGGTCATTTGAGTGATTTAGTGCTTCACAACTAATGTTAAGGCTCAAACTTTATAATTAAAAAAGGAATTTCAGGAAAAAAAATTTAAATATATATTATTTACTTTTATATTGGAAACCCCAAATGGTTAGCCCTGTATGTGCGTATGTGCAATATTCAAATTAAATATCCAGGCGACCACATAATTTTACGCATTCATTACCAGATCGTCATTGACCACACAGATCCATTACTCATTTGTTGGTAAACCATATTATTGAGTGTTCGATTTCAATTGTTATTCATGCTCATGAAAAATATAATTCCAACAACAACAACAACAACAACAACAACAACAACAACAACAACAACAACAACAATAACAACAACAACAACAACAACAACAATGAGCATGCCACCAACCAACAAACGACCCAATAACATGAATTCAATTATCGCATTTATTTCATTCGTTCACTCATTCATTATTTTATTAAATATTTTGATACAATTCAATTATTTCGCAAAAACAGACGCAGGCATGCAGCACATACACACACACGCACATTAATGTTGCAACATTTGAGTAACACATATGTAGATGGAAGTTTGTGTGTGTGTGTGTGTGTTTGCCCATGCATCTGCCTACCAACATTCAATAAATATTTATGTATGAATTAATTATTTTATTAAAATGACCGCAGCGTAAGCAGTGAGCAATTGCGCACAGGGCGAGGATGAGAGAAAGAGAGAGAGAGAGGGAGGGGGCGAAAAAGCCAACCAGCCAACCAGCTCAGAATGGAGTGCTTCAAAGGTGAAGTGACAGCAGATGAGCTGCTGTGCACACTGAAGCTGCCGCTGCAACTGATGAGATGCCAATTGGTGCCGCACAATCATTACGTCGTATCATAATTTGGATATTTCGAAGGTATTTATTTATCTGCAACTTAATGTACAGCATCTGTATCAATGTGTGTGTGTGTGCTATAATTGCAATATGATTTAAAAATTCCAATTTGCACTTACATACATACATACGTGCATACTGTAGGTAGCTATTTAAATGCTCTGTGGCTGTTCGGGGTGTGTGTCCTCCACGTGTCGAATGTTGTTGTTGTTATTTGATATATTAACAGGATGCAGACGATTGCGAGCAACAAACAAACAACAAACAGCAAACAACAACAAAATTCGGATGTGGAAACGGATGCGGAAGTGACTGCAGTGACAGTGGCGGAGAGTGACGACAATAATGAGAGATGAAGCGATCGCTACAAATTAATTTGCATAAATCAGAATTTGTTTAAATTTAGCGGTATTTTATATTTTGAATAAAACAGATTACTTGTGGTGATGCCTGCAATAAAAAAAATAACTTCTTGTATATATTTGACAACTACCATCTTTAGCTGGACTGCTGACAAAAGTTGAATGAAATCCATTTATTGGTTCAAGAGGGATTCAGCTTGACAGCGATCCAAGTAGAGTTACCTTTTTCAATAGCCTTTTTTGACAGATCACACATGAGTCGTGTCAAGCTGTCATGTTATTTTTGTTAATTTTTGTTTGGCATTTCAACATGGAAAGACTTACGCCTGAACAACGTTTACAAATCTTTAAGCTTTATTACGAAAATTCACTTTCTGTAAGGAATGTGTTTCACGCACTTCGTTCAACTTATGGTCAACATAATCGGCCTACTGAGCGTACTATTCGCAACATCATCACCCATCTTGAGACCCAGCGTTCATTATTGGATAATACTCGACCGAATAGACCACGTCCTACACGCAGTGATCAAAATATAGCGGCCGTAGCTGAGAGTGTATACGAAGACTGTTAAGAGTCGATTCGGCGCCGTTCGCAGCAAATCGGACTGGCGTATGGAACGACTTGGCGCATTTTATGTTGAGATTTTAAATTGAAAGCATTCAAAATACAGCTTGTGCAAGAACTGAAGCCGCTAGAACTTCCCAAACGACATCGCTTCGCTCTATGAGCTGTTGAAAATGTCCAAGAAGATCCGAGGTTTTCGAGCCAAATTTTGTTCAGCGATGAGTCCCATATCTGGGTCAATGGGTATGTAAACGGGCGAAAAGCAACCTGAAGAGATTCAAGAGCTGTCATATCATCCAGAAAAAAACAACGGATTGGTATGGTGTGCGGCCCGGTGGAATCATCGGGCCATATTTCTTCAAAAATGATGCCGGCGGATGCCTTGGAGCAAAACATCACTCGTGTCATTCGCCCGTACCAGTCGAAATGCTCGAACGAGGCACCGAAAATTTGACTCCACGGATAAACCATCTGAAACGTAACCGCGGCCAGCATTCGAAAGAGATAATCTTAAAGTAATAAATGCCAAAAAATTATCTTTCAAATGATAATAAACATTCCCCATTAGATTTAAATTTTCTGTATTGTTTTCTTAAAAAAAAGTAGGGAACTGCGAAATAGATCCCCCTTTACTATAATGAGGGCATAGAAAAGATTAGAAGTCGTTGGAACCACTGTATGGAGCTGCTTTAAGCTGCTTTTCTATGAAAAGTACCGAACTTTTGTGTGTAGACAATTTCATCTGTAGACACCAACAACAATTCAGCATTGAAATCCAACACGGAATTACTTTTTCCAACAGCTGATACTTTGTAGTGAGTAGACAATTGAAACGTAAAGTTCTCTTCCAACAAATAAAGACCAAACTCCAACATATATTATTGTTCAAAATTTTGAGTATTAATAACATCCAATGAGTCAGCTTTAAACGTTAGAAGATGAAGTCCACCACACCGTTGGAAATATTAGTTGGATAAAGATCTGGATTCACTTGATATCTTCAATTGACGGCGATCGGTGCAGAGAAAAAACGACTGCTGCCCTGCTAATGATCGCGTGAGCGGTTTCTCCGCCGATTAAGGAGAATAGATATATAATAGGAATTTTATAACCGAGCTCCTCGTCCAATTTGTGGTCTGCGTATTAACGGTCTTCCAATAAATAGAACGACTTGTAGTGTTTTCCAAACCGATCGGCTGCTTTGTTTTTATTTTCAAGTCAGCAATACACTCGGAGGGGCTGATATTCCTTACCGTGTGGCGATTGCGATTTGAAAAATATTTTGTATATTCGTCTAGCTAGGATTCGAATCCAGTGCATTAATTAAAATTTCCAGCCCGATCTGTAATTTTCAGTTTTTAAAGCGCTTAATGTTATCGATCGAGTTTCATTTTTATTTCTTCAAAGAAGGAAAATAGGAGTAATTCGAAAGTGTAATATGAGTTTTGAATAGGTAAAAAGTCGGAAAAAGTCATATCAGATGAAAACGGTGATTTCTGGGTGACATTTTTCCAGAAATGCATTCAAATGCATGATACCCTAGAAGCCATGAGCTTTCTTTACACAAAACTGGACTTTTTCGACTGAGACACCGTAATGCTCAGATAATTTTTTTTATTTACTGTCTGATCTTCTGGCAAGAACTCTGAGTTGATAACACCGCCTTGGCTTTTCATCGACTTTGATGGTAATTTAAGTGAACAAGGAGCCAAACTTTTAATGAAGAAGCTTGGTCAAAACTAAGAGAAACTTGATACATCAGAGACTTGGCAGCAATCGTCTACATCCTATACTTTAAGAATTTCAAAAGTTGATCAATTTTGTCATTTACCATTCGAGAGGAAGACCAAACACTCCCTTAATAACATGAAGCTTACGACAGCGGATGCTGTGTTAGATGTTTGGTTCACTTGAGTTTGAGAATATAGGTAAAATTTCTGAAAATGTATCAGTCTGCATACAGCTTCCGACAGAAATCCATTCACTGAGCTTTGATAGTCTCTACAGTTCTAGGAAGAAGGAAAAAAATAATCGGTTAAACGCTCATTCGTAAATGAAGAGACAGGTCAATTGAAAAGTCCCCGGCCTTTATAGTAAAACACATTTTTCTGGCAAAATTCATTTTTTTTATTCAATATAGTTCCCTTCAAGGGTGGTACACTGATTATTACGCCCCTCCAACTTTTCGATACCATTTTTATAGTACGATTTGCCTTTTGCTTCAAAAAAGGCCTCAGTCTCGGCAATCACCTCGTCGTTCTACGAAAATTTCTTTCCGTCGAGCATTGTTTTGAGATCTGGGAACAGGAAAATAGTCGCTAGGGTGACCTCAGCTATAATACGGTGGATGCGTAAGCGATTCGAAGCCAAATTGCCATCAATTTCACTGAATTGTGACAGAGTGCATTGTCCTGGTGAAACCCCAGTCTCTTTTTCTTCAAATGCGGCCGATTTTCGGCGAATTCGTCTTTCAAATGGTCCAATAACGCTATGTAGTAGTCGCTGTTTATGGTCCTTGCCTTTACAAGGTAGTCAATGAAAATTATTCCCTGGTATCCCAAGCTACAGACCTCATAACCCTGCCAGCATTTTTCCAAGACTGTCGATTGGACTTCGGAGTGAAATGATGATGATCACCAAAGACTTTCCACAGAGCTTTCTCATACTCAAATATTCGTGAATGATATGATGTACACATTCAGAGTGTCTGCTATTTCATTCAATTTCAATTTATAGTCATTCAAAATCATCGTTTTTTATTTTCGTCAGTAACAACCTATTTTAGGAGTCCATTCACCGTCTTCGATACTCATTTAACCACATCTTACCTTAGTGTACCAATCCTTGATTGCTGATTTTCCTGGGGCAGTGTCGAGAAACTCGAAACTCAAAAAGCAACACGCGAAATTCCGTTTTATCCATTTTTTTCACAAGAAAAAAAGTTGCTTCACTCAAAATGCTATAATTCACAAACTAATGATCCGACAGCTGTCAAATTTATATACGCGTCCTTTGAAGGTTCGGGCTAATTAAAAGTAAATATGAATTTAATTCTAGTAGCGTTATCTATGTGACAGGCCAGATACTTTCCAAATGACCTGTTGAGCTATTGCGTGCAGAGGAAGAAGCAAACTTTCAGTTGTATAAAATAACCAGAGACTCTCTCTTAACAACGTCAACGAAGACAACAACGTAAAAGAAGACAATCGGGCGGCAGCTATGCTTCATTACATTACTTTGTGGTTGGTTGCATAATCGTAGTAGGTTTAGATCCGAAATTTATTTAATGAACTTACCTACTCTGAACTCTTCTATCCATGTCACGATAGTTTAAAGTGTGGTGTCACCAGGTCTTACCAGCCAACTGTAATCGTTCTTAGACGATAAAAGCTATTACAGTTTGTGGTTGTTTTAGGGCTCAGAACAAACGAGCTTCATACATGTCTTATACTTCTCTTATTGTTATGTGGTGACGTTCTTATAATGGAAGTTGGAAATGAGATATCTTTCGTTGAATCCTTTTGTTAAGTAATTAACACCAATATTGTCCTTGAATCTGGCGGCCCGAATCTCCTCCTCACAGAGAAGCAAAAGTTTTAAAAGTATAAACAGAGCACAGACCTAACAGTGAAATAATCTCTTCTTACACAAATTTCTGCTTAAGATTGAGAAAACCGATCCTCATTGAAAATATTTCCACAGCTGTATGACAGCACCATACTAAGTGTTTTGGGTGATCGTCGAGATGATTTCGAAGACTTTCTCTGATGTACTCTTTTTCCTACTCCATCAGTCGGTTAAGTCGTAGTTTTCGTTCTTCGAATTACCCAACCAAATAAAATAAAAATAAAATTTCCATAAACGGGCCACTTGAGCGCAATATAATATTCAATCTTCAAGATAAGGTAAATCATTAATCAAGATCTCCACCATATAAAGCGTTGATTACATGTATTGTCCAAGTATTGTATATGTATGTGTTTTGAGTATCGCTTAAAGTAACTAAAATATTAGAAAATTTATCTAAAATGAATATTCAACATGAATATTGTGTAAAAGACGCCGCAATTAAAGAGTGCACATAAGCATTTCTACTTTTACGTGTACATTATGCCCATACTCACTAACACACACACACCACACATACACATGTATGTGCATATTTACAGCGGCGATGTATAGAAACACACTTAAATTTCATATCATCCCGCAACAATCTCAGCAATAACGGATGCAAAACACCATAGTACAACCCAGAATGCTGAGACACTCAACGAAAAATGCTTTTCAAGGATCCACTTAAGCCCGTTCACGAGTGTCCTTTACATGTTAGCGAAACCACTAGAAAATATGACGCGTATGCTGAAGTATGCAAAAACATGGATGGGAATGTTGCAAAGCTTACTTTATGCACTATACGGATGTATGTATGTATGTATGTATATGCTTTTAAGTATATGAGCAAGTGAGTGCCACAGGAAGTGCAACACAGCTATTACTACCTAAGAGAATATTCGTGTGTGTATGCATGTATGTTTTTGCAGTGACTCAAATGCGGCTAAAATCTGAGTATGTACAAGTACATATGTATGTAAATGGGCGTATCAGCAAGTAAGGCAGGAAAGACTACCTTGAAATTGTTTGAGGGTAAATGCACTCTTGATACACACAACGCAGGCTGCACGTATAGTTTGAAAGAGGTTTCCATAAGAATCTACAAATGTAACAAAGGTTAAGACTGAGATGTGGAGGTCATGTCCTAAGAAGCTTTCATACTCGGGTAATACAAATTTGTATTATCCATCAAACAAATGCCGATGCATAAGAGTAATGAAAAAAAATTTGTCCCGTCCCGACCCTTAGTAGATAAGATGCCATAGCTCAGCTAATTTGGTGTCTACAAAATTAAGGCTGACAAGTTTAGAAGCATAATGATATGCTGTGCCAAGAGTATTTCTAGGGGCTACCGTAGGGATCATCCTTGCAAACACCTACGCCCATCAGCAGAGGCGTACTTAATAATGTGGACTCCACTCAGCTCCATATTACAAAACCGCTTGTGAGCACGAGCTATTGATAGATCCGAACCACCTTCTGAGAGATTCTATGGATACCTCCAATTATTGCCTTCTCGTGATTGGCGATATTGGAGTCTAAGCACTATGCCTGGCAGTCGAACAGCTCGAGTTGTCCCGCGATAACAGAGTAATAATGTACCCAATTTAAGTCTGAATAATGTTACAGGCTTAACTTTTTCTTATCCAGACTCCTCCCCCATTTTCTTCACGTCCTGTCCTGCATACAATGAGACCACGCTCAACATTAACCTTAATTTTGTTTGACCACTAGAACCTACTAATCTAACAACCCTCTCATTCTGGCCTGTGCCAGTCGAAAAAGCTCGATTCTTGACACGACGACACCAATTAACTTTGCCTGCTATTAAGCGGTGATGCCTAACTGCTAAAATAATAACAACAACCGAAAAGGATTGAAGATTGTAGATGCTCGAGGACTCTAATGAAAGCATATTTCAAAATAGCGTGTATTTAGTGTTACATCAGTAGTAAGAGAGACCCTATCCTTCCTTTGCACCCACGACCTTGACAAAAAAGATGGACAGTATGTGAGATGAATTCTACTAAATTCTGCAAAATCCATTCAGAATCAATTCAGTCAAGATTGTCTTTGATAGTCGGAAAATTTTACTTCGACAACGAAGCCGATTCACCTCCGCCAAAACTCCGCCAAGATTGATTGACTCTGTCAGAGTCCGAGTGGTTTAGACTGGCACTTCAACTAGCCTTCTAGCAACGTTTCAGTTCACCGTGTCCACCATGTAGTGGCAAATCAAGAGCAAAACCGAAATGCATGAGTACGAAGAGTTCAATGAGCTGATCAACAGAGCGTATGATTGAAAAATCCACCAAAATAGGAGGAGGAGATGGGAAAGTTTCAAAGCCGAGACATATTCCTCTTGGAAAAAGAGAGGTTCATAACATGCTGAGTTTGTGGAGAGCACATATCTGCAGTCCTCTTAATTACGATCGAAATGGAACATCTGAAGAATCAGAAGCCGTTGCAAAATATCTTACTTCACTCGTCTGCAGCAAATATGATAGGGAACTGATTTAATGCTAAAAGAGTTCCCGCCGACCTAGAAAATTTCGTGAGAAATAGATTGATCATTATCATCTCTACATTAACCTTAAAACCGCAAAGGAACTGTCTGCGTTCCTGAGTTTGGTGTCTTATGAAACCACATGTGTGAACCAAAGACTTTCGATCTTAGGAGCGAACTCTCCCACATTATTGGCTTTTAGTCGCTCTTTTTCGACAGGTAAGCGTTACCACGGGTCAAATGTAACCCTTATCCAGAGGGGCTCACCTCAAAGCCGTCTAACTATATTATTTGGAAGCACGGAAGATGCCAAAAACTGATGGGTCGGCGATAGAAGTTATCGAGAAAAATAGTTTTCAAAAACATTAATGGCCTTTTTTCGGATGAGCGATTGCGAATAGAGAGGAAGTTGGAAAGTTGATACTAGATCCGAGGTAGCAGCTATTCTAGACCGCGCAGACACACTAGCTTTGAAAGTTTTGAATACGATAGAGAAAGAGGATGGATTCTGGGTAGTAAAAAAGATCTATCAGAGGGGGAATAAAGTTTTATTTGAAATATATACATATATCACTTGGACTTATAGTCCAAATGTCACATATGAAAAGGACCATATAGAGCCAAAGCGATGCCAAAAGATTTCTTAGCGAAAGATAGAAGAATGAGGGCAAACGCTTAAGACTATGAAAAATGCACATGCCCAACAAAAAGCAAAAAAAAACAGCAAAAAAAAAATTAAAAAAAAAACCAACAACAAATTAAGTTGCTCAATCGATTAAACTCGAGCTGCCCTACTAAATATTGCTCTCACAATGGCAATTAGTTTGTTATTGCAGCTCTTGTGATAGAGAGATTGTGTGTGTGTATGTGCGTTGTAAACCAAATCGATCGGCTTGGAACGTTCATTAGTGCCAAATTACATCGACATCAGTGGCACCTTTTGAACTAATAGCAATTCGCTCACCACAAATCTACCGTCACCCGCCCTACCTGTCGCTCACTAAGTGCCGCTTTTAACCTCACCAGGGGGGGATACTTCTTCCTCTTCTTCTCTTTCTATTCCGTCTACCTACTCGTACATTCTGCCGAACCAAATCAAGTTGGTAAATGTTGCAACATAAAATCGTGTTCGCAAGCATTAGTGCAAGTGTGCCGCACGTTGCAAGCAGGTAGTAGTCGGCTGGTAGTGTGTACGTGTTGCAAGTACAAATTTCGATTATGGCGGCACAGTTCACTAGCAGCCGATCAATCAAAATCTGCGACAATGTTGGCGGCATTACTGGGCTGACACAGGCGCTGGCGTTACTGCGATGCGATATTAATGCCATCGTTGTTGTTGCAGTTAGATTTGAGCCCAACCTTGTGTGCACAGTTCGAAGATTTTGTTTTTGGCGGTACCGAAAAGTTTATAAATTTCGGCTGGCTTGGCTGACAGTGCCTCTGCGCCCACCACAGATATCGCTTGGTGACTGAGTAATGATTTCCTTCAAAAAACGTGATCGCGCAACAAAATCACTGCGGGTCGCTGAGATGCCAAAAGCTAGGAACAAAAAAAGACACTCAACTCAATCGGCATAGAAATCACAATTGTTGGCTAATAGTCAAAACAAAATTGGAAAATGAAATACAAAATAAAAGATATATCAACAAAAACAGTCAATTTGGGCTAAGAGACTGATCGACGAACGTAGTCTCGACGCGGGCAGGTTGCTACTCGCGCGCTGTTTTTCGGGTGGTAGGTGGCATAACGTTCAATCACATGGCCTCGCGGAGTTTGCGTCGCCGTCGTCATCGTCATCAAGTCAAAGTGTCACTTTTCGTGCGAACGCAGCAACCGTATTCAACTGTAACGGTAAATAACTCTAAGAACAACAAATGCAAGCATCAATGAACCTATAAAACGGTAAGGAAAACAAGCCGAACGAATGAAACCAATTGGAAATCCCATTAAGCTGAGCTGCTGTATTGCAAGAGATCTAAGGTAATGGGTGTTGCAAAAGTGCTTGTAGAAAACTTCTGAAGGAAGACTGTTAGGTTAGGCGAAAGTGGTTGCGGCTGGGCATCAGCTCACCTAGACCACTAAACGTGTTCGTTGTGAAAACAGAGGGAATATCTTAGAATGTATATAGTTACCACGGCTGCTTATACAAATAAATTAAGTTGGAAAATCTGGGCAATTGACGCATTTTAATTACCTATCGGAAGTGTGGAAAGTCAACACATAAAAAGTGTCTCAAAATGCCAGGTTTTACTCGTTGTTGTTGTTTTTACTGCTGCTGTTGTTGTAACAGCTAGCCAACCCCGCCTAGGATCACGTGGGTCCAGTCTTAGTCATCTAGGTCATCTAACGGGAGTCCCAGGAAACATGACATTTCGACGGGTTCGGACCAGAGGAAGAGTGGTGTTAGATTAGTCGGGTTGAGTGGGCATGCAAAGAGGTGGTTAGTGCCATGAGGGAATTCATTGCATGCGGGATATGTATTGGGTATGCCTGGGCCAAGTCTGGATAGGTAATAGTTAAGCTTGCAACAATATCCCGACCTTAATTGTGTCAGGGTAACGCGGGTTTCTCGAGGCAGCTCGAGCTCCTGTTCTGCTATGGGTTGGACTCCGAAAACATCATACATAGAAAGAGAGTTCATAAAGGTATTAATGGACTCTCGGTGAATGATGTTTATGGCCTGTCTGTACGTCGTCCTGTCCTGCGGGTCTTGTCTGTATTGCTGTACAGAGTTGCGGAAGTCAAGTACTCCCTCTCTGATGCGCCTAGGGGGTGGTTCAGTTTCCAATAAGTGTCTGTTGGGATGATCTCTATGGTAGATGGTGTGAAAGAGACGGGAGCAGCAAGGCCTCATTTGTCTTCGCTACTGGATAAAGGAGAGCTATCGGTCGGTAAAACTCTCCTTTATTTGCAGGTTTCCCCAACTTTAGTAGCGGGACCACTCTACCCAGTTTCCACATAATCGGTATAATTAGAGTAATCAAATACAAATTGTGAGCCTTGGTGAGTTGGTCTGTTCACGCTGGGCCCAAATGTTTTAACATCAGCATGCTAATTTCGTCGGAGCCGATGGATTTGGAGGTTTTCGCCTCCACGTTGGTGTTAACAATACGCACAGACGGCGGGTCACTTGCCTTTTTGTTCTGTCAGCCGAAGAGTGCAGTGTAAGTATCGGCTGAAATAGCTCGCGCACCCTTTCGGGTTCGACGAGGCGTGATCTCCGAATCTCCACTCGATCATCACGTCTCGTCGGATTATACAGCAATTTGACTGTAACCCAGAGCCTGGTTACCTTAGAGAAGAGATTGCAAGACCTTAAGTGCTCCTCCTACTTGTTTCACTTGTGGGTGTTTACATTCTGCCGAATCTGTGAAGGACAATTTTGAAAACGGCTCCGAGATTACGAAGCCAACTACCTAAAACCTAGTACGGGGGAGTAGCTTAGTAGATGTGAGATTTCCTCCGTCTCCATTAAATTCTTAGAGCTCCTGCACAGACTTCTTTATGGAGCTCTTAGGTTTTCAGCATGTTGTTTCAACACCTACAACAACCGATGCAAACACAGCGCCCCAGTCGTTTATGATCCTAGCTGTTCGGCGCCAGTTGGGCCGCAAAATGAAATCAGGTTCGTGTTCACCAGATCTTTCTCTCTGGTTCCACTGCGTTAACAATGCGAATGCGCTGGCGGTTTGTTTGATGATAGAAGATATTTCCTCTTATCCTCGTTCACTAAGAGACCTATTCGCCTCGCCTCCATATCCTGTCTGGAGAAAGATGAACTAACGGTGCGGTTGATGAGACCGGTGATGTCAGTGAAGTAACTCTAACTGAAGTAACTTCTTTCCTGCCTGAGAAGTAACTCTACTATACTGAGCTTGTTTTCTTAAGTTCCACTACCAAATTCTCAACTTGTTTATTGCCACATTATATTATGTAAGTCTAATTTAACTTACCTGTAATATACAAGTATAGGTTCAATACAGGAATTCAGACAGTTTTTAGCGTGGAGTCTCTTTATTATCTCACAGAGATTGCTGTCTCAGAGATCTTTAGTGCTTATTAGAATGCTGCAATCTTTCGTCATCTATGAAAATCCAAGACTCTAATTTATCCGTGGTTCATAAGGGGCTGGGATATTAGATACTATCTAAAAAGCTTAGATTAGCTCACTATTTGAGCTTGGCTGCTGTGTGCTTTGCTGGGACTTGGTACCTCTGACGCTAGTTTGGTTCTTCCTTCGTAAAGAATTTGATGTTTCCAGCTAAGAGTTTCTAATAATAAATACAGCTCTATACATTTGAAAGCATGTCGAGAAAGGTTTCGAAAACTAAGAAAGGTAGTAGCAAAATATCGAAAAATAAAAAAGTATTTTTAAAATAGGTGGAAGCTTTGAGAGCTTTTTTTAAGTTGAGAATCAAAAAGAGTTAATGAATTTGGAAAATCCAACTTTAAATTGTGCCTTAGCGGTTGAAACTCAGTTAAAATAGATAGATATCACTGCTCCTCTTTCAAATGAAGAATTTCAGGGTGGCCTTTAGGATCCACAGATAGCAAATTGGTGGTTATAAACGTTTCAGATCAGTTTAGACTAAGTCTTCACTCAGAACTGTCCGATCGATAATTGGGATAGCGACGCGTAAATTTCATGAGATACTGAACAATAACCCTCGGAGTATATACCAGATCCAAATCCTGCAGTAGTTAATTTTACGATTCAGAATAGGAGTGCAAACAGCGAACTTCAATCGGATCCATTACGAGGTTCGCTATTTTTTTTAAAGAAAACAACACACAAAATTCGAATTTAATAGGGAATGTTTATTATCAATCGAAAAAATATCCTTTGGCATTTATTTTTCGAAAATTATCTCATTCAAATGTTGGCCGCGGCTACGTCTCAGATTGTCCATCCGTTCAGTCCAATTTTCGATGACTCGTTCGAGCATTTCGACGGGTAACTGGCGAATGATACGCGTGACGTTTTGCTCCAAGGCCTGAATCGAAGCAGGATTGCACGCATAGACTTTAGACTTTACCTATCCTCACAGGAAAAAGTCTAACGGTAAGATATCGAACGATCTTGGTGGCCAATCGACTGTCCCAAAACGTGAAATTATCTGCTCACTGAAGTGTTCTCTCAGTTGAAATCAAATAGCGAGGATCATTTTTGAAGAAATATGAACCGATGATTCCACCGGCTCACAAACCAAACCAAACCGTTTTCTGTTTTTTTCTAGAAGAAATGGCAGCTCTTGAATGTGCTCAGGTTGCTATTCGTCCCAAATGCGGCAACTTTGCTTATTTACATACCCATTAAGGCAGAAAAAATCATCGGATCTTCTTGGAACTTTTCAAGAGCCCAAAGAGCGAAGCAATGTCACTTTTGAAAGTCGAGCGGCTTTAGTTCTTGCACAAGCTGTATCTTGTATGCTTTCAATTTAAGATCTCAACGTAAATGCGCCAAGTCGTTTCATAGGTCAGCCCGAGTTGCTGCGAACGGCGCCGAATCGACTCTCCATGATCTTCGTGTATACTCTCTGCTACGGCCGCTATATGTTCTTCACAGCGTTCTTGACGTGGTCTATTCGGTCGAATATTATTCATTAATGAATGCTGGGTCTCAAGATGGGTGATCGTGTTGCGAATAGTACCTTCGGTAGGCTGATTATGTTGACTATAAGTTGAGCGAAGCGCACGAAACACATTCTTTACAGAACGTGAATTTTCGTAATAAAGTTGAATGATTTGTAAACGTTGTTCAGGCGTAAGTCGTTCCATGATGAAATGCCAAACAATACTGAACAAAAATAATATGACAGCTTGACATGCTTCACGCGTGATCTGTCAAAAAAGGGCTATTGAAAAACGTACCTTTAGTTGGATCACCCATTATTATGTAGCAATCAGAATTTTATGAGAACACCAATCAGTAACAGCTCCTCCTTGAGACCAAGCCCGACCGACTAGAAAAAAAATTGTTTCTTCAGAAAGAATTTAAAAATCCGTGGAAACCTTTTACAACGCCATTTCTGTTAATTTTTTTTGTATATATGTATGTAAATATGTTTCGTCACATTGTTGCCACATTTCTATCGCATTGCGCCGGAATTCTAGTACAAACTGTCTGGCATGACGCTGCAACAATATTAATAACAACAAAAATAACAACTGCCAATCATTGCAACAACACTATTCACTCAGTGCAGCAGGTTCAGGTCGGTTCGTTGATTATTTTGTATGGACTTTCCGTTTGCCGAAATTTCTTCGTTTTATTTTATTCGATCAACAACGACGTTTATATTGTTGTCGCATTGCCTTAGCTACGAACGCAGTTAGTGCTGTTCTCGTTGTTGTACTCACCTTTTTCATGTCGAATTTGCCAATTTCGATTGTCCGTGGCTTCGTGATTGCAGCGGGGCAGATGGTAATCGTTCATAATGAGTTCGTTCAGCTCAAGCTAAGCCGATACCGCCGCTGCTACCATCGCCTAAATGAAACGAGCAACAATCGTGGGTATGGCGTAGCAGATGAAGGTGAGTGCGGGCGGGTGCGGATTGCATTGGTTGAGAATTTGCCATAAATTGGCTTTACCTACACACATACATATTTTTCGACTGCCTGCCTCTGCGCCGTTGTCATTGCTTGTTGTTGTTGTGTTCTCCCATTGGCCTTCCCCTGATTTATTTGCTATTGTTGTTTCATTGTGACGTTTTAGCAAATTGCCACACTTAACTGTCACTATTGGCTCGTGATTCTGGCGGCCTTTTACTGTCATTCATTTCAAACATTCATTCATCTCCTTAAAACAAAAACGCCGTTAGCTCCTCGGCGGTACCGCAATCCCAAGCATTTCATAATCTATCAGCGACGATGCGAAGCAACACGAAGCGGTCCACCGTCTTGCCTCTGCTCGATGTCCGTTTATTCGGTTGGTTTGGCTGGGTGATTTGGTCGGTTGCTTGTTTGTTGAGTTGAACAAATCGTTCGGAGCGATGGAAATGATTAATTGCAATGTCGTGTTCGAATGTTATTTGTTATTTTTGTGTCGAAGTGAAAAAATCTTTTTCGAAGTCAATGAAATTTACAAATTTTTAGCGCCTTGGGCTCTGGTGCGATGAATATAAATTGAATGGTGCTGCAAGCATTCAAATCAATATATATAACTGTGTATGTATATATGTATGTATGTACATAAATACCAGGTGTGTTCAAAGGAAAAGGTGAATTTTGAATTTTTCGAAAAGAGCTTTATTATTCATCAATATCTAATTCGTCCACTTCAAAGTAATCCCCCTCAGATATTATACGCTTGTGCCAATGCATTTTCCAATCCTCGAAGTTCTACTGAAATGCGTTTTTGGGTATGGCCATCAGGTCTTTCTTCGATTCTGACTTGATCTCATCAGTTGTGGCAAAACGCTTTCTTTTCATTGGTTTCTTTAGTTTTGGAAATAGGAAAAAGTCGCTGGGAGCCAAATCTGGTGAATACGGTGGCCTGATTACGGTAAAAAAAATCACGAATAAGCATTGTTGTGCGAGCTGGTGCATTATCGTTATGCAGAATCCACGATTTGCTTTTCTACATTTCCGACCGTTTGAGCCGCATTGCTTCACGCAAACGTTGCATAACTGCCTTGTAGTATTCCTAATGAACTGTTCGACCTTTTGGCAGGACCTCATGATGCACTACACCATTGTAATCAGACAAAAAAAAAATAATAATGAAAAATAAAAAATAAAAAACAGTGAGCAAAACCTTTACGTTTTCCTTTGAACATACCTCGTACATGATATATACCTGCTTTTAGAGAAACATTTGTCTACAAATTAATAGTATTTTAAAATAAAGTATTGAAAGTAATGAAAAATGATTTTTTAGTTTTCCAATAACCCTTTTGTGGGTAAACGAATTTTTTTAGGCCCGAATTGTCGGAAAATTTTAAAAAATTTACGCTCTTTTCTCTCATGTTTCGGTAAGCGCATACGCAGAAGCGGCTTTTAATTCACACCAATTATTTTCTTAAGGCGCCTAAGTTTTCTTCTCTCCAACTACTTGGTGATCACCCACAGCGGATTCGCCTTCTCACTTTAGTTCGTCTCAAAACGGATGTTTGTTGGATACCCGAAGGATAATTTGTCTAAGATGGTCTTCAATTGAAGAACACAACTTGGACAAAATGTGCTTCCAACAAGATTTTGCCACGTGCCACACAATACTAGCGAATATGACTTAATCGCGTGGGCGACGGCTGCGTAATCTGTCGTCTTGGTGTTGTCAATTGGCCGCCAAGATCGTGTGATCGTTGGACTCTTTTATGTGGGGCTACACACAAAAAATGGGTGTATGATTGATGCTATTTATGATGCTTTTAGTTTTTAGAATCTATGAACTATGGGACACCCGCTCGTAGCCGCACCTCTGGTCAGCAGTCATTGCAATATGATTTTACTGAACCCTGAAACCGAATATTGCTGAGTGGTTCTCCCAGTTTTACCTGTGACCCAGGATACCACATGGGCTATGTAACTCGTATTGCTGGCTAGTTTATGTTGTCCGGATGAATGACTGTTCTCGAAATATTCGATGCAGTATACGGTGATGGAAGCACAGGAAGTACAAGACCTCCAATTTAGTGAAAAGATAAAGTTCAGAAGCACCCAGCTATACTTGGTGTCTTCAATTTGAACGAACGTTGAGATAAGAAATGACTAGTGCGCTTGAGTAACATAGGCTATAATCACGTAAGCGATGCTTTTATCGAACATGACTCGTTGGATAGTCGTTACCCACTCTACACTGGTTGCGTACCGCGTCCTGCACAGAAGTAGATGACTAGGTCACGAAATCCGCATGGATGGAAACAGTCCAACTTTGAAAGTGCTGTTGCAGTTCCCGTTGGTGGAAGCAGATGTAGAGGAAGTTTCTCTAAGTAGAACAAGTGGAAAAGCGCTTGGCTTTGCTCTCCGCTCGGAGTTTTCAAATGACGCCGTTCTGTGTAAAGTAGAAATTACTGGTGCTCTTATGACTCAGTTAAAATCGCGTAATAATTAAGAAGAACAGGAAGAACTCTCTTAGAGTCGCTATTAACACTTGTCGCAGCCAAGATACACTCATGCCCTGAGAACACAAAGAAACGCAATTATAAAAAACGATTGATTTGCTGGTAAAGTTTCTCTCAAGACTATATAACAATGTTAGAAGATGGGTTTCAATACTAATCGTGAAGTCGGAAAAGACAATAGACGTTCATGACGTTTCCTTTAAGCAGCCTGCTAAGATGTAAAAGTGGTCTTCCCATGGTGGGGCGACCACTGCGTTCTATGTCTTAAGTTAGCTTTAAATCAGAACGTGAGGACGAGAAGTTTGATTGAAATAGAGATATGAGCTTGGCTACGAATTGTTGGGAAGACTGGTTACATATTTACATGGTTGGTTTCGAAACGCAGAAGACAGGTAGAGGATATATTGCATCAGGAAAGAGTTTAGCAGGTTCATTAAGTTGCTTAAGTGTATTTGTCCAGTCGAAGTGTTTTCAGGGGGTTAGCGGTTTGAGATATAAGCAGATAGAGATTTACACTCAAAAGTTATGGATACACCAATAGAAGTTTGCCAGAGACCAAATGAGTGCGCCGCCTTATTGAGTGCTTATCTATAGGGCTATTTACTCTCAAATTAAAAAAGGGATGAATGGAAGCCACGTTTCAATACTGTTCCAGAAACGCAACCGGAGGTATTTACAATCTCCAAAAACTATTAAGATCTTTATCTAATACTCCTCTGGTTCGTAGGACAAAAATAGATTGATTTTGATGTGAGTGGTAAAACTGCAGAGCTTCCAGTGAGTAGGCAGAGAACAGTTCGCTATGCGCACCTAAATACGACTTCACTTTAGGAATCAAACAACTAAAGCTTACCTAAGGATGGGAGATCCTAGTAGGAAGAAGAATCAGCTAAGTAAATATTTTTACTAAACATTTTGCTTTCTCATGCGTGCCAAGAAGTCACCTCAAACCTTTCTCATGTTCAGATCTTAAATTTACTGACGAGAGATTCCTGAACTCAACCCACATTACCTGCCAGCACACACACTGGCATATGCTTGAACGCTTAACTTAAGAGATTTCAACATAAAAAAAGCTGACAATGTCACTTACATAAATTTTGGTCACAGCGACTATGTCAATCGACATCACGTACCTGCTTCTTTAGACTAAATGCTTGCACGCATCACCAAATAGATGCTAAATCGGCTGCGCATGATCGCTATTTTTGATCGTACGCAGCAACGTGGCGGAGCGGTGGGTCGCGCCGTGCGAAGTGAATGAATGAATGAAGGCAAGGCGAGAATTGGCACGCTGTAGCGACTAGTTGCGATCTGCTGCCACGGCAATGACAACATGCTACTCGATTCGCGAGTATTACAACGCTGATGGCTCCGCTTGGCATTCACAGCGTACATTCGCAAGCTGACGCTAGATTTTAAGTGACGGTTCATAAGTTCAGTGGTTCAAGCGTTTTTTCTTCGCCTTCGCTGAAATGCACGAGCGGTTGTGAGCTTAGAAGACGCCATAGTTACGGGGTGGGCTGAGGCAGGCGAGGAAGTTTATTTTTTCATGTGCGCTGGGAATGCAGACGCCAACCACACACTATTGGCCGCCTCCCACGCGGAACACATACTTAAACAATTATGTATGTGTTTATGTATATTTGTATTTTGTTATGTAATTTAATAAATATCATTGTACGTGTTTGTATATATGTATGTATGTAACGGATGATCGATTTCGAGCTTCCCTATTTTTTTAAAGAAAAAAGCACAGAAAATTCAAATTTAATAGGGAATGTTTATTATCATTGGAAAGAACTTTTTTTTTAATTATTCTTTGAAGATTATCTTTTTCAAATGTTGGCGGCGGCTACGTCTCAGATGGTCCATCCGTTGAGTCAAATTTTCGATGACTCGTTCGAGCATTTCGACTGGTAACTGGCGAATGACAAGCGTGATGTTTTGCCTTTAGACTTTACATACCTCCACAGGGAAAATTCTAACGGTGTGATATCACACGATCTTGGTGGCCAATCGACCGGCCCAAAACGTGAAATTATCTGCTCACCGAAGTGTTCTCTCAATGAATCCATTGATTGATGCAATGTGTCTTGTTAAAACCAAATGTCGCGCAGATCCAGAGTTTCAATTTCAGGTATCAAATAGTCGGTTATCATGGATAACGGTCGCCATTGACGGTTACGTTCTCACAGGCATCATTTTTGAAAAAATATGGACAGATGATTCCACGGCTCAGAAACTACACCAAACTGTATTTTTGTCTGGATGAAATGGCAGCTCTTGAATCTCTTGAGGTTGCTCTTCGTTCCAAATGCGGCAATTTTGCTTGTTTACATAACCATTGAGCCAGAAATGGGCCTCATCGCTGAACAAAACTTGGCTCGAAAACATCGGATCGTCTTGGAACTTTCCAAGAGTTTCTGCCAACGGCACCGAATGGACTCTCCACGGTCTTCGTGTACACTCTCAGCCATGGCCACTATATTTCCTTCACGGCGTGTTGAATGTGGGCTATTCTGTCGAATATTATCCAATAATGAATGCTGGGTCTCAAGAAGGGTGACGGTGTTGCATTCTTTACAGAACGTGAATTTTCGTAATAAAGTTAAATGATTTGTAAGCGTTGTTCAGGCGTAAGTCTTTCCAAAATGAAACGCCAAAAAAAAAAAACTGAAGAAAAATATCATGATAGCTTGACACGACTTACGCGTAATCTGTCAACAAAAGGCTATTGAAAAAAGTACCACTGCTTGGATCACCCTTTACATGTATAAGCTTAAGCATTTGCCTGTGTTTTGCTGGCAGTCAAGCTTGGTTTCATGCTCACAATGCGACATTTCGTTGCACTTTACAATGCGTTAAATTTTGTTGTTGCACTCTTATTGCTTTTGTTGTTGCCGCATATTAAAAAAAATGTTTAAATGAATTTGCGGGACTGCGAACGCGTGTTGTTTGCGCGTTATGGCGATCATAGTTGCGATACTTTGGAATGCGGCGACAACAACAATTACCTCATCCCCACAATCACTCTGTCGGTCGGTCGGTAGCCATAGAGCCTCAGGCAATAGCCACAATTATTATCAGTAGTTGTTGTTGTAGCGCGCGGGCGTTTCGCTATTTAATATATATACACGCATACAATCTAGGTATTTAACTGCCTGCCGCGCCATCTATTTGCCTAAAACGCCAGCCGCCAGCTGCCAAATGCTAAATGCCAAGGCGCTTCTCTCGCGCCTCGACTCAATTGAATTTAATTGCGCGACAAACGCTTCTCAGACACGCCTTACTCTTTTTTGTAATTTTTATAAAATTTTTTTCTACAAATCTCCATACATACAAACATACACACATATGTATGCGACCAAGCCAAGTCGCTCTGTCAGTTGTGCCGGTTGTTGTGCATTATGTCAACAGCAGCTCGTTTGCTTGCAGCTGCAGTTTGTTGTCATCGCAAATTGCATACAATAAAAACGCTTCATATAGCTAAAGGCTGAAGCAGTAGCTGAAGCGCTGATGGCCATTCTCATCCACAAACTCAAAGGCAGCGACCGCACCTTTTTTGCATTTTTAAAGTCATCTTGATTTGCAGATGAATTGTATGAATGGTATTTATGTCTGTATGTTTATGAGTAAATTTGTGAACTAGAAGTTAGATGTGAACGTTTATGATAGAGTAAGCTGAGAAGAGTAAGTTTGAAACTTAAACGAAACCAGATGCTCTAAGACGACCCTGACGAGTTACCAAACTTCTACTCTGAACCATTGAAGTCAGGGCCAAAATGATTATATTTTTCATTCCATAACTGAGAGCACATGCTTCTGCTAAGTGGTCTGAGAACCGCTTCGAAAAATTAAAACAATTTGTTTTTGAGCTAGATCGATTATGAGTAGAGAATATCAATAATTCTCAGTGATTTTTTTTTTAATAAAAATAATAGTTCTCATAAAGACCCGGACGGCAGTGTCTTCAAAAGTTGCGACCCTCAATTTTTGGGAATAAAATCAAGTAGTTCTTCGAAAATCACCTAACCGTCAAATTATACTTCATTGGTTGTCTAATTCAACGGATAGTTTAGACAAAAGTCTGTACAAAACGATTACACGTGCTTTTATGCGGAAGGTTTGAATACAATATTCGAGAAGTTTTTTTTTCTTAAAAGAGTAGGCTGTAATAAGAGAGCGTATTTCCAATAAGAAATTAAAGGGTCATTATAAAATTTGTATAGCTATTTGGATCCGGCTTAGAATTGTAACTCCATATATTTGCTGAGAAACTATTAAGACACACACCACTGATTGGAGAAGAAGGTCGGCCATAGATCGCTTTAGTAGTTATAATAACCTGTGGTCTGAGAATATCTTCTTCTTCTTCTTCTTCTTTGACGTAGGCACCGCTTACGCGATTATAGCCTCGTCAACAATAGCGCGCCACTCATTTCTTCTATTTGCTGTTTGGCGCCAGTTAAAAATACCAAGTTATACCAGGTGATCCTTCCAACGGAGTGGAGGTCTTCCTCTTCCTCTGCTTCCGCCAGCGGGTACTCCATCGAATACTTTCAAAGCTGGGGCGCCTTCTTCATCCATTCGGACGACAGCTCGTACAGCTCATCGTTCCATTGTCTGCGGTATTCGCCGTTGCCAACGCGCAAAGGACCATAAACCTTCCGCAAAACTTTTCTCTCGAAAACTTCTAAAGCCGACTCATCAGATATAGACATCGTACAGGCTTCTGCACCATATATCACGACGGGAATGATGAGCGATTTGTAGAGTTAGGTTTTAGTTCGGAATTTACTTTTAAATTGTCTGACATTGTTGGCTGGTTCCTAGATAGACGAAATTATCTACGACTTCGAAGTTGTGACTGTCAACAGTGACGTGGGAGCCAAGTCCCGATTGCGATGACTGTTTATTTGATGATAGCAGATATTTCGTTTTTACCTTTTTTACTACCAAACACATTCGCTTCTCTTCTTTATCTTATCAGGAGAATGCAGAACTTACGGTGCGGTTCTTATGGTTCTTCTATATCAATATCATCGGCATAAGTCAACGCTTGTACACTCTTGTAGAAAATTTTACTTGGTTTATTTAGCTCTGCAGCAATTAAGGAACCGGACATTCCAGGTGCATGTCCTCAAATCGTGATCCTTTAAACATTTGCGGGGGCCGTCATCAAAAGGCGGATCTCTCATCCGAGGCATTTGTGGTTTTTTCTTTGGAGTAGAGTTTTTATGTGGTAGGTTCTAAACCCTACGAACAACCGCAGGGGATTCGCCTTCTCACTTTAGCTCGCCTTCAAACGGATGTTTGTTGGCTACCCAGAGGATACTTGGTCTAAAACCGGTAGTCGTGAGCTGCTTGAATTATATGTGAGAATATCTAAAACAAAAAAATCACAGAAAAAGTTTTTTTTTAATTTGTTCAGCCTTGAGTAGCAATTTCTAATATTTCCAAATGTATTTCTACGGGTAGTTAAGAGACACATTGCCTTATCTATGGAATATTTTCCAAAAAGTCTTCAAGTCGATAAATTATACTATTATTAAGATATTATGTCAATCTATCCCAGCACCTTAATCTCTATAAGATTGTAAGAAAGATGTCGAGAAAATTGCTACGACTCTGTGCACTGAACTCCGAGCGTTCGCAGAGCTAATGATCCAACGATTCTACTTATTCGCTGCAGGCTCTGCACTTTATCCACTTTATCTTCCCTATATTTTGGAAGTCTCTCTCAGAGATAATTCTCTTTCGTCCTTTCTTTCTAAAAAACTGTAAATTCTAACCATCCTACTCTGAAGGCAAGCACAACAATAATAGCATCGGAAAAGGATTTACCGTAAAGAAATACACGCTTGGCATCTTCTACGAAATAATGGGGGTTTTAACAACATTCTTCCGTAATGCGTAAGACATGGAAGCTCTTCAAAAAAATGGGTATCGAATAGCCTACAATGAAACTTGTAGGGTCTCTGAGGAGGAGTAAGACCATCTTCGTTGAAACGGACAACGCCTGCATCATCAGTTTCACCACAAGGGACACCCACCTAGGAGGAGGAGGTAGAATACGCCGAAGACATTATCGAAACTGATACAAAAACAGTGGGCTGTAAACCGAAATGTCCTTTTTACCACGAGGTACATACCTTTTAAGTTATGTTACTAAAAGACATGAATAACTTTCTTTAAGCCGATGTCAAATACCGCAGACTAATCTTAGATAGCAAACTATGTTGGAGCCAAAATTTGGCGGAAAGGTCGAGCAAGCCTATAACTGCACTTAACGTTTGCAAATCGGCCATTGGCCCCGAAATCGAACATTTTCCACAGGATATATGTATACAGTGGTGGTTATACCCATCCTATTCTACGCATGGTGGCTGCAACCAGAAAAACTAACTTTTAGAAACAAACTAAAATGAGTTCAGCTGAAGGTAGCTATCTTCATAATAGGAGCTCTCCTTCAACTCCCCCAAAAACACTGGACAAAAGCAATATAGCCGTTATTTGGGTTCTCGAACACGGAGATATTCCAGACAATTGCGCAGCAAATGAGCAATCGAGAGGGCAAGCATTTCTTACCACAACTGGGCACCGCTAAAAAAGCGAACACTAGACTAGAGAAATATGGCCAGCTCTAATGTTTTTTTGGCAGTTGTAGGGACGAAGAAGAGGAAGAGTCTGCTGAACAGTACTTTTCTCAAATTTAAGGCTTAATAACCAGGCGACAAAAGTTCTTTGCGAATACTTTTTTGGCTGTATTGGAAAGCTATCTTCAATTAAAATTCTCAGTCCGTAATCTTTCTAAGGCACAAAAATGGTTGGCATATTATATATATATATATAATAGGAACCTCTAGTGGCGGCAATAGCCGTCTGGTAATAGCCGTCGTTGCTTACTACGTAAAGCCAGGGCTACGTAAAGCCAGGGCTCAATTCCATATTCCTCCAATATCCAAAATTATAGAAAGTCGACATCAAGACCTCCGAGTGTATTTTGAAATCAATCGGTCGTTCGAAGGCGTCTTAGAATAAACTGTAGGTTCCTCTATTTGTTGGTAAAAACATTAAGCACAATACTGCAAATTGGAGGAGGAGCTCGGTCTCCCTTGCTCGAAGCCTACAGTGTGTTGACCAGTCAGCAGCATACTTGTAGTGGAAGAGTTATAGTGAGTTAGGTTCATGAAAAGCTCTACAGCTGATTTTGAGTGTATTTATTGATTTACCTTGGCAGAAGCTTAACTAAACCAACTTTGATAAAGGCACAATTTTTCTGACTGCGAGACAAAGAGAACAAATTTCCAATCGCTGAATAAGTCGACGCCGTTCAGTACATTTCGAACCATTTGTTGGTGGTATAAAATAAAGCTAAAGAGGAAGCGAGCCAAGCCAACATGGCTCACTGAAACTGACACTGCTTGTACTTCCTCTTCGATAGCTCTAAGTTCGAAGTGATTTCTGATGAAAAATTCATTTAGCGCGCATTGAGTGGCAGTATTTTTCAGAGTTTTGAACTGGCCTACGGATGAGCGAAGTTGGCAGAGACTCCAATGGAACCAGCGTTAACTTATACTAAGTTCAATATTTACGAGTTTAACGCCTCTTAACATCAGTCCATCTATACACATTCGAAGCGGTTTGGTCGTGCCCCTAAAGTGTCTCCAAATTCATAGGCCTTCATGTATGAGTACATATTTGGAGTTTATTCGATTTTATGGCATGAACTATGCAACTATAAAGATGTATATTTCTATAGATGTGTGCACTCAAGCCCAAACTCCCAATCGGTGCAGTGAGCATTGGTCGGTCGGCAGCTGCACATTTTTAAGATTCCAACGAATTAACCACCGCACACATCACACAGCACCACACACACCAGAGCACAAGCTCAAGCGATTCAAATCAGCGCCGACCATCACCGCCATCATCGTAAACATCTCGCTGGCAACGCTCGAAAACGCCATTACTTAAGCTCGTTTATTTTGGCATTCACTGTGGTTGTTGTTATTGTTGTTGTTGCTGCTGTTGTACTTTCAAAATTACACACAGCGTGTCAAAAGGTCTCCATCGTTGATGCCCAGCCACTTGTTGCTCGGCTCACATATCGCGCACATACACATACACCCAATCATACCAATGTACATATCTCGTGGTGGCATTCCGCGCAGCTCCTTTACAAGTGAAATATTGGTCAGCGGTGACCGCACATGTAATAATCGCAAATCACTAAACGCCGCACCGCAACAGGTACACTCGTACGCTTACATGCAATAATTAAATGTTGCCGCGGCAGCCTCCTCCTCATCCGCACCGCTCGTTGCCACCGATTTGTTGCTGTGCGCCTGTTAATGTTTATGTTTGTTCTCGAAATGAAAGTGGGTTATCAGTGGTGTGAAATATTTTCGGTGGCAAATAGTTGAACTCAGATGTACGAGTATGCATGTATGTATGTAACTATGTGAGTAATGGTCACTCGCTTATTACGGATTTTTCAATAGGGACCTTGGAACTTTATTATTAGAAAATGAGACACATTCTTTGTTGGCATGAGAATTTATTGGCGATTTTTCTTCTTAATCGCCTTGATTGGTTTTACGGTGAAGATGAGGACCTAACTAGAAGCAGTCATACCTATGCTGTTAGATGTGCTGATTATGTCCACCGGAGTAATTTGGTGGTTAACTCTACATTGGAAGGGTTCCAAGACCTTATGTGTTTTTCTACGGTCGACTGCTTGAGACCACATTTGGTGCCACAGAAAGATCTGAGGTAACTAACTGCTAAATGGAGACACAAATCTAGGTACTTTAGGTGACTTCAACGCGCTAGAAGTCTCATGCTTCTATCAGGCGACATGACCTACTTAGTGTGGTCGGTACCTTTTGATTCGTCACCGTATATCTTTTACAGTTCACTGTTCGCGAACCCGAAATCCATAGAAGAATGTCCAGAAAACCAGCAAAATTCTATTGAAAGCTCATGGGCCCTTATCACCATCAGCTCCTCATCACATAGTCGACAGGGATGTACGAGCGAAGGTTTAGCAGAACTTTCTCTTTGATTGAAATTGTGTATTTCATAAATCCACCTTTCAAAATAATCCAGTCCTCAATGCAGCAGACGTTTGTTCTATAATTCCGCAATCCCATTGTTCTCTTAGCGCAGAGATTGCAAAATACTGTTCCATGCATCGCCTATATCGAGCGGATGTTAAGTGCTCGCAGAAACAAGAAGAGCAGTTCCAGTTCGTCCGAACTATAACTGTGTTTTTAGATATGACGCTTGGTACTCTGGTTGCAACAAAATAGCAGCAGTTCGAGTCCATAGTAGGAGCTCAGCAAGTTGCGACCAACAAAACGCTGGAGTCATGTCAACATGTTAAATTTTGCTTCGATTCCTGAAAATCTTCGACGTTTAACCTTTTTGTTGTTGTTGTAGCCGCAGAAAAGTTCCCCCAACTGGGCTTTGGGGAATATTGTGGGAGAGACAGTGCTTGACCAAATAAAAATCCGGGTCGTTCCGGTATAAAGACCCGCCTGTCGCGGAAACTATTGGATTCTAGTCACCTCTTACGACAGTCATGCCTTAACGCGGGTAAATTCTTGAACCCCTAACCCGGATGAGAATCTTAACTTAACTTTTTTTTGCTTGAATCAGGTTCTAGAGGAAGCCGTACTTCGGGCCATTAGGAAGTAGATCAGCCTCAGGCCATTTAATACATTTTTTTTACATTTAGAAGAGGAATCCTTGGTTAGATGTCATTTTCCTTCGTCGAGAAATGGGATCAAATCAGCGATTAGTTGTTTATTGAAACTCGATTTGGTGAATATTCTGACTAGACCTTCATCCATCAGATATGGGTTTCTCCATCGTCGTTTTTCTTGGATGGTAATTATGCTAGTTTCAACTACATTGAGATGGCAACAAGCTTTGCAAAGGCAACTCCCAAATTCATACATATCTAATGACTGCTTCCCCTCTTGTTTGTGGTGTGGGACTCAATGTTTTTCTAATTAATGTAGAGACGACCGGCTGAAGATCTATAGATTTCATATCAGAAGCACGTTTGGAGAGAGTTGACATTCCCTGACGTGGGATGTTAGTCTACCCAGGATTCGAGCCCATGAATCTCCGCATGACAGCACACCACTCGACTCCTGTGGTCGCTTTCATTATTTGAGGACCAATCGTGGTCCATCGTAATTCGATCTTTTTATCGAATCAACCACCCAAAGGAAGTGCGTCTTTGCACTTTATCTCGATTCCAAATAATTGCTTGTAGAAGGATACTTAATCCAAACTATCCCAGAACTCTTGACTTGCCTCAACCATATTCAAAGGAATCCTTCGTAAGCATTCACAGCTCACAAGACCGTCAAAAATTTATTGTCTCACGCCTCACGCCTTTTTCTCAGGCATAAGCTGTTCAATTTTAATTTCCTTCTGAGTAAAACATATTTCTTTTACTTATCGGCACTTGTCACACTTTCATCGCCTCGTTTGCACTGTGAAACGGAGCTGCATTCACCAAATATTTCCCACCTAATTGAAAATGTGGCAAAATTGATTTCCCCTTACACATTTGAAAGCAGGAATAAACAAAGGAATTATTTGAGCACTTCGACACCAGCAGTAAACCTTCGCCAGCCTTTTGTGGATATCTCTATGAGTAGTCAGTAGGCTGTCAGCAGCTCGGCAGCCAATTTGCCAACTGATTAATGCGAATCTATCATTCGCCCGAAAGCGCGCACATTTGACCCTTGGACAATATCCAATTTGACCTTTGGTAGCTTAACACACATACACACGCTGACACAATTGTTGAAAACCGAAAACTGCGGCGGCAATAACAGCAAACAATGCCATGAACGTGCTAACACGCCTTCTTTCAACACTTACCATTTACCATTTACCACTAACAACTTACAACCAGCCAGCAAACAACTGCCGGCTTGCCTGCCTGCATGCCACCCAGTGCATCTAATGGTGCAACATGGTGCTAGGCGGCCAATATGTGGATGAATGCACTCAACACTCGGCACTCATTTGACGCAGCCAACACTTTGCGATTCGCATAGTTTGAAGAGCGCCGCGGACGGAGCGGGCGGGCAGTGTGGGCAAATATTTACAACAAGATCATCCTGACAACTGCGGCCGCGTTTGCAACATGCCACAACAAATGCGGCAAAATAGCGAAGCACCGTTGCAACGGTGGCTTTACGGACAAACACATGCGCATTGCCGACCGTCGCCCGCTGACCTCAGCATACCAGCGCAATGGTAACTTGGTCGTAGGTTTGTAAGCGCGCATGCGCTGTCTCTCTTGGCGCTTTTACTGCTGTTGTTTTGATTTTTTTTGTTTAGCTCGCCACGGCAGCGTCGCACGCGTGCACTGCTCAATTTCAAAGGCTAATAAAATTTAATTGGAAACTTCATCACGGGTGCGAAAATTCACACTTAACTGCACTTTGCTGCTTGCCGCAACCGTCCCGCCGTGACTCGTTCGTCCCAGCCGGTGCCGCATGGCGTGGAGTCATTCGTGTGCTGCGTTGTTGTGCAACATGGGATTCGGCATCGCCAAATTGGCACTGCGACAACTAGTTGGGCAGACTGTAATGACTTGCCGTCGCCACCAGCTAGTGACTCAACTACGCTTGCGGACGAACAGATGAACTGTTTGTGATATAAAATATAGCTGTTCGCCCAGCTCGCCCGCAAATGCAAAAAGACCAGACAAATGTGGACTTAGTAAGCAAACAGGCAGGCCGTCATCGCTGCACACCTGATTCATTCCCCAAGTGGATTTGGTGCTGCTGCTCACTTCATTTCCACCAAAAGATCCAACTTCTCGCTGTCACGTTGGGCAAATCCCGATACCGATGCGACGTTCCATAATTGCTTGACTGCACATGGAACAACTTCAGTGCGGTGGAGCTGAAGCTGTGCAGTCGCGTTCCAGCATCCGCACTCATTGCAATCTTCATGGCGAATTTCACCATGGACTTATATAATTTAAGTAGGCATTTCTCATATTTACACAGCCTTTGACGATCGAATAGACCGGCATCCAAAGTCGTTGTGTGCTCATTTTCATTGTCATTAAAATTTTGTGCAGTCCAAGTGTTCATTGGCTCAGTCGACCGGTCGGTCGTTCATGCCGTCGCTGATTTTGTCTACCGGCTTGCACATCATAAACTTAGCTTGATATACGCGGCAACGTAATCACTTCCTCGCCGTCTCAAGTGTAGATGGACGGACGTTGCTATTGCTGGTGCTGCCTTGTTGATGAGCTCTAATCAGATCAGTTGCAGCCACTGTTGCATGTTACGATGAAATTACGCCAATCAAAAACATTGGCTGACTTTTCAAATTATGCTTTTTTGCTCGCGGTTATAGAAAATTTTACGGTCAGTCTGTTTATTTGTGCAAGCTTGATCAAATGTAAGCACGAAATTCATAAGATTACAACGTGCGGACAGGTGGCTGTTGGGTAGATGAGTTCCAGAGACCAAGTTGTGGAGAGCTCATTACAGTAAACTTAAAGTTCTTCAGAGACCGAATTATGAAACTAATAGCTCAAGTTCAGAGCTGGTAAAGCATCAGCGGGTCGACGCAAAGACACGGCCTGGAGTAGACTATGAATCTGCTAATAAAGTGTGAGTCTAATGCTTCCATCTAAAGGTCATGTCCGCTAAAAACTCAGAAAAATATTAAAAAAAAAAATGGTTTTAGAGCGACGTAGTTGGTCAATCTTCCTCTTCTTCATTGAATTTTGTCTTAGTCGGATATTGAAACTTTTTTTACATCACCACCGATTGTGAATTCGTGCTCTCCATCTCTGGATGTTGCAATTTCACTTTCACTCAATATGCTTTGGACAACCATCATTCATCGTTATAGAGAATTACCCATGCCAATTCTCAAGTTCTTCACATTCACGAATTTTGGTCACGTAGTGCTCTCCGCTGCTAATGCCCCTTGTTTTCCTCTCCATCTCTCGTTAACTATCTCTTTCGTCCATCCATTCCCCTTATATCGAGTTGTTGTTGAGTTTTCTCCGAGAACACAAGTGCGAACTGAGTAAAAACTGACTAGATCTCTGCTTTGATTGCGGCTTTTCGTATTCGAACCTTTCTCGCTGTTTTCTCGCTAATTTGATGAATTTTCTGACACCAGTGTCTGGTGTTACATATTTCTACTTCCAGCGATGTCGGTCAGCCTCAGCCCGATTGGGGATGCTTCGTCAAGGGGGCTAAATTTTTTAACTGAATCAGAACACTCTAGGTGGATACTTAGAATCGTGATCTTCAAAAACGGGGTTGTCATCAAGTCTCATCCAGATTCCTTGCATTTCTTCACAGGAGCTGGTCACTAGGTGTCCAGTCTCTAACACTGTGCCCAACCACAGGGGGTTCACCCTCTTTAGTTCGCCTCAATATGTTGTTGGCTACCACGAGGATATTTGGTCTAAGACCGGAAAAAGGTGAGCTGCTTGAATCGGTGAATGGTAGTAAGATATATTTCCCCACTTGAGTGAACTTCTACTTATATCGCCATCCTCTAATGTACATGAGAGAACATATAGTTCAAACTACAAATCCCTTATTAAGCAAATGAGAATTGTTTTTATTTAAAGTATGTTTTTGGAACAACATAGAATAATGAATTAGGCAGGCTAGGAACCCCAGAGCTTCGGGGTTTTTAAAGACTTCTACGAGGAAAGTTATTTGAATTATGCTGCCTTACCCGATTTAGAAAATTATGGTGATTCGTTCGGACTTTTATAAAGAATGTGTTTCGCGCGCTTCGCTCAACTTATGGTCAATACAATCGACCTACTGAGCGTACTACTCGCAACACCATCAGCCATCTTGAGAGCCAGCATTCATTATTGGATAACATTCGAGCGAATAGACCATATCCAGAACGCAGTGAAGAAAATATAGCGTCCGTAGCTGAGAGTGTACACGAAGATCGTGGAGAGTCGATTCGGGGCCGTTCGCAGCAACTCTGACTGACGTATGGAACAACTTAAATTAAGAATACAAAATACAGTTTGTACGAGAACTGAAGCCACTCGGCCTTCCCAAGCGATATCGCTTCGTTCTATGGGCTCGTGAAAAGTTCCAAGAAGTTTCGACGTTTTCGAGCCAAATTTCGTTCAGCGATGAGACCCATTTCTGGCTCAATGGGTATGTAAACAAACGAAATTTCCGTATTCGGGGCGAAGAGCAACCTGAAGAGTTTCAAGAGTTGCCATTTCATGCAGAAAAAACAACGGATTGTAATGGTTTGCGGGCCGGTGGAGTCATCGTTTTCGAGCCAACTTTTGTTCAGCGAAGAGGCTCACTTTTTTTGTTTTTTTGTTTTTTGTAAACAAGCAAAACTGCCGCATTTGGGACGAAGAGCAACATGAAGAGAATCAAAAACTGCCAATTCAGCCAGAAAAAACAACGGTTTGGTGTGGTTTGTTTGCCGGTGGAATCATCGCGACGGTTATCGCGCCATAATAACCGCCACTTCCAACACTTCCCATCAATCAATGGATTTATTGGGAGAACACTTCTGTGAGCAGATAATTTCACGTTTTGGGACGAACGACTGACCACCAAGATCATGTGATATCACACCGTTAGAGTTTTTTCTTTGGGGATAGGTAACGTCTAAAGTCTTTGCGGACGGGAAAGATGTTTGACAGCTTTTTTTTTGCAGTGAATAGTTGCTTTATATCAAACTACTCGAACTCGAAGAATGTGTAGAGTTCGTCGACCTTACTGACTGACAAAATACGAGTATCTTGGTCAACAGAGTAATACAGCAAACAAAGCCAAAGCTTCGCTCAGCTCACGTATAGCTTGCGTATTCGGCAGCGGACCTTTACCCGAGGCGCATTTAGAGTGATAACACGTTTTAAATCTGACACTGGTTTGAATATGAGGTATGAGGTTATGAGGATTCAGAACTAGGGTCTGTGGAACACAACGAGTAAACAGCACTAAAGACAACTCAATCATGTTATTTACAAGTATCATAATAGCCGGATAGATTGTAGCTAACACGAGATCCAAAAGAAAGATTCCTAAATATCGAGTAGTCGCCTTTAAAAGTACGCAGCATGACAACCACCTCCAAAAAAGACAAGGGCGGGTACAGACGGTAGTGTTAGGCATTCTTACTCTTCGCTAGACTCATTACGATAGAAATCCTGAAACCTGAAATAAGTTTATTGCATAAATACTATGACCTCTGCGTAGTCGATAGCCTGGGAATTTGGAAGATGGGAAAGGATCTCTAATAATCCAAATGAAACCGATTCTGTAGAGGCAGAAGGTGGCAAGCTGGTCCGAGTATCTGTTAAAATTGAATAGAGTTGTCAATTGTTCCGTCTTTGCTTTCTAGCACCAAATCTTGCTGCGTCCAGAAACCCATACTAGTAATGGGGCATGTTGCACTTGTTCCTCTAAGCGATCTCAATTGCTTTTAGACCAAGCGGACTTCCAAGCATTCAAACCTTATTTGATTGCTACACACCATTGCGGTGGTGCAGATATATGTCCGTATGTACATATGTTACGGATCAACATTCATTGAGCACACACGAGTATGAATGTTCGTGCTCTTGTTAGTTCCTCGGAAGACACGCACACCAACCCCATTTCAGCCATCCATCCAACCAACTAACCATTCACCGCTCGATTCGGGCAACTTGCACCTTCGCCACGACCGAAGCCAAACCGAACCGAGCAACAAATGATAACAAATGCAGTGAAAAGAATTTATTGTTTTCACAAGAAGCATGCGGAAACATTTTGAAGACGTTCAGTTATGTATGAGCTCTTATGCCTGTATGTAACTGTGTGTACATATGACCAAAGGCAATGCTCGAACGGCAGTCGGTGAGTGCCAAAGAAAGCGAAAAATTTCCATTGGAGCCCAAGTGGCTGCGTTTAGACTAACCGCTTAGCTTAGGCCGCGCTTACTTGGGGCTAGGTCTTTGTTGCCGCTCACATTGCTTTTGGTATACGTTATGGCATACTTAGCGCTTGGATGCGTATCAGTTTGCCATATCTGTGCGCGATGTCTATGCCAATGTGAGTTTTTGTATAGATATGTGTGTGTGTGTACATGTGGGTTTACGAGTATATTTGTGGTATAGATGCTGCGCCTTGATACCAAATCCACATGCAATTGCAACATCATATATGGGTGTGTGTGTGATTCGCTTGCCAATTCAACTTTATCTACTACTCTTCTTCTTCTTCTTCTTTTCCTTTTCAGCTTATTCTTCTTCTCTTTGTGACTCTTAATTTTAGGGAAAAATGCGGCTTTTGCGGTTACGTCCGTTTTTGAGGCCAAACGGTCGGTCATATGGTCATCGGCGTCAAACATCAGTCGCTTTGCTATTATTGTTGTATTTGTATCTGTATTTGTAGATAATGCATCAGCGGCTTGCCACGAAGTTCGTCAGCTGTAAGCCTCATAGCCTCATAGTTTTCTTCAAAGTTGGCAAGGAAATTGTGGAAAATAATGACACGCGCATTAGCATTGTTGTTGTTTTTGTTGCTGTCGTTGGAATGTGTTGTGAATATTCGGTTTGTTTACTTAATAAGAAATCTATGTATTCGCTATAAAACACATACGTACATACTCTTGAGATCTAACTTCGATTTCGATAAGTTAGTTTTCCAGTTTCGGTTCTCAAAACACAGATCTTTACCAATCCTAGTTACTAAAGACCACTGGGTTAAGAATCTGATGGTGGACTGCAATCGGTTTTCGGAATAACTCAATAAAATGCTCCTTCCGTTTGACTATAACGCTGTACAGAGAGTATTTCGAGTGCCGCGGTGACTATTATTCACCAGAAGCTAGTTATTTCTTCGAGTTAAACATATTTTCGCACCTTGTGCTCGGAGCTTCGTATGTGTTTTACGCCTACGGCGGTTTCTACTTGACGACATTTTGGTTGAGGCATCGACTTGTCGATTTATGATGAATTACGGCTTTGAAAAACGTTCCTGCTGATCCTCTCAATGACTTCGATAGGTGAACATGAAGGTTGGAACTTACTCTAACTCCGGTTTCTAGAAAATAAATCAGAAATCTCCGGCTTGGACTTCGGTTCCGTTGAATAGTATCAATAGCAGCAGAGTTCTGTAAAGGATTTGTATGTGATAACGCCTAAAAATAGATTCCTTGGGATATACTGTGAATGCATCCGATGAGACACAGAGTTCTTTTAGCTCCAGTTTCAGTAAATTTGGTAGCCTTAGTCCAGACTCTAATTATTCTAAGTATCAACTGCTAGACAGAGCAGCATGAGAGCGCTAAGTTCGAGGATTTTAAAACTGATACTACTTTTTATAAGGTAATTTAATGTAAATTCAGTTGCGAAGTAGTAAAACGTCCGATTCACTTATTATCTAAAGTGTTTTGAAGGTCCGAGTTCGACTGATTTAAACTGTAACCTCCATATATTTCTATACTCATCACGAGACAGATTTTCTTTTGACTTTGCTTGGAGCTCAAACTCGCTCGGCGCAAAGAGCCTTGGCTATGGTTCTTAATTTCCAACTAACGCCTCGGATTACTGTATTGATAAAATAAATTAAAACATTCAGTTTCGACCTCGATTCCAACAATACCGTAGCATCTCAAGTCAGCATAGACTTGCTCACCGAACGGCATGCGTTGCGGTGGGATGGGGTTGCAAAGTTATGACCACAACAACAGGTATCTATGACATGGCAAAACAGCTGTCTAACTAAGGTGGGGTTCGATGGGGACAGGTGTTCTTCTCACATGTAACGCCAACGCAAAAATGGTTTCGTACAAGAAGACAACGCATAACTCTTTTGCTTGCAGTTCGTACATACATTCACACATATACATACCTAGATGATAGACAGGCATATTCAAAGATTCATATGCATATGTATGTAAAGGGTGTTTTTTATAGACGTATAGAACTTTAAGTTGGCATTACTTTTCAAGATGGCAACCGATTTAACAGCTGTCAAGTGATTTATTCTTAGTTGGGTTTGGCAATTCATCATGAATAGACTCACGCCTGAACAACGCTTGCAAATAGTGCAATTTTATTTCGAAAATAATGGTTCTGTGAGGAAAACGTATCGCGCATTTTCATAAGCGAATTTTGTTTTGCAATGAAGCGCACTTCTGGTTGAATGGCTACGCCAACAAACAAAACTGTCGCATTTGTAGTGAAGGTAATCCTCAAGTGTATGTTGAAACACCGTTACATCCAGAAAAACTGACTGTTTGGTGCACTTTATGGGCTGGTGGAATCATTGGTCCGTACTTTTTCAAAAACGATGGTGGCCAGAACGTTACAGTCAATGGTGATCGGTATAGGGCCATGATTACTAACTTTTTCATTCCTGAATTGAATAACCATGATGTCCAGGAGATGTGGTTTCAACAAGACGGCGCAACATGTCACACAGCTCGTGCCACAATAGATTTATTGAAAGACAGGTTTGGTGACCACCTAATTTCACGTTTTGGACCTGTGAATTGGCCTCCAAGATCTTGTGATTTAACACCGCTAGACTACTTTCTGTGGGGCTATGTAAAGTCATTGGTCTATGCAGATAAGCCACAAACGCTTGACCATTTGGAAGACAACATTCGCCGTGTTATTGCCGATATACGGCCACAAATGTTGGAAAAAGTCATCGAAAATTGGACGTCCAGATTGACTACATCCGCGCCAGTCGTGGCACAAGATTATCTTTCGGATAAATAAAATTCATGTCAATCGAATAATCCATCGTTGTTTTATTGCAACTTAAAGTTCTATACATATATAAAAAACACTCTTTATGTGCAGGTTGCTAGGCGTTGCAAGGCATTTGCACCGGTCTTCACATGCGTAGTGGCTAAACGGGCCACACACATGTCACGATAGGCATGCCTAGTTAGTTAGTTAGTCCGTCGTTGGCGAGCGAGCACGTGCAAAGTGTCAACTATTTCGCTGAATGTTTGTTGTTTTCTTTTATAGCACAAATGCAAATGCAAATAGCAAAGTGTTTGCGGAAAATATTTGCACGGACATAAGACTTTTTTCACATTGTCGTAGTTGGCGTGCTTGCGAGCACAAAAGTAAGGCACGGTAAGCAGAGATTTCGAAACCCATCACCGCACTTGCTGCACTTTCTTGGTATTGGGGTTTTGTTTAGTACATTTTATGGCTGTCAGGAAAGGTCTTTTAGGTCAAACCGTCGCTGTCGGACTTGCGGTAAACAACCGTGAATAGCTAATGGTGGGATAAGTACTTGTATAACTGGGACTTTAGTACTTTGGATAATTACAAAAATGTTGTATAATAATAATAATCTAATAAAATTCTCGGTTATCGGTGTGTATTTGTAGTCCAAGTCTCTACCGAAATTTTGTATGTAGCACAAGTGCCGGTATCCTGTACAGTGTAACTCTTGTATATTGAGGTTCTCGCCTGCGACCCGTTAACACCTGTTCAAATAAATATTAAAACTATGAAAATCATCGAGATCGGATTTTAGATCAATTAAACTAATTAAACAAAAAGTGAAATAAATGTATAACATTAATGTTACAACAAAATTAATAATATATATATTTATATATTTGGCGTTTCATAACCACTGAAGCGATTTTCAGCCGATTTCCTTCTCCAAATTGTGGTTTTGCGTCTTGATGTTTTTACCAAAATATAGAGCAGCTTTTTATTTCATTTCAGAAATACACTCGGAGAGCTTGACATCCCCTGCCAAATAAAATACTTACTAAAATAAATAAATAATACTTAATCCTAAAAGGATATACAGTGAATCTGTTATGTTCACAAAAGACTGAGACTGCGGAAGATGACGGAACACATACCCTCTTTCTTTTTCTAATTCGTATAACCCATGGAAGATAATTGAAAACCTGCAAATAATATTTAACCGAACGAATCAAGCTTTGTACATTAAGTTCGTCAAAAAAAAAATTGTTATTTTACTTTATTCTATTTATTTTATTTTATTTTATTTTTTTTAATATTTTTATTTTTTTAATATATTAATTTTTTTTAAGTGTAAATTAATTCAATTTGGTTTGATTTTTTCATGTTATTCCTCTTTTTTTATATACTTAAATTTTACTTAATTTTTTCTTTGTTTTTATTTCATTACATTGTTAATTTAATTAATTTTTTAAATTTAAATTAAAATATTTTAATTAATAAAATTTAAAAAAAAATCTAATATATTATTCAAAATTTTTTTGAATTCTATTATATATTATCTTAATTTAATTTAATTTAATTTATGTTGCGAAATAATACATACGTCTAGTGTTCTAGATGCACGAGCTCCAATAGTCTAACATTAAAAAAGATTTGCGGATCATACTCATGTCGGTGAAGGTTGCCCAGAGTATACAGAATTACATTTATTCGAAACGAAGAACTGCCAAGATAAATGCATCAATTTCTTTGCAGAATATGGCCGGATGAAAGCTAACCAGACAATTTGAACCTGAGTGTTCTTTACACAATCATGGAACATGGTTTGCACCAATTATCATTACGTAAGCCTTCTATATATACGTCCGAACGAGCGTATTGTATGAAAAATGTATGCCCATCATCAATGAGCTGAGCGTCAGTATAGCTCTAGACCTGGTAAATCCAACATTGCCATACATTCATCATTCAGTAAGTTGAGAGCTCTTGCCGCTACAACACGTTTCGTAAACAATGTCAATCCAGTTTTCCGACAAGTGTAACCGCTCCATAGGAAATTGTCTGAGTTCTTTCAAATACACTAAATTCCTGTTCGAAAATCTTTATTTATTTGAATCTTACAAATAATAATTTCTGAAAGTAGCTTTTGTCCTTTGATGGCAGCGGAGGATGATTAGTGAACAAGATTTGCTCGTAACCATAGCACTGTTTGTTGAATTTATCACCACACTCGTGAACAGATGTTTCTCTTCCCGTTGCAGATGTAAAACCAAATGCCTAAAAAGGCGTCACTATACTGGTTATAAACGTTTTTCTTTGCAATGGGTCCGAGCTCGATCGTATGACCACTAGCACAATTATTATCATCGTCGAGCTTGCTGTTTCATCCAGTTATCCGGTTTGGTTTCCAAGTTCTGCATACATGAATTGGATGTGCTTTAATGATAACATTTTGTATATACAGGCAGCGAAATTGATTCTCAAAAAGTTTCCCCCGCTTATTTACTGAAAGCATCTCTAATTTTTGGTGGAAATTCAAACAATTTCGAAGGGTAGTAAAATGCGTCGGCACAGTGTTTGAAAACCATTGCGCTGGATGAACGAAACATCTTTCTCTAACAGGTGCTACTTTGGACTCAGTAGGCAATTGCTAAGTAAAGTCCTCTCTGTACGAACAAAAACACAACTGTAGAAGTCGATCATTATATCTGGCCTGTTTTATAGTGTATGAACTTTGAACCGATAAATCAGCGTTAGGATTTTTCAAGGGAAAGGCGAATGCACCTAAACTCGATAAATGGTTCAGGTATTTTCCAATATTTAAAAATATTTAAAATATTTTTGAAATTTTTGAAGATAGAAAGAAATTTGTGTAAGTTCTATTGGTGCAATCTATAATATTTCCGTCCATCATAGTTTTTAAAGACTTTACGAAAAGTTGGACAGACGCGTGCGAAACAATTGGTCAGTTCTTTTTAAGAAACTCAAAATATGTTCTAAGCATTCGAAATGTAGCGAAAGTGTACTCGTATGTACATATTTAAAATGCAAATATATGAGTATTTTCTAAAGAGTCTCAAGTGTTTCCTCTTGTGGATGATATCGAGTCTGTTTACTGCTTTTAGTAGATTTTTTTTTCTTCAAAAGTCCATCGACTACAGGAAGTTATCGGGCTCGCCATTTCAGAAAATGGCGATACTAAGAGTTAGTTAATTACCCCTTTCGAAAAAATCACAATTTTTCAAAATCAAATTTTTTTCACAGTACCTTGTCTATAGATTGATTCAGTTGATTCAGTTCAATTTAGTTTTTTCAGCTTTTTAGGATACTGATAAAAAAATTCTAAAAGTAAAGCTAGGCATAAATCTTTCCTATGTACATACATATATCGCACCATAAATATGATTTTTTCGAACTGACAGGTCCCTCGTCCACGCCCCGGAAAAAAGAATAAATAATTTTTAGTTGGACCCAATTACTGACGAATACGAAATTTCATGAAAATCGGTTACGTAGTCTCGGAGTTCATCACAGACAAGCATCGTTACACTATGCCGTCCCATGAAAGCTTTGCGCTTTGAGTTTTAGATCTTTGCGCTCAACGGTTTAGGCTGTTCGTTGATCCATCAGTCATTCAAAACTAATAATTTTATATAAATATATGGATTAGTGGTTTCAGAAACAGCATTTACTGTACGGAATGCTGAATTCCAACATTATTTATCATTTTCTTCACATAGAATTGTAAAATTTCAAATTTTAACCCCAAAAGCAATTAATAAAATATTCTGTTTTTTCTGCTTCATTGTTGAAATGTGACTGATAGCGTAGAAGGATCGAAAATTCGCTGAATTGTCAATAGAGAGAAGCTTAAGGTGCTATACAAAAACCTTATAAGAAATATTCAATTAACCTCGTTGATATGACCTAAAGGAGCGCTAAGAACTACTTATGCTAACACTTAACTTCACAGGATATAAGACTCAAATAATTAGTACAAAACGCTGGGTTTCAACTTAAAATCATCTCACTACGTTTCGAACACTGATCGATGGGGAGCAATGGATATGTAACTATGATACTCTGTTAGGAACACAGAAATATATATAAAAGGCTTAGCGACTGCAGAGAATGTCGGCGAATGTGGTTTCTCTCGAAAGTCGTTTTTAATATAGGGATCATTATAGTGTTCAAGACTGAGATTTACGCTATCATTAATCGAATTTACAGGAAAATGCATCACATATCAGTGACATTCAGATAGCAGTAAAAGGCCTTGGGCTCTCTTTCCGGATTCCAGGGGCATGGAGAATTTTTTTCCAAGTAAACAGATTTGTCAAGATAAGGAACGCAGGTATTCATAGAGAAGTTGCTATACATGCCTCATAAGAAGCACATGCAGTTGAGGTATTACAGGATTTGCTCCTGATCATTTTCCATCTGCTAAGACATTGCGAAGCATTCAGCAGAGGCTGATCTCCAAATCTTCTAATCGCTTTTCCTACTTCCATGAGCCAGAATGATAGGTGATATAAGATGCTTTATGTGTCGATGGTTCCAAATCGTTGGTTTTGCGTCTTGATATTACCAACAAATGGAGGGGCCTACAATTTATTCTAAGCCGCCTCCGAACGGCCGATGGATTTTTATGAGCAGCTTTGATTTCATGTCAGAAATACACTCGGAGGGCTCGACAACTACTCCCACCAAAATGTCAACTTATTGTAGCATATTTTAGATCCGTTGTTCTGTTTTGGACCTTGATTATATGTGAATTCAGGTGCTAAACCGAGAAAATCTTGGAATCTAATGCAGTTACCATCCATCAGTCTTTTACGAAGCTAAAGGCTTCGCGGTCGCTAATATGTTACGGGGTCCAGCTAATACGCATTTTATTCTATGTGAAGATGGCAACACTGCTAACAGTAAAGCAAAAATACATATACATCCGCGCACAGTCATGTTTTCCCTTCACAAATGGTCAAATTATTTCCTTTTCCGAACTTG
Source organism: Neoceratitis asiatica (assembly GCA_030068015.2). NCBI lineage: Eukaryota > Metazoa > Arthropoda > Insecta > Diptera > Tephritidae > Neoceratitis > Neoceratitis asiatica. The sequence goes on along the minus strand of CM061526.1, from coordinate 50,715,195 downwards.
AACTGCACTTTTTTGTTCGTCTTGCGTTCGTCTCGCTCACCGCTTAACCACTTGTGTTGCAGCAGCCATCACCCATCACTCGCGAATATCCAAACTTTGCATCTTTTAAGCATTGTTCCTGCCATGTCGACTGAGGTAGAAATGAAGCATTCATGCGAGCCGAAAGGATTTCTTGTAATTTAACGAAACATTGAGGGGGAAAGTGAAGACTGGATAAAAATGAAGGATATTTTTTGGACTTTTACTGCCAGCATTTTTGTTTCTGCGTCTCTGTGATTCATCGGCCTACACATATGCAAGTACATATCCACTTTATTCTTGCCTGCCAACAATCTTCTGGGGCTATAATCACAAACACATACACACACACAGTTTCCTTCGACTTTTGTACTTAAAGCTCATCGCTGATTTTTTCAAAATCCTTTTTGTACCTTTCATGTTTCTTCTCAAACTCTGTTGTTTCATACACTATTTTGTCGTGCTTTACTTTTGAGCGCAAAGTTTTTTCGTTACGATTTCAATTTATACCTACGTCTACTTTGACGCTTTAGGAATCGGAACTTTGTTCGTTTAACTGTTATTTCAAATAAACCCGCAGTCAAACGTTTAATACAATTAAGACCTCTTCAGGACTCTTCTGGTCGCCGTTCTACTACGCAGTAATTGATTTTTTTATGCCTTTTATTCTGAGTGAACGATCTTAAAAAGGCGAGTGTAAACGCAATCTTCCGCGGTAGGTTTCGGATTCAGGACAGTCCGGGTTGTACCTGGTTTTCGATCACCGGCCTATTGGATTTTACGTTTTTCCATCCAGTCGGTTGAAGGGACAATCTCAGACAAGTCCTACATTTTCAGCGAGTACATCTCGACCATGTTTGCCAAGATTTACGCCAAGTTGAGCCGTGATGCTCCCATGTATATCAATAATGAATCCGCTTGTTCGTTCCTTGACTTGGAGGCTCGTCTTCACTGCTATTTCTCTCTATATCGCTAGCGCTGTGACCGTAACCGAGTTTTTAGCTTTGAGTGCGAGTACCTGTCGACCACATTTGCCAAAATTTGCGGCAAGTCGAGCTGTGATGCTCCCATGTATATCAGTAATGAATCCGCTTGGTCGTTCCTTGACTTGAAGTGCTGCTATGTTGAGGGCCATGCCAATCATTCCGAGTAAATTTCCAACATGAAATCAAAGTTTATCACAAAACGTATCAGTCTTGCGCCTTCGTAAAAATTACGGCTTCCTGAATTTGTTGGTAAAACATAGAGACGCATATAACAAAGTATTCGAAAAGCTCGATCGGAAATCACTTCAGCGGTTAGAAAGCGTTAAGTATGTTGCTGTGACCCGGAATCCAAATAAGATAGCGTTAACCAGTTCAACCTTCTCCTGAAAAGATCTGCGGCAAACCAGTATGAGTTTATGGTTTGCTGAGTTCGAGTCTGGAGCTTTTACTTCTGCCCAGATCACAATGGGGATGAATATTCCTATAGTGTTCCTGAGAGTTTAGTTTAAAGGGGCGTCGTTTTCATGCCAGTATCTGAACATTAGGCATTGAGGTGGTAGATGTCCACGCAAAGAGCTTTAGTCACAGCTGTGGTATGCCAGCCCGTGGCAGTGAGTTCCATAAAAGTAAAATTGGCACCCTAAAAATTCGTGCAAAATATAAAAGACTTAACATAGCCACGAGCCCGAATGAAATTATAAAAGCACCATTTTTGTAATGTCCTCTTCTGGAGAAACTTAACAGCCAAGGAATATCGTGTAACATCGCGCTATACGCTTAGAGGATGGCACTCATAAGGAGCCCGAACCTAGTTCTGCCCTACGTCGATATATTTGAAATGTTCGCTCTGCATTTGTTTTCCACAACAAAGTGTTTACATGTACACTCAGTGCTGAGTTCCACGCCATTGAGCCCTAAGCATGTATCCTGCGGCTGCAATAATGGCACATCCCACTCATCCCCACCGACTCGGCTCGTCATCTGTATGAATGTACCGCTTTTGCTACTTGCAGTTGAACCCTTTCGTCGTCAGCCTGACTGCGGGCTTTTGTTTTATATGCACTCATTATTTTCAACCAACGACGATCCGCCCGTCTGCCCTTCCGCCCGCCACCATCCCACATTGTAGACCACCATTTTCGACATTTCATCATAAAGTCATTGCAACGGCGGCCATTATACATGCGCTCACTCACTCCCAAACCCATTGATACGGTTGTACTTTGTATATGTATGCATATGCATATGTGTATGTGTGTATGCCTGTGTATTGCTGTATTCCACTTGAGACATTCCTTTGTTTTATTGCTTTGTGGCATGTTGCACTGCTAGTGGTGTTGGCAGCTGCTGCATTAAGCCAAATGGACGATGGATGGGGTACAGCTCGAGTCCGGAGGCTGTACACAGAGTATTCAGTAACGGGATAGCCTGCAGTAGCATATGGAAATGCAATACTCACGCCGTGAATTTACCGCAATTTTTATGCCTACACACACACACACACACAGACAAATAAATACCCGCACTGAATGGTGGAAAAGTTGAGTTTTCAGCATGAATAGCGAAAACAAGGATTGCTGGGAAGTTTATTAAAATTTATCATTAAAAAAAGTGATTTTGAATGTTTGCCGCTTGACTTCCATTGCCAAACAAAAACGAGGCAAAAAGTAGAGAAATAAAAAATTAAACAAAGCAAAAACATCATGCAAATGCAACAAAAACAACAGTGCGCTTTATGTACAGCCGATGGGCCGCTCGTTCAACAAAGTTTAGGTTTTGTAGTTGTTGTTGTTGTTGCTGTTGCTTTTATATATTCATTCATTGCATTTTTATTTTTTCCATATTTTTGTTTGTTAGTTTTTCTGCTTCTTGTTTTGTTTTTGTACTTCAAGTGTAAAATTAATTGCAGTGCAACTTTCGCGCCCCGCTCATGCCACGCCCAGCCTACGCTCGCGCTCCTTGATTTGTAGCTTCATATTTCAGCACAATTATTTATTCGCATGTCCTTGGCTCATGTATTCAGCTCTCTTGCACACACACACACACGCATGCACACCTCGACATTTTGGCCATTCATCCGAATGCTCGGCTTTTGGTTTTAGGCGCTTTGAGAGCTGTGTGCGAATTTATTCAAAAGGATTTCATTTTTACTCTTTTATACTTTAACATATTTTTATTTTATTTTATATTATTTTTTTGTATTCTTCATTTTTTGTTTCACTCTTCATGCACAAAACAAACGCCTCGTTAGTCGTCTAAAGGCTTAAGTAAGATTAAAAATCTCGTCACTTGTGTTTTACACCTCTCTGTCCCCTTCCCTCATCGTCACTTTTCGCTAGCTGTCGGCTGTTTGGCAAAAATTGCACTTTGTAATTTCCCTCTAGGCTGGTTTTGGCGTTCGCAATGAGGCAGCGAGAGAGAGAGAGAGAGAGAGAGAGAGAGAGAGAGAGAGAGAGAGGGAGAGAGAGAGAGATAGAGAGACGATGACAGCATTGCCGACGGCATAAGTAAACAAGATTTTAATTGAAAAAAATCTTTGGTTTATCACTCTGGATCATAATTATAAATAAAAAACTGAATGAATGAAATGCGTGGAAACCCCCAACATCAGTTACGTTACTTAATACTTTCGTATATACTTAAAACTTTTCAAAGCAATGTTTCGCGGCCAGAGAAAATAGAAAGTCTTTCAAAAATTCATTAGACGTTCATCAGTAATTAATACCAAAGACGATTTATTTACGTAAATTGAATTTCACGACTTCTATCGGTCCCATTTTTAGTTATCCAAACTGCAATATCACTGAAATTCAACCCCCTTTCAAACTCTACTCTAGCCCTTTCCTTCCTTTTTTCTAATTGTAGTCGCCCCTAGGCTGGGGTTGTCAAGCTCTCCATATGTATTTCTGACATGAAATTGAAAGCTCCTCATAAAAGTCCATCGGCCGTTCGGTGGCGGCTCATACATAAAATTAAAATGACTTTGCCGACAAGTTTCCTTTAGATCTGCATATCATAAGAGTACTTTAATAGCGGGCGGTCATAGTAAAAAGTACAGGTATATCTCTGAAGATGATCTAATTATGACTTATGCTCCTCATGGTGGTGTTTGCTGACACAAAGTGAAGCCACGTTCTTTTCCATCTGATCTCACCAACGGAGTCTTCCTCTTTCTTTGCTTCCACCGGCAGGTAATGCAAAACCTTTCTCTCGAAAATTCATAGTGCCTACTCATTGGATATAGACCTCGTCCATGCTGCTGTAACATATAGCAGGACGAGACAGTATGCACCTCATAGCTGCACCTACGTACTGAACACTTCTCCACTCAGTACCACTCTCCCCGCGGAACTACCAATAAAGTATTACCTCGCGGGTCTGGTAAGCACATTGGCTATTATAAGGAGCTGTGATAAACCAGCTACCTGAATAGCTGGAGAGCCCCGGTCTCCAGTCTACTTCATTCTACTGCTTGCGGAAAGTTCAATTTTCCACTTCTTTGTCTCTTAGCAAACGTCTTGTTTCCGCTCCATATTACCGTTATCAAGAGGGCTACAAATCAAGGTAGGGCAGACGGAAAGGGTTGTTTCCGCTACGCTTTACTGATAAGGTTTTAAGCGTGGTCGGGAAGAACGAGTTTCCGATCCAAGTTAGCATGGCATCTTACCACATTTACCATCCTTCGCGAAGGGCACCACATTGCAAATTCTTTATTAGAGATCCTGGTACCTTAAAATTTGCGCTTGTCTGAAATTTGTTTATATAAAGCGACTTTCAAAATCATACGTATTATTTGCCAATTCTCACGGGGAAAGCAAGATATAAGTTAATAAATTGCTTTTATTCAAAGCCCCCGGTGGTGTCTGAATGGTATCTCGGACATAGAAACATTACGTGTCCAGCATCCTCTTCACATTCTGGGCATATTGGACAAGACGTCGCATTGTCATAACCAAATCTGTTGAGGAATAACCTGAACAGTCCTGGAATGCAGCTCGTAAGTACATCTGCTCTTCGCAGAGTTTTTCCAGCGCTCTTAGTCTCTTAGAGACCGACGCCTTTCTTCGGCAGCGATTTCCCTTTAATTAACGGTCATATTTCAAACCAAGAGTCTTAAATACACCCTTTCATTTACTCAGCGAGGATGTCAATTGGGATTTGACCAGCTAGAACATATGATGCTTCATCCGATATCGTTCGGAATCCAACAATATAAATAACTCTAATTGAGCTTAATCTATATAGGGCGATCAACTTTTTTTTTGAGAGTTGTTACTCAAAGCTTCGACCCAAACTGATGCAGCATATAACAGAATAGAACCTACCACCCTGCTTAATAGCTTTCTCTTTCTATGTGTAGACCCGCCATTATTTGGCATAATATGAGACTAGCATGGACTTTTGAAGCCTTATCAACGGGCATAGCCTCTATTTTATGTGCAGCCAGTTGCAATTTCCTTGTTGAGAGCCAATCTCTAATCTTTTTTATTAATTCGTTGACCTTGTCTTCAACATCGGATATAGTTTTTCCGGCGATCTTGTCAGCAAAACCTATTAACCTGGTTCTATATTGAAGTTGTAACCTTCCCCAGGGTGCAAGCATATTGGCAGATAGGAGTATGGATCAAACGGATTCTTATTACCTTTGGGGGGAAGTATTAACGGTTGCACTTTCCACCTGCTAAGGAAAATACCTCCATTCAAAGGAAATAAAGAGTGACCGTAGAGTTTGGTATTTATACGTCGAGAGAGAGTTTTTACTTTTCTATTGCCTACTCAGTGAAAAGTACCAACTGTTGGGAAAAGTGCGTTGGATTTGCTGGCTGGGATTATAATTGGTATTAATGTCAGGAGATATTTCGTCACACACATTCCTTTTCCCTCGCTTCCTTAGCCAGTCTGAAAAAAGCAGAACTTACGGTGTGGTTGTTGACCCCAGTAATTGTAAGTTCTTATGGAAGTTTGTACCTTCCTTAGTCAGCACTACAGCTTGCTATACTTTCTCCAGCATTCAGTTGAATAAGTCGCCTTGTAAATAGCTTCGATTAGTATCGTCAGTTTACAGAGCCGTCTACAAATACCAAATTTAGACATTTCGATAGTGTCAAATTCTTTTCGTGCTTTCGAGGCTGCTTTAAAATCGAAATCGAGAAGTAGTTTGCCCATCTTTTTCTCACTGTCCGTTTCCAAAATTTGACGCATAATGGAATTACCATGTCTAAGGCCACAAAACTGATACGGTCGAAAGAGTTCGCTGACTGTAGACTTTAGTCTTTCATACAATACACTCGAAGAACCTCATACGTTATATTGAGAAGACTTATCGCCCGACAGATTATTTTCATGCTTTATTTTTAATCAGGGCACACTTGGGTTCCAATTGTCCGACAAACACTCAGTTGGTCAAAGAGTTGCCGTTATTTTTAATAGCTTAAGGACAGACCATCAGTCCCCGCCGCTTTGTTGTTTTTGATCGATTGTGATTTCGAGTCCGCCATCCCTAGGCGATTTGCTTTTATTGCAATTTAGAAAGCCGGAGAAGTTTCCCTCCATAAAATTTGTGTGCCCTGGACATCGGTCATCATTTCACTTGTCTAATTCCTATTTGAGTATGTTTAGGACTTGAAATTTTCTGAAAGTCATCACATTTTCTTATAGAATCTTGGAGTGTTTCTCTTGTCTCTCTGTTGCAAGAACTACGATAAGGCTAAGGGAAGCAATTCGATTTCGAATGGTATATATATGGCGGACATTTAGTAGAGCTTTCACTCCAACCCAGAACTGAACTTACAGATGTTTCCCATTTCTACAAAATATTTCGTCAGCAGACTGGATAAAGCGAAATCTCTGAAAGGATTGCAGTGGACTTCACACTTGAAGGATCGAAAATAAAAAAAATGATCTTGACTACTACTACTACTCCTGGACAATAGGATTTCACAGCTATCGCTGCGAAATTCGAAAACTGAAAACTGGAAATGAACGTTCAGTTCTCTATGTGTCTTATTGTGAACGGAAACAGCCTTATATTCTGTAAAGGGTCATGAATGTTACGCTAACAAAAAGGAAGCCGTCTTAGGAACACGGAAGATGGTTTCATCTAGAAGCAATATTCTTATGTTAAATGCAAGAATTGGTTGTTTTGCCTTCGGCTCTTGAACCAGATTTCTGTATTTTATAAATTTGGTGATTCTAAGATGTCGAAGGCTATGGCGTCTCAAGCAAACATTGACCAGTTTTGAAAAAGGTGATCAAATCTGTGCGCTAAAAATGGTTTTTGGTCATCATCAAAATTTGATGGTTTTTTCTTAAGCTTTCACGTTCTTTTTATTGAAGTTGTTTTGGTTTGAGTTTTTGAGACCAACGAAAAATCCTCAAATCTCATGTTATGAGTCTTGCCTTCTTGCTTTACCAACCTGTTCTTTATTGTTTATCCAGGGCGTAGTTGATCCAGATCCAACCTAAAGATGTGAACTGTTCGAATCTCAAGCCAGAGTATCGTTTCTGGTCATTTCCTTGCGTATTACAGATGAACTGTTTGCGTGAACTTTTATTTCGGCTAAAAAAACAAGAAATTCTCATACCAAAGCTTCTTTGTTTGTTCAAAAGTGTTAAAACAACAAACAAGCAACAAACAAACACCTCAGTGGATTTAAAATAAATATTTAAAAGTATTAACATTCCTTTATTGGCACTCTTGGCTGTACTTATAACACCATATATGTATGTATGTATGTAAATGTAATGTAAACATGTGTGTGCATTTGAAAAGTTTTGATTACAAGTGAAAAGCGACTGAGCACAAAAGCTACTTTTGAAGTTCTTTGCTTTCTTTCTTTGAAGTTTCCTTTTTTATTGTATTATTTTGTGTTCAGTATTATGTGCTTCTTAAAGCGCGGCTCGGCTTGGTGTAGAGCAGTGCAACACTTGATATGAACACTTTCCGTAAGTAGCGGGACTTCAAAGGAAGCTAAGAAGAAAATAGCGAAAATGTTTTACAAAACCCTTCGTACGAGAGAGCGGCAAAGTACTTTGATATATTTAATCCAGGAGTCTTAAATACGCGTATGCCGTGTGTATGTATGTATGTACATATGTACGTGCGTAAGTAAGAATGGAAATAAGTGCGTTCCACACATGAAACTGAGTGTAAGTGTCCGATTGCATACTTTAATCCTAATATTAAGAAGACGCATAAGCATGAGCGGATAGGGGGACCGCATATGCCCACATTTAACAAAAAACCTCTGTTGTCTTATTCTAATTCTCTGAGTTTTTTTATATCGCCGTGGGCACTACTACCTACTCTTCCAGATCAACTAATTCGCAATACTTTTCTCTCGAAAACTCCTAAAGCCATCTCTTTGGATGTAGACATCGCCCAGGCTTCTGCACCGTATGTCAGGACGGGAATGATGAGCGACTTGTAGAGTTTGGTTTTGGTTCGTCGAGAGAGAGATTTACTTTTCAATTGCCTACTCAGTCCAAAGTAGCACCCGTTGGCAAGAGTGATTCTGCGTTGGATTTCAAGGCTGACATTGTTGGTGTGGTTGATACTGGTTCCTAGATAGACGAAATTATCTACGACTTCGAAGTTGTGACTGTCAACAGTGACGTGGGAGCCAAGTCGCGAATGCGATGACTGTTTATTTGATTACAGGAGATATTTCGTCTTGTTCACTACCAGACCCATTCGCTTCGCTTCTCTGTCTAATCTGGAGAACGCAGAACTTATGTTGCAGTTGTTATGACCAATTATATCAATATCATCGGCATACGCCAACAATTGCACACTCTGGTAGAATATTGTGCCTGGTCTGTTTAGACCTGCAGCTCGTATTATTTTCTCCAGCATCAAATTAAAGAAATCATATGATAAAGAGTCTCCTTGTCTGAAACCTAGTTTGGTATCGAATGGCTCGGAGAGGTCCTTTCCAATTCTGACCGCGCTTCTGGTATTATCCAGGGTCAGTTTACAAAGCCGTATAAGTTTCGTGTGGATATCAAATTCAGACGTATCGGCCTAGAGGCATTTCGTGGGGTCTCCCATTTTTTGGATTGGGCAGAGCATTCCATTCCATTGGTTCCATTCGTCAGGCATGCTTTCGTCCGACCATATTCTGCAAAGAAGCTGATGCATGCTCCTTGTCATCTCTTCGCCGCCGTATTTGAATAGTTCTGCCGGTAAGCCATCGGCTCCCGCCGCTTTGTTATTTTTTAAGCGGGCAATCTCTATTCGAACTTTTTCATAGTCGGGTGATGGCACTTCTATACCATCATCATCGATTGGGGTTTCGGGTTCGCCATCTCCGGGGTTTTCGTTTTCACTGCCATTGAGCAGGTTGGAGAAGTGTTCCCTCCATACACTAAGTATACTCTGGACATCTCTCACCAGATTACCTCCATGGTCCCTACATGAGTTTGCTCACGTCTTGAAACTTTCTATAAGTCGCCGCACCTTCTCATAGAATTTTCGAGCATTACCCTTGTCAGCCAGCTTCTCAAGCTCTTCCTACTCACGCATTTCGGCCTCTTTCTTTTTTCGTCAGCTAATGCGTCTCGCTTCCCTCTTCAGCTCTCGGTATCTATCCCACCCCGCACGTGTTGTAGTCGATCGCAAAGTTGCGAGGTAGGCAGTCTGTTTTCTCTCTACTGCAGTTCGACATTCCTCATCGTACCAGCTGTTTTTCTGGTATTGTTGAAAACAGACTAGATATTGCAAGATCCTCATTGATCTTTCGTGAGATTGAGACAACTATAGGCATTAGTGGGACCAAGAGATATTTAATATTGTATAAGCATTTGACTGCAAAAAAGTTCGTACCCGTTGGATCCCACTCAACTTGTCTATCGTTAAAAAAAAGTGTCCATTGGTCGAGAGAAACAAAACGATAGCGTTGCTTCGAAACATTTCTCTGATGTCGTGACAGATGATGAATCGTGGGTTAACACATATGAGCCCGGAAGTAAACAGCAGTTGACTGTATAGGTGTTTTAAAATGAGGCGAATCTAACAGAAGTTGTTCGCGCACGAAGCACTTCCAAACCTGGTTGCCTTTTTTTTTTTTTGGAAAAACTGGGAATGTCGCAACCGTACCACAACGCAGAGCAGTTAATTCTGAGTGAGTGAATTGTCTTTCAAGAAATCAGGAAAACCAATCGTCGAAGACCGATCACTCTTCACCACGAAAATGCGAGTTCTAACACATCGAATGAAACAACTGCAAGTTTTGAGCACTCATAACATATCGGTTTGATGAGTCATCCACCATATAGTCCTGACTTGGCACCGAATGACTTTTTTATTCCCGTAAGTATAGCAAATAAACTGAGAATTCAACGTTTTTCGACACCCGAAGAAGCGATTGATACGTTCAGAATGTATAATTTGGAGATATCTCAATCAGACAGGAAAAAAGAATCGAGAATTGGTTCAAACGCATGCAAAAGTGTATAGACCTTAACGGAGAATATTAAAAAAAAAAAATATTAAGTGATTTTCGATGACTAATTTTTGATTTTGTTTACTAATCCCGAAATATATAATGCTACCCTCGCAGTACTTGGTTATCGGTATGTATCACACTTACTTCTCTTTGCTCTGTTTTTCTCTAAATCATGATTGGAAGCAAAAGATTTTTGAGAGTCTAGGCAAAAGTGGATCGCTTTCCTTATGTGCTTGGTTAACTTGGCTGTCTCTGGGAGTACCTCCGCTGCTATTCAATTACCTCTGAATGCATTGATAAGTAAGTTACTGGTTGGGATCTCTGCTGTTAAAGTAAGTATAGTTTTTAACATCTCACTCCCGCAGAAATAATATACATCCCTCTAACTACCTTTACCTTCCTTCCCACGGCCGCTATTAGAAACAGTTTCTATCATTTTGGATGTTGGTCTGCTTAAGATTCGAACTCATCAACATTGCTAACCTTTCGGCTGCTGCAGTCACCAAGTGGCTTTACAAATATTATGGCTAAATCCAAGGTCTTCGTTTTATTCAGGTGGATCTTGGACTGTCGTCACGGAGCGTTGTTTTCAAAACCCTCTAGCTAATAATTTTTGCCAAATTGTTTAATATTTAAATATTTTTAAATTAGCCCTATTTAATTATAAATTTGCACTGTTTTTTTTTCAAAATTTAAAACTGAATTTATGAGAAAATACGATGTTACATATTTCTAGACTACTACTTTGAAGCTAGAAATAAATATTGGCTGATGGGATTTGAATAGTTTCCCAATTATTTGCAAGAAAAGAGTGGAAGAGTGATAACTTCGAAAAATCTGCTGAAGTAAACGGAGTTGTTGTTAAATTGTTAAAGAGGTTTGGGAGATGAAGTTTTGACATGGGGTTTGAAGGTTGCTGCTAAAAAAATTTCATATTTCGCTTTGTATACAGCTAGCATAGTACATATATGATAATTTATACAGTTGGTACCCGATGCTAGCAACCGTTTACAAAATTTTAATTCAGGGTGGTTTTCGGTCAATTGATCGAGGAAGCGGCAGAAGCTCGAAATAAAAACTTTAGAATTTATAATTCGTGTTTTGCTCGAAAAATTTCAAGAGACTTTTGCTCAAGTCTGATCCTTAAAAATAATAAAAAGAAAAAAAGCCTTCTTCTTTCAGTACAAGGTGGCTTTAGATAGACTTTTACCATTGGAAATAAATTTTTTCTGTTCTCAGGTTGGGTAATGAAGAATCAGATTCTTCCTCTGTAAATTAGTTTTCAGACGTAAATTGCCCGTTAATTTTATTAAGTTTAATATATATACTTGTACAGGGTTATCCACTTCGCGGTTTCTAGTATAAACGTAAATAAAATGCATTTAAAAAATTTTTTTTTCATGAAACTCCATTTTTATTAGATAGTTGGGATTATATGTGAAATACTCCATCATTCAAATGATCGCCTCGTGAATCTTTACAAACTTCGATCTCTTTGAGATAATTTTCCACCACTTTTTTCCATATATAAGTAGTGGGGGACATCTCAGCGATAACTTGACGGATGTGCTTTCAAGTGCTCAACAGTTAAAGATTTATCCGCAGAAGCTCGGTCTTTCGCCTAACCCCACAAAAAAAGTCCAACGGTGTCAACTGATTTCGGTGGCCAATTGACATTGCACAAGGTGCGAGATTACGCGGCCCTGAAATATCTATCGCAACAAAGCCATATTCGCTCGTGTTGTGTGACATGTGGCACCATCTTACTGGAACCACATATTGTCTTAGTCTTGTTCTTCAGTTTCAGGCCAAAAAAAGTCGGTTATTAGACGACCATAACGCCCCGAATCGACAGTGGCAGTGTCGCCGTTATCGTTCTCAAAGAAGTAAGGTCCAATCACAACTCCGGAACAAAGGGCGCACCAGACAATTCGGCTTTTTTTTTTTGCTGTAATGGTCTCCCATTAGGATTCTGGGAGCCCCCAAATGCGACAATTTTGCTTATTTACGTATCCACCGAGTGAGAAATGTACTTCGACGCTGAGCAATATTTTGTTGGAAAAATCGCGGTCCACTGCTTGTTGTTCAAGCACCCAATCGACGTAAATACGGCGCTGAGAATGTTTAGCTGGCTTCATTTATTGGGTGAGTTGGACTTTATATGGATGTAGGTGTAAGTCCAAGTGCAAAATACACCATAATGTGCGAGAAATAGAGTCATACGGGCGCGGCTACCTTTTAATAACAGCAACGATATTTGAGGTTTCCTTCTAAAACCCGAAACGTGGTCACGTTTAAATCATCATTTTTGTAGTAGGATTCAACAATTTTAACGCGTTGCGGGGTTGCTAAGCGATCCATTTTCAAAAATGCCTGACTTTAACTAAAACAACACAAATTTTGTTTGACAAATGTTAAAATACAGTCCTACACTTTCGAAAACGCTAAAAGGATAATTTTTTTGTATCAAATTTGGGATAAAACAATATCCATCGTTTTAATACATAAAAAAAATCTTATAATAAGCGTGTTCCGCGAAAAGCTTGATAATTTAATCCTGAAATAATTTTGGTCAAATTTTTTAGTCAAATATTACTTAGTGCGCCGCCATTAAGAACAGATCCCGAGTGTGTCTTATGTCTTGTCATTTAACAAAAAAAAAAGGTCAGAGTATGGAAATTTTCCAACGATCTCAAACTCACTATTATGATTTTGGCTTGCTTTCAGTTGGAAGATCTCTTTATGTTTTCTGCGGCTTATAAAAACTCATTTAAAGAATCGACCGATATGTTGAGATTAATAAAGATAAAAAGCAAAAATTATAGTTTTTCATGAAGCTTTCGGGATTAATATTCACAGAGTTTTCTATGCATAGTTTACAAACTAAATAACTCGCATAAACATACAAACGTATATGTATGTGTATGTAATATATGAAATACATTTCTTTCTTTATAATTGTAGTGAAAGTAAAACATGAACTTAATCCTGTCACAAAGGAAGCAAAACTTATGAAAGACGATATGTCAACACACGTTAATATCAAAATCACACGCGAATCACACTGCCCCAGCATTTTAGCACAAAAACCCTTCACTTGAAAATGTCGTTAAACAAGAATCGACGCGACAAATGCCAAGTGCAGCATTTTTTGGACTCACTCATTCATTCCAATTCATACACACGCCGGACAGTTCGCCGCGAACGGACCACCGGCTCAACTAAGCGATACCACAAAATACACGTAAGTGAGAGAACAACTAAAAGAGAAGTAAGTAATATGAAGGCAAGAACCGGTGAATGTAGAAGGGAAAAGGGAAAGGAAAACTCCCTCAATAAACGCTTTGTTGTCAGGTGCCAGCAGTTTGGGGCGACCTAGAGGTGGGGCGCTGGATTATATACTTTTAATTTTCATTGTTTACAACAAAAGTCGACAAAATGACAAAGTAAAAGCGCAAAGTCAGTTTAGATTTCAAAAACAAATGTAAATATAGAAATAAAGCAAAATAAACAGTACGAAATTAAGAAGCAGAAGACGGTGAGTGCGAGCGATGGTGTGGGGCACCATGTGAACAGAAAGCAAAACATTCGACTGCTGGAAGCCAAATAAAAGCGAAAATGTCATTTGAAAATTACAAAAAAAAAAAAAAAATTTTGGTAGAGTTGATGTTGTTGTTGTTGCTTTTATACACATGGCCAACTTTATTTGGGTTTTATGAGTTTGTGGGTTTAACCGAAGACTGGCTAAGTGACCTAAGTCTACTTGGGGAATAAAATGTGTACAAAAGAAACTTAGGTGGTGCCTTCAGACGCGCTCTCCATAACGGGAGTTTCATAGAAAGCATAATCACACCTCTGCTACGCTATTCAACTGAAATACTTTTTAAAATAAAACCATAACCAACTTAAGTCCAAATCAATAAATAAAACTAGGATGAGATTGGATTTCTGACTAAGCTGTTCTTATGGCGCATGATACCTTTTTAAGCCATGTCACAGTGAACTTAGATATCCGATCAAGCAGATAGCTGATAATGGCAAAGCACCGCAAGGAGTGGGGCAAAAGCGATTTACAGGATGGTCAAGGTCCACGACAGACTTAGCTGCAAGTTCAATCTAGTGAAAGAAGAAGATGAACGGCTGGCGTGGGAAAATGGAAGAAGGCAGAAATTATAGCAAAAACACAAATATCTACAGAAAGTGCATTGCTAGGACCAGCTAAACTATTGAAGTGCAGAAACGGCGCTGTAAAGCCAAACGATTGGCTCGATCGGGAAAGATCAACTTCATCGAAGTCATATTAACCACAGCAACCAAACGTTGCAAATCACACAGAAGCAGTGGAGCTAAACTGCTGGATGCGCTCGTCGCGAAAATGCAAAAAATAACGAAGTTGGCTACGCTAGCCGTGGACGAGCTGACTGAATGGGACCAAAATAATTACATGTAAAGACAATACCACGCTTTTAACGCTAAATGAAACTTTAACGACTGTGGGAGGACGCCGTTATGGGATTACGTGGCTCGTAGTTGCATTCCGTCCAAACCGAAAGCAGAGGTACTAATACCTGGCACGCTCAAACTACTGAAAACTACTACATTGTCACTGGTTAAGTCTAAGGCCCTGATAAGGTCTGATCAACGTGCAGAATTAAAAGTCGAAGCAAACACGCGAAGGCTGCCGTTGAGTTATTAAGATCTCCTTTGTGATCAAAAATTCGAAATTGACTTAATGAAGTTTATGAAGATACGGTCGGCCGATCAGGTAGAAGTACTAACCAGACCAAGATTAGAACAACTTTCTTTCCTGAATTTGGGGTCCACGTCAGACTATGTTAGGACTCTTTTATTTCTAACAGGAAAATAAGATGTCCTCCCCGGTTATTAGTTCGGAGTTGGCACAAAACTCCAGGTCTCTCAATTTTCTAAACTAAATGGAACTAAAAGCGTGAGGATGCCTCGTTTATTAAGTAGTCTGTATTCTTAGGATGCTGGAAAGCCTTAGGTAATATTGAAAAGAGTATACAATCGGAATCAACGCAGGATGTAGCGGTACATTATATTCAATTGGGGAGGAAAGAGTCTTTTATTTGTACCCAAAATACTATAAATGAGTAGATATTTTCATTAAGTAGCCACTAGAACTTTTAGTGTCTTCACCAAAATTTCGCAATTGACAAAATTAAGAGGATGGTTTGATAAATAAGTGACTTTTGGAAAAATCGCCTTAACCCTTTTCAAGGTAACCGATGTGAATGTAACCTCGTGCGTCCCAAAAAATTGTAGCCATGTCCTTGTTGTCCAACAGGCCCACCCCGACCTTTTTTGGTGCACGTTCACCCGGAGAAAGCCACTGTCTGGATTGTTGTTTGGTCTCGGGTATGGTGTGGTGGATCCATGTTTCGTCTACGGTAACGAAACGGTGCAAAAATTCGTTTGGAATGCGATAGATGATCGCCAAACACTCCCCTGAAGTGGTTACATGGTTGCGCTTATGTTCGTGTGTGAGCAGTTGCGAAACCCATCGCGCGGTTAGCTTTCTCATGCCCAAATATTCAAGTAAAATGTGATTTTTCTGCTCAAATGAGATGCCTGCAGCTTAAGCATTTTTATTCTCCGATCGTCCAATATCATTCCATGGATTTTATCAACGACTTCTGGCGTGACGACCTCTTTTGGGCGACCTGAAGTTTCGGTGTCACTTGTACAGTGTTGTATTTACAGTAACTGCGGGAAAGATTCAAAAAGTCACAGACCTCGTATTCTAAAAAGGAGTCCAATTTTGTTTGGAGTGATGCACAGAGCATATCTAGCGACTTCCCTAAGCCCAATGGCGATTCCGAACTCTCTAGTGCTGACACAAAAGATTTGACGTTCCATTATTCAATTGAAATGAGGCTCGAGAACCACTTATGGGATTGAAAAATGATAAAGTTGCGTGAAAAGAGGAAGAACTGATGACAAGAAAGTGATATATTTACTTTTTTAGAATATGGAAGCAAGGAGTCAATAAATGGAGAAGAATAAATTGAAATATTTCGCGGTGCCTTCGATCTCGTTTGTTATTTCCGCCGTTAAATTTTTTAAGGCAAGCTCAGCTTTACCCACCTTCCGTGGAAACGATCGAGGGGCGCTACTGAAGCATAAATGGAAAATTCGACAGAACCGTTGACACTTCGGACTGTTCCGAACCTGAGACCCATCGCAGAACATCGCTTTTCCGTGTAAGCGATATGCTCAGCAGCGAACATTTTATCGTTCGGCGTGTACTTAGCTCCTTCTTACTGCTGCACAGTATACGGTTGATCTTCCTCCCACTCAGCAGTTGAACAACAGTGCCAAGCATAGGCGAGACACTGAAGCCGAAGCAAATGAGGACGCCCGCTGTGCTGACTAATGCAAATTCCTAGAACGGAAAGTGAAACTTTCAATTTCACTTGCGAGAATATTGAGCTCCTGGCATAAAGCCAAGCGGCGTACCAACATAAATAGTTGGTAGAGGTTGTGGGAGTAAGCAGTACAATGGACAACAACAAAAAATTATAAGTAGAATGAAAAAACAAAACTATTAATACTTTGGCTGGCATTAATGAAATTAAATATATCCACATTTACATACTTGCACACTGATGTATATCTGATGTCTAAAATCATCAAAGCCAATTTAAATTCTCTCATGCAACCTACGTCACTTCCTTATTTCTATTCTTCCCAAGAAAATCGCGCAAAACGTCAGTAATGCTTATCTGGCGTCTGGCGTCACCTGATCATATCGATCGAACGTGATAATTTTAACAATTTGATATTCATTGAATGTGATTGTAGACAACATCAGGCCGCGCATCCATCCGTCCATCCGTCCAGCCGTCTGTTCGTCCATCAGCTTGTTACCTTTCACATTGGCATTATTAATTTTGAATGCGTGAACATGAGCTGCATTCAGCGGCTGATCAGTGGCAATCTAATACAAGTGAGCACCAGGCAAGCCACAGAAATCCTTTCACCGATTAATGTTCGCGCATCGCGTCGCCACTGAGCCGCTGTTGTTGCATGCGGCATACAATGTTGTATGTGGCACATTTTACGTACAATGTATGTATGCCGCATGCGACACTTCCTGCGGATGAACGCGCGCGACACTCAGCCGCAAGCCGTGTAATTGCCACATATTATCCACATCAACAAACTGTCGTTGCATTATTGGATTTGTTGTTATTGTCACAGTCACTTTGTGTAGTTAGGTGTCTTGTCTATGGGATTGTATTCTTCTTGTTGCTGCTGTTCTTCTGAAGGTGTCATATAAAAAGGCATAAAACTCTAATTGCCCAGCGAAAACACATCAACAACGAAACTTGACTCGGGCTGGTGCTGGTGCTGGTGCTGGTTCTTGGGCTTGATTGTTTTTAATGGCAAATGTCTTTTACCTGAGATTATGTGCACTCCGCGTGCATGAGTTGTTGTATTGCAGTTCTTAGCAACTGCCAAGCGGAAGTTAAGATCTAACTGATAAGAGTAATATTTATGAGCATATAAATAATTAGAAACACACTTGCATACAAACATATGTACGAGTATGTATGTTGGAGTAGTAGTTAATAATTTCAAAATCGTATATGTAAATATTGTCCATGAATAAATTCTGGTTTGACTTCTTGCTGTTGGCAATCTTACGCGACAATTCTCATGACAATTAATTAACTCAGTTTTTATATGTAAATTGAATTGAACGCAAATGGAAGTTATTGAATTTGATTCCTAATAGAAAAAAATAATAGTTTTATTTTGTAGTTAAATATAAAAATCGGATTGAAAACTACATGGATATTTCAACATGAGATATATTTTTACTAAGAGTTGATAGTCTGAAGGGCATTGATCAGCACAATGTTAGAGAGAGAGAGAGAGAGAGAGAGAGAGAGAGAGACAAAGAGATAGAGAGAGAGTTCTTTTCTGTGAGAGGCGGCCTAAAACGTTTGTGTGACTGCCATTCACCTGGGAGTAATCAGAAACGAATATTTTACATATGGTTCAAGCAGGTCACGAACCATCCATCCTTTAGGTAGCCAAAATCATCCGCTTGGAGGTGAGCTAAAGTGAACAGGCAAACCCCGTTGGTATCCGGTAGGTATTGGGAGCCACCACATTAATAACCTGCCCAAAATAAAAACAAGAAAATGCTTGGATGAGAAAAAAACCTATATTGATGACGATCCCTGCAAACGGTTTAAGGATCAGAATTTTAGGGCATACAAGTGTAAGTGTGAAGGACGATACAAGGATGATAGAAGCTCGGCCCCTGTGCAATCTACTACAGCGTTCATATAAAGAACCGCAAAATTATTGTTGGATTTGTGGTGGGAGAGCTACTCCGTCGCCTTGTCCTGGCATTCATCTAGGTGGATGAACGCCTAGCCGCAATTCGCATCAAAGCAATGTTCTTCCACATATCGTTGATTTGCGCACATCCCCCGACAGAAGAGAAGGATGATGTGACCAAAGATGCTTTCCATTAGAGCCTAGAACGTACCTATTAGCGCTGAATCCACCCCGATGTCAAACACGTGCTTGGCGAACGCCAGGGTGGGTAAAGAAGGTATCTTTGGCACAAAATTCGGAAAAATCAGCTTCCATGATGAAACATCTCCAAGAGGGTTAGGCTACACGACTTCGCCGGCGCCGGAAATATGTTTGTCTGTAGTACTGCATTCCGGCACAAGAAAATGCATCAAGCTACATAGCAACCTCCGGATCGAACATTGCGCAACCAAATCGTTCTTGTTGTGATAGACGGAAAATGACTTAGATACAATGTTCTAGACATGCGCACCTTCCGACGGCTAAATATCGAATCGGATCTCTATCTTGTAGCAGCGAAGACGCACTCGTCTCTGTGCAGGAAAGAACACCCGTCAACAAACAAAAGCAGTTTTCTACTCGCTACTCTACTCTAATCATCAGCATCTCTATATTAAAGAACTCTGGAACGATATCTCAGGCCCCCTAGTGGCGTCTCTGCTGAAACAATTAGATTTCTAGATCTGGTACGATGAGAAATGTCGAACTGCAGTGGAGAGTTGCTGATGAGTGTTCTCAAAGAGCAGGAGTGCAAGGCGAGTAGAAAACTGCTTGTGTTTGTTCGCAACGTTGCGATCGACCACAATAAGTACGTTGTGGAATAGATACCGAGAGCTGAAGAAGGAAGTGAGATACATTTGTAGGCCAACAAGAAATGAAGATCTAAAACCTGGCCGACAAGAGTAATATTCAAAAACTGTTGACAGTGATAACTTCTAATTCGCAAATAATTTCGTCTATTTAGGAACCAGCATCAACAACACCAACAATGTCAGCCTTGAAATCCAACGCAGAATCACTCTTGTCCAGGTGCTACTTTAGACTGAGTAGGAAATTGTAAAGTAAATTCCTCCCTCGACGAACCAAAACCAAATTCTACTAGTCGCTCATCATTCTCGTTCTGACATATGATGCACGATGTCAACATCCGATGATTCGGCTTTATGAATTTTCGAGAAAAAAGTTTTGCGAAAGTTTATGGTCCTTTGCATATAGGCAATTGCGAATACCACAGACGATGAGTTATACGAGTATCAATAGACCGCATCTAGGCTGGCTAGGTCATATTGTCCCAATGGAAGAAATCACTCAAGCCTTTATAGTATTCTATGCAGCATCATCTGGTGGAAGCAAAGCAAAAGGAAGACCTCTGCTCCGTTCGAAAGACCAGGTGAAAAGCGACCTGGTTTTACTCTGTAATTCAAATTGGCAGTAAACGATGAGAAGAAACGAATGACGAGCAATTATTGATTCGGCTATAATCGGCTATTATATTACCGTTTGTTTCGCTATTAGAAATGAGTTAATTTTTTATATTCCTTACCCAAAAACTATCAATTGGGCCTGGTCCATCCGCTATTTTATGTTATTGTTTGAGTCCTGGTTTGACCAACATCCAACATTATAGAAAATTAACTTTTCCAATTGCAGTCGCCGCTAGGTATGGGTCGTCAAGCCCTTTTTAATGTGAGAAAAAGTTCTTCATAAAAATCAATCGGCCGTTCGGAGACGGCTTCAAATAAATTGTAGGTCCCTTCATTTCCACGACAGACAATCGCAATTGATGAAGCAAAGCGGTAACTGTATATAAATACTTATATGTTCTCGAATAGATTGGTCCCTAGCACACCAACCTTGAAATTTTTTTGGTATCGGATGTTTACGTCATACACAGAACACATCCTTCAATTTTTATGTCTCTACGATTAGGAGTTCAGGCTGTGCGCTTATCCGTCAGCCATTTAGGACAAAGCTTTTTATACAGATATATATATATATATATATATATATATAAATTAATGGTAAGAAAATACTTTCTTTTCAGTTTCAAAATTATCAGTTCCGAAAAACAACTAATAAATTTCCACGGGACAAATGTATACCAAGTTTAGCTCAAGTAGACGAGCTGAGAGATACACCCACATATACTATACTGATGATTGTGGAAAAAAATTTGAGATATGTTATTTGCCATTATTATGAGCTGCATTTGACTTGCGTTTCGAATAGAAAATTCCTTTCAGAATTCGAAACAGCAATTCAGAAATTTGGTTTTATTTTTTTGTGAAAATTTGAACCTTGAAAGAGAAATTTGTACAAAGGTTCAGGCAACAGAGAGTATGTAAGGAATTGAAAGAGTGCTTCTCAATCAAGTCGTTTATGCTTCTCAGAAGTTTCTTCAATCGCGGTTTCATCTGCTAGTAAATTTCGAACATATCTACATAAAGGTGATCCAAGTAGAGGTACTTTCTTCAATAGCTTCTGTTTGACAGATCACGCGTGAGTCGTATCAAGCTGTCATGTTAATTTTGTTCAGTATTGTTTGGCATTTATTCATGGAAAGACTTACGCTTGAACAACGTTTACAAATCATTCAACTTTGGTGCGAAAATTCACGTTCTGTAAAGAATGTGTTTCGCGCGCTGAGCTCAAATTATGGTCAACATAATCGGCCTACTAAGCAAACTATTCGCAACACCATCACCCATCTTGAGATCCAGCATTTACTATTGGATAATATTCGACCAAACAGACCACGTCCAGCACGCAATGAAGAAAATATAGAGGCTGTAGCTGAGAGTGTACACGAAGACCGTGGAGAGTCAATTCGGCGCCATTCGTAGTAACTCGCACTGACGTATGGAACGACTTGGCGACGAAATCTTAAATTGAAAGTATATAAAATACAGCTTGTGCAAGAACTGAAGTGCTTGACCTTCCCAAGAGACATCGCTTCGCCCTATGGGCTCTTGAAAATTTCCAAGAAGATCGACGTTTTCGAGCCAAATTTGGTTCAGCGATTAGGCCCATTTCTGGCTCAATGGGTATGTAAACAAGCAGAATTGCTTCATTTGGGACGAAGATCAACCTGCAGAGATTCAAGAACTGCCATTTTATCTAGAAAAAACAACGGTCTGGTGTGTCCATACTTCTTCATAAATGATGCTGGTGATAACGTAACCATCATTGGCGCCATGATGACGCTTCAAATTGAAGCTCGTGACACACCACTTCCCAGACATCGCATCAGTCAATGGACTTATTGAGAGAACAATTCGGTGAGCAGTTAATTTCATATTTTTGGCTGGTCGATTAGCCACCAAAATGGTGGGACATCACACCGTTAGACTTTTTCCTGTGGGGATATATAAGGTCTAAAATTTATGCGGACAATCCCGGCCTTGGAGCAAAATATCACTCGTGTCATTCGCCAGTTAACAGTCATCGAAAATTGGACTAAACGGATAGACCAACTGAGATGTAGCCGCGACCAACATTCGAAAGAGATAATCTTCAAAAAAGAAATGCCAAAGAATGTTCATTCGAATGATTTCAAACATTCCCTATTAAGTTTGAAGTTTCTGTATTTTTTTCTTTAAAAAGTAGGGAACCTCGAAGTGGATCAACCTTTATAAAGATATTTTTATTGTATAAATCTCTCACAAACTGTGTTTCATTTCACTTTTCTATGAAAATTTCGCTTTTTGATGCTCTACAAAGGCTGCACGAAATTTTGTTTCTATTTTCGAATTGAAGTTTCAAAGAGCTCATGACAGTTGCCAATGTAAAAATTTGGTTAAGACGAATGCAATTTGAGTAAAAAAAATTTAGTAATCAAGATAGGCTGAAAATTTAATGGCTAAAGATAAAAATAGCTGAGTTTGAAACTGTAGACCGACTAAATATACACAAGAGTTGCCTTAAAAGTTTTTCTCTAAGATTTGCCATTTTTGAGAAAAACCATTTGAAAGATAGTTCAGTTATTAAAAAAAAAATGGTACTCATACTGTACAATGAATAATTATATGAATATGACTGCGAAAAAAACTGAATGACATTCAAGTGCATTCATGAAAGTGTGACTCTCTGGCTGTTTCGCTGTGCGGCTGTGCGGCTGTACGGCTGTGTGCTTGTGCGATAAAGTGCAATTAAGTTGTTAGTTCGCTTGCCAGTTTATCTGAGATGAAATAAAAAGGTAGTAAATACGTGCAACCAAATCGCATGAATTAAAATGTAGGCAAAATCATAAATTTATGTTTTTAGTAAACTACAGCAAAATGCAAATCAAGCAACAGGCACACACACACAACAGTCACAACAACAACCAGAGACAACAGCTTCACAGCTGAGTGTGGCCACTTGTCGATTTTTTTCCATATTTTTTAGCTCATTGTTTAACCAATCCACAATTGAATGTGATTATTTGTTCGTTATTTCTATTCACACGCGCTTAAGTTGCAGTCAACACGTTCACACACACACACACATGTACACCCATAACATAAGTATGTACGAGTATATGCATGTAAATGGTCAAAAGAGTCTGCGCCAATGCGCTCGTACTCGTACTCGTAATAGTCGTGCCAGATTGCATCAATTAAATATTGTAGTTATTCCATTTTTCCATATATTTTTTTTCTTTTCATTGTTGACTGAAATTTCATTTAAATTTCACGGTACTTATTCATTCGAAAATATTTGCATAAAATGAGATAAGTAATGGTAAAATAGCAATAAATATTTTTTTAAACTGCATAAAGTGTCAGGCTGTTAAGATTGTTGGTGGTTAAAGTGCATAAATAAATAAATAAATAAATATTTCTTTGGGTTCGTTTGGTTATGGGGCGCAATCGTTATGGCTTTTCATTTATATATGTGTACAGTTTTATAGAAAAAAAAATATTTTTTGATATTCTGCTGTGATTATAGAGCTGTTATTAATAATAATAATAAAACAAAATAAAAAATTTTTTTTTTAGTTGTGTGAAACTGCTCGATAGATTTGGAAAATGAAGTATCCGCAGAAGCAATTTCTTTAAAATATTAACAAAGAGCGTTGTATAGCTGAAAATATAAAAAAATTCTAAACTTCTACATGGAAAATTAATAATATCGAAAGCAGAATTTGGCAATATCAAAGATCCTTCTTCTTCTTCTTCTTCCTTAAAGTTTTCAAAACTCCCCAGTCTCTAACGAGTCTGTTTATATAATTTTTGGTTTATAATAATAAGCGCTATTCAGCTGGCACCGCTTACGCGATTATAGCCGCATCAACAATAGCGTGCCACTCGTGCCTTCTCTTCGCTGTTTGCCGCCAGTTAGAAATAGCAAGTGATACCAGGTCGCTCTCCACCTGATCCTTCCAACGAAGTGAAGGTCTTCCTCTTCCTCTGCTTCCGCCAGCGAGTACTCCTTCGAATACTTTCCAGGCTGGTTTGTTTTCATCCATTCGGACGACATGATCAAGCCAGAGTAGCCGCTGTCTCTTGTCAATGTCGTCGTATAGCTCCATCATCTGCGTTATTCGCCGTTGCCAACGCGCAGAGGACCATAAATCTTCCTCGAAACTTTTCTCTCGAAAAGTCCCAAAACCGACTCATCGGCTGTCGACATCTTCCAGGCTTCTTCTGCATCATATTTCAGAACGGGTGCGATGAGTGACTAGTAGAATTTGGTTTTGGTTCGTCGAGATAGGAATTTACTTTACAATTTCCTACTCAGTCCAAAGTAGCACCTGTTGGCAAGAGTGATTCTGCGTTGGATTTCAAGGCTGTAATTGCCGGTGTTGTTGATGCTGGTTCTCAGAATGCGATGACTGTTTATTTTATGACATGAGATATTTCGTCTTGCCCTCGTTCACTGCCATACCCATTCGCTTCGCTTCTTTATCTAATCTGGAGAACGCAGAACTTACGATGCGGGTGTTATGACCAATTATATCAATATCATCGGCATACGCCAACAATTGTACTCTCTTAGAGAATATTGTACCTGGTCTATTTAGCTCTTCAGCTCCTATCATTTTCTCCAGCATCAAATTGAAGGATTCACATAATAAAGAATTTCCTTGTCTGAAAGCTGGTTTGGTATCGAACGGCTCGGACAGGTCCTTCCCAATTCTGACTGCGCTTCTGGTATTACCAAGGGCCAGTTTACATAACCGTACGAGTTCTATAGGGATATCAAAATCCGATGTAGCGGCGTAGAGGAAGTTCCCTATCGTGCTGTCGAAGTCAGCTTTACAATCAAGGAAAATGTGTTGTGTATCGTTTCTTCTGGTGCATGGTGAATATCCGCCTAAGAGACTAAAAGTGGTCGCACCATGGCGAAGGGCGTTGCTATGGTGGAATTTGACATAATCATACGAAAAAATAACCCATCGGTGTCTCGAAGGGAAATGTGGCTGGCGGTAGTTTGACGAAAGATCTAAGAAGCGTCGACCTCGATAAGCTCTAAGTTGGAGAGAGAGTCACAGTACAAAATACTGCTTGGTATATTACAGAGATTACTGCTGCAGTACATATCACAGGTCGTGAGAGAGATTGCCGAGACAAAGTCATTGTATAAGTAAAATCAAGCAGTGCCCTTCATGGGTGAAAGCTTTAGTTCAGCCAAGCAAATACGTACAAACAGTATAAATAAAAGACACGAGGTGAAAGCGAGAGAGAAGCTTCGCCAACAGCGACAAACCTATTACAAATTTTCAGTTTCAGATGAGCCTGACGGGACGAATTGCTACCCCATTCAACATATTCTCCATATTTAGCCCCCGCGACTATTTCTTGTTTCCAAACTTGAAGAAATTGCCAAACGCCTATTTTGTGGGCCTTGAAACCCCTATTAATTGGAAGGAATACAAGAATTGGAAAACCGGTGAACTAAATGTATAGAGACTATTTTGAGGAATAAAAGCTTATTTATCGAAAACATATATTTTATTGAAAAAATCACTGGCTTATCAAACTACCCTCACATGTGTGTATATACTAAATTCTGTCAAATTTTTGGAAGTAGTTATTACTAAATTTTATTTCATACGAATCAGTTTCTTCTAAATGGAGGACAAATTTAGTGGTTATTGTAGCTTTGGTAAAAGTTATATGACGAAGTCCTCAGCCGATTTGTGTGCCTTCTAAAAATAATACGAAAACGAGAACCATTCAAATATGCTTCCCAAAAGAAGCTTGATTGATTGCTTAGCTAGCAAAAGCATTGCTCAAGAATCATTTAGTAGAACGGGTATAAAAGTAGACAATAGTCTAAAGTTGTCTCTTTAAAATTTGACAGACTGGCCTTTAATTTTCACTAACACAACATTGCATGCAAAATTACACGAAATCCGTAGAGATTATCTTCGAATAAGAAGTCATTGCTATTATCATCGCGGAGATATTCAGCAAACTTTTTGTAAAATGAATACTGATAAGCGATACTGTTGGCCACACCTACCTCTTTTGGAAGGTATGAAATATCGATCGGTCGAAATCCACTTTTTTAGGCAATAGGTGAAAGCAGCGACTCAACTGTCTACTATTCAACTATTTCATCTTCTATTCATTGAATAATATTTTATATGATGTTTTTCAGATTTCCGTATTTTAAAGGAAGTTTCGGTATCCAACTGCAGTGAATGCATATTCTACGGAGCTGATAAAATGCTTTACCGGCTCTTTCATGGGAAGAACATCTTGAGAGTGACGACGAAGAGTTAAAAAATTCGTTGGATCTGCATAGATGTTTCTGGAAACTTTTTTGCATAACTCCTGACACCTTCCATGGTCCAACTTTTTCTAAAAACGCCTTGTTTTATGGATCTTGCTTTGATCGCCCTTCTAAGCACTTGCACTTCGCTCTTTTGCTCTTTAGTCTATTTAATGTTCTATTAATTTGCATCATTTTATGGAATTGTACTTCTGTACCCCTGAATTTAACCTAACCTTAAAACTGTTTGTCATAAAATATTTAAACAATTTTAGCTTTTAAGTTAAATGTTAAATGTCATGAAGTTTATATTTATTTATAAATCTACACACATTTACTTTCAATTCATTTTCGAAAGTCAAGTTTTACAATTATTACAGTTATATAAATCCACTGAAACAAGTTATACGATGAGTATGTATTGCACATAAATATATATTATTATTGTAAATAGAAAAAAAGTCTAAGTCAAGTATATAAATTAGTATGTACAAATGTGTAATTAAAATAAAACTAAAAAATAAGAAAAAAAAATTATGAAAAAAACATAAAATAGAGAATTAAATTGAATCAAATGGAAGCGAACAAAAGTAAATAAACTAAATAAAATCTACAAACGCCGGCTACTAATTAAGTTGGAGTCGCATAATTAAATTAACGTCTTATTGACTTAGCGCCAGTAACCGGCTCTATAGACACGTAGCAAGTATGTACTCGCATAGGATAAAAGTATTTCGATATCCATTAAGACCGAACGAATTTGCGATTTCGGTTTCGAACACACGAAACTAATGGTCGATTTTAACTTTTGAAAAATATTTACTACATTTTCGATTTCGATGATAGTTTCGTGAAAATCTCTCTACTCGGCGAGCAGAGTGTAAAATGGGTAAACTTGGAATGTGCAGATTTTCTGTTTTCTACATTTGTCAAGCTATTTCATAACATTGGGTGCAGAGAATGAACTAATAGCAGAACGCAACGAAAGATAAGTAGAGCCGATCCAGTAATATTGATGGTTGCGGTTCTGTTCCCTGTTAAACTTACAGAAGACTTCTAAAGGGAGAGTGAGAACCCTACCTAAGCCAGATGGTAAAGCCAATATGGGTAGGATCTTAGTTGGAGTAACTCTAAATGGAATACAAATATGATCTTGGTTCCAACGCCATAAAATACACTTTCATAAAATCGCAGCTGCTTAAGAGACCTAGCCTAAGGAGGTATGGGCTCATTTTGTGACGTAATTGAAGGTAAATTCTGCCTGAGTGGCAGTGCACAATCAAAAATGATCATTCCAAAACGGCCTTCAATGTGTGAGCAGAGTCGCAGTATCTTCCTCAGTTTTCATAAACCAAACTCACCTTTCGCCATCCAAGCAAAAGTGCTGTGGATAGTGCAGTCCATAGAATCAAAGGCCGACAGTTTTATTGGCTTAGTCATATATTATTGTTGACCGAACTAGTGTTATGTCGCCAAAAAACGCAGTGTTCGAACATTGAGACATCCCTTTTACCACCGTGATTAAAAAGGCGGACCACGAATTGCCTGAGTATTCGATAATAATCAGTAGAATCTCGAAGTTAAAACTCAAAACTCCGAAAAACGAAGAAAGGGTTTTCCTAAGCAACCATAGAGCGTTTCGCTTATATCGTGGCTCGCAACTTACAAGGTACCGATTTGAAGACCGGGGTTAGCGAGATGCAGCTGAATAAGCTGCAAGCCTGTCGGCACCTTTGGAAGAGAGTTCTTTATCTAATTGACTCCCTACAGCATAACATAACATAACCCCTAGATAGGACGACGTACTGAGCCCCAAACTAAATTCACAGAAAGTCCGTCCACATCTCTATAACTCTCTTCCTGTGAGTGGCACACCCGGAATCTAGCCACCACCCTTAACAGACGAAGAGTTCGAGTTAAATTAGCAAAATGAAGATTTGGATTTGTAGTAAGCTCAACTTCTATCTATCCAGGCGTGACAGCGGCATACTTAAAAAAAGAAATGAGTCCCCGTAAGGCTTTAACCACCTGTTTGTGTGCTCACCAAAGGCCACTCACTTAACATCCCGAATGAGCTCGTTTCCTGGACTTTCAGTTAGATGACTTTGACGACATGGATTCACTTTGGCTGTTCGTAGGAGGGCTTCAGCTGCGACATAAATATTGGCTTTGTTATGGCAAATGATAATTCAAAGGGTAGCCAATGTGTATAAGGAGTGTTAAGCTCTTTGGATGAACCACCCGGAGTCTTCATTTTCCGAGTACCTGACCATGAAGTGTAAAACGAGTTAACCAAGTCGGGTTTAGGTGCTTATGAATTCGAGTTGAGGATAACATTAATTACGTTAAGAGCTGCGGGGATGCAGTTCCAGTTTCAGCTTAGTCGAATAGCTCTAAAAAGGTGGGCACGCACATCGAAATGTATGTTTATAAAGCAGATTTGGACCATACCTCACTGCCAGATCTATGACACCGAGTACTTTTTGGAACATCAGTTGATAAAATCTTGAATGATTGTCCACTGTAAGGATATAGGATATAAGTGGATTCATTGGGAATACCAAATAGTTTAAACACCGCGATGAATCTGACACTAATTCAGTTCAGGGGACCTACAAGCGAAGTTAATTTCTACTAATTTACCTTCAAATGTGTATTGTCAGTGAATGCAGAGGTTCGTAAGACATGTTACCGAAGGTAGGGTCTCGGTTCCGGTAATGCTTTTCCTACAAACTTGGATTTCGGTTCCGTTAAACTCTGCAAAATCGCTGATACACAAGTACCCAACATTTGTCTGTTACACAGTATGAACGAACACATTGTCCGAGGTGGTGTTGTGGCACGTAATACTCTTGTAGCTGCAAACACCATTAGAACACCGTTAATGCTTTGTGTTACTCCAAATACAGTCTTTTTGTTGTTGTCGTTGTTTTCGTTGTTGTTGGCGTCGACTTAAGCCGCGACAATTCGCTGAACTGGATTAATTCTTAGCACAATCAATACCTTTGGCGCACTCGGAGCCAAAAGAAAAAGGCGAAGCTCACAGTAAAAAAAGATAGAAAAAAACACTAAAAAAAATATAAATTAAAATAAAATAAAATATATTGAATGGCAAATACCGTCAGACAAACCAGTCACCCAACCATGCATAGTCAGAGTGTGCAGTTATGAGCTTAGCAAAACCCACAAGTCCAGAGTTGCGCCGCCGTCAAATGCGCTGCTGCCAAAGCCCATAAGTCCGTGAGTCCGTGGCAGAGGCCGGATCGGTTCGGGCGTCAATAGAGCTACTGTTGTTGGTAAGCGTGACAGGCTTGAATTAACGAATTGAATTAATGTCATTTGAACATGAAATGCAAACGAAAAACAAAGAAACGCACATACCTACATACCTACATACCGTTACTTAGCTGTATATGCAAGTATGTACTTGTACATACATACATATGTATGTATGTACGTATGTATACACATATTATTTTTCATTTAAAACTAATGCCATATTTTAACTCTGCAAATTAATTTTATTACAGAGTTTAGAGTTGTCATTGTTAATCGTTGACGCAGTGGTTGTCAGCAGCAGCAGCCAACAATCAGCAATCACCAACAAGCATACAATACTAGCACCAACAACAACAACAACAAACAATAAACACAGCAGTCAACCCACAATTGTCTGACGATTGGCAAAAGTGAAAAAAAACGCACGAAAAAGTTAAGATAATATTAGTGGTTGGTGTTTTTGTTGTTGTTGTTTTTTATGTTGTTGTTATTCCATGAGTTTACTTTTGTTGTTGTTATTAAAATTGAATTTATTTCATTCCTTATTCGTATTATTCGTATGCTCTTTTCCCAACTTTTGCACTGGATTTGCAGAGATTAGGATTTCAATGCGATTTTAAAAGGTTAATCAACGGTTTTTGGACACGAACAAAGCAAACATGTCACACCTTGAAAAAAAAGCTGTGATTATGATAGTTTTTTATGCTAATTTGGTTATCGACTCCCACAGTGCATATGTATAATTTGATTTTTTTCACTTTGACAGGTAGTTGACAAGCAAGGATATGAGAACGGGCCAGGGAAATCGGTAGCAGAGGAATTCAGCGAAAATTAAACTGTAAAAGAGTCATTGAATAATACTAACATACCCGTCCGTATTGGGAATAATCTTTCAGTGCATTTTGGTACCAATAAATATTTCCATCATTGTGTGTCTTCTTCGTCTGACTTCTTTAAATTAGAAAAGGTACAATCTCCTATTATTGTATTCATACAAACTCTAATGTATCTGGATGAAAGTCTCTTTTCCCCTGACTAGATACAGAAGCAAGGCGAACGGGTCTGGCAGTAGACGAGGGGAAGCTGAATAATCGACAGTCATGAAATAAACAGCCAAAGCCATCGAGTCTTGGCTCTCACGTAACTTTTGACTGTCATAATTTCGAAGTCAGAAATAGTTTCGTATATCTAGGAAACAGCATTAACAACACCAACATTTTTAGTCTTGAAATCCAACGTAAAATCACTTTTGATGACAAATGCTACTAGGAACTGCGTAGACAATTGAAAAGTAAAGTCCTCTCTTGACGAGCAAACAACAAACTCTAGAAATCTACCAACATGTATTTCTGTCTACACTTGGAGGTGTTGACATTCCAGACCGTGTGGCGATTGCAATATATATTCATCTCAGCAAAAATATTAAATTAAATCGCGAACATTTCCGCGTGATTTTTATTTACAACTTTCCACGTGGATTAACTCAGTAGCAGAGCGTCGATGAACTTAACTCGATTTTTAGCGATGAAGCTCTATCGAGAACCAGTGTTTATCAATGGCATGGTGAACTCAATCTAGATGGTAGATCACTCCAAGATGAATTTCGTGAAGGTCGTCCAAAAATAGTTGTTGTTCCGAAAACTATTGATGCTGTGCGCAAGCTGATATAGCAAGGTCGTGAAGTGACCTATCGTGAAATGGACGCAAATATAGGAATTATTGGGCATTCAATATTGCATGAGCATTTAATTAAAAAAAAAAAATTTTTCAAGCTGGATCCCCACATATACACAATTTGTGAATCGCTCAAAAAGAGGCTCATGTCGATTTGTCGAGAGAAATGTTAAAAAAATACGATAACGGTGCTTCGAAAAAAGTCTACGACTAGCCCGAAAGCAAATAGCAGTCGATTGTATGAGTGTTTCAAGATGAGCCGAATCCAACAAGAATTATTCGCACACGAAGCATTTCCGAGGAAATGGTTGCCGGTTTTTTTTTTTATATTCTAAGTTAGTGAGTTGTCTTTCAATAAATCAGGAAATCCAACCGCTGAAGATAACTCACTCTTCACCGCGACAATGGGAAATCTCACGCATCGACTGAAACGACTGCATTATTGAGCACTCATAACATCGATTTGAAGAGTCATCCACCGTATAGTCCTGTCTTTGCACCAAATAACTTCTTTTTATTCCGGCACGTAGAAAGTTAACTGAGAGGTCAACGTTTTTGGAAACCTGAAGAGGCGGTTGATGCGTTCAGAGCGTATGTTTTGGAGATACTTCAATCAGAGTGATAAAAGTGTGTATAGATCTTAATGGAGAATATTTTGAAAAACAATGAAGCGATTTTCGGTTATTAATATTTTTTTTCTTTAATCTCTAAATATATAAAGCAACCCTCGTATGATGAATCAAGGTATCATTTTTTTCGGGGTGACGACTGTGAACAATAAACTCTCCGGAGTATTGCTTTTCCGGCATAACAGTACGCTTGCCTTGCGAACACCCAGGTGCACTTACGTAAGTAAATAATTACTTCACGAGGCTTGAGAACGTAATGGCATATCTTTATTTCCAAAGTATCAGATTTTATCACAAATATGTGTATATAGTGCACTCTGGTTAGATAGCTGGCGAAGCCAAGACTAAAGTCCACCCTTTAGTGTTGCACATATAAAGCCACAGTTTCAACTTGATTGCCTTAATAATGAGCTTAAGATCATGATCCAAAGGGCACACTATGTAATATACTATACTCTAACAACGACGACATTACTTCGGTGTGATATTCCGATCCATGTTTACGATATTACCTTCGACTAATTCCTTACTGGTTTCTGATGTATATCTTGAGATATAAAATAATCACATTGTGGACATACTTGGCGAGATAAGGTAGATTGAACGACTACCAATACTTAAACTACGATAGTTTTCGATGAAGAACCAAAAACTCCGTTGGCGAGATCTGGTATATGAGGTATCTTAGAAGAGTACACTGCAGAATAATCTGCGATCCTGTAAGCGATATCTACGTCATGTATACAGCAGAAATACAATTTAGAGGAAGTCTATAGACACCCATAGTTACACTGAACATGATGTGGTCGATTTATGTCACGACCATATGCATATATACGAGAGAAGGTTAAAAATGGTTTGAAGTAGAGGGTTTGGAGTTGGTTAGAGTAATCGTATTAAAGTTATTTTTCCAGCTTCAACCTATAATGTTCTTGAATAATCGACTCTTCGGCGCTGTGCTGTTTGTAGGCAATTAATATTGATTTCTGCTCTTAAGGGTTACCCAGAATTCTCACACTGCCTTAGTAAAAGCGGCGCGTGTTCACCTCTAAGAAATGTCTAGAGTTGTACAAAAAGGAATTTGGATTTTGAAGTGAATTCTCATTGGAGATGAAATATGATCCAACTGAGAACTTCACTATGAATCGGCCGAAAAATTGTTTTACACACCATAACCGAAGAATACCAAACATTTGAATGACGTCATGAAAGAAAATGTCGAAAAAAATTTCTAGAGTATGGCGAGTCGTTGATTCATCAACCCTACGGACTGGAATTAAAATTAGTTAGAGTAAGTGATCATGGGGTCAGGGAAGTGAATTAAGTTAATTTTAAAGCGAAAGGCGACGGCTTGAAAATGTCTCCAAGCCTATTGAATAAATGTGCTCAGGTTGAAGGAAATCATTTTGGGAGGCATATCTATTTTCATTTAACCTTTTCACTTTCAACCTTCCACTATACAGACAGACCGCCACTCGTACTAGTATTTGAATTTATACAAATTTCTTTTGCTTTCCTTTCAAAAAGTGTTGGCATGTCAATGAAAAACTTTGATTAAATATTTGTTGAAATTCATAATGAGTAAAATTTGAATGCACAGCAGGACAGTGCATATTCTGTGATTTTGCAAATAGTTTCATTGTGCGGGTTTTACAGCTTTTTTGCTCCTCTATTCATGTATTTACATCGATGCTAATATAAAAGGATATTAAAAAAATTTTTCGAACATGCAGTCAGACTTTCTTCATTCACATTCACGCATACTCATACATATATTCTATGCATTTATCATATATATGAAAATTTTCATAATTATTCAAGGTGTTAATTAGCGCAAGCTTGCAAATGTAATATTTACGCTGCTTGTCCTTTGTACAAATAAAATCTTACACATTCCTGAAGCTAATTTGAAATATTTCAATGGCTGACATCGCAATTAATTACATGTGGAATGATATGTGTACGGGTGAATGTATAAGTATGTGAACATGGAAACCCAGTAGGTGAAATGAAGGCAATAAGAAATTTCAAATAGATTGAAAATTATTAGATGTCAACCTGAAATGGGAGAAATTGAAAGAGCCTCCAAAATATATTCAAACTCTTAATCTAACTTATAAAAAATTTGAACTAGTCGATCCGATTAGATGAGAGAAATCGGAACAATCTTAGTTGTTAATTAATTAATATACGTATGATCCATTTCGAGGTTCCCTATTTTTAAAGAAAAAGCACAGAAAATTCAAATTTAATGGGGAATATTTATTATTATTCGAAAGAACATTATTTGGCATTTATTTCTTTAAGTCGCTGTATATAGTGAGTGAAGTGAAGTATTCTTTCGTCTTCCGTTGTTCCGTCAGTGATAGAAATAAAAGCAAAGAAAAAATGACTGGTCGCGGCAGAGGTGGAAAAGGTTCGGGTAAAGGTGATGCTAAGTGTCATCGTAAAGTGTTACGTGATAATATTCAAGGTATCACAAAGCCAGCTATTCGTCGTTTAGCTCGTTGTGGTGGCGTAAAACGTATATCTGGTTTAATATATGAAGAAACTCGTGGTGTTTTAAAAGTGTTTTTGGGGAATGTTATTCCCGAACATGCTAAGAGAAAAACAGTTACAGCAATGGATGTTGTATATGCCTTGAAAAGACAAGGACGTACGTTATATGGTTTCGGTGGTTAAACAAAATTTTTGTACAAACATATAAAATAAAATAAAGAAAATATGATGGTCCATCCGTTGAGTTCAATTTTCGATGACTCGTTCGAGCATTTCGACTGTTAACTGGCGTATGACACGCGTGGTGTTTTGCTCCAAGGCCTGAATTGAAGCGAGATTTCCACATAGACTTTAGACTTTACATATCTCCACAGGATAAAGTCTAACGGTGTGATATCACACGATCGTGGTGGCCAATCGACCGGCGCAAAACGTGAAATTATCTGCTCACCGAAGTGTTCTCTAAATAAATCCATTGATTGAAGCGTTGTGTGGGAAGTAGCGCCGTCTTGTTGAAACCAAAATGTCGCGGAGATCACGAGCTTCAATTTTAGACATCTAATATTCGGTTATCACGATAATGGTCGTCATTGATGGTTACGTTCTCACCGGCATCATTTTTGAAGAAATATGGACCGATGATTCCACCGGCCCACAAACCACACCAAACCGCTGTTATTCTGGATGAAATGGTAACTCTTGAATTTCTTCAGGTCGCTCTTCGTCGCAAATGCGAAAATTTTGCTTGTTAACATATCCCTTGTGCCCATTTATGCCTCATCATTGAAAAAAATTTGGCTCGAAAACGTCGGATCTTCTTGGAATTTATCAAGAGTCCATAGAGCGAAGCGATGTCGCTGGGTAAGGTCGATCGGCTTCAGTTCTTGCGCAAGCTCTACGTTTTTAATTTAAGGTCTCGACGTAAAATGCGCCAAGTCGCTCCATACGTCAGTCCGAGTTGCTGCGAACGGCGCCGAATCGACTCTCTGCGGTCTTCGTTTAAACTCTCCGCTATGGCCGCTACATTTTCTTCACTGCATGCTGGACGTGGTGTATTCGGTCGAATATTGTTTAATAATATATTCTGGGTCTCAAGATGGCTGATGGTGTTGCGAATAGTACGCTCAGTAGGCCGATTATGTTGACCATAAGTTGAGCGAAGCGTGCGAAACACATTCTTTACAGAAAGTGAATTTTCGTAATAAAGTTGAATGATTTGGAAGCGTCGTTCAGGCGTAAGTCTTTCCATGATGAAATGCCAAACAATACTTAACAAAAATAACATGACAGCTAGACTTGACTCAAGCGTAGTCTGTCAAAAAAGTACCTCTACTTGGATCACCCTTTATATGAATATATAACATGGTATTTGGATACGATGAAAGAAGAAAAACCGATTTATTCAGATAAGGTAAAGCATCCACCTAAAAAGCATCTGTGAGCGTGTAGTTTGTTATTCAACCCACGTAAATTCAAATAAAAGGTTACACTGAAATCGTCGAAGTCGAATTTTGCAGTAAATTTGATAGATTCATGAAAGGTGTAAAGACGTCGGAATTACCGAAAACACGATATTTTTCGCGCCATTCATTTCATCTCTTAACCGTTCGGAGTGAAGTGAAGCCAGGTACTTCTTCTCCACCTGATCTTTCTCACCTACTTCTGCTTCCAGCGGTTGCAACTGCGTTGAAAATATTCAAAATTTGAGTGTTTTCATCAATCCAGACGTTATGAACTAACCTTAGCTTGTTGTAATGTTTTTGTGTGTTGGACGCATAAAAAAATAGTTTTTCTTTTTCGAAGCCAGTAATTTGGCTGAAAATTCCAGCCGGACCTGCTGAAACCAGATGTTACAAATGCATTAATTCTGATGTTGGATTGAACAGAGGAAATGGTCGAGAACAATATATTCCCGTCTTTATTGCCAGACTTCCAGTACCACGCCCTCTAGGTAGCGAATCACCTAAACCACCGAGTCCAGATAAAGATTCAAAAACAACTACAAGTTTTTTCACTAATCCGATTGATATGTACAATACAGATAGAACACCCGATATTCCAAACGACGAACCACAACCGCTCGCACAAAACGAAATGTATTACATTGTGGCAAAGTTGGGTTTATGAACTACAGGCAGAAGTATGTTAGTGGTCAATTAAGTTAGGCGGTTAGGAAGATAACCCAGACAATACCAATGGATATAAATGACACACTGCAGAAAATATTCCGTTGAATCCTTTATCTAGCTCAGGACATGATGATAATTTACAACCACTCGCGAAGAGATTTAGATTATCAGAACCACAGGCATCAACAAATGTAAAAAGTTAACATATTTTTATCTCTTTTCCATACATACATACCAATCATAAACTCGTACTTTTTCCATTCATTTGATTAGAAATGACGTAAGAAATAAAAGGAAACAACATATTTGTGGATGTGTAGTTGAGTTATTAACTAAAATGGGTAAAAAATGGTAAGCAAAACTGGAATTTTTGCGATAGTGAGTCAATAGATGCATTTTTTCTGGGTAAGTTGGTTTTACATTTTTTTCTCTCATTCAATATCTACCACTTTGCTGAATACACCAAAACAATATTCCTTACGGTTAACCGAGATCTACCCGTTTTATAGTATCGAAAAAGTATCACAATTTACTTTGAACCAACAAATGTAGGACATCATTAAATCCGAACGCCATCTAAACTGGCAAAAACTCTAGTTTTGGTAAGTACTTTCAGCTACAATCGCCAAAACGTATGCCCGAACAGATGATCTGAAAAGTGTTGCACTCTGATTTGCTCTGCGCCACGTTATTTTTGATCCATCACGATGTTGAGCGTTGTGTGACTGCTAAATGATACCTCGTTCAGCATCGCACGGCTCAGAGAGATCCTTCCCAATTCTGACTGAGTTTTTGGTGTTACTCAGCGTGAGTTTACACAGCCGTATAAGTTTTGGGGTGTTACCAAATTTCGACATAGCGGCGTAGAGGCTGCTCTCCTTAAAGGGCTATCGAGGACGTCTTTAAAATGAACGAATATATGGTATATGGGTTCTTCTTCTCGTGTGTCTTTTCTAAAACTTAGCATATGAGGAATATGGGATCAATGGTGGATTTACTTCTACTGAAGACGCACTACTAAGGTCCGATTAGTTTGTTGATGTTGAACTTTCATTTTTCGCAAAATATACTCGATAAAACTTTATAGGCCTAGACTTATTACCACAGATTGTGCGGATCTCCCTTTATGAACTGAGCAGAATATACATATTTTCCACAGGCATGCACACGTCCGAACAAATTTTGCAAACACTTTGATGATTTGTCCGTTTTTCGTCACCATATTGGAA
Organism: Neoceratitis asiatica; assembly: GCA_030068015.2. Classification (NCBI taxonomy): domain Eukaryota; kingdom Metazoa; phylum Arthropoda; class Insecta; order Diptera; family Tephritidae; genus Neoceratitis; species Neoceratitis asiatica. Next base: position 50,677,250 of record CM061526.1, on the reverse strand, counting down.
TAGCTCAGCCGGTAAATTATCGCCTCTCGCTGTTTTGTTATGGATAAACGGAGCGGCTGCAGCTATCGCAGGCAAACGAATAATCAGCATATTCTTGAGCGCGGGAACAGAATGTTTGGGTCATCTTCAGGTACAAAAAGAGCGGTAGCCGCTATCACACGAGAGACGAGTAGAAAACGCAGAGGCGTTGACATTGCTGTGAACTGTGTGTTTTAGAAACGGATAAACTGTGCGAGGCAGAAATATATGTGTGTTGTAAACAATTGTAAAATAAGCCATTGTGCATAGTAAAGAATTGTAATTATTGGGGACGAAATAAGCGTTGAGTAAATTCCTGACGATTAAGAGACCAAACGAACAAGTCTCAATGGTATAAACTAATTTTGCTTTTGAGTCGAGTTCCATCTCTTCGAGCACTAATATGAAAACTCATATAATTTTGATTTTTATTAATAACTAATTCGACAAAAATTTTAGATTTTTTTATGAAAAATTATTTCAATAAAAATTGGCTACCATATGCCAAGAGCTGCTACTTATTTTTGCAAGTAATTATCTAGTTATCTAATTTTCAGTCCAACCTAAACATAAATATAAGGGTATGAGTTTTGAAATACCATCAAAAGATATTGGTTTTTTCGGGAGCTAAATTGTGAAAGTTCGAATAGTTATGGTATTATGCATTCTTTAACCGACTACATCAGTGACTGGGAGAAGTTTGAAGTACGAGCGTCTGTTACACGTATATGTATGTATTAAGCATATGATGAAGAAAAGAAGTGTGAATTCCTTTAAATAGAAAGTTTGAAAGAATTTGTTGAAGAAGCATTTCAATGAGACATATTTGTTAGATGTCAAGTGGAACTGAACTCATAAGATATATTATATTCTGATGCCTAAGTACATTTACATATACTCGTACATGTATATATACGAGCATGCAAAGCAGTCCTGCAGGGGAAAATACTGGTTGTAAACTAGAATCCTAATAGTTTGCATTTTTATACCAACTAGTTTATCTTTCATATATATACTCAAGTAAGTAACTGGTATTTTTGACATGGCGATGTCTTTCGAACTGTCATATACAAGTAAGTGTTGAATTTGTAATTCACCAAAAATAAAATGAAAATAAAAATAAAATGAATTTGCCTGCAACGAGAATCGAATCGAGAACTACACACGCTACAGTGATAACCACTAAAGGTCAGTATGCAGCTCTATGGAAAAAAAACTCATATATTTCGTGGATGGAAAAATGTAGTAGGCACGGAAATTTCACAGATTGATTTTCTATTGTGAACAGCTCTTTACATAGGAAGAAGATACGCACAAGCGTAAATAAACAAAACGAAGAACATGAGTTGATCGAGGTAAATATTTGTCGCTGGTTACGCATTGTTACCTTTTCATGGCTAAAAATAAATAAAAAGTGTAGAAATTGATGAAAAAACTAAAAACATTACATAAATTGCTTTATAAGCTTCCTTTAATATGTTTGAAAATTAGTCTTCTTCTTGTTTGTCTCGAAATATATGTGAGACTATTTATTTCGCTCGGAAACCTGTGTTACCGTGCTTTCTTATTTGTTTAAAAACTTTAGAAATAGACAGTAGAAAATGGAGTTTTTTTCTTTCGAGGTGCGTATTGCTTCGCACACACTTTTTTGCACTTTTTTGTATGGAGTTTTTGGTTTTCATTAGAGCTGCATACCGACCTTAATCCTCTAACCACTCGGCTATCGATGTGATTTGGAGACCAACGACTAAGTGCGCGCTTCAACAGAACCTATTAGGAAATGAAACTCAGTCGGGACGTTGTAGAAATAATACCAACATACGAATGGCGTGGTGGTGAAAGTTATTTTTATTCGCGTTACTGGTGAACTGCTATACAAATGACGAAGTGGTAGGAGTTCAACCTATTTCATACTAGTATGCAACTAGAATTTTTGCGTACTAGTATACGTGTTCACTGCAGGCAGTATATACCTAGATTTGTATGATGCACAGATGAATAAAACTAGCTCAAAGAACTGATTTTTTAATTATACCATTGCTCATTCATTTGAAATACAGCTTAAGGATGTAACAAGGCTATATCTGTAAAGTTTTTTGAATTTAACTAGAAAATGTCTTTCTTAAGTAGTTGAAATGAATATATTTTTATTTAATTTAAAAAATTTGGAGGCCTTAAGACTAAATATAGCCTCTCATAGCATTTTCGAGGTGAAAAAATTCTTATTATTAATTCTAAATACGATTGATGTTGTTTGAAACAATTGTATTAAAAAATCTTCATTTCGAAAATATATTTAAAATCGTCATACTGGAGTGTCTTTACAGAAATTTTCTTTAAGATTCTCCAAATATTACCTCCCACAATTTTGTTACACCTTAATATCCTCATATGCACTACCTCCTGCGTGCCTTGGCATACATCGACTTTCTTTCTCTTACACATATCACTTCCATAGATTTCCATATATTTACACACGTGTGTGTATCATCCGGTCGGTCGAGCAGAGGCACTTCACTACAACATAATGTTAAGGATAAGTGTTTTTACGTGCTCAAAAGCCACATATGCATTACGCTCCAGCCCCATTGAGGCATAATAGTCAATGGGAGGCTCATACAATGATTGCTAAGATAAAGAAAGAAGCAAGCTGGCTAATGAGTGCTTGTATTCATTAAAAATACACAATATGCCTGCAAAACTCACACATGCAAATATTCGTGCAAATGTTGAGTATGCAAAGGTCATTGACTTCTTCTTTATATTTTACACATACGAAGGATTAAAATAAATAAATTTTTTCTTGCTTTTGTAATAGATATATTTAACACCTTTTTTTTAATTTGAGAGAACATCAAAGGTTGGGGAGCAGAAAAAAGAAATTAAACACAGTGTTAGAATGGAGCCGAAAATTAGTTACTAAAATATTTTAGATTTTATGAACTACCATAAAAAAATAGCACATATAAAAATTCAACTTCAGAATTTTGCTTCGTTAGTTTGGGCAGAGTTTCAAATAGTCAAAGCCTCAGCCTCAATTATTTAGTTTGTTACTGAGTTCATATATTCCATGCTCACCATGTAAATGCCATCATTCAAAAAGATCTTCTCTTATTTTCTTAATTACTTCTTAAAAGATTCTTCAAATTTAATGCATCCACCAGTCTATAGAGGTGATCTTAAATATTATTTTGGAAGGATATGAATGTAATAAACTCGAGAAGCTTAAAGGCTAGGTAGTCCACAAAACGACGACTGTAGAAATCTTCTTCTTAAGCAATGTATGCGCTGCTGTCGGAGTTAAAGTCGAGCTGATGTAGAGAATACTAGTCGAGCCAGGACCTTCTCCACCTGATTTTACAAGCTGTGTAGGGCTGTTCTTCCTCCTTTTCTTCTACCAGCGGTTGTTAACTTACTGACTCTCAAAACCTGAAGTTTTTCATTCATCCATAAAAAATTTGTGGTAAAATCATCCTTGATTTTTCATCAGGGCGTCAGCGAAAACCAACGTTGTGTTGAAAAACTTTGTATTGATGCAGATCAGGAAAATATGTTCTTGCCGGTACTCGGCGACAGAGCCTCTCGATCACCACCAATCGTACAAAGTTATATCAATTCCCTCATTCTTTCTCTTTCACATGTTCCCAGCATATGGTGGCTAGATTTTCGATTACCAGAGTAAAAGATGCGACTCAGTCAAATTTTCCTTCCCAGCGCGAATAGAAGACCAAAATGTTCAAACTTTGCTCTAATCTTGGAAGTTCACTTCTACACTCACTCTTCTTTTCTCAGCGGCAGTATGCAGGTAACGCAGAGGACAGGACTGCAGAGCTAGTTTGACTAAGCTTATGTTTTTTAACGAAAATGGAGTATGTCCTCCATCTATTGACCTTCGATCAGCCTCAGTGCATTTGCAGAGATTTCATGCGGAGTTTCAACTGGTTGACTATTTTGTCACGATGACTCTTGCCTTGAGTTAACTAAGAACGAGATAGTGTCAGCTCTCATAAATTCATGCCAAACTCAGAGGCAATCAAAGATCACCTAGTTTTTATTTAAATCGACGAGTGACATATTGCAAAATTTGGTTCGATGTGGATTAGTATCAGACGCCACATGACGTGAATGACATTACTCGGTGGAAGAGCCTCTGTCAAATCGTACTCATTTCGATGTAGGAATAGTATTTTTTATAGTACCGGCATTACCCTAATTAAGGAACTAGTTTTAAGCCTCTCATTGGAATGATTTTTGGAATAAAAGGCTCGAGAATTAGCACCAAATAGATTTTTTGTCTTCTATAGTGAGCCGCCATCCGATGGTCACTCTGTCCTGTGTTGAACATAACTGACATTAGACTTCAACGGCCCTAATGGCTGAGTGAATAGCAAAGCGAGCTGGCAAGCGGAGAACCAGAATTCCAATATTGACCTCATAAATGTTCGAAATTAAATAAAAGTAATTTCCAATTACGGTCGCCACTCAGAAGGAGTGTCAAGCCGAGTTTATATCTGAATTGAAATAAAAAGTTTTAGAAAATACTGGAGGTCCCTCCATTTGTTGGAAAACCCATGAAGACCCACATCACAAAGTGAAGAAAGATTTCAGAAAGATATACTCAAACCAGATCTTACGAAGGAACCTCTTCAAAGACTCTTCCCTTATTTCACTAGGTTGCCCCATGTGGACGGAAGGAAAAGCACGGATCTGTATATATGAGTTCCAACAAGATAAAGTTTAATTTGTCTCGTTATGTGCAAAAAAAAAAAAATTCAGTTTTTCTTATAAAACTATAAGGTTTAATTAAAAACGTAAGTAAGACCAAGATGGATTGGAACCTGGGTACTTGGCTGATATTTAAATTAATTTCAAAAATGTATCTATCAAAAATAGTAGATGTAATATATGGGAGGTGATTCTAGATCTGTTTTAACCCATTTTGAAAGAATCTTAGTGCACATTAGCAAGTAGAATACCTACCAAAATTGGTTGCCTTATTTATTCGAACATGAGCCAAGCGGAGAAGGAGAGTAAAAATCTCGTTATGGGTTATGGAATAAAGACGCGTTCAAACTAGACCAAAAGTTTGTGACGCAATTCCCATCCGACATTTTTTTTACATCCCTCATACTTTTCCATTTAAGGTGATGGTCCCGAAAAAATATGACATTAATCTTTTCCCTATTTTTGGTGAATATATTGTTCAAAAAAAAAGAATGCTTTTCCTTGACCTGGATATTTTGAACTATGGAAGTTTTTGAAACTAGAACCTTATTTTGTTCATATTACCGAAGCTTATGGCCATAACATAAAGATTACTGATATTATGAAACTTTTGAAGATTCAATGCCGAAGAAGTATGCTTTGCAGCTTGCGCAAAATTTAATTGGAAAAGAAATGAATTGAAATCATTTTAAGGATCAGTATGTAATTGTAATAGATAATGTATAAGATAAATTCTTATAAATTATAGAAAGAGAATGATATTTTAACCGAAAAATCAAATGACGGTGAAATCACATTTGATAGAAAGAAGTTGGTATCGATCCCGGTGATGAAATACTTATAAAATCGTTTCGCTCTTTAACCAACCTTCTACGAAACCCATGAAGCAAAATTGCGCCTATACGTCTAATGGAATGAGAGCAGACCTATACAAAGTGTTATAAGTAGATAAGTAAAAAGACCAGAAATAATTTTAAAGATATGATGTATCGATGCTCGGCATTGTTGGATCAAAGTTATCAGAGAATATTTTTGAACTCAACTAAATGGACGGAAAAGATTGATCAATTTAAAATATCATAAAAAAATATTATAGACTTACAACGGCAGTGGCGGAACGGAAGCGTGGAAAACCACGACAACATTTGGGAAATCAGAAACCAACTAATAACAACGGAAAATATGAAGCACGATCTGCTAAAGGAATTATTGAAGATACAGTGGAACAACTCTCAGTCCTTGACGGCCTTACGCGAATCCCGGCTGCTCAACGCGCATGTAAAGTGCACATATGTATGTATTTCACGTAAAGAATCGGGTTCGCAAAAATTTCGTCAATCCAGGAAGTAAGCTTATTTAATATAATATCTGTATATGTGACTATTGTTTTATTGAAATTCTAATATATTATTTTTTTATTTAAATTTAAATTTAAATTTAAAATGAAATTCTGACCGTAATTTGAAGTGAAAATATACTTATTGGGTGTACAAATTAATTGTACCCGTTTTGAAGAGATGGTGCCACCTGTAAGTAATGGCCTGTCATTGGAAAGATTTTAAATCTGTCAACAATAAAGAGCGTCTGCTTCTGACGACAAAATTGTTTTATCTCTTCGAAAATATCCGATAAATGCAGCTTAGACCCATCGAATGCTTGTGGAAATTTATGTTGAATCTGCGCCGACCGATACGAAATGCAGAGAATGGTTCAACGCTTCAAAAAAGGGGTGATATTAGCATCGAGGACAAATAGCATTCTGACCTTCTCCGCCTAATGTTTTAAGATGAGAAATTGGAGGCTTTACTGGATCAAGTTCCGTTCCGAACGCAATCTGAACTCGTTCTCGGCTATAACTAATGCGTTTGAGCCATGAGGTTTGTGAAAAACAGCTAAAAACTACAGAATGGCATGACAATGTGATCTGGCAACCTGACAACGTTTGCACTTACGTGGCTGTGACGGTCAAAAGCTACGAGAAAACACTGAAATGGAAGGTATTAACACAACCACCGTTTTCCCAGAGATGACTTCTTCGTAAAATTTTGCAAACTTCGATCTGTTTGAAGAAATTTTCGACCACATTTTGGCACATATTTGGCCGGTATCTCAGCCATAACTTGACAAAATGTTATGATGAATGAATTTTCGCGTAGCACCACAAAAAAAGTCCAACGGCGTCAAATACCATGATCTCGGTGGCCAATTGACATCGCCGAGACAAAAGATTACGTGGCCGGGAAATTTCTGTCGCATTAAAGCCATATTCACTCGTGTTGTGTGAATGTAGCATCACCTTGTTGGTCGGTTATCGTACGACTACAGCGCTCCGAATTCACAGTGACAGTTTAGCCGACAATATCTCCGGACCAAAAAACGCACCAGACAGACATTTTTTTGTAATGGCCTCCCTTCAATTGTTTGAGTATTCTCGGAGTGAGAGATGAGCCTCGTAGCTGAGAAAAATGGTGTTGAAAAAATCCCGGTGCACTGCTTGTTCTCAAGCACCCAATCGACGTAACTACGGCATTGTGAATGGTCGGCTGGCATCAGTTGTTGGGTGAGCTGGACTTTATGTGGGTGTAGGTGTAAGTCCAAATGGCAAAATGTGCTGTAAGAAACGTCGATAAATAGAGATATTCGGTTCTTCGGTTACACTTTCACTTACAGCAGCGATATTTAAGGAGGAACGAGCAAAACCATAATACACTAACCTTACAATATCAGTAATCGATCCAGTCTCTTGAAATTTCTTTAAAATGTTACTAATTGCTTGAGTAGATGGACGATTAGTTGCACCATAATCTGCTCTTAAAGCACGAAACGTGGCCACGTTTGAATCATAATTTCTGTAGGTATCAAAAATTTTAACGCGTTTTGCGGTTGTTCAACGATCCATTTTCGTAAAAGCCTGACTTTGAACTAAAACAAAACGTGTTTGGTTTTACAGTTAAGTTGCACAGATGTCGAAATACAGTTTTGCTCTTTCAAAACCACTAAATGGATAACCCTTTATATGTCTCGATTATATTAATCCGTTACATAAGACCGTTAATTGAAGAAAACCAATATACTGTGATAACATAGTATCAGAATTAAAAGAACAAATATTTTTAAAATTCTAAATATTTTGAGTTGTGCTTCTTTTGAAGGCGATGAGCTTTATGCACACTCAACTTCAAGACCATGGCCAAAATTTACTTAACCTCTGCACTTCACTTTCTCCCTCTCACAGTCTATCTCTTTTTTTTCGTTATTTTATTATCATTCTGCTTCAGACTCCTGTAGTTACTTGTGGAAATTTTCTCTAAATCCCGCCGATTAACAGGGCGTTCAAATGGAGGCGGAGTGCTAAATGATTTTTCCTTTTTGTTTTTGTATGAAGCCCAATAGAAATTATGGCTCTACTCGCTACTTACTTTAATATCTGAGTTTTTCATTAAGCATACATGCAATTTTTGGCATGACATGAGTATATCTACATGTGTGCATATGTATATGTATGTGTATTTGCATGTGAAAGCTTGTTAGCTATTTAAACCACCTTTTTTTTTTGTCTAACTCAACCCACACATCTTTGCTTGGCTGGCGTGTTCCGACTAAAGTGCTCAATTTATACGCCATTAGAATGGAGGGTTTATGGCTAATAAATACCGCAACTGCTGCAACTATTTGATACAATAGATAGTAATAATGCAAAAATGTACATATACTGGTATGTATGTATGTTTGTGAAAATGTATATTTGTATGGCCGTGAGTTACAGCAAGCGGGTGTGAGCTTTAACTTTGGCTAATATGCACACCCTTGCAGCTATTAAACATACACACATACCTACACACACATATGTATGTACATATATGTGTAGGTATGGCCTATGTAAGTTCTGCCTCAGTCTTTTCTAGCTCGCGATTACACGAATCTTGTTGCATGTTTGCCGGGTATTTATGTCGGTCTGTTTATTTATTTATTTTTTAACAACAAATTTCTTATCTCCAACCACCGTGAATCGCTTAAGAAAAGTCAAAAGTTTCGACTTTGCGGATTAATCTGATTAATTTGTTTGATAAAATTGCGGCGGATTAGTACGAGTATACATACATACATATATAGCTACAAGTGGTTTATATGTACATACATATGTATGTATGTGGTGAAGGCTCTCGTTGGGCGTCACGGCACGATTTCGAACCTGTCACATATACATACATACATACACACATGCCTACAAACTAGTAGGTAAAAGTATGAATTTCCTGTCTGGCCAATTCTGAAATTAACTTAAGCTCGCAGTTGGATGAAGAACAAGTAAAAGAAGCTGAAAAAAGACCACCGCCATCGTCTGGTTAGTTTTACTAATCGGCAAACCCTTTTATGGCGAGCATACATATTTCATTTCTCTTCGTTCGTTTAATTTTTAGTAAAAAGCATTTAGTTATTTATTTTTTGTTTTCTTAATTAATCAAAAGCTAGCCAGCAAGTTTATGTATATGTGTATGTTAAGAAAACAAGCGATCGTTGGCAGCGCTAGTATAGTCGAGTTAAGTATATTAACTCACAAACTGACGAAAATCACTTCCATTCACATAAATTTTGCAAATTTTTCTCAAAAATTAAAATATTTTGTAACCTCCTGGTTATGAAATTAATATTGGAACATTTATATGTACATCGTATGTATGTATATATGGAACTACATAAGAAATGCGCAAAATTTATTAAAGAATTTTCGCCGCAACTATCAGGTGCATTCGCCGACACTCGATCCTTTAATTTGCTGCATTAAAATGCAAGGGTAAACGCCGATCAAAACGTATTATGTTTCCACCAAAACATGGTGAATTTGTTCAGCATTCAAAAAATACCAAAATTTTGACATTTTATTTATGCATTTTAAGGGTTGCCATTTGTTTGTTAACTGTTGGTTTCGAACACATTCGAACACCTTCGTCTTCTCTTTTAAATATATCATTTCAATCTTTTATTTTTCCAGCTGTTTAGTGTTATTTGAAGACAGCAAGTAAAGACAATTCCACCTTCACTTTATCAATCTACCGCAGAGAAGCTGTAAAACTTTCAAAGTTCCTCCTGTCGACATGATTCACCATGTAAGGGTAAAAATCCTTGTCAGTACATACACATGGCAGAAAAAGTCTGCGTTCATCTACGTATATTTTATTTGCACTATGAAAAGTCGAAAACAATAAATCATAAACTTTTTTTTACATTATTTTATTTAATTCAATGAAAAGTAACTGCTCCACAAACTTTGGCACCAGCAATTAATATAAATTTAAAATGAGTTCACATATAAACAAAAAGGGTCACTCAAACCAAACAGAAAAAGTCTGCGTTCACTTCAAGAATAATGAAACAAAAGGCTAAAGATTAAATAAAAATATTAAGTCAGTAACCTGTTAGATATCCACGTCTTTTAATGACTTCTAGAAGGTGGTTATCCATTGACCCCACCTTGTTTTACCGTTGGTACAAGATTTTGCTTTTCCAGCGCTGTTCCGGTTTTCTTCCAAATAATCTTACGGCCTTTTATCCCCCTCTCTCTGAAAAAATAACTTTATTCCAAGACCCTGGAGCCTTGTTTAAGTGCTCCTTCGCAAAGGTCATCCGCATGAGACGATTTATTCGCTTTCTTCGTGCGACTCTGCCTTGAAATCCGGTTCTTTTCAGTTATTTTCGTACCGTATTTGGACATCATTTCTTTTGGTATTTTAAATCAATGCCTTTTGAACGTTGACGTGGGTTAGACTTCACAAGAATGGTTAGGTTGCGCTCTTCTCTTTCCGTCAGTTTCCTTGGACGAACAGATTGTAGCATAGACTCATAAGATGATTTTGTTTGTTTGAAGTTGTTTATTACTCTCTGGGCAGAGGAGTACTGTCTGGCAATGGTTTCCGCGATTTCCCGAACTTTTACCATTCTGCCACAAACCAACAATGATTTTCCTTTCGCCAATTTCTATTTCTTTTCGCTTTTGGTCCATAGTCAAAAAAGTAATGAGTTTCTCCTATATTTATATCCTATATAATGTTCATCATAAATAATTTGTATTTTCAATGCAACAAGCCATCGCTGCTGCTCAACTTACTTAAGTAACGGTACTAAAATCCCGTTAACTCAGAATGACGCAGCTCAAATTCCACAAAATTTTGCTGGAACATACTTCAAATAATTATCTTCAAAATAAGTGAAAATGAAATGATGATTGTTTTAAATTGCATAATTATTTTTTGATGAACAATTTAATACAGTGGGTGAACGCACGCTGAGGCGATTTTTGATCGTCCTCCTCCTTCTGCAGGTCCGCATACTCGTACTCTTTCCTAATTCACTTTATCGTCCATCGTCTTTAGTAACAGCCTGCGCTTTTGCAAAATCTTTGTCTTTGCATCATATAATTTACCGGTAAAATTATTTTCTATTCGTCGGCAAAAGACTTGTTCAGCAGTCCAAAGTTATAAGTATCAAATGTTACGTAGAAGCGAAGACCAGGTTATAATGACCATTGTTTTATCCCCCTGCGGGTTGGGTGTTCAAGAACTTACCCGCAGTAAGGCATGGTAAGAGGCGACTAAAATCTAATAGTTCGAGCGATAGTCGGGTCTTTATACCGGAACGACTCGGATTTATATGCGGGCAAGCACTGTCACTTCTGCAATATTCCCCGAACAACGATTTGGGGAATATTTTTGTGGTTACTACAACAAAAACAACAACTAAAGAATATATTCACTTCGTAGCCGTGGCTAGAAAAAGAGGGATTGCCGGCTGAGTTGTTGAGATCAATTATATCAATAACACCAGCGGTCACCACCAATTATTATATGCTTGATTGGTTGGTTGGGAGGGGATATTGAGAACTTGTTGTTGTTGTTTTTGTAGCGACAATACCCCTGCTCCGTCTAGGGCCAGGCAAGTTTAATTTCAACGAGAGGCCCAGGAAATGTGCTGTTCCGACAGGTTCGGACAAAATTGAGAGGGGTGTTAGATGAGTCGGGTTAAGTGCGCATGCAAAGAGGTGGTCAGTGTCGTGCGGGGATTCGTTGCATGCGGGACATGTGTTGGGTATGTCAGGGTCGAGTCTGGATAGGTAGGAGTTAAGCCTGCTACAGTATCCAGATCTTAATTGTGTCAGGGTTACGTGGGTCTCACGAGGCAGCTCAAGCTCTTGTTCTGAAATGGGTGGTGATTGGACTCCGAGAACACGATTCACGGGAAGACAGTTCACGAAGGTGTTAACGGACTCTCGGTGAATGGTGTTGATTGCCTATCTGTATGCCATCCTGCCCAACGGTTCTTGGCTGTATTGCTGTGTGTCGTCCCAGTAATCAAGTACTCCCTACGGTAGCATCCCAGCAGATACTGCTTACACAGTGTATCATTATGCCCCTTAACTGGTAGCATAGATGTTTCACTGTGTAAGTGGCGCTGGCACCATCAGGAGGTTTCCCGTCACGGTCCGAAGGGCGGTGTTCTGACAAGTCTGAAGCTTCTTCAATTGCGTCTCGCTAGTCACCGGCGTCCAAATCGGCGCAGCATAGTTTACGTTGACAGCAGCGTTTATTTGTCTTTCCCCCAGGTGCTACCGGCTAGCGATTTGAGGATTTCATTGCGGCTTTGTACTTTGGTGGCAATTGCAGTCGTATGCGAAGTGAAGTCTATCGAATGTTACTCCCAGTAACTTTGGGTTGTTCGTGGTCAGAATTTTTACGTCATCGACCATCACATTGAGTTCAAGCCGGTACTCCTTCGTCCAGCTGGTGAAAAGAATGGCAGAGGATTTCGAGGGTTGTAGGTGTAAATGTCGTGCAGTGAAGAAGTTGGAAAGGTCGGCAAGATAGCAGTTTACTTTTGAACAAAAGCTATCAATATCCTGGCCAGACGCCAAAATCGAACAGTCATCGGCATGTGAGATCAAAGTGATGCCCTCTGATGGTGGAGGAAGCCTCGAAATATAGAAATTTAACAGCATCGGGGAGAGGACACCACCCTGAGAAGCTGATGGCTACTGATCGAATTTTCACTATAGAGTAGGCTCACTGTATACTCCGAAAAAAGCGTTAATGAATAGGTCGCTCGATTTTACCAATTATTTCTTAATTTTTTCGATGTGTACCAATTGCCATAAGTTGATGCTTGTGACATCAATTTAAATGAAAGGCCGTGCACTTGGAATGGTAGTTTTCTGTTTTTCGTCCTCTTTTGTGCAATACTCAAATATATGCATTATGATTAATTTTTGGTTCGGAAAAGCCCTTCATGAATCTAGCAAAACTTCCATTAGTACGAGTATTGTTTAAAGTCAGATAAGTTTCTGATGGACACCAGAAAAGGTCAAAGTGGCACGGTGAGAAATCTTTTCATCAAAGGCCATTTTAAAATCGAAGAATCCATTTCTCTACAGTATTTTCCAAAACTTGCATTTTAAATATCAGCTCAATGATAGTTCCACTTGGACTAAAGCCAAAAGAGTTCTACTTTCCAAGCAAATTACATTAACGGATATAATTGAAAATACGAAGCCTACGATACTGTATAGAAAATATGGAATTAAAAAAGATCTTATAGACTTTGCTGAGTAAACTTAGTATCCATTCATCATTTATGCTTACGTCCCTTCCATAATTTACATATAATCTTATAAGCTTATCGTCACCATAATTGAATGCTCAACACATGAAATGTCTACTGCTTTGTTGTTCTTTCGACGGGCGATTGCTGGCCGAACTGCGCCTCAGTAAGAGTGTTAGGATTTTGTATCTTTATTTGGGATTATAGGTTTGTGTGTGGCGCTGCGTTTGAAAAAGTTATGCAGATCGGATAAGAATTTCTGCATTTAACTTAATATGCCCTCATTTCTATCGAAATTTGTCGCGGCCTTGAAAATCGTCACACTATCGTCCTGTCAAGCACCTTCTTAAGGCTCAGTAATGGCGTGTTTGGATTTCACACTTGTCTGCCATTCCAACTTCGAAATTATAAAAAATTTCATTCATCTAGGAATCATCATCGACACCAACGATAATAACAGCCTTGAAATCCAACGCAAAATCGCTCTTTCCAAGAATGTTTGCTTTCGACTGAGTGGGTATTTGAAAAGTAAAATCCTCTCTCTTAACAAACTATACAAGTTATAAGATGCAGAAGCATGGAAGACGTCAACATTTGATAGGTCGGCGTCTTCGAAAGAAAGATTATGCGGCAGATTTATGATTCTCTTCATATGGGTGTAGGCAAAACCAGAGACGATTGAAAGGCTGACCTGTACGAGATATATGAAGATATAGACATAGTTCAACGAACTAATAGACAGCAGTTGCGCTGGCTAGGTCACGTTCGTATGGGCGATCAACTACACGTTTTGAAAGTTTTCTACTTAGTACCCGGCGGTGGAAGCAGAGGAAATACTCCGCTTCATATTAAAAATCAGTTGGAGAAGGACTTACCTTTAAATGGGGGAATACACATCTAGGGTGATAATGTTGACTCCAATAATCATGTAAGCGGTGTCCACACCAGTAAATAAGAACAAGTGAGTGCGCCAATACTTATCCATTGGTCTACAGTATGGTAGTATGGAGCACATCTGGAAAGACTGGAAATAGTCTACAGACTCTTGATTCTGAACATCAATGGAGCTCTTTAAACAACATCAGAGCGTCATTCGCTTACGAATATACCACCCGGGAGCTTTACAACATGGCCGCGAGGCTGGATGCTGAGAATAAGAATATACGGACACAGTTTTGTAGTGTGACCTCTAAGTATACGATTAGATTATGTTGTAACGAGCGTAACTTTCGGGAAGATTCTGATAACTAGAATAGAAGCAGATGGTTGGAGCAAAGGGCTCAAGTTCGCAGGCAGAGCTTTGAATATCTTTACTGATGGCTCTAATGAATGGTAGAGGGGAGACTACAATTAACAGCATTCAACTAGAGATGAAAATATTAATAAAGCTGCCAAACTACTGCAATTGGAAATTATTGCGAAATATGAGACAGAGCACTGCAGGGAACTGAACTACACAAACGAAGAATTCGGATTTGCTTTCTTATATAACGAAATCGATAGTTGTTGAATTGTCCTTTGCAACAATCACCAAAATGCAGGTGGAGAAGAGAAAAGTCCACCTTTACAGGGTAAATGACCAAAACGTCTACTTCAATTTGTTGAGACAACAGCAATGTTTTTCAAACTGGGAGTAGCATACAGCAGTGGGGAATATGTGGTATTTAACCAGTCTAACTTAGCTTGACATAGCGATGAGCTTTTCCAGAATTCCCTGTCCGCTGAGAAGGTAATCAGAAGTCTATAATTCCCTTCATAAAGTTACTAAAAGTCAGTTTATCTACAGAATTTTTTCCTTCATTCCGATGTTCTTGGGAGAGAAAATGTGGAGAATAAAATTTTATGATTTTAAATTAAGTTTAACTTGCCTAAAAATGAATGTGAATTTTGACAATTAATAAGAAATAATAACGAACTTTCGAGATGTTTAATTGGGAAAGAATTAAAAATTATTTTACTTAAAGGATGATCAAAGTAGAGGTACTTTTTTAAATAGCCTTTCTTTGACAGATCACGTATGAGTTGTGTCAAGCTGTCATGTTATTTTTGTTCAGTATTGTTTGGCATTTAATCATGGACAGACTTACGCCTGAACATCCTTCACGAAACGTTCAACTTTATGACGAAAATTCACGCTCTGTAAAGAATGTGTTTCGCGCGCTTCCCTCAACTTATGGTCAACATGATTGGCCTACTGAGTGTACTATTCGCAACACCATCACCCATCTTGAGATCCAACATTCAATATTGGATAATATTCGACCGAATAGACCACGCCCAGCACGCAGTGAATGTACACGAAGGCCTTGGAGAGTTGATTCGGCGCCGTTCGCAGCAACTCGGACTGAGCGGCAAGAACTGCACTGAGCCGCTCGGCCTTCCCGAGCGACATTGATTCGCTTTGTGGGCTCTTCAATAGTTCCAAGAAGATCCGACGTTTTCGAGTCAAATTTTGTTCAGCGATGAGGTTCTGGTTCAATGGGTATGTCAACAAGCAAAATTGCCGCATTTGCAACAAAGATCGACCTGAAGAGATTCAAGAGCTGCCATTTCATCCAGAGAAAACAATGGTTTCTTCAAAAACGATGCTGGTGAGAACGTAACTGTCAATGGCGACTGGTATCCCGCCATGATAACCAACGATTTGATGCCTGAAATTGAAGCTTGTGATCTCTGCGACATTTGGTTTCAACAAGACGGCGCCACATCCCACACATCACATCTATCAATGGATTCACCGAGGTGAGCAGATAATTTCAGGTTTTGTGTCGGTTGATTGGCCACCAAAATCATGTGATATCACACCGTTAGACTTCTGCCTGTGAGGATATGTAGAATCTAAAGTCTATTTTCACAATCCGAGGGTCATTCGCCAGTTACCAGTCGAAATGCTCGAACGAGTCATCGAAAATTGGACTCAACGGATGGACCATCTGAGATGTAGCCGCGGCCAACATTTGAAAGAAATAATCTTCAAAGAATAAATACTAAAGAATGTTCTTTCGAATGATAATAAACCATCCCCATTAAATTTGAATTTTCTGTTTTTTTTTCTTTAAAAAGTTGGGAATCCCGAAATGGATCACCCGTTAGATCTGGCATTCAAAATGGTGCTAATAGAAGAGTTCAATAGAGTCAACTGTTCTATTAAGCTTCTTTGCTTGATGTGCTTTATAGGCGGAAATGCAGTTTTTGGAGTTTCAACCGAAATGATTAAAAAAAAAATTGGATTGAGGTTGAGGTCATTTTCTTCTATACATTATTTCCACATCATTTTTGAAATTTAGAAAACAACAATAATTATGGAAAAATACGAATATCCTAATCCTTGAAGCACTACTAATGTCAAAATATTCTTCGTGTAAGTTGGCAACCCTCTTCATAAATGCATTTGGCGTTGACTTCACCTTGCCAGAAAACGAAATTTAATATTCCCGTTAACCATTTGTTCTCAAATAAACAAGGTTACCCGGATTCATAAACAAAACAAAACATAAACAACAACCTAAGGTCCAACAACAAGTATTTCGAGAAAACATGTCATAAATGAATTTAAAAAGCAACAACAACAACGGAAACAACAACTAACAAAGTAAATATTTTAAGAGTTACTTGTAATATGAAGACATGAACATAATTTGCTGTTTACGCCAATCACTGCCCGGCCGGGTCTGGACCACAAACAGACGCCGAAGAAAGATACTCGCACACACACACACACACACTCAAAGACACGTCATCAACAGGTCTGAGTACCGCGGGTGGACAGGTAGTCATGTTTTTATTGTGGTGGACCAAGAACGCAAACAACAAAAACAACAGAAAAACCGATTGACTGCTTGAGCTTTAGCTAATAAACAAAGTTAATAAGTTGCAACCACAAACACAACAACAACAACAACAACAGCAAACAATGTGTGCAACATACACGACAGCAGCAACAACAACAACAACTGGCAAAAATTGTAAAATGTGTTAAGTAAATACTTTAATGCGTTTGCCACGATACGAAAAGAAAATAAGACATCAAGAGATCGAGAGATCAAGAGACTAAAACCAAATTTGCAACACACCTGTGCGGCCCCCAGACCGGGGAGGCTGCAGACAGAGTATGGCAAATAGCGACATTGGTCGCTTGTCAGTTGGTAACCAGTAGCTTGCAACGGCACTAGCAACACCAGCGTCAACAGCAATATCAGCCAAAAACCAACAGCCAACAGCCACTAGGCACCGCTACGTACAAGTGCTCTGTCCACAAGCACCACGAGTACAAACCTGCGTCCCCACTGACCGTAGAGCTGTGCAATGGAGGCGCTACAATCTGTCTGCCTACAAGTAATCAACATGAATGCGCAACATACTTGCCGCCACGCCCATTTATGCAAACTACTATGTCTATATACATAAATGCAAAGATATGCCTTTGCCTTTAGAGATTGGAGAGTGCGCATAGTTAGTCAGGCTTCCGCATTTCAGTTAATTTCCTGCGCAACCAACGCTGAGTAAAGTACATACATACATATGTCTATGCGTCTGCGCAGTCAACTAAAATCATATTAGTTTGTTGGCTAGTAAACAAGTAATCTTTGCACAAATAAATGGAAGAAAGTCACTCACTCGTCGTGCCAGTACGCGGCTGGTTGTGCTTTGCTTCTTTCTACTATGCAAAGTTTGTTGGCTTAACGACTTGACACTCTTGCCATTCGGGTTTAACAGCGGTGATACGAAAATTTCTCTCCTATAGCTAATGAAATCCACTGCTTTGAAATGTCTGTATGTGGAAGACCTACTCTGAAAAATTGAGAATACATGTGAATCCGTTTTAGATACTAGAAACTACCTGTAGCTCCTACGAACTGAAGTTTACGCCTGTGATACTGATAATTTTAAGTTCTTAATAGCCGAATAACAGGAGGTATTTTCAGCAGCTTGCTTATGCAGCTTTTTAGCGCCAAATTTCAATGTTTTCATCAACTCATTAGGTCCTGCTGCTGCTTTGTTCTTTAAGAGCGCTGAAACAAGAGCGCTATTACCTTCGTTTTGGTGTATCTGGCAAGGATTTTCAGCTTATTGCATTAGCGCATTAGACGGATGTCGAAAGTATTCTTTCGAATAAGGTTTATATAAACGAAAAAAACGGAAAGATTGTAGAAATCTTTTGTAAGTTACCGAATTTCCTCGTAGACCTTTCAAGTTTTTTCGTCGTTTTTTTAGTCGTTCAGCTTCTTATGGTCTTCGTTCTTAGATATTTCCGCGCCTGTATTATTCAGTTTGCAAATGTGTGTTCGCTTTCCTCTTTAACTCTCAATATTTTTACTCAAGACAATCTATCGCGAGATAGGTTCCTTCGTAACAGCTCTGCTTTCAACTATAAAAATTAATCGATACACTGGAAACTCAAAATGTCATACATGGTTCTCTTTTAGAGAGTTGTGGGAGAGTACTCACGGAGAGTGGAAAACCGCTGTGTTATATGTTGTGATAAGAGCTTTACGACATCTTTCCAAGTCAGGTAGCGTTCTTTGCTGTGCAAAGCGAAAGCGGGTACTAACTGTGACAGTGCCGAGATGTGAGCTCATCTTAGTTTATCGATCCACAGAAAGCCTTAATAAATATTTGTCTGTTACTAGAGAAAATCATACAAATATCAGGTTTCATTTACCCACCCTCACCTTTCAACCTTCTAATGATCTAAATGAAAGTAGGACCTTCCTCTGGTTCCACCGGTAGCTATAACATCGAAAACATTCACAGCTTGAGTGGCCTTAACCTTTCATACAAAACGCTCGATAAGACCCTATATGCCGTTTTCAAGAAGTTTATCCCACAAAATTTGTGCAAGTTGTGGAGCGATTTCAAAACAAAATGCTAAGTTATGCTGATTTAGTATATACGTAATTCAGATCTGCATCGATAAGCAGTTCAAACAGTTATGAAATGATATGCCTCATCACATGGAGCCAGTCTAGACCCATACGTAAGGACAGAAGTGGTGAGATTAGCTGAACCTACCGGGGAGCACGCAGACGAAAGCGCACTGTTCCTTTGCTTACATTTTTACTATTTCATTTATCAAAATCTATTCAAAGCTTTCGATGTAGTCTTTCTTTGTCATTTGGTGTTCTTTCGTAGAGATGTAGAAACCAGAAAAAATGTAAAAACGTCTAGCTTCGGCTTGCGATGAGGCGTGGGATGAGCATAGTGCTCGAAAACACATACTACTCTTTTCTGTGTTTGTTCCTTCTATCTTTCGAGGACACCTTCCGAAGTGAGGTAGCGGCTTGCAAGCCCGGCGTATAACCTCAGTTCGCGATGGGGTTTTATTTGGGACAAATCGTGAAGCTTTGAAGTTCAGCTTGTTAAAGCAGTCAGGACCCAAGGCTCGTTTATTGACCGCACGTAGAACAAGAAGTGTTCACCTTAGCGGGGCGGTTTCAAAGGTTGACGACCGTGTCGGTGTCTCTCTCAGGAGTTGTTCATCGATGGCTAGCACCCCAACCTGGGAGATTGAAAATTGTACTGTATGAAAAGTGGTCTTGCGTTCAGATTAACCTACAGGGGCGGGCGAAGTTATAGAGCGGGAGTAGGAATTGAGCCCGATCTTGCAACTGTAACTTTATCTTAAGAAGCAAGACTAAACCTCACTACATTACATCTTAACACCCGAAGTAAATAAGTGGAAAAGAGTAAGCGACTACTTTTTCTCATCTCTCTCTTGTAATTTTGGAATACCATCTGTGAAAGTTCTCTCTGTCCCCGATCCAATCATTGAAACATTTTTCAATTTATTCTAAAGACCCGAGTTGGTGACTCCCAAATCGTTTAGCATCTGTCGACGAAGACAGTAGCCGGAAGGAGTGAGGTCTGGAGACTATGCCAGGTGGGGTAAAACCTACCATTTTAGTATTTCCAGGGCTTATCTGCCAGCGCGGGTTCATTTTTCTTTCAAATAAAATAGAAAATCAAAACTTCACGCAAATGCCTGTTTATTTAAGAAAAAACTAGTCATTTTAAAAGATGCACAAAACAATGTTGTCGACAGAAACAGACGCCAAGATCAGCCAAAACTTGTAGGTGGAACCACCTTTTCAGAACGGACCGAATTAACTTGTACACCCTATGAATAAGATTTTCTTTCAAACTGGTGATCCATATCGAGATTCCCTAATTTTTTAAAGATAAAATACAGAAAATTCAAATTTAATGGGAAATGTTTATTATCATTCGAAAGAACATTCTAAGTCTCAGATGGTCTATCCGTTGAGTCTAATTTTCGATGACTCGTTCGAGCATTTCGACTGGTAAGCGTGATGTTTTGCTCCAAGGCCTGAATCGAAGCGGGATTGACCGCATAGACTTTACACTGGCCAAAACGTGAAATTTTCTGCTCACCGAAGTGTTCTCTAAATAAATCGATTGATTGATGCGATTTGTGGGAAGTGGCGCCATCTTGTTGAAACCAAATGTCGCGGAGATCACGAGCTTCAATTTCAGGTATCAAATAGTCGGTTATTATGGCGCGAGAACGGTCGCTTCAGTTGACGGTAACGTTCTCACTGGCATCATATTTGAAGAAATACGGACCGATGATTCCAACGGCCCACAAATCACACCAAACCGTTGTTTTTTCTGGATGAAATGGCAGCTCTTGAATTTTTTGAAATTGCTCTTCATCCCAAATGCGGCAATTTTGCTTGATTACATACCCATTGAGCTAGAGATGGGCCTCATTGCTGAAAAAAATTTGATTCGAAAGCGTCGGATCTTCTTGGAACTTTTCAAGAGTCCATAGAGCGAAGCGATGTCGCTTGGGATCGTCGAGCGGCTTCAGTTCTTGCATCAGCTGTATTTTGTACGATTTAATTTAAGATCTCGAAGTAAAATGCGCCAAGTCGTTCCAACGTCAGTCCGAGTTCCTCCGAACGGCGCCGATTATGTTGACCATAACTTGAGCGAAGCGCGCGAAACACATTTTTTACAGAACGTGAATTTTCGTAACAAAGTTGAATGATTTGTAAGCGTTGTTTAGGCGTAAGTCGTTCCATGATGAACTGCCATATAATACGGGACAAAAATAACATGACAGCTTGACACGACTCATGCGTGATCTGTCAAAAAGAGGTTATTGAAAAAAGTACCTTTATTTTGATCACCCTGGACTAACGGACCTCTTTATAGAGTACAATTTAATTTTTAATCTAATAAAAATTGTTTCCCAATAATATTCTCTTATTACTAAAACACCTTACCAATAAAATCAAAATCTCCACTCAGTAAACTCATTACTTAGTTTATTTGTTTACATATGTACATATTTATAGATGCCTAAATATAGACAAACATTCGAGTTGATTTAAAAATTCCTCTTGCATCATGCCAATGTCATGTTGAAAATTACATAATATGCCGTAGATTGTCGTAAATTGCAGCGTAGCGCTCTTATTGCATAATAAACTCATAGAAAAACCAGTAAATTTTCGTTAATATTTGCCACTCACGTTCAATCAATTCGTATGAGTATGAGCTGATCATGTCTAACGGTCAGAGTCCGGAGACACATCAACGAATCAACATCGAGACGAAACAGAAATAAAAAAGCACACAGAAAAGACAGCCGCACAACACATAAGTGGAAATGTAGACAAAAAAACAAAAGAATCAAAAAAAAAAAAAAAATACGCAAGAAAAGCAAAGAACACAGAAGCATCAAGTCACACAAATCGCAATTTTCCGTTTGTTAAATGAACATGAGAAATTGAACCAAAAAAAAAAAAGGAGATGAAAAAACTTCACCAAGCAACACAACTCGTAAACACAAACAAGTTTTCAAATCAAAGAGTAAGTTGCTAACAAAAAAATTAAAAACAAAATTGTAGTAACAAAAACAAATTAAAGCAACTGTCGTTACAACGGTCACAAAGTCAATACGGTTGTAGAAAAACGCATTGGCGGTTAGAAAAGATAACTGCTTTTACGCCATTCTCTTCTCTCCCGTAATTGTCCAGTGTCCGAGTAGTAAGGTGGCAAGTGAGAAACGTAAAGGCAGAAGTATAGCTTAAATAGTTACCCAATGGGAGTTAGAAGAATTGTGATTCTGGGATCCTCAAACAATATACTCTAATCCATTGCAAATTCGATTGATGGATTGAATTCAGTTGAAAACTTGAATCTTCAAGGATTCAAGAGAATCTTATTCCGCTCCTCAAAAATTCAGCACATTCTTAGAGACAAGCCTTCCGGTGTCTCTGAAATTTTTATAAACAGGCCTACTTGCCTTAAATGGAATTAACCCTGAACAATCCGCCCCATTGTTCTTATTATATATCATCTCTCTCTCACTTATCGATAAAACCAATCCCTTCAAAACCTTATAAACATTTTATCGAAGTACCTTTCTGGTGGCAGTCGAAAAACGTCAAACCATTCTCTGACGGTATTTCGAAAATACTTCAGATATTATTTAAAAAAATTTCATTTAATTTTCTTTGAACTCAAAAGGCTCGATATGTGAACATTTATTATAAATTCTCTTTTAAAACCAACTTTTCCCGCAAATATAGTCTCAGCCTGCCGAGCACCAGATAATTACAGATTACATTTTCCGTATTTTTTTTTACTCCAAAAGGCCTCTGCAAACTTGTTAACTATCTGCAGTCTGTAAATCTCTTTGCCGATAGCAAGAATTTGGTGAGATATTTATCGAAGTAACATATTTTCACGAAGCTTTTGTGCTACTTTACAGCTCCTGTTTCGCAATCATAGCCTTTTATTCTGGTGGTACAACTTTACTCCCTGTCCGTTTTTTACTGCCCTGAGGGAAGCTCGTAAGTTCTCATTGAGTCACGTGCTCACAGAACGAACGCTCAAGCTAGTTTCTCGCATTTTTCTTTGGCTTCAAGACGGATGTGTTCTGGAATCCTATATAATTGAATTGTTTCGTTCTCCGCCAGCCTAGTGATCGTTTTTGGTACTGATTGATTACTTATCGTGGACTCTGTCAGTTCTCCTCCAACACGATCTACGGGTGTCCGTCCTCGGTGCTGTTCGGATATTTGTGGTAGGTCGCACAAAAGCGTTTGCCCTGCTTTCCTAATCTATATTATTCGGCCAGGTCAGGTGGTTTATTTGAATGTACATTCAACCACAGCAAAAAGTTTTTAAAAAATACCAAGCATTTGCTCTGTCTTGTAAAAGGAAGAAACTTGTTAAAGGAAGAAGCTTAATAGAGTCAACAATTTTGTTGTGAATTTAGGCTAATTTTCGCTTTCAGAGTACTTGAGCTGTTGCTCATATACTAAGAACTTAAAAATATTTTAGATTTTAAGGAGAGCATTACGAATTCGTTTCATTCAACGTTTGAAGATGTGGTGAGATTATAGTGAAACTATAGACCTCGGTCTCAATTAGATGGAGCTTGGACTCCCATAGAAGCATTTAACAGGAGTGAGCTCGGGATTGGCGGTTAAAGGCATTTAAAGCTGTTTGCCACGGACTCTGCATGGTAGGATGCTCCTGAAGGTGTTTCTGTAAGTTAGGCCCCACGAGATCTTTGTGAAGTATCAAGAATAAAGAACGATATGGAGTTTAAGAGCAAAGATCTTACCAGCCACAATTCATTTGCATTAGAGACAACTGAAATGAAACAGTTTTCAAAATAGTCGGGTCTTTATACAGGAACAATCCGAAATATTTTTGTATTGCCCACAACATTTTCTGAAATAAATTTGTGAATTATTTTGCCGTTACAAAAAATGAAACTGTCCTATCACATCCCTTAAACAATGTATTTAAAAGTGTTTCAGATATTAAATTATCCCGGATTCTAGAGAAGTGGCATGAAGTCTGACTACGCAATTTTCCAAAGAAACGGGTTGTGCCATGCAACATGCTAGTATGAATGAGGCCATCCAAAAGATGCTCGGCTCGAGTCAAATTCAGATATTTTTTTTTTTAAATCAAGTTTACAGAAGAACTCCCTCCCTCGCTCTCTATGACGGGGTTCTCACATTCTTCGAAACTCTGCATACTCGTAACTATGGTAACCGAGTTAGTAGCATAGTGTGCCAAGAGTTAAAACTAAAACCCTTCATAAAAATCCACTAGCCATTTAGGGGCGACTTAACACAAGCCACAATCAGGGAAAGAAGTTCGACCGATAGCAAGCGACACCAAGCATCAATAATCGCATCTATGCTCCCAGTTAAGGAGCATAATGTTATGCTGTGTAAGGAATGTCTGCTGGGTTACTACCGTAGGGATCATCCCAACAAAAACTTATTGGAAGCTGAACTACCACCTAGGCACATCAGGAAGGGACGCCGTACAGGAACACCGACAAGACCCGCTGTACAAGACGGCGTACAGACCTTTATGGCCGGCCATTCACCGAGAGTCCGTTAACACCTTCGTGAACTCGCTTCCCGTGAATGGTTTTCTCGGAGTACAATCACCACCCAAGGCAGAACAAGAGCTCGAGCTGCCTCGAGAGATCCGCGTAACCCTGGCGGGGATGGCGTATTGCCGCTACAACAACAACAATAACAACCAATAATCGCATGGAGCCTATTGAGAACAAGAGTCAATCCTAACAATTATGCTAACTGGGATCGCTTTAGTTCTATTCTCTCTGCTCCTCCCCTGCGCAACCACTTTCTTTTCGTTCAAATAACTATCAATCCAATCAATGCTCCGACTAAGCGGGCCAACCAGATGTACGTATTTAGTGTCGCAAGTGGTCAGCCACCACAAGTCGCCTTATCAATTGGCAATACGAGAAGTAGCTCAAGAAGAAGTTGCGTGCAATATTTGCACAAAAAAAAAAAAAAATTGTTTGACGACGCGACGGTGAGTAGAAATGGCATTTGCAGAGAGCTTAGAAGTGATGCATTTGCGCGCTAGAGTGGTGTTTGCCTACCACCTCACCCATGCCACTTGCCACATGCCACACATGCAACTTGCTACTTATGTATGTGCAACTTGTGCCTGCGTGTGATTGGATATCAATCTTTTCGCAATTTGGAATGTAATTTAAAATTCATGGAAATTCTTTTGAGTTTCCAAATGTATGGACATACATACATACATATACTTATGTATGTACGTAATTCATAGCAACCCCAGCGACGCTTGTGGCCATGGGTAAGTGTGTTTACATTAAGTCAAAACCGTTCTTTCTACTCTCTTGGAGGCTTACTTATGGTGGCTGTGGTTGTGACTTAATTGCGGCCTGCATTATTTATATGCATGTATATATGTACATATGTAGGTATGTAGCATAGCTGAATGCAACTGTTTTGTTTGAATTGACCGGCCGTGTAGCTGGCCACATTGCTGATGGGCTATCTTAAAGAAATATAGAATTCTTCAAGGCTTTGATATATGGCAAAGATGACCATGAAGTGATTGTTGCGGATTTGGAAGAAAGCTAAATAGAAAGGAATTAAAACAATTAAAATTAAACAAAAATCAAACTGTAAAACGGCATTAAACTATAATTTTTCAAGGCAATAAATGACTGTATAAAAATCTATGCATACACACATACATACATATGCACACATGGCAGAAAAAGTCTGCGTTCACTCACTGTATTAAAGTATTTAACTAAAAAAAGTTATGAATTTTAAAACAAACACTATTTTAGTTTCACTTATTTTGAAAACAATAATTTGAAGAATGTTTGAGCAAAATTTTGTAGAATTTCAACTGCGTCGTTCTGAGTTAACGGCATTGGAGTAACGCTACTTAAATAAGTTGAGCAGAAAAAGTCTGCGTTCACTTCGAAAAGGGATGGGTTGTTGCATTGAAAATAAAAATTATTTATGATGAATTTAATTTTAAATGATACACGATAGTAATCGCGATTAGAAAGAAGCTAAAGCGTATATAAATAGAGGAGAAACTCATTATTTTTTTATTATGGACCAAAAGCTTGAAGAAATAGAAATTGGCGAAAGGAAAATCATTGTTGGTTTGTGACAGAATAGTAATAGTTATCGGAAAATTGCGAAAACTGTTGGGAGACAGTACTCCTCTGTCCAGAGAGTAATAAACAAATGAAACAAACAAAATCCTGTGAGTCTAAGCCACGTTCTGGACGTCCAAGAAAACTGACGGAAAAAAAGAGCGCAACCTAACCTTTCTTGTGAAGTCTAACGCACGTCTAACAGCAAGCCAACTTTCACCAACTTTCAAAAGACATTTATTTACAATATCAAAAGAATTTATGTCCAGATACGGTACGAAAAATTCTGAAAAGAACCGGATTTCATGGCAGAGTCGCACGAAGAAAGACCTTCATATCGAGAGTTAATCGCCTCAAGCGGAGGTCCTTTGCGAAGGAGCATTCAAACAAGCCTCCAGAGTTTTGGAATAAAGTTAATTTTTCCGATGAGAGTTGTAAGTTTTGAATTTTTGGAATAAAAGGCCGTAAGATTATTTGGAGGAAAAGCGGAACAGCAAAATCTCGTACTTACGGTAAAGCACGGTGTTGGAGGTTCTGTGATGTGGGGATGCATGCGAAGTTCTGGTGTGGTAAATTTCAGTTTATTGGGTCGATCATTAACAAGCATGATTATCATAATATTTTGAAAACAAATTTAAAAGAAGGTGCAGTAATGCTGAGATTCGGTGAGCAAATTTATTTTCCAACTGGACAATGACCCGAAGCATACAGCAGAAATTGTTGCTGTACAATATTCCTAAACAACTGCGTAAGTTTTGTGAATGATTTATTGTTTTCGATTTTTCGTAGTTCAAACAAAATATATTTAGATTAACGCAGACTTTTACTGTCATGTGTATATAAAAAATTTATTTACTCCCCGTAGCTTTAGCTTCTTTGCACCTTTGTAGATAGGAATATACATAAATATGTATTATTGTATCCCATATGTGCGCTCTTCGCCACCACTGTTGGTGGTAATGATTTAAGTAGCGCAATCAAGCATACCCGCGTTTGAAAGTAATCGACTCATTCATTCAATGAAACCTTTCAAGTAGGCGTTGCTTTTGAAAAATAAAATAAAATTTAAAAAATTACTCGGATACTCAGAGTATTTTCAATTGTTCGCGGCTTTTGTTCGCCCGACCACTTTCTATTGTTAATTAAAATTATGCATGAAAGTGCTAAAATGCAAAAAAAAATACTTCTTTTGTGTACGCATCATCAGCAGCACTTAAACACTTTTTTGTTTTCAAGGATTTGCATTAAAGTTTTTTAAAAATTCAGCTTTTTTTTTCATTTACAAAAGCATAAAAAATAGCAAATTGAAATTATTTTTATAATGAGATGTGTATAAGGTGATTTTTTTGCAAATCATACATATGTATGTATATTTTTATCAATTTCCTCTAACCCCGCTTTACATTTAATACACTTGTGCTATCATTTTTTCAAGCAGTTCTGATATGCACTTATTGCTATGTCCTTGTGTTCTTCCCGCGATTCGGTCTTTATCTCTTCAAGCGTTGCTGATAGCCAACCGGCATTTTTAGGAGTATAGATGGCAGTACGGAGGTTCCCATTTATATTTCAGTATTTTCAGTGTCGCATTTGGCAACTGACATCTTTATGCATACGACCGCTATTTGTATTGTTCTCAGTAACTTAAATATTCATCTCGGTCAAAAATGGAAGTAATATTATATTAATTATATAATATTTTCGCGCGATTATTTTTTTACACTTTTCGACGTAGATTAAATCCGCAACAGACAATGATGCACTTAATTAAATTTTTGGCAATGAAGCCCCATAAAGCACCGGTGTTTATCGATGGTAGGGTGAACTTAATCGAAGTCGTAGATCACTAGAAGAAGAATTTCGGGAAGGTCGTCGCAAAACAATTGTTTTCCCGGAAGCTATTGATGCTGTGTGCAACCTGATATTGCAAGATCGTCATGTGGACTATTGTGAGATTGAAATAACTATAGGCAATAGTGGGAGCCAGAATAAATTCAATATTATGTGAAGATTTGTATAAAATAAAAATATGTGTTCACGTATGATTTCACACAATTTGACTCAAAATCACTCAAGAAGAGGCTCGTATCGATTGGGCGAGAAAGATGTTAAATAAATACGATAGCGTTTATGACATCGTGACAGGTGATCTATCGTGGATTTACGCTTATGAGTACGAAAACAAACAGAAGTCAACTGTATGAGTGTTTCAAGATGAGCCGAATCATGAAGGGTGATCCATGTAGAGGTACTTCTTTCAATAGCTTCTTTTTGACAGATCACGCGTGAGTCGTGTCAAGCTGTCATGTTATTTTTGGTCAGTATTGTTTGGCATTTCATCTTGGAAAGAAGCGTACAAAATACAGCTTGTGCAAGAACTGAAGCCGCTCGACCTTCCCAAGCGGCACCGCTTCGCTCTATGGGCTCTTGAAAAGTTCCAAAAAGATACGACGTTTTCGAGCCAAATTTCGTTCAGTGATGTGGCCCATTTCTGGTTTACTGGGTTTGTAAACAAGCAAACTTGCCGCATTCGAGACGAATGCTATATTTGGCTTCAACAATGAATGAAATTATTGAGGGAACACTGGGGTAAGCACATAATTTCACGTTTTGAGCCGGTCGATTAGCCGACAGGATCGTGCGTTGTCACACCGTTAGACTTTTTCCAGTGGGGATATGTAAAGTCTAAAGTCTATGCGGACAATAACGCGTGTACTTCGCCAGTTACCAGTTAAAATGCTCGAACGAGTTATCGAAAATTAGACTCAACGGATGGACCGTCTGAGACCAAAGAATGTTCTTTCGAAGGATAATAAACACTCTCCATTAAATTTGAATTTGTGGTTTTTTTTCCTTATAAAAAGTAGAGTGCCTCGAAATGGTTAACCCTTTATAAAAGTTGTTCGCGCACGAGCATTACCAACCAAATGATTGCCTTTTTTTGGAAAAATATCTAATTGAAGAGTGCTTCGTCTTGTAGTGATTTCCTTTTTATCCAGTATGTAAAAATCAAACTAGGAGATAAACGTTTTTCGACATCTGGAGAGGCGGTTGATGCGTTCTAAATGCATGTTTTGGGGTTACCTCAATTAGAGTGGCAAAAGTGCTCCGACAATTGATACAAACTCATGCAAGAGTGTATAGATCTTAATGGAGAATATTTTGATAAGAAATAAAGCGATTATCGCTTATTCGCTATTATACGTTCAGTGTCCAGACTTTACAAAAATAGTTTTCAGTAAAAAATTATACATCGATGGGGTTCAAGCTTCCAAATCATTGTAGTGCTTTCCTGGTGGACGTTGCTGCTGTAGAGGAAGTAGCTTACACACTGCTTGAGAGAGTGGTTTCTGTGAGCCAACACTTAAAAAGATAACCAAACCGCTTTAACGGCCTTGGCATGTAGCGTCGTTTCATATACTTCAAATTTCTAGAAATTAGAATTCTGACGAGCTTTCTTGTAAGGCTTAAGTTGCTACCGTGCAGGTGAGCTCTGCACCAACTTAGCGAGCATTGGGCTAGCAACTTCACATGCGCAATTGGGAAATACTTCTACCTCAAGGTGAACCACGAGGTAAGCGCGAGAGAGTCATCTGAGTGGACAACAAGGGATCAACCTCGTTCAAATTAAATATTATGAATAAAATGATCACAACTAGTTTCAGCTTACTACCATAAGCGGTTTAGGTTATGCGTTGATCCGTCTGTGATTCTGTACAAAGGGATTCATACATATAGATTAAAATTTTTTACAAATTTTGAATTCTTTATCTCGGAAAGGATTGTTCTTAGGAAAAAGAAAATTAAGTCATTTTTATAGATAACTGTCTGGTCTAAAACTTTGTCTAAATATATATATGATTTTTCTCAGTTGTCAAATTAGCTTTTTCCTATAATTTTATTTTTCCCTATTTTTAAGACTTATAAATTCAATACCCAGGAGGCAAAATTTAACATTTTCGACACCTACCTAGCATGATA
This sequence comes from Neoceratitis asiatica, assembly GCA_030068015.2. Classification (NCBI taxonomy): domain Eukaryota; kingdom Metazoa; phylum Arthropoda; class Insecta; order Diptera; family Tephritidae; genus Neoceratitis; species Neoceratitis asiatica. Next base: position 50,646,973 of record CM061526.1, on the reverse strand, counting down.
CACTGAGAACGAACAACGTAAATGAGGCTATGTGACTGAAAACTCCTGATCGACAAGCCCAAGCCCTTCTTCAAGAGCTCCAAAAAATCGTGCTCTAAGTATTCGAATGGGATGTTCTTCTACATATATCGTACTCTCTGGATCTTGCGCCAATCGATTATAATTTTTTCCGATCCATGTCAAATCAAATGAATTCTGTTACCTTCGACAGCGTAGATGATCTCAAAAACTGGCTCAACAACTTTGGCTCCCAGCGACTAACGGCTGTTTGTAAAAAACTGAACCATATTTTGAAAAAGACAGATCATACTACAAAAGTGGTATTAAGATGTTACAGAGGGGCTAGAATGATTATGTGGCTCTTGATGAAAGGAAACTCATTTCATCTGTTAAGTTCCCAACTTTTCAGTCCATGAGTGCACATAGAAAGCTTTTAGATTTTGGTTCGTTCCCGATGAATAATCTAAGAGAGCAGAAGTACGAGTGGATGAAAAATTGATCGACTGCCTTTTTTGATTACTTGGTTTAGATGCGCGATTGCGATGAGTGCAATGATAAAACCTTAGATAGAATGTTAGATTAGTTAAGATTACACACAGATGTAGCTACTGATTCTGGGTCATATGAACGTTCAAACAAATTTGAACTGAATTAGTAGTGGTAGTAAGAATTTTTAATGATTTTTGCAGACTTTTAGAGCACTCTCCGATAACTAGTTTTGAGACTTCTTCTAATTCTCTGAAGAGCGAAGAATCCAGAAGTCTCAGTCGTGTTCTTGTTTAGGCTACAGTAACAGTGGAGGTGTTTTAACATCTCAATCACACCTGTCTGCCAACATTTCGGGCATTGTATTGTAGTAATGCTATTTTACATAGTAATTGGTTAGGCGTACAACCATTCTGTAGTTCGTTCCAGTTCACTTTAGCGGAATCCTCGTTCCCTGCTTTTGCGTATAAACTTGACAGTGTTGCAGTTCGTTAAGCCATTCCATCTCTTGAGGTCATTTTCTTATTTCTGTCTATCAAAGCATAATCCATTTGATTCGGCCTCTTTTTATCCTCAGGAGAATCAACATTCGGCTTGCATTAAAATCGCCTAGCTTATCCAGCGTTTATCCTTATCATCCTTAATTTTTCATATATCCATAACAAGTGTAATGAGATTGTGGATTAAGGGTTTTTCCTAATAAGTACATAACACATCAATTGAAAAGTCCCCGTATGCTTTTTAGTTAGCCCTAACCTTCAAAAGAGGCGTGTATAAATTTGAACGTTGTCGGATCATTAGTTTGTGAATTATAACATTTTCAGCGATGCAACACTTGTTATTGTGAAAAAATGGATAGAAAGGAATTTCCTGTTGATAAAGTATTGATTGAAAACATCAAAAAACTTCACAAAATGACTTTGAATGACCGTCACTCTGAAATTGAATGAAATAGCAGGCACTCTACAGATATCAACTGAATGTTTAAATCATATGATGAAATGAGAAAGCTCTACGCAAAGATGGTGCCACGCGAGCTCACTTTTGACCACATAACAACGAGGATTTGATAATTCGGTGCAATGTTTGGAGGTGTTTGAAGATTTTCAAGCGTAATAAACCCGAATTTTTTGCATCTATTTGTGACAATGGAAAAATATGGCTCCATAATTTCACCTCGAAGTCCAATCGACAATCATCTCAGTGCACAGCACACGATGAACCCGCTCCAAAGCGAGAAAAAACGCAGCAGTCGTCTGGTAAGGTTAAGGCGTAACTACCTTGAAAAGGGAGAAACCATCAACAACGACTACTACATAGCGTTAATAAAACGTTTGAAGGACGAAAGAAAGTGGTGTTTAACCAAGACAATGCAGCGTATCACAAGTCAGTGAAATCGACGGAAAAATTCCATGAATTGGATTTCGAATTACTTCCGCACCCCACGTATTCTCCAGATCTGGCCCCCAGCGACTATTTCCTGTTCTCAGATCTCAAAATGATGGTCGCTTGGAAAAAAATTACGTCTAATTAAGAGGTGATCGCCGAAACAGAGTCCTATTTTCAAGCAAAAGACAAATCGTACTACGAAAATGGTATCGATAAGTTAGAGGGTAGCTATAAGCAGTGCATCACCCTTAAAGTGAACTAAGTTGAAAAAAAAGAATCTTTCCAAAAAAAAAAAATGTGTTTTACTATGGTAGGCGCGCGACTTTCCAATTGACCTATTAACTGAAATTTTTTAGAATTCCTGGAATCAAAAAAGCAGGGAAAGCAGTTTGATTTAGACACGCGTTATGGGACACTAGACAGTCAAAATTTTAAAATTTGGTCATTTAGGAATGTTTAACCTTCTCGTAAGTTCTGATAATGAAACAAATAGAAATGTTTTCAGAATATTTCATCTACTATATTGTTTTTTTTTTTTTTACATTAAACAAATAATATATTATTTTAGGGATGAAATATTCCCGCTTTCATCAAAATTATATTTTTTTACATTTGTATATTCGAGCACATACCATATATACTTGTACATATGTATGTATGTATATAGTTATATTCATGAAAAAATTAAAGGGAGGAATATTTTAATTTTGTAATTATATTATAAGTGCCGTTATTTCCAATTTCATAAGTTCATCGCAAGAAAAAAGAATATATCTTTAATCGATTATAATTTAGAGTAATAACATTTGTACCGTTATTAGGCCACTAAAGCACAAACACCCGTATTTACACTGCATTTTGATGCACTTGAGGGGTGTCTATTTGTAAAATGAATGAAATAAGGTAATATTGAAACGTGTTCGAAACGGAAGTGCCTGCAAAATAAACTCCGCTTAATATTTTTTATCCGTCAAAGAAAAAAATTTAATAGCAATAACAACCTATACACATTTGACGGATGCGTTGATGGAAAACCTTGGCTTAACAAAAATAAAAAATAAAAAAAAATATTAAATAAAATTAAAAAAAGAAATTATTCGCACGTGCTTCAGTCTCTACATGCACTACGCGTATGTTTGTAGGTATGCATGTTAGTGTTTTAGGTTCACATTTATTGATCTCTCATGAAAGTTAATGTATTTACAGTTAGCACATATGTGGATATTAATAGAGATAAACTCAAAATTAATAGAGCATAAAAACAGTTGTGAATTTTTTATGAGCTCATATCTTTGTTGGTATGTACATATGTATGTAAGTAGGTGTTTGAACAATACATCCGGATTGTTTGTGGCCCATAAAGTTACACAACATCATTAGTGCTCAATAAAGTTTTGTGTGGTAAAAATTGTGAATTTTTTTGTAAAAAAAAAAAACTATTCTATCCGAGAAGTCAGATAGAAAAATTGTTAATAATAGAACTGAGGAACCAAGGTGCACTCAATGAGTAACTAAGTAGGTAGGATACTGTTATTGATACTACAGGGTTTGTTGCCAGCTGGACATGCATAGTTAAACTATAGTGAATGTAATTCAAATATTCTGCTTGGCTCCAGACCCTAACTAGATGTTCATCATGTCTGGCATCTTGAAAAATAAACGTTCTCGATTTTTAAGCTGCCTTCGACAATACGAATTTGTCCTTGCCAAACGTTTATAGCTGTATTATGTGACGTGGATTAACACTAGAAGTTCCGTCGGTATTCGGAAAGCTCCCTTTGAGCCGTTTGGTATCAAACGAGGCTTCAGATAGAGAGATTCCCTCATCGTGTGACTTCTGTAACTTAACGCTGGAGAAAATAATACGAGTTGCAGAGTTGAATATATAAGTACAAGCCACGATATCTTCCATAAAATCGTTCAAGTGCTTGAGCCGATGATATTGATATCATAGGTCTGAACGATCGCGCCGTTATTTTCGTTTTTGCCAAACTGGATAAGGAAGCGAGGTGAAAGGGTCTTGAAGTGTACGAGAACAAGAAGAAACATCTTATGTCATTGCACAAACAGTCAGTGCCATCGGGCCTAGGCTTCAACGTCACTTCTGACAGCTATTATTTTGAAGTCCCAGATAATTTCGTCTAACTAGGAACCAACAGCAACACCAATAACAATATCAGCTTTGAAATCCAAAGCAGAATCGGTCTTACCAACAGATCCGACTTTGGACTGAGTAGACAGTTTTAAAATAAATTCCCCTCCTGACGAACAAATACCAAAGTCTACAGATCGCTTTTCATTCCCGTACTGATATATGGTGGAGTAGCGTGGGCAATGACAAACACCGATGAGTTGACGTTAGAAATTGCCAAGATAAAAGTTTTGAGAACTATTTATGCGCCTTTGTTGATTGGCAAAGGCCTATACAGCAGACGATAGAAGGACGAGCTGTAGATATAAGGTTACATGGACATACTTCAATTAAGTGGAAGGTCATGTCAAGGACTCATTGCAAAGAAAATTCAGTTTTTCAAAGTTTTTTTTTAAGCGCTGAATCTGAATAAATAATGGGTTTTTAGATTTCGTAAGGTTTTCGAAATATTTCAGACTATATGCGATATCACTAACGATATTCTTTTTAATTTTTAAGAGTCTACACCAGGTTACGCAGTTGCAGTCGCGGAAAAAGTTAATTTAAAGTCAATTAAACAACGGCTTGTGGCCGATCACTTATTGTAGAGAGCTTCTCAATTTGATTTTAGTGGATATCTCATTTGGACTCACCGAGAATTTACTTGACAGGTTATAGAAAATATTAAGCAATAAACGGGCCGTATAAGAATGTGAAAGAATTCAAATTATCAACGAAATCTCTTTTGGTACTCCACAATGGAGCATCATGTCTCCTTGTTAAACCAACTATTCCAGCTGTTCGTAGTTCGAAAAAATGTAGAGATTGTGCCATACGGTTGACCTTGTCATCTTCGCGAACATATCTCCGCGAAAGCACTCCAATAGTCTATCACAGGTAACAGAGAGAGTATTTATTTGGCTAATAGACCAAGGAATTCCAGTAAACCTAAAAAAATCTGTGGTCTACCTGTAAACAAAAAAGCCTATAGTTCGTCAAATCAGATCACCCTCTTTAAGAAGTAACATTATAATACCGACCAACTAGGTCGTGGAAATTGTGCGGAAAGCAGTTGAGAAGATTTCTTGTTGGCAGCCCAGCGACCTAAGGCTATTAAATTCGTCAAAGTCCAAATTTTTGAGTGCAAGGGTGCAATGAAAAGACCATCACTGCAGAACACAATGAATTTCACTTGGGAAACGGCGCACATTGATATAAAGGGTGATTCATTTCGAGGTTCCCTACTTTTTTATAGAAAATAACACAGAAAATTTAAATTTAATGGGGAATGTTTATTGTCAACCGAAAGAACATTCGTTAGCATTTATTTTTTGAAGATTATCTCTTTCAAATCTTGGTCGCGGCTACATTTCAGATGGTTCATTCGTTGAGTCCAATTTTCGATGACTCGTTCGAGCATTTCGACTGGTAACTGGTGAATGCCACGCGTGATGTTTTGTTCCAAGGCCTGATTGTGCGCATAGACTTTAGACTTTACATATCCTCACAGGAAAAAGTCTAACGGTGTGACAACACACGATCCTGGTAGCCAATCGACCGGCTCAAAACGTGAAATTATGTGCTTACCGCAGTGTTCTCTTAATAATTCCATTGATTGATGCCATGTGTGGGAAGTGGCGCCATCTTGTTGAAACCAAATATCACGGAGATCTTGAGCTTCAATTTCAAGCATGAAATAGTCGATTATCATGGCGCGTTCTCACCGGCATCATTTTTAAAGAAATATGGACCAGTAATTCCACCTGCCCACAAACCACACCAAACCATTGTTTTTTGTGGATGAAATTGGAGCTCTTAATCTCCTCAGGCTGATCTTCGTTCCAAATGCGGCAATTTGGCTTGTTTATATATCCATTGATCCAGAAATGGGCCTCATTGCTGAACAAAATTTGACTTGCAAACGTCGGATCTTCTTGGAACTTTTCAAGAGACCGTAGAGCGAAGCGAAGTCGCTTGGGAAGGTCGAGCTGCTTCAGTTCTTGCATAAGCTATATTTTGTAGGCTTTTAATTTCAGATCTCGACGTAAAATACGCCAAGTTGTTTCATACGACGAGTTGCTGCGAATGGCTTCGCGGTCTTCGTGTGCACTCTCAGCTTCGGCCGCTACATTTTCTTCACTGCATGCTGGACGTGGTCTATTCGGTCGAATATTATCCAATAATGAATGCTGGGTCTCAAGATTGGTGATGGTGTCGCGAATAGTACGCTCAGTAGCCCTATTATGTTGACCATAAGTTGAGCGAAGCACGCGAAACACATTCTTTACAAAACGTGAATTTTCGTAATAAAGTTGAATGATTTGTAAACGTTGTTCAGGCGTAAATCTTTCCATGATGAAATGTCAAACAATACTGAACAAAAATAACATGAGAGTTTGACACGACTCACGCGTGATCTGTGAAAAAAAGGCTATTGAAAAAGTACCTCTACTTGGATTACACTTTAGAAGGTCACGAAAAGGTGGACGAACTGAACCGGACTGCCGATTTTTCAGTGCTTTCGAAGTTGTATCTTAAGTAGTGGACTCTAGGGAACAATTTAAGTTCTGGACCGTTTACAGCGTACCATTTCTGTTATTTTTTATTTATTTATGCTTGAATCAGGCTTTAATTTGTAGTATTAGCCAATCCTAAAACTTAAAATTACCAAAAATTGGACCACCCTAATGCACATACATTTTAATACTACAAATATCATTATTGCCGAAAAACCAACTATTTTTCAAACCCAAAATCACGAGCTCACTAACTCTCCATTAAAGACAAATTTGGTAGCCTAAATAGCTTATTAAAAGAGCTTATGGCTTTCGAGGGTTTATTGTAAGAAATCAACGCCATTTCCTAAATTTGAAGTCTTATTTATGTTTGTACACACGAGTATGTGTGTTACTGCCGTTAAAAAAATGAAAATCTCAAAAATTCAAAATAGATTTCCACAAATGCTGAGCTCTTGCCACATTTCGTATGGCTTGAAGGCGTTAAGAAAACATAATTCGACAATTCAACAGACAGCTCAGGCGCAACCACACATAGTACATACGACGTACCAAAATACCAACAATAAGCAATAAGCAATAATAAATAAGCAACAATAACACTAGCTCTTGGGTGTGCTTAAAAGTTGCAGGTGAAAATCATATTTTACTATTTCAGCCTTAATGGGCCATCACTGGTGCATTAATATGTACTCAAAGTGATGTGAATTACGGTAATTTTTGACTATGATAATGCGACTAACAAAAGCAACAAAAACAACAAGGACCATATAGCATTCTGTAACGGTGGCAGTAACAATAACAACAATACCACCAACATATGGTCATAACATATACCTACCTACCTACTAATACTCGTACATATGCATGTATATACTCGTATGTCCATACGGCTACTTTATGTTGCCTATAGCCTTATCTCAATTCACTATGTGGGGTTCACACGTGAGGAAATATTTTTCTTATAGACTCAACTCTCAACTCAAACAGATCGATTAATCTGGTAAAAGACATATTGAAAAAACACAGCCGGGATCAGTGTGGAATCGGAAACTCTATATGAAGCTGATCAGGGAATAACGAGCTGGAGGTTAGTAGTGAAAAGTGGGCATCTTCATCTACGATCGATATTATTTAATCATTTAGCGGATTGGTTTCAATATCTAGCTTTTCATTAAATTTCGATAGTCCTATCTATGCTGAGGACCCACAACCAGGTAAATATAACCTAAACCATATAAGTAAAAGGTGATCTATTTCGAGGTTCCCTACTTTTTATCTGCTCACCGAAGTGTTCTCTCAATAAATCCATTGATTGATGCGATGTGTGGGAAGTGGCGCCGTCCTTTTTAAACCAAATGTCGCAGAGATCACAAGCTTCAATTTCAGGCATCAAAAAGTCGGTTTTCGTGGTGCGATAACGGCCGCCATTGACGGTTACGTTCTCACCGGCATCATTTTTGAAGAAATATAGACCGATGATTCCACTGGCCCACAAACCACACCAAACCATTGCTTTTTCTGGATGAAAGGGCTGCTTTTGAATCTCTCCCAAATGCGGCAATTTTGCTTGTTTACATATCCATCGAGCCAGAAATGGGCATCATCGCTTAACAAAATTTAGCTCGAAAACGCCGGGTCTTCTTAGAACTTATCAATAGCCCATAGACCGAAGCAATGTCACTTGGGAAGGTCGAGCGACTTGAGTTCTTGCAAAATCTGTATATTTTGTTCGCTTTCAATTTAAGATCTCTAATGGCGCCGAATCGACTCTTCACGGTCTTTGTGTAGACTCCCAGCTATGGCCGATATATTTTCTTCACTGCGTGCTAAACGTGGTCTATTCGATCGAATATTTTCCATTAATGAATCCTGGGTCTCAAGATGGGTGATGGTGTTGCGAATAGCACGCGATTATGTTGACCATAAGGTGAGCGAAGCGCGTGGAACATATTCTTTACAGAGCCTGAATTTTCGTAATAAAGTTGAATGATTTGTAAACGTTTTTCAGGCGTAAATCTTTCCACGATGAAATGCCAAAGAATACTGAACAAAAATAACATGACATTTTGACACCAAACGTGTTTGATCTGTCAAAAAGGAGCTATTGAAAAAACTACCTCTACTTGGATCACCCTTTATTTTAGTTTTTTGTTAGATTGAGAATGTTGGCAGTAATGCTAAAAACCAGCTCGAGAAGTAGAATGATGAAGTTAACAACGCAATACGAGTGATCAATCATCAAATAAAGTATTCAAGGAACGTGAATATTCTAGATCATATATGTGATAAATGGTGCCGAAGTAAAAGTCAAAAGATTTCTCAACAGCCCTAAACTAGCAACGAAATAGAAAACTTTCTGCACATCCACACCGACTACGGGCTCCTGAAGGAACTAAATTCCATATCTCCGCTTGTAGGGGGAAACTATTGTACAGCGCGATAACAACTGCCAGGAACTCGCAAGAAATTATCATTACTTCGGGTCGGGCGACTTGATCTCACGAGTACGGAATGCAACATAAGGATGTTGGATCACAGAAGAGACAGCATTTTGCGAAGATCCAAGACTCTACAGAAAGATTTGTCTTGAAGATCGACATGACTAACTTCTCTTTTGGCGACATAGCAGACATGTGATCAGAGGGGAGCCTTTCAGAGCTTTAAGGAGAACTTCGAACGAAAAGTAAATCAGATATCGAAATTTTAATATTTTAGTCAACGGATGACAGCTTAAATGAATGCGGAAGTCAATCTTGACATTTTCGTTCAGGAGCAGAAAGCACCTCTGCTGGATATAGTACCGCGAAGGCGCTGCGGAAGAAAATTTTTTAATTTTCGTTCTGTCGATGGTCATCCTGAACTTTTTGCTCACGTAAAACTCCTTCGATGTAATGAAAAACTCTACGTTTTCGCACGGAAAATCTCATAATATATAAATAAAAGAAATCCCGAAAATGACTTTTAATAATCTCCAAGTGGACCGTGTGAAACCGCTATTAACAAGCTCTACTAAGCTAAATACCATATGAATATGTTATGTGGCAGTTAGGCGAAATCGGTAGCAACAATAGTGCTGCAGACAAATCAACAAATAGCAGTAATAACAACAACGATAGCCTTAGCCATCACAACAAATAACCCTGATAAATGTGGCATTCAATATGCACGATTTTTCCATCATCGACGGCGATCTATCAAAATGGTGATGCTTGGTAGTGCTGTTGGCGCCGTAGGGTGTGTACATCACCTCCCCAGCCCAGTTGGACGACCATCAACATAGAAGTTGTATATGTGTTTGTGTGTGTGTGTGTACTTGCAACACTAGTTCAACACCAATAACGGCTTTAGATAGATAGAATGTCGTCTACAAAATTGCCAGCAAATGCAACTTATTCCTGACTGAATGGATGGAGTCGGCACGCCGAGCGTAGCGGGTTGGCCTGGTAGTTACTTGGCTTGTACGCTTATTTGGTAGGCACATAGTGGTCGGTACGTCGGTCGGTGACGGTAGCTGTATGAGATACTTGGTTTATTTGACTACCTGACTACACTGATAGCAGCGGCAAAGGCCACGCATGAAAGGCTGATTCGATAATGCACACACATACACACACACACTGCCATGCACAGTTTTCTCAATGAACGTGCATTTGAGGCCCATTTATGTATAGCATTTCATATGAATAAATATTGCTGCCATATGCTTACATACATATGTACATATATACGAGTTTGTATGTATGTGAAGCTAGACTCTTTAGCACAACAGTTGCCAACGGCACTTCATGTCGCCGATATGCAGCTAATGAATTGTAGTGCTGTTGACCGCTTCTCGCTACTCTCATATAGCAAATATGAAGGAGATTTGAGTGCAATCATGGTGCTACATCTCAAGTGGATGCATTAGATACTATGCTAATATATCACACAACCAACAGAGTGAATGAAGGCGTAAGTACGCACATATATATGTATGGGTTAGCATACATAAATCTGTGGCAAGAATATATGAAAAAAAAAATTGAAAAAATAATAATAAATAAAAATAAAAAGAAATAAAAAAACTGAAAAATATAAAGAAAAAAAAATTCATATAAAAAAATTAAATAAAAACAAAAAAATAAAAAATTAAATATAAAAAAACTAACAAATAAATTTTATAACAATTTATGAAAAAAATATTGAATAAGTAAAAAATAATAATAATTTAAGTAAACCAAAAAAATAAAAATAAAAATAAAAAAAAATTAATTAAATAAATTAAAAACAAGTGCTGTGCTGCCTTAGGCCATGCCGAAACCTTATAACTTTCATGAATCTATAAAATTTATTGCAAGATGTAAAATTCTATTTCGATGATTTTCTGCGTTAATATTTATTTAAATTTAAATTGGTAGCATACCAAGTTTCACACTATAAGATGCTTTTTTGTCGGATATTTAGCCAAAAGCCTCATATTTGAACAAATCGGTTGTATGGAGGCTATAGGATAAAGCCGTCCGTTTGTAGAATATTAAATTTTGCAATACTTTATGGCGGATTTTTGACCCACAGCCTGATATCAGAGCAAGTTTGTTGAAAGGGAGCTATATGATATAGTCTACCGATCCGGCTGGTTCCGCTAAGTGATCAAAACATTTCTAAAATACACCCGCATACTAAATTTCGATGAAATATCTCAAGAACTGAGAAACTGCTTTACGCTGAAACAGACGGACAGACAGACGTGGCTAAATAAACTCAAGTTAAAAAACCGAGGTTGAAAAAATTCCATTTCATGTATATGATATACCCTTCATTCATTCATTCAAAGATAAATTTAAATTAAAAAATTAAATTTAAAAAAATTATAAAATTAAAATGAAAAAAAAAATTAAAATTAAAATAATAAATTTAAAAAAATAAAATAATTCATGGCTTATCGACGTGCTCCATTTGTCTAATTCAATCCCCATATAATACTTTTTCTAGAGAAAATTATGCAATATTGGGGCGCTCGAATAAAATTGTCAATATCTGGAACTACTCAATACATGAGGGACATAACCACCTGCAATGGAATCTTTCTAGGCGATTCACTGAGTCCACTCTGGTTCATCAGCAGCATGACTCCTCTCAGTCATATTCTGTGGAATACAGTCTACGGCTGAAACGTGTGGTGAAACAAGGCCAGGCTGGAAGTTACCAATTGAGTTATCTCTTCTATGTAGATGATCTGAAGATTTATGCCAGCAAGCCAAACCATCTTGAAAAGCTTTTGGAATGTATTGCCGCTTTTTCCAATGACAATAAAATGCCTGTTGGTTTTGAGAAATGCCGTAAAATAACTATCTTTAAAGGAAAGGTGTTTACCCGAAACACTCCCATTGAACATGTAGGCATCGGCATAAAAGAAGTGGAACCAAATGAGACTTACAAGTATCTTGGAGTTATGCAGAGCAATTGTGTAGAAATTACGCATATGTGGAAAAAACTGGCGGTGGAGTTTAGAAGACAGTTTCCTGCTATATGCAAAACTCCATTAATTGGAAGAAACCAGACACTTGCCATAAATTCGCTTGCTATACTCGTGGTATCGTACAGTTTTGGAGTTATAAAATTACCATTAACCGAGCTGGAAAATATGCAGCGGATAATACGTACAGTCCAAATAAAAAGCTCAATATCCCAAGGCTTCGGTTCTTCGAACGACGTTGACCAGGAAGGAAGGTGGAAGGGGCCAGATTAACATCGGAGCGTTGAATGACAAACTAATTTTAAATCTCAGAGCTCATTTCCATTAAAAGTCATCGCAGTCTGAAATTCATCAGGCTGTAGAATCCGCTGATGATAACTATACTTCACTGCAAATGAACCAACCTTATGAAAGCAGAAACGCGTTATCAACCGATGAAAGACTACATAAATGGTATATAAAGGTAGTTCAAGGCGTATATCGGAAAGATTTTCTGTGTCCGCATGTCGACCAAAAATTGGCGCACTTATGGCACAAACAGAGCAACATTCGCCGAAACAGAGCAACATTCGCCGAAACAGAAGGAACAAAGCAAGACGGAGTCGTTCCCACTAGAAGTTATGTGAAGTATGGAATTCGAGATGTCAATATCCCTGCAAACAGATGTCGTAGACAGAAACGAGCGAGATTTAGGCCGTGGCTTGCTGGATTTGTTATGCTTGCTAATTTGATGTATCTTAAGCAACATAATGACATCGGGAAAATAATTCACTTGCAACTAGCCCAGAAGTACAACTTGTATCAAAATAAAACACCGTACTAAAGAAATATTCCGGAACTAGTGCACGGAGATGCCGGCATGCTTCTACATTAGAATCGAACTGTTTTAACGAATGCCACGAGAGACTGCAATAGGCCAGATGTACATATTCGTTGTTTGACAAGACTTGTAAGAGAGCATTTCTAATTGTTATTTTGCGGTTCCTCTCAACAAAAACGGGTAGAAACAATATACGGAAAAAATCCAAGTACTCTGACTTAGGCATTGAAGTGAAGCGTCAATTGAAGTTATGAAAAGTGGGTCTACTCCGAAATATCGTATCTACGCACGGCCTGGTGTACTATATTAATCTTAAGGAAAACATACGAAGGCTCCAGTTGGCAGATCACATCATCTTCGACATGCAGAAAACAGCTTTATTGAATTAATGTCCTTTTTTTTTTAGAAATTTTTCGCAATAAACGTTTATAATACCATATTCAAAGTTATTTATTATATACTTCTAAGCATATTTACATATTTATAATAAATGAAAAGTACATTATTGGCCTGCAGCTGACGCCAACAAATGAAATTTCCTCCCTAACAGAATTCAATAAATGTGAAATAAAATAAAATATATAAAAAATTAAATTAAATTAAAATTTTAAAAAATAATTAAATTAAATTAAATAAAAATTATAAAATAAAATAAATAATAGAAAATAAAATATAAAAAAATTAAATAAAATGAAATAAAATAAAATAAAATAAATAATAGAAAATAAAATATAAAAAAATTAAATAAAATGAAATAAAATAAAATAAATTGAAATGTAAAAAAAAATTATTAAATTAAATTAAATTAAAAATTATAAAATAAAATAAAATATATAAAATTAAATAAGATAAAATGAAATACAAATAAATTAAATAAAATGAAATAAAATAAAATAAGTCAATAAAAAAGATTTAAAAAATAACATATATAAAATAGCAACATAAAATAGCAATTCTGAAATCGTACGAGCGACAACAGAGAAATATGTAATACAAGTGAAAGGACGCATCTTAATGGCTTTAACCTATTCAAAGTTATGGAAACCATTGCTATCCCAGTTCTAACATACACATTTGGAACAACAAAATGGTCTGTCATAGACCTAGAAAACGCCAAAAAGACAACAAGGACATCACATGCTAAATTCGGACTACATTATCCGAAATCAGTCGTAGAACGTGTTTTTATTTACCATAAAGAAAAGGAGGGCAGTAAGTGGTAGACGTCAAGCATCTACACCAATCGATCAACCAGAAATAGACACAACTGCATCCAACAATTGGCTAAGCAGATCAGGAATCTCTGCTGAAACCGAAGTTTTTATATGCCCTATACAGGCCCAAGTGATTGCAACTGAAAATTATAAAAAATATATTATTCGTGCGGCCATTGGAAATGATCTATGTCGACGATGTCAAAAACTAACTGAAACAACGATTCACCACATTACAGGTGCATGTGCTCCAGCTAGCAGCTACCGAATATCTGTCAAGACACAACCATGTCGCTGAAATTGTGCATCAATGTTTAGCCCTCAGACATGGATTAATTACGGGGGAAAAACAATTAAAAAAAAAAGAAAATGAAATAAAATTTATCATAAACGTACGTGGTGGGAAATTGGTGTTTTTCTTAACATTTTATTATTAAATTGTCTCTTTATCCTTTTACAAGTAATTTATTTGACTTCGCTTAAGTTGTTTCTTTCGCTAATCTCTCAGATTATTATGACCAAAAATGGTTAAATAAGTTTACATATGATTATCTCTGCAACTCACTTGAGCTTACTTGGTCCACCGATTACCTTTTTAAATGTCATCTTTCATCGATCTACCTTAACATGTAGACCTGTGAACCAATGCATTGATTAGCTATTCACAATGTACGTCAACCCGAAAACGGTTGGCTTTAAAGTGAGCACTCACTAAGGAGGTGAGCGAGTTCGTCGATAGCTTAAGCCTCCCAGCCACACTGCCACACAGCCAATAAGTGCGAGTGGCAGCTGCATTTGTAATGTGAAAATACAGCGAGAAATTTCAGCATTCAACACCAGTCAGCAGTCATTACCATCATTAATGTCTGTGCAACGATATCATTTTCATGTCAAAAATGGGCGACGGACCGGACGTCAAAACTTCTCAGAAACGCATTAGCGCTGTTACAAATATGGTCTAATAATTCATGCCGCATAATGTAATTACGTGGCAATGTGACAATGTGGCAGCTGTAGTCTTCGGCAGCAAGTTTCACTGAGAACAACAACAACAGCGTCCATACGGAACAGTAGGTTGGAGTAGCTTGGAGCTCAAACGACCCTATGAAGTGTTTGTTGGACTACGAAACATTTGGTGCATCCGCAGATGTGTGAGACACACACACACACACACACACATACACACAGAAGCGCTCACGAATATCTAGAGTTCATTTCGCGGGTATGTAGTATCAACATCTTAGAAGAAATAGTTTCGCAATGATTTTTTCCCGCTTACGAGCAAAGCTTGTTGAATTTTTTTAACCATACTCCTTGTTGTTGTTATTGCTGTGAATGTTTTTGTTTTCATTACTCGCGTATTTGTATTTATGTATGAACATCTGGCAGCAACAGCGCCACTAATATGATTGATATCTCACAGTGCCAGTCAGTCAGCGTGTTGTGACGACAAGCGAGTCAGCCGTTGGCAAGGAGACAACCGCTGCCGCTGCTAGATCTCGGAAGACGCTGCATTAAAAACACGCCGGCGATCGTCGAATTAATGTGCATGCATGTGTGCGTGTGTGTGTGTGTGTGTGGTGGAAAAATGGAGCACATGTCTAAAATGACGATGATGAAACGTCCGATTCCCGGAATGAATTGACTGTGGCATTGTTGGAATCAGCCGCTTCGACGAGCGTAGTCCAAATATTAGTCGCAGCCAAGTGTAACCGCAATAATATGGGGAGCTTTAGGTTTTCCGCTTCAGCTCGAGCTGTGCAGCCGCCCCACACATGCACAGTTCCAAGCTTTGTTTTGTACTCATTGTGAGTTTTTTCGTTTTTGCTAATTCTTTTTTTTTCCATTTATTTGCTATTTAAACGCCTCGTCCGTCAGCCGCTATCACAAATCTCCGCCAGCATGTGCAATGGTTAGCTGGTTGTTTGGTTGGTCGTTCGCTGGTAGTCACAGTTTGATTATATTCAGGCTGCGATGCCATGCCATTGCCTAAATTGGAAATACTAAGAAATTAATGCAGCTCGCGCCAGTTCACTTCTCCGTAATAGCTGTGCTTAGAAGCGAACTTCTTCAAAGCTTTTAGTATCAATCAATTTCTTTGTTTTTATTTTCATTCCTTTTTGTCGTTTGTTGCTTTGCCGTGGAGTGAGAACTGGTAGACTCTGTTTTCGTTTTTAATTCACACAAATTGTTCAAACTTGTGTGTAAAAAGCACATTTTGAATTGTGTCCAAGAATGCGAGATCTCAAAAACATATCTTCAAAGGTATTGTATAGAATAATTGGCTTCAAAAAAAAAAAAAAAATAAATCTTGTCTTCTGAAACATCTTTAGAATATTTACATATCTCAATAATAGCGCGCCACTCGTTTCTTCTCTTTGCTGTTTGGCGCCAGTTGGAAATATCAAGTAATACCAGGTCGCTCTCCACCTGATCCTTCCAACGGAGTGGAGGTCTTCTTCTTCCTCTGCTTCCACCAGCGGCTACTCCATCGAATATTTTCAAAGCTGGAGCGGTTCCATCCATTCGGACGACATAATCTAGCCAGCGTAGCCGCTGTCTCTTGATTCGCTGAACTATATTAATGTCGTCATACAGCTCATCGTTCCATCGTCTTCCACAAACTTTTCTCTCGAACCCTCTCCTAATGAAGACTCATAGGATGTAGACATCGTTCAGGCTTCTTCACCATATGTCAGGACGGGAATGATGAGCGACTTGTAGAGTTGTTGTTAATGCTGGTTCCCAGATAGACGAAATTATCTACGACTTCGAAGTTGTAACTGTCAACAGTGACGTGAGAGCCAAGTCGCGAGTGCGATTTCTGTTTATTTGATGACAGGAGATATTTCGTCTTGCCCTCGTTCAATACCAGACCCATTTTCTTCGCTTCTTTGTCTAATCTGGAGAACGCAGAACTTACGGCGTGGTTGCTATAGCCAATTATATCAATATCATCGGCATACGCCAACAAGGCTACACTCTTGTAGAAGATTGTACCTGAACTGTTTATCTCCGGAGCTCGTTTTATTTTCTTCAGCATCAAATTGAAGAAACGATAAAGAGTGTCCTTGTCTGAAACCCCGTTTGGTATCGAACGGCTCGGAGAGGTCCTTCCCAATTCTGACTGCGCTTTTGGTATTATCCAGGATCAGTTTACAAAGCCGTATGAGTTTTATGGGGATATCAAATTCAGACATAGCGGCGTAGAGGCATTTCCTTATCGTGCTGTCGAAGGCAGCTTTAAAATCGATAAAAAGGTGGTGTGTATCGATTCTTTTCTTGCGGGTCTTCTCCAAGATTTGTCGCATGGTAAATATCTGGTCAATGGTGGATTTGCCAGGTCTAGAGCCATACTGATAAAGTCCGATCAGTTTGTTGACGGTGGGATTTAGTCTTTAACACTATACGCTAGATAGGACCTTATATGCGATATTAAGGAGACTTATCCCACGATAATTGGCGCAGACCGTGGGGTCTCTTTTTTTTGGATTGGGCAGTGCACACTTAGGTTCCATTCTTCAGGTTTGATATCGTCCGACCTTGTCAGCCGCCGTATTTGAATAGTTCTGCCGGTAAGCCATCGGCTCCCACTGCTTTGTTATTTTTTAAGATAGCAATAGCTATTCGAACTTCTTCATAGTCGGGTGAAGGCACTTCTATACCATTGTCATCGATTGGGGTTTCGGGTTCGTCATCTCCGGAGTTTTCACTTTCACTGCCATTGAGCAGGTTGGAGAAGTGTTCCCTCCATACACTATTTATGCTCTGGACATCTATCACCAGATTACCTCCATGGTCCCTACACGAGTTTGCTCACGTCTTGAAACCTTCTGGAAGTCGCAGCATCTTCTCATAGAATTTTCGAGCATTACCCTTGTCGGCCAGCTTCTCAAGCTCTTCATACTCGCACATTTCGGCCTCTTCATTTTTTCGTCTGCAAATGCGTCTCGTTTCCCTCTTCATCTCTCGGTATATATCCCACCACGCACGTGTTGTAGTCGATCGTAAGGTTGCGAGTTAGGCAGTTTGCTTTCTCTCCACTGCAGTTCGACATTCCTCATCGTACCAGCTGTTTTTCTGGTATTATTAAAAACCAATTGTTTCCGAAGCAGCGGTACGCAAGGAATTTGCTATTTCGCTCCACAGCTCCCTTATATCGAGTCGCTGATGAGTGCGCTAAGAGAGTAGGTGTGTAAGCCGAGTAGAAAATCTGCTGGCTGTCTGCTGTGATTGCAGCTTTTCGAGGTCAACCCTTCCTTGTGTTTGTTGACTGGCGTTCTTTGCCACACAGAGACGGGTGCGTATTTTTGCTACTACAATATGAATATATACATATATATAGAATATATTCACGTTCTTTCAGTTTGGAGTGTACGTCCGATATTTGCCAACAAATGGAGTGACATACAGTTTATTCTAAGCCGTCTCTGAACCGTTCATGATATTTTATGAGGAGCTTTTGATTTATGTCAGAAATACACCCGATGAAGTTGACATTCCCTACCATGGGACGACCGCAATTAGAAAAATTAATGTTTTGTAATGGGGGATGGTAGTGCACACTGCTAACAATTCGACTATTACTTTAAGGTTAATAAAGGGTGTTTTTTATAGAGGTATAGAACTTTAAGTTGGCATTACTTTTCAAGATGTCGACCGATTTAACAGCTCTCAAGTGATTTATTCTCAGTTTGGTTTGACAATTCATCACGCCTGAACAACGCTTGCAAATAGTGCAATTTTATTTCGAAAATAATGGTTCTGTGCGGAAAACGTATCGCGCACTACGTCCATTAGCGATGAAGCGCACTTCTGGTTGAATGGCTACGTCAACAAACAAAACTGCCGCATTTGGAGTGAAGGTAATCCTCAAGTGTATGTTGAAACACCGTTACATCCAGAAAAACTGACTGTTTGGTGCGCTTTATGGGCTGGTGGAATCATTGGTCCCTACTTTTTCAAAAACGATGGTGGCCAGAACGTTACAGTCAATGGTGATCGGTATAGAGCCATGACTACTAACTTTTTCATTCCTGAATTGAATAACCATGATGTCCAGGAGATGTGGTTTCAACAAGACGGCGCAACATATCACACAGCTCGTGCCACAATAGATTTATTGAAAGACACGATTGGTGACCGCCTAATTTCATGTTTTGGACCTGTGAATTGGCCTCCAAGATCTTGTGATTTAACACCGCTTGACCATTTGGAAGACAACATTCGCCGTGTTATTGCCGATATACGGCCACAAATGTTGGAAAAAGTCATCGAAAATTGGACGCCCAGATTGGACTACATCCGCGCCAGCGGTGACGGTCGTATGCCATAAATCATATTTAAAACGTAATGCCACAAGATTATCTTTCGGATAAATAAAATTTATGTCAATCGAATAATCCATCGTTGTTTTATTGCAACTTAAAGTTCTATACCTCTATAAAAAAACACCCTTTATAATAGGAACTCTTCTTTTCCTTCTGAGGAAAAAAAACTTTCGGGACTAAAGGCAAAGCTGGATTCGCTTGAAATTTAGTATGTTTTCAGCTTTTTTGCTTATATTAACATATAAAATAGTTACAGTGTTGTTGCATTCATAGCAGTAGGTAAATATTCTTATAAAGAGTTATCCATTAAGTTGTTTCGAAAGTACAGGGCTGTATTTTGACATCTGTCAAACTTTACTGTCAAACCAACCATGTTTTGTTTTAGATAAAAGTCAGTCATTTATGAAATTAACCGCACAACGCGTTTTAACTGTTGAAACCTACTAAGGAAAAAGTAATTAAAATGTGGCCACGAAGAGCAGATTGTGGTGCATATAATCGTTCAACTACTTAAGCAATTGGTAAAGTTTTAAATAAATTTTAAGAGACTGGATCGGTTACAGATATTGTAAGGCCTGTTTGGCATCGTTTTCTTCGTTCCACCTCAAATGCTGCTGTAGGTGAAAGTATAGATGATGACCCGAATAAGTCATTTCTCGAAGTTTTCAAAAGCTGGGACATTGCGGCGTATTTTGCATATGGACTTACACCTAGCTCCATATATAGCACAACTCACACAACAACTGAAGCCAGTTGACCATTAACAACGCTTTAGTTAGCAACAATATTTTCATCAGCGACGAGGCACTTTTATTACTCAGTGGATACGTAAATAAGCGAAATTAACGAAT
Organism: Neoceratitis asiatica; assembly: GCA_030068015.2. Taxonomy (NCBI): domain Eukaryota; kingdom Metazoa; phylum Arthropoda; class Insecta; order Diptera; family Tephritidae; genus Neoceratitis; species Neoceratitis asiatica. Next base: position 50,626,778 of record CM061526.1, on the reverse strand, counting down.
TCTCCGAGAACAACAAAAATTTATTGCCTGGGGCGCCCCTTGGTCCGGAGATGTGATTGGAACTTACTTTTTTGAAATGGATAACGGCGAGACTGTCACTGTCAATTTAGAGCGTTATGATCGTATGATAACCGACTTTTTTTTTGGCTTTATGCTAATAAAGCTTTAACTCTTGAGCATGCTCTAATGTTTCACAAATATTGTCAAGGTTCAAATTTTATCATAAAAAACGAATTTCATGAGAAAGGCTTAATTTATTTTAGGGATGCCACCTATTGCCAATGCCAATTTAAAAAGAAATTGGTACATACATAGATATATATTTCGCAATGCTTTAGTAATAAAGCAGGCAATGTAAAATTCGTAGAATTACAGTCTTACATCTACAAAGGCATGAAATGCAGCTGCGTCCCAGGAATTTTGCTCACAGCTCATTTCATGCACACACTTGTCTATGTTGTAGCGAAAGCCAGTTGCGTTTGTAACGATCTTTTTAATTCATACAACTGATATTCAGTAATAGTTTGATACAAGTTTTAGTGAGTTTTTGTGTTTAACGTTATCAGCATACTAAATTCAGTTAAATGGGCCGCATGATCGAACGGCTAGAATTGGTCATAAACCATTTCAAAAATGGAAAATAGCAGATTAAAATTATCATTTTAGCTAATTTAAGTAGTGTGACAGTGAAAAATATAATTGAGCGTTTCTTATATGAAAATCGCATACAAAATTAAGGCCGAAATGCACCAAATAAATTCTCAATGAACGTGACGAACGTTTAATTGTACGAAACATTAAGAAAATCCCAGGCTATCAGCTCCAAAATTAAACACAGAGATTCAAGAGGAATTAGGTAAATCATTTTTTGCTGAAACTATTCGTCGAGTACTACGTGAGCACGCCATTCAGTAACAAAAAAAAAGCTAAACCGAGTTGCCTTTGCCAAAGAGATGGAAACCAAGGATTTTGACTTCTCGAACACAGTAATTTTTGCTGACGAATCGAAGTTCAACCTTTTTGGATCAGATAGATTGGCTTACGTGTGGCGGAAACCCAATACTGAGCTTCATAGATGTAACATCAGGCCAACTGTTAAACATGGTGGGGACAGTGTTATGGTATGGGCATATATGTCTGCCGCCGACGTCGGAAATTCGGTCCATGTTGAGGGTATTATACAGTGGCGGAAAAAAGTCTACAAACACTCCCTGTTTCCCTTGAATTGAAAGTCCCAAAGGTTTTTTGGAAAATTTAATGATACAGTTTATTTCAACTATTTCCCCTTATAATAAAAAACCAACAAAAATAACTTTTTAACATGAAACAGTAAATATATGACAAAAAAAGGCGTAAATCCAACAATGACAAAAGCATACATACAGTTCATACATAACTTATTTTAGCGCAAAAACTTTGGTTAATATCTGGTAACCTAATATTTTTAGTGTTTAGTTGGTCCACCGTTCGCGTCAGTAAGAGCTTGAAGCCGTCGTGGCATCGAAGCTACGAAATTTGTCAATTCTGAGGGAGTAATACCGTCCCAAGCTTTAATAATGCTGAGCTGGAAATCTGATTTTTTTCAAATTTTTCGCTCAAAAATCTCCCAGCCATGTTCAATAGCATTCAACTCTGGTCTTTGAGGGGGTGTGCGACCAATCCTTAACATTATGGACCGTGTGCTTTCGATCGTTATAATGTTCAAAGATCCAGCCTGAGCCAAGCTCCTAACTGTCCACCAAAGGCTTCAGAATAGCTTCCAACAATGTCTTATATTTCAACCGATCCATATTACCCTCAATAAAAACAAGGCTTCCAACTACAGATGTCGCAACCGCTCCTCAAACTATTACGTTGCCGCCACCATACCTCATTGTTGGTACTATATTTTTGGAGTTAATTGCAGTGTTTTCTTTTCTCCAAATTTTTGCTCTTCCATCGCTGCCGAATATATTGAACTTCGTCTGTAAACAAGACTTTTTGCTAAAAAGTCATTCCCTTGTCTAAATGTTCTTAAGCGAACTCCAAGCGAAGTTTACGATTTTTTTTTCAGATATAAGATGCTTTTTACGTTGCGTTCCACTGTGGAAGCCGTTATCGTTCAGAGCTCTTCAAATTTTTATTGGATGGACACACTAACTTGATAAGCTTGCGATATTTTCGGCTAATTTTGGAGTAGTAACTTTAGAATCATCATTCATTTCCTTCAGAATAAAACTGATGTCTCTTCGAATTAGGTTCTTCGAGCGGCCAACACGCGGATTTTTTCAGTGGATCAATTTTTTTAAAAGTTTTTTACCTGTACCTTTCGTGGACTTGAGTTTAAAATTTTTGAAAAATCACCATACGATTTCTTCGCTTTTCTGTGCTGAATAACCAAGATTCTTACGTCAGTGGATATTTCTTTTCGCGGAGCCATTGGTGATGCTAATGTATTTAAACCACAGTTAAATTCAATACTAGCAAATTAAAAAACATAATTTTAAAAAAAGTAATAAGAAAAGGCCATAAAAATACAGCATATCGACATAACTGTATGTAGACTTTTGTCAAGGATATTTTTGCGTTTTTTCACCAAAATTGTTTTATTTTATGTTAGAGAATGGATTTGTTTTAATACACGGGATTAGAAAAGGATTTAAAATATATAAAACTGTATACCTACATTTTTCAGCAACGATCCTAAACAAACGTCGGCAATAATGCAAACGTGGTTACTATGGAATAACGTGGAATTGTGCACATATAATGAATCCACTGGTCCAGTCATCCGACACGACCACGATCGAGAATTTTTGATCTTTATTAGAAAATAACATCCGTAAACACCGCAAAAGTCATATGAAACATTAAAAAAGTGCAAGTTCAGAAGGGTGTAACAAAATCGGAACAGAAATTCAAAAAAACTAAAAGCTAAAGTCGTTTCTTAATAATTAAAGAATAATAAGTGGATTATATTTTTTAAACTACACATTCATATCAATAACTGGGAGTTTGAACTATTTCAATATGTGTTTCAATATATAGCATTTCAAATTTTATAATTGATCTTGCATGAATTTAGCTGTGTGGTTGGTTATCTAAGATTTTTATTTTTATTTTTATTTGTTGTAGTCAAACACACCGGTGTTCGAATGGTTTTAATATAATTTTATTTATAGGCCTGCAAAAGAACGTTACGTAGAATAACATGGTAAACAGCAACACAAAAGAAAAGAAACTTGAGTTAATTTAACCGGTGTGAGTTGAAATCACTTAAGCAGTACCCGATTTGACTAATAGCAATAGTAGTGGGAACTCAACATTCAGATTCAGCAAACGGGTCAATACCTACAAGCGGAACAAGTGGGAAGAGCACCTAAGGTCCTGCAATCTCTCCTTTGTGGTAACCAAGTTCTGAGCTACAGTCAAATAGCTGTCTAATCCGACAAGACGTGGTAATCGAGTGGAAATTTCATTCTGTGATCACGCCTCGTCGGACCTGAAGAGGTGCACGAGCTAATTTAGCCGATTATTTACACTGCACCCTTCGATTGACAGAACGAAATGACGAGTAACTCGCCGTCTATGAAAACTGCCAAACACCAGCGCGACGCTTGATTTCTCCAGGGAAGAGGTTCGGGGGTTATCGGGAAGGCGGAAGCCTCCAAATCCATCGGCCACGACGGAATAAGCCTGCTGATGTTAAAACACTTCGGCCCAGCGAGAGCAAATTATCTCACCAAGGTTCTGAACTTGTCTTTGACCGCTCTAATTATACCCGCTACGTGGAAACTAGGTAGAGTGGTCCCGCTACTAAAACCGGGGGAATATGCAAACAAAGGAAAGTCTTATCTACCGACATCTCTCCTTTCCCCACTAGCGAAGACAATTGAGGTCTTACTGCTCCTGTCTCTTACATACCATCTGTGCTCAGCTACACATCAGCATGACTTCCAGAAAGTGTACATCACCACATCACCGCTGATGGCGGCGGAGCACTACTTGCACAATGAGACATCTGTGCTCCCAGTTAAGGACCATAATGTTATGCTGCGTAAGCAATATCTGAGAGATCCGCGTAACCCTGACACAATTAAGATCTGGATATTGTAGTAGGATTAACTCTTACCTATCCAGACTCGACCCTAACACACCCAACACATGTCGCGCATACAACGAATCTCCACGCATGACACTTTGCATGCCCACTTAACTCGACTTATCTAACACCCCTCTCCCTGTAGTCCGAATCCGTCGAAACAGCACGTTTTCTGGGCCTCCCGTTAGATGACCTCGATGAATAAAACCAGACTTGCCTGACCCTAGACGGGGTTGGCGCATCCGCTACAACAACAACAACAACATTTAATATTATTGCAAATTATAACAAATGGTAATATTGTGAATGGCCACTGGAAAAACGTCCAACAGTTGGGCAATTTCAGACAAACTTCAAAATTCAGTGACACATAAAAATGGAACAGCTTATTGAAAAAAGTCAAAAAAACATGCATTATGTTTCAGAATAATTATTATTTTTTTAACTAAATACATTTATTTACCAACGATTTTTTGGAATAATTACCGAGGACGAGATTAATTAACGAGGACAAGGTACGAGAACTGATCTCTAATGTATACTTCATACATATGTACATAAAGGGTGTTTTTTTATAGAGGTATAGAACTTTAAGTTGGCATTAGTTTTCAAGATGACGACCGATTTAACAGCCGTCAAGTGATTTATTCTCAGTTTGGTTTGGCAATTCATCGTGAATAGACTCACGCCTGAACAACGCTTGCAAATAGTGCAATTTTATTTCGAAAATAATGGTTCTGTGCGGAAAACTTATCGCGCACTACGTCCATTTTATCACTTCTAGCACTTCTATGTTGAAACATCGTTACATCCAGAAAAACTGACTGTTTGGTGCGCTTTATGGGCTGGTGGAATCATTGGTCCCTACTTTTTCAAAAACGATGGTGGCCAGAACGTTACAGTCAATGGTGATCGGTGTAGAGCCATGATTACTAACTTTTTCATTCCTGAATTGAATAACCATGATGTCCAGTAGATGTGGTTTCAACAAGACGGCGCAACATGTCACACAGCTCGTGCCACAATAGATTTATTGAAAGACACGTTTGGTGACCGCCTAATTTCACGTTTTGGACCTGTGAATTGGCCTCCAAGATCTTGTGATTTAACACCGCTAGACTACTTTCTGTGAAGCTATGTAAAGTCATTGGTCTATGCGGATAAGCCACAAACGCTTGACCATTTGGAAGACAACATTCGCCGTGTTATTGCCGATATACGGCCACAAATGTTGGAAAAAGTCATCGAAAATTGGACCTCCAGATTGGACTACATCCGCGCCAGCCGTGGCGGTCATATGCCAGAAATCATATCTAAAATGTAATGCCACAAGATTATCTTTCGGATAAATAAAATTCATGTTAATCGAATAATCCATCGTTGTTTTATTACAACTTAACGTTCTATACCTCTATAAAAAACACCCTTTATAATTTCAATTTTTTCTTGCATTTTAAATTTTTTACAATCACATTAGCAGCTTAGTATTATAAAGCGGGAATTTGAGTTATTATAATAAATTTAATAAACACATACATATGTATATTAAATACAAAATATTAAACGAAATACTAGAAAATACTTCATTCCCTACAAGTCCTCTGTTCAATGACCTTACATTCGCAATGTATTTAAAAGACTGAACTCGTAACTCAGCCTTTGCATTGCGTGGCAAAATGACCACGCCAAAAGTTACGACAGCAGGGAAACAGTAGCTGAGCAGTTGTTGTTGTCGTTGTTGTTGTAGTTTAGCTTGTTGGTCAGTAGTTTTGCGGCGCCGTAAAGTAGCAGCGTGACCGAATCAGATAAGAAATTTGACACATTTTCACCATATATTTTGACATTTGACATTCGGGATTAGATGTACAAATGCATATACTATATATTGTACTATATGTACATATGTATGTGTGTGCGAGTATTTGAGTAAGGTTATATAAAGTAGTGAAGCACACACGCTTTTGGTGAAATGAAAGTGGTAAAGGTGACTGACTGGCTGGGGCTGGGGCGTGTTTGCGTGGAAGTGCTCTAAAGTGCGTGTCACATGCCGCTGTCATACATACTTTCTCATATACATATGCATATACATACATACATACTTGGTAATGGTGCGATAAGTGACTACTAAACTCTAGCAGATGTTGGGCGCATACTAATAATGCAAGAATCATGCACACTTGAAAACATATCGTGGTGTGAGCGCATACCAGGGCGATCGATATCAGCAAAAGCCCGTTTTTTTTGTGTTAGAAAAATGTGCCTTTGACTCTAAGCTCTTGTGTGTTAAGGCATGTATGTATGTATGTGTGTAACTTGAAATACAATTTTACTAAAGTGTTTAAATTTAAGTACGTGAGGTCATTGCATGAATTAATGACGTGATATCTAGCGCTCTGTGGTAAGTTCAGCATAACTGTGCAGTCTTAAAGCTGTCCGTTTTCGGGTCGGATGAGATTGGAATGATTTTGAGCGCAGGCTGTTTCAAAGCAGCGAAGAAATCCTTCATGGAGACAATTTAATGTGATTAAGGACACATTCGAAGATTAAGGACATTTAGAAGCGTTATCAGTTCTGGTACTTATTAGTCAACTTGTACCTTGTATTTCGTCCACTCTAAAAACAGACAATGAGAAAGTGATTATCTCTTTGTAATAAAGGGAGATCCATTTCGAGGTTCCCTACTTTTTTAAAGAAAAAAACACAGAAAGTTCATATTTAATGGGGAATGTTTATTGTTCATTCGGAAGAGCATCATTTTTGAAGAAATATGGACCGATGATTCCACCCTCCCACAAACCACACCAAACCGTTCCTTTTTCTGGATGAAATGGCAGCTTTTGAATGTCTTTAGGTTGCTCTTTGTCACAAATGTTGTTATTTTGCTTGTTTACATATCCATCGAGCCAGAAATGACCCTCATCGCTGAACAAAATTTGGTTCGAAAACGTCGGATCTTCTTCGAACTTTTCAAGAGCCCATAGAGCGAAGCGATGTCGCTTGGGAAGGTCGAGCGGCTTCAGTTCTTGCACAAGTTGTATTTTGTATGCTTTCAACTTAAGATCTCGACGTAAAATTCGGCAAGTCGTTCCATACGTTAGTCCGAGTTGCTGCGAAAGGCGCCGAATTGGCTCTCCACGGTCTTCGTGTCCACTATCAGCTACGGCTGCTATATTTTCTTCACTGCGTGCTGGATGAGGTCTATTCTGTCGAATATTATCCAATATTGAATGCTGGGTCTCAGGATGGGTGATGGTACTGCGAATAGTATGCTCAGTAGGCCGATTATGTTGACCATAAGTTGACCGAAGCGCGCGAAATACATTCTTTACAGAACGTGAATTTTGATAATAAAGTTGAATGATTTGTAACGTTGTTCAGGCGTAAGTATTTCCATGGTGAAATGCCAAACAATACTGAACAAAAAGAACATGACTGCTTGACACGACTTCGCGTGATCTGTCAAAAAAGGCTTTTAAAAAAAGTAAGTTTACTTGGATCACCTTTTATTTGATTGTTCGAGGGGTATACGTTGACCGCAACACCCTCGCAATGACAGGAGAACACCTAGAGGTTCTATGTTAAGTGAACTAATACAGAAAGCTCTTTGCGTAATAAGTAGCAGGTGCAGTGAATAGGGTATTGATGTAAGTCCTTCAAGGACCGAATTGCTGCTTTTCACCAGAAGGAGAAACCCCTCTTACTCAAATGTTTTTTGATCACTCTCTTTACTTAGGTTAAATATCTAGGTATAATCTTGGGTAGTAAACTCACTTGGACCCCGAATCACTAGGCAAAGCTGCTTGCTGGAGCAAACTTTACAAAGTTCAGGGGACGTCTTCCATACTCATTACAAGAGGGCTGCCTACAACTCCTGGTGAAGCCTTTGAACTTATCCTTAATCTTTTCCCGTCAGACCTGTATGGAAAACTTCATGCGATCTGCAATGTCATAAGGCTGAATTCAATTCAACCATGGATAAACTGCAGCACAGAACACATATTAAACTCTGCACCATTCTGGCAAAGGTCAGTTTTCTGTTTCGGTAAACGCATTCTCCACAGGGATTCCAGAGAAAAATGAATGGGGAAAATTCAACAGTTTTGGATTAAAGATCCGTAGCCATCTTCACTGACGGCTCAACACACGGCATCGGGATAGGTTGTGGAGTTTACTTAGTATCGAAAAAGATGACTAGATACTAAACTCTTTATTTCGTGAGAGCGCTTTGAAAATCCACATTTTTTATAACATTTTCAAACCGTGCCACTGCGATGAAAAAGTTTCACTTTGGGATTTCTGGAAATTTTTTGGGCATTTTTTGATAATGAAAAATTTGTAAAAATGAATATTTCTGCACCTTTACAGCTGTGCTTGGAAAATATTTGACTTCAATAAATACAAACAACATTTGTTCTTAATTTTAACATACAAATTTATCGTGCTCAATGAAAATTTATTGATAACCTAAAATGGTTTTCTGGTGAAAAATGGTGCGTTTCATTATTGACGAAGTGGTACTGCGGCTTGTTTACTATCAGCTGTTCAAAATTCCTTCATTTGGCTTTGTTACCAGCACAAAGAAAATAATCGAGGAACGCAATTTATCTACATTTTAGAGAGTTTCGTATCTAGTCATCTTTGGTATCCACATGAGCAAGAGGGCTCTCCAACCACTGCAGTGTATATCAAGCTGAATTAACAGCAATAACACAAGCCACTTAGTGGTTACTCGTCTCTGAAATGGTAACACAACCCATTTCAATTTATTTTGACAGTCCTGCTATCATCCATCGTTTAGTGAAATGCCACAATGTCAAAGCTTAGGACTAGACTCTTATATCTTTCCTGCTTTTGACTGATGTCTGTCCGCCAGATGTCATTATTGCTGTCTTGTTGTAGGATATACTCTGTAGCCTACTCATCCATAATGACATTTTTGAAAGTGCTGCCCTTGCCTTTTCCCATATAATTTTCCATCATAAGACACAGGTTTTATTATACTCACATATGTTCATTCATATTTTTTAAGTATATAGACACATAGTATATGCAACGCCTTTTACAACAATGGACCATAATCCAACCAAACTGTACATATCCGGGTCCAGTTTTATAGTGTGATTTTTGTATCGTTGCCATATGCACACATGTATGTTTACGTGTACCTATGAGTATGTACATATGTAAATATGTCGAAATGTTTACACGGATACGTATGTAATGTATGTCTGATTATATGAGTGCTTGTAAATTTTTACAAGATAATTTTCAATAAACTGGCTTGTAAATTGACGCCTTGGCCATTTGTTTTGATTTTATGATCCATAAAGTAAACCCCAATGACATACTCGTAAAAATAAACATAGCAATTAACATTTGCATGTATGTATGTACCCGTCGTATGTATTCACATATGCTGACTAATATACATACATACATATGTACGTAAATGGAAGTATACGAAACCACGAAATATTTGATCAGCGTGTGAGTAATCTCTGAATGCACTTTATGTATCGAAGGAAAATTTCTGTATTTATTACTGAAAATAACCTAAATACGAGTATTTGAAGGAGTCCTTGAGAGAGGTGTTTGAGTTTTGTGATATACTTGCAGCACTCTTGATTCAGCTAAGGTATTTACAAGTACAGTACTACTAGGATTGCATTATACATTTAGGAAGTAGAGACCAAAAACAAGTATAAATCATGGAAAATCCCTTAATGGTTTTTGAAAATGTTCTTTACTAAGATCTATGCATTATTGCATGCGTTTGAACCGCTTGTCGAAGCATTTTTGCCACACCGATTGAGGCAACTCCAAATGATGCGTTCGGAATGCATCATCCCCTAGTTCAGGTGTCGAAAAAGGTTGCCCTCTCAGTTTTTTTTTACGTACAGGAATAAAAAAAGTCTTTCGGTGCCAATACAGTACTATAAGGTGGAAGATTTTTCAAATCGATGTTATGAGTGCTGAAAAATGCAGTTGTTTCAGTCGATGCGTGACAGCTCGCCTTGTCGTGGTGAAGAGTGGGCTGTCTTCGCCGGTTTCCTGATTTCTTGAAAGATTGTGAATCAATCAGAATTCATTGTTCTGCGTTGTTCTAGTGGTAAAGTTCGGGCTCATATGCAGAAATTCATTATTCATCACCTATCACTATGTCGAAGCATAGCTATAATATTGTTTTAACATTTCTCTCTACCAATCGACACTAGCCTTTTTTTTTGAGGGATTGACAAATTGTGTGGGATCCAATCTGTGTTAAAAAATAATCGAGGTGAAAATGTTCGCGATTTAATTCCATTTTTTTTTTTTTGGCAGAGATAAATATTTGCCAAGCTATACGATAAAGTTGTCCGTCGCCACATTGTAACTCGTTGTAAGACAAGCAGTAAAACAAAACAAAAAACCAGGAAAACTGGGAGGGGAAGAAAAATCCGTCAATCGTTTACCATTCGACTAGTGTCCTGCAATTCGTAGTGTTTCAAAATTTCATATATACTTTTCATGATTATGTATCCAAGAGGACAGTCCTCAACTAGTGACACATAGTGGGTCTAAGTGTAAATGAAAGTGTATTGCACATTCAAAATTATAGAAAATTAGTTTTTCTAATTCCGGTCGCCCCTCGACAGGGAAGGCCAAGCTCTCCGAGTTTATTTCTGATATGAAATAAGAGCTCCTCAGAAAAATCCATCGGTCATTCGGAGGTGGCTTAGGATAAACTGTGGGTGCCTCCATTTGTTGATAAAAACATAACGACGCAAAACCACATATTGGAGGAGGAGCTCGGCCGAAAATGTTCTTTCATCTCCTCTTCCTACTTCTTCTTTGGCGTAGGCACCGCTTACGCGATTATAGCCTTGTCAACAATAGCGCGCCACTCGTTTCTTTTTGCTGTTTAGCGCCAGTTGGAAATACCAAGTGATACCAGGTCGCTCTCCACCTGATCTTTCCAACGGACTGAAAGTCTTTCCCTTCCTCTGCTTCCGCCAACGGGTACTCCATCAAATACTTTTCAAGCTGGGGCGCTTTCATCCTTTCGGATGACCAAATGAGCAAAGCCGCTGTCGCTTGATTCATTGAACGCAAAGGACCATAAATCTTCCGCAAAACTTTCTCTCGAAAACTCCAAAAGCCTACTCATCAGATGTAAACATCGTCCAGGCTTCTGCTCCATATGTCAGGACGGGAATGATGAGCGACTTGAAGAGATTTATTTTGGTTCGTCGAGAGAGGACTTTACTTTTCAATTGCCTACTCAGCCCAAAGTAGCACCTGTTGTCAAGAGTGATTCTGCGTTGGATTTCAAGGCTGACATTGTTGGTGTTGTTAATGCTGGTTCCCAGATAGACGAAATTATCTACGACTTCGAAGTTGTGACTGTCAACAGTGGCGTGGGAGGCAAGTCGCGAGTGCGACTGTTTATTTGATGACAGGAGATATTTCATTTTGCTATGTTCATTCATCACTAGTCAGTTAATGGATCGAAGATAGTATTTCACCAGGGATCACCTTATATCCAATCCCAATTCCCTTTGATTTCTCAGGCATAAGGAATCTACTGTAAAGTCTAAATGATCCAATTCTTCCGTGAAAAGCCTGTTACCTCTACAAGCGACATGGCAAACTTGTTTGTGCTATTTTTCAGTTCAAATTTTGAAGCAAAGTTTTTGCTTTACACGGCTGATCTAAACGTATATTCAAAGATTACAAATCTTGGTGTGGTATTTATGTGCTTTTTTTAAATATCAAAAAGTGTTTTAAGGTTACCTGAGTAACCTGCCGATCAACTCTTTAATATCTAACCCCGGAGAGCTGAAGTGCGAGCTGTGTAAACAGACGTTCGACTCCATTTTGGATTCCAGCTTTCCGATATGAAATTGTCTATTTCTAGTCTCACAATTATAGAATTCCCGAGAAAGGAAACTAATAAATAGAGGGATTCTCTATGTCTAGGAAATGCATACTATGCAAATATTTACTATGGAATTGTGCTAGAGATCGAGAGCACCCCCTGTGAAAAATTGTGGCATATTCAAGTGAAACAATAACAAACACACGACACGGGGTAGCTTGATACCATCGGCTTAATGTTGCCCGAAACAAGATTTCATAATGTGGTGACAAAAACTGCAGAGGCTTTTTTAATTATCAATAGGGTGATGGTACTAGTTTTGGAACGTCTTGATGGTGGTTTTGGATCCAATTTTTTCCATAATACTTTTTAAAGTATGTTCTAAGCAAGAGAATTTTCCGACAGTCAGTAAACCGCTTGAGGCATGAAGCATTGCTGAAGAAACAAATCAATCGAACATAACCGAAGAAAGTCTGGTCATACGAAGCGACTCTGGAAATAAGGCACTCTTCATTGTGACAAGAAACGCAATTAATTTTCATTTCGCTTATGTAATCGAAATACTTTATTTTATTTATATATTTTTTGATTATTTTCATTATTTAATTTTTTTTTCATGAATTTTACATTTCAACTGCTGAGCGTTTTCTATCTTTCGATTGCCTGCAATTCTACAAGCCATAAAGTAGTTAGCATTTGAATTTTATTACAAAAGTCAAACCCCGTTGTTAGTAATTCTACTCTACAAATGCATGAGCTAGAGCATTTGAATGACTCTATGCGCCTTTCCACTCCGCACCACGCCTCTCATCCAGCCACTTTTGCATTCTGGCCATTTAACGGCAAAACGAAAACGTACAGCTGCATTTTGCAATGGAGCAAGTGTGTGTTTCTGTGTGTGTGTGTGTGTGTGTTTGTGTGTTCTTGAGTGAGTTAGCAACAGTTGCAAACACAGCTCACTGCTGCAACAGTTGCAATTTCCACTTCCGCACAGTTATAGTTAGTTGGTGGCTCAGTGTGCAAATGACGGTTATTACTCGCATAGAGGCGGAAAGGAAAAACTATACAGCTCCTCAGTCCCCCCGTCATCCTCCTTCTTCGCAACGAACCCACTTCTCGGCGACGCAACGATGTGACGCACAATCAGCAGCTGCAAATCAGCATTTGACGGTAAGCGGTAAGCGGCAACTAAATGCCGTTTGTGCTAAAACTTTCCGGACCTAAGGCCGCAAACGAAACTAGGCGGACGGGGCAACAAACGATTTGCGTGTCCGTCCGCCACCATTGAGTGCGGCAACAGTCATATAGCTTTTCGCGCAATTATCCACTTCTGTTTGCCACTTCCCTGCCTTCACTGAGCTCTACAGCTGATGGTGGTACTGGTGATGGTGGTGGTGGTGTTGGTATAGAGATGTTGGTGGTGTTGGCTAGTGCGTAGTTTTTGCCCGACTTTTGTGATTTTCTTTCCCGTTCGTCATTATTTGCATGGTTGCTCCTGCCAGTTGCGTAATTGTAGGCCCACTCGGCCCCAGCCAACATGGCAAGCGGTACAATGCACGCACCGAACAACGACGACAGCAAAACAGACGTTGCATTGAAATGCAAAATACCAGCATAAATGAAGGCATAAATACGTTTGGATGTACGTTTGTATGTATGTGTTATTTATGTTGCAACAAACTTTCCGTCATTCATATTTATGGTTAAAAGTTTTTTCCTATTTTCTCGTTTTGAAAAAGTGCGTTCGGTGTAATTATGCGTGAGACTCATTCATACATACATATATACATGCATATGCACATACGAGTAGCTATTATTATAGTGTACTCCATTGCATCACGCACGCAATCGACCAGCAAGGTAATTATCACTTAAAGCTGGCAAAAAGGGTTGGCCGTCTCTCCCTCTCTCTCTCTCTCTCTCACTGTGTGTGTGGGAGTTTAGCACGCCTCTGCAGCTCGTCTTGCGTTTCATTATGTTGCGGAAGTTTTGCTTTTGTGCGAATTGGCGCGAATCTTTCATCCATAACACATTCACAGGTTGTCCGTATTTGCTATTAGGGCAGGGCGGCGACTTGTTTGTCGCAGGTGCGTAAATTAAACTTTCTCAAGCAAAAACAGTATAATTAATATATCCGCATTTACATATAGTATGGGGATGTGTATGTATGTATTTAGTCGGACCCGTCAATTACATACCAAGTAATTTCAGTCTTAATTGCCACCAACGCAGTAAACAGGAATGCCAGGATATCAAGAATAGATATTAAGAATTTTCCTAATTCTATTACCTGCGGGTTGTTGTTGTTGTTGTAGCGGCTGTGCCAACACCGTCTAGGGTCAGGCAGGTTTAGTTTTAGTCATCGAGATCATCTAACGGGAGGCCCAGGAAACGTGCTGTTTCGACGGGTTCGGACCAGAGGAAGGGGGGTTTTAGATGAGTCGGATTAAGTGGGCCTGCAAAGAGGTGGTTAGTGTCGTGCGGGGATTCGTTGCATGCGGGACTTGTGTTGGGTGTGTCAGGGTCGAGTCTAGATAGGTAGGAGCTAAGCCTGCTACAGTATCCAGATCTGAATTGTGCCAGGGTTACGCGGGTCTCTCGAAGCAGCTCGAGCACTTGTTCTGCTATGGGTGGTGATTGGACTCCGAGAACACCATTAACGGGAACAGAGTTCACGAATGTGTTAACGGACTCTCGGTGAATGGTGTTTATGGCCTGTCTGTACGCCGTCCATTCCAGCGGGTCTTGTCTATATTGCTGTGTGTCGTCCCGGTAGTCAAATACTCCCTACGTTGGCATCCCAGCAGATATTGTTTACACAGCATAACATTATGTTCCTTAACTGGGATCATAGATGTTTCACTGTGTAAGGGGTGCTCTGGCGCCATCAGGAGGTTTCCCGTCACGGTCCGAAGGGCGGTGTTCTGACAAGTCTGAAGCTTCTTGAACTGCTTCTCGCTAATTCCCGGCGTCCAATTCGGTGCAGCATATCTTTCGACCGCCCAGCCAACTGCCTTGTACCTTGACAACAGTGTTTCTTGTCTTTCCCCAGGTGCTACCGGCTAGCGATTTGAGGATTTTGTTGCGGCTCTGTACTTTGGTGGCAATTGCAGTCGTATGCGGAGTGAAGGAGTGCAGGCTATCAAATGTGATTCCCAGTAACTTTGGGTTGTTCGTGGTCGGAATTTTTACGTCATAGACCTTCACATTGAGTCAAGCAAGAGAATTTCGCTGGCTGTAGATGTAAATGTCGTGCAGTGAAGAAGTTGGAAAGGTCGGCGAGATAGCAGTTTACTTTCGAACAAAAGCTATCAATATCCTAGCCAGACACCAAAATCGAACAGTCATCAGCGTATAAGATCAAACAGATGCCCTCTGATTGTGGAGGAAGCCTTGAAATGTAGAAATTAAACAGCATCGGGGAGAGGACACCACCCTGCGGAACCCCTTGTTTAATTTTCCGTAGCTTTGAGGTTTGACCTCGAAAAGCAACCGATAATCGTCGACCACTCAGGTAATTCATTGTCCACCTCTTCAACCTAAGCGGTAATGAAGAATCCTCAATGTCCGATAGTAGCACTGCATGATTAACCGTATCGAAAGAATTGGACAGGTCCAGTGCTACTAGAACAGTTGGTGCACTAGAACAGTTCGCGCACAGCGACTCGCACGACAGATGGTTCTACGTACCGGAGTTGACCCGTTTAGGTCATCAGGCAATTTACCTACGGGTTATCATCGGTGGTCGAAAATATCTTTGAATATCTTACTCTTTTCTCTCTGCGTCAAGTTTCTTGTAAAGCTCGATAATTTTCGCGCTTTGAAAGTCTTTCTGACACTTCTTGACACAAAATCCATTGCGATGGGCTCTTCCGTGAAAAGGCCCGAATCCAGCTACGTTATAAGAATATCAAAAATATCACCTAAGTAGCCTTAGCACGGTTTAATTAAATTTTGATTTCCATCCACAAAGGGGACGTGAGCTACCAGTCTGTTATCTTTAACTAATGGAAATAGGGTGTTCTTCTTTCTCTTTAACTTGTCTAAATATCGGTTTTAGCGATAATAGCCAAACCTCGGTTGGCTCTTCAATTTGCGTTTAGTGTCTATTGGTAACCGCAAGTGAGTAAGTGAAGGCAAGCTACTCTTTTTGAATTCCAAATTTCTTCGCTCATTTGGACGTGATACTTCACTGGACTATGACAATGTCCTTGTAGCTGATTGTGAGTATTTCAAACATAAAAGTCTTTCGCAAAACCCTCACCTAAAAGCTCGTGCCGTCTCATAGAATATAGTTATCTTCCAGGATTTTGCATAAGCTACGCAGGAATACCAACTTTAGTGAGCTCACTTACGTGCAGTCGCTAAATAAAAGTTGTTGTGTTTCATCATGAGGAGACCACATACATTTCTGATTACAATACAAAAATCAACGGCGCTTGGTTGGGAAGTTTTGATGCACTCGTCATATAGCCCGAACCTTGCTACACCTAACTACTATTGGCAGTTCGTTTTGAGTTCTCGTGCACTTAGACTCTCTATTCATCAGTCTGTGGTGTGCTCACTGCTATAGAAGACATGGTTGAATTCAGTAAAGCTTACTTCGAGCTGTGGAACCATCTCTAAGTATTCATTTCCGGTAGAACGATCTCAACAATATCTTAAGCAAGGCTTTCAACCTCTAGGCGCTCCTTTAAGCTTCAAAATAATAACTCAGAAATGATATCCAAGAATTATGCTTGGAACAATACAATGTTTCTTAACTATCGAATCCGCATCTACATAGGAATCCTCGAAATGAGTAATAAAATCTTATAACTTAACTAAAACACAGAGCCCATTAGCAAGAATGAGTTTCTGGCTCAATAGAGCTCTTTAAAAAATTGGTTTGCCTTCTCTCTTCAGCCACGTATGACTTGTTGCGGAGACCAAGATGTTAGCCAAAGGGTTCGGATAATTACGCGGTTTTGTTATGTATTTTTGTGTAACGATTTTCACCTCTTCTCAATTTAGATCTCTATGGATATTTCCATTACGCTTGTACGACGGTGTGTCCGTTTTTATTCTTAAAGGTTTGAAACCTTTGTATTATATCTGTATTCGTCGCGGAAGCTGTGCCCCATGTGCTAAGTAAGACATGTACAATATTCGGCCAAGAAATTCTTATTTCATTAGTTATTCAATTGTGTCATGTTTTTTCGAAATGCAAGTTAATGTTTATGGATTATGTAATTTTCAAGGCGAAAAGGAGACAATTTTGATAGCAACACTTTTTCGAAAAGTTTGGAAAGGTAAGGCAACGAGCTCATTGGTATATGAATTCAAGGCAGGGTTGTGTCTTTACCTGGTTTAGCTATCATAATTATCTGCAACCTCATTTTTAGTATGACAGTGTAAAGCTTTGCACGAAATACGAGAGCAATGCTTGGCAGTTCTTTTAGCATCTTCAGAGTGATATGATTGTATGGATCTAGGTCTTCAATAAATTTCTTTAGCTCAGAAACAGATAATCCAGCAGAAACTCTAATATAATTGACAAAAAATAAGAGCGAATCATAAGTGTTAAGTTGCTTTAGGCTAAGTATTCACAGAAGATATGCTCAGACTATGATGATGGGGAGTACACAAGGAAAGATTTCAAGATTTGCAATCCATGAAGCAATGAACATAGAATATACGGCAACATCAATAGTGTCTATGTTAATGCTCTTCGGTAGTATGGTGAACATATTAATTCGGTTCGTTCTCAACATGCTCCTGCATGTTGTGAAGGATCTTGGAAGCGATTAACAATTTCATTGGAAAGGTTTCACAGCTGTCAACAATAATTAGTCTGCATCGGCGACTGTTTTTGTTAACAGCATTGTTTTTTTTTTGACACTTCGAAAATGACTGGACTTGTGTTAAATAAATAGCAATTGCAGGAAGTTTTAATTTTCTATTTTCATTGATAGAAAATAGCAGCTGAAAACCACCGAATCTATTTGGAAGTTTATAAATCTGCGCCGACCGATAAGTTATGCACAAAGTGGCTTCGATGTTTCAAAAGTGCTTATTAGAGCGTCCTGGTAAACTTAAAAAGTTTAAAGATAACGAATTGGTCAAGATCCCAGCCAAATGTAAACTGAACTCGCTATCGACTATAAGCAATCCGTTTGAGTTTTGCTTTGCGCAAAAAAGGCACAGAAATAACCTAAGGGCATAATGACAAGATGATTTTGCAACATGACAACGCTCGGCTCCACGTGGCTGTAACGGTCAAAAACTACCTTGAAACGCTGAAATGGGAGGTCTTATCCCACCCGCCGCGCTCGCCAGACCTTGCTCCTTCCTACAACTGGCATTTTCGACGAATGAAAAACGAAAAACATAAGTTGGAGAACGTGATCGGCGAGAACCGCTTTAGAAGTTTAAAACGAGGATTATAAATGTATGAAATCATTTTATCGAAGGTGACTTTCATTGCAAATATTAAATATACATTTATTCCTCTAAATCTATTTCATCACCTTCAATGTAATCCCTCCTACATATGTATTTCACATATGACATTGTTTTTTCCCCCCAAAAATGGAGGGGCCTGCAGTTTATTATAAGTCGCCTCTGAACGGCCGACGAATTTTTATGAGGAGCTTTTATTTCATGCCAGAAATTTGCTCAGAGGCCTTGACATTCCCTGCCGAGCGGCGACCGCAATTAGAAAAATTAATTTTTTATAATTTTGGATGTTGGTCGGACCTGACCAGATTGGGCGAATACGGAATCCGGTTGTGAAGCAATGTGAGTTGATTTTTTGGCGAAAAACTCACTAAGATTCTATGCAATGTTAGACGCTATTTTTCCAAAAAAAAAAAAAACATATAAAAAAAATTGTTTTTTTAAACGAAATAAGATTTTTACTTTTCCGGCACAAAACTTCTTTCAAAATGGTGTTGCATGATCCATCTTAAATGGAGATCATTAGTAAGCGCTTTAGCTGATCTATCGACGGATATGGAACACGAATTCTAAGATTTTTTCGACTTGTTGGTCAATATTGATGTTTGTAAATTTTTTTTTCGATATGGTCTGGTTAACTAAAACCTTCTGTAATACTTTCACCGTTTTTTCAGCAATAGATTCATTACAAAATTCAATTTTTATGATAACTTTTTATTGAATAATTTCAGCTATTGTTAAAATCGCCAATGCTAGAGCTATTATATGACAGATGAAGTTGATAACATAAAAGTGCGCACAGATGTCGCTGAGAGTACTACTTGTTCTATATACTTAAAAATAAAAATAAGCCTGTTCTTGAGGTATAAACTTTGACGCAAAGCATTTTACTAAAGTGAGGTTAGAATCATATAAAATTTTTATTCTCTTCACAGTGGAAGTAAAATGAAGAGGAAATGAGACGCCAAATTCTCTGATAGATGGCGATGAATAAGATTTTTAAACAAATACTCTAAAAGTAACTTGCACAATTTCGTATACGCTTTTATGGTTGTAGCTCGCCTAAATACCCAGAAATATAGGTATAAGACATTCCGCTCCCCTTTAATTCTATCAACTGGAGAAAAAAGTGTATTTCGCATCTTTAAAGTAAAAGTCATCAACAGTCATCAAGAGTCATCAAGAGTCATCAACTCGGTCACAGATCCGCTTGCAGCGCCATTTGCAACTAACAGCTGATGTAATCTCTAATTAAACTCCGTAGCGATCGTTTTTATAATTTTTTTTTATTGCGTTTCCAAAAACAAATAATTTTAGTTAGCCATTGCGAATACGAGTATCAATTTCTAATCATCCACTTGTGAGCTAATGATGATATGCATGACTTTTTTATGCACCACTAAGAAACAATTGTTGTAATTACATTTTTGTATTGAAAAAAAGCGTTTTCGCTGATTCTATACTGCAATAAATCTCAAATTTCATTTGGCGGCACTTCAAAGTGCAAATCGCACAAAAATTCGTGGCAAATAAAATTTAGAAGCTGAGTCGAGTGCTAATAAAATTAAATTAGTTTGTAAATGTGTGTGTGTGTGTGTGTGTGCATATTTATACTTACGTATGCATGGATCTAAGCAATGTTTTGCACAAAAATACATTACATTTTTTTCTTCTATTAAATTGCAACTTAATTGGCATTAACATTGAACTTTTACTTCGACTGTGGGTGTTTGTATTAAGATTTTTTTTGCTAATAAGTTCTATATTTATTTTTATTTTTGCTTTTTTCTATGTGTTTTTTCCTTCTGTGTGGGTGAGTTTTGCAGGCTTGGTCACATAGCTGCATAATGCGAGTCACCTTAATTGCTGTTCTTGCCGTGTTCGCTGCGGTTATTAAACGAAATTGGCTTGTTGCTGCTGCTGCTGCTATTGTTGTTGTTGTTTTTTGTTATAGAATAAATATTAGCTGTAATTAAATGAAATTAATTATAATAATAACACAATTAATTTATTTTTTAATTTGTTCCACTGTTTTCAAGGTGACTGATGATACATTCTCAACGTTTCTGCGAAATTCTCCATTTTAAACTTTTTTGCTTTAAAAACTGGATAGAGAAGTGACTGTTTTCGATTATAACATCCTGTACGGGTATTTGCAAGTCTGTGTAGAAAATAATATTTGATTCTAATGACTCGATTCTTCTTCTTACTCTTGTCAGTGAGTTTATAATCAGCAAAAAACTGCATCGCTGTCATTAGCTATGAATATGTAGAATTAAGCAACAATTAGACCTAATTATATATATTTTACAATGTTTGATTTCATTTCAAGCCCTTATGCCACCTGAAAGAAGAGATTCATTCCGAGGTTCCCTACTTTAAAAAAAAAGCAGAGAAAACTCAAATTTAATGGGGAATGTTTATTATCGTTCGAAAGAACATTCTTTGGAATTTATATTTTGCAGATTATCTCTTTCAAATGTTGGCCGCGACTACGTCTCATGTGGTCCATCCATTGAGTTCAATTTTCGATGACTCGTTCGAGCATTTCGACTGGTAACTGGCGAAAGACACGCGTGATGTTTTGCTCCAAGGCCTGAACCGCATAGACTCAATACTTTACATATCCTCACAGAAAAAAGTCTAACGGTGTGATATCATACGATTATGATGGCCAATCGACCGGCCCAAAACGTGAAATTATCTGCTCACCGAAGTGTTCTCTCAATAAATCTCTTGATTAATGCGATGTGTGGGAAGCGGCGCCATCTTGTTGAAAAAAAAAAAAATGGTCGCGGAAATCACGAGCATCAATTTCAGACATCAAACAGTCGGTTATCATCGCGATAACGGTCGCCATTGACGGTTACGTTCTCACCCGCTCTTGCACAAGCTGATTTTGTAAGCTTTCAATTTAAGGTCTCGACGTAAAATGCGCCAAGTCGTTCCATACGTCTGCCCGAGTTGCTGCGAACGGCGCCGAATCGAATCTCCACGGTCTTCAGGTATACACTCTCAGCTACAGCCGCTATATTTTCTTCACGAATGTTGCGAATTGTACGCTCAGTGGGCCGATTATGTTGACCATAAGTTGAGCGAAGCGCGCGAAACACATTCTTTACAGAATGTGAATTTTCGTAATAAAGTTGAATGATTTATAAACGTTGTTCAGGCGTAAGTCTCTCCTTGATGAAATGCCAAACAATACTGAACAAAAATAACATGACAGCTTGACATGACTCACACGTGATCTGTCAAAGAAATCTGATAGGTCGAAGAAATCGCACGATAAAGAGTCACCTTGTCTGAAAACTTATGTGGTATCGAATGGCTCAGAGTGGTCCTTGCCGGTCCTGATGGAGCGTTTGGTGTTACTCACTCATTAGATCTGAATTTTGCGGATATACCAAGTTCCGACATAGTGGCATAGAGGTAGGCAACTTTGTGGTGTCGAAGGCTTATTTAAAATCGGTTAAGAGATTGTATGTACCGATTCTTTTGTCACAGGTATTTTGCTAAATTGTCACGTGGTGAATAACATATTTGGATAATAGTAGTTTTCCAGGTCTGAAGCTACACTGATAAAATCCAATCAGTTCGTGGACGGTGTTTAGTATTTCACACAGGTGTCAGGCAAGCTCTAATATCGCTTATGAACCATCATTTTTGAGTAGCTCATCTGCGAAGGCCATTTTGAAATTCTTCAGGTGTGCAGTTGTCATTCTAGCTTTGAGGGGTGATAGAGCGTCTTTTATGTCGTCATCGATTTGAGATTCCAGTTCGCCAAAGTTCACCATCTTCACTGTCAAAGGGCAGGTTGATTATGGCAGATCGTCTTTTTGTGTCCTACATTAATTTGCCTCCGTTTTAAATATTCTGTAATTTGCCGCATCTTCTTATAGAGAACTCGAGCATTTGTTCTGTCTGGCAACTTCTCAAGCTCTTCATACTAATAATTTTCCGTCTTTTTTTATGGCTGACTATAAAAGCATTTCGCTTCCCTCTTTAACGCTCCACAGCTCTGCCAACGTTGCCGATAACAGCAAGTAAACAGTCTCTTTTCTTTCCTCTACTGTGCGAAAATCCCCAATGTACCAGCTTCCCTTTCTGCCTACCAAAGTCCCAAAATTTGCCTCTCGGTAGTATGTAATTGTGGCATTTTGACTTTCAACATTCCCTATGCAATAAACATTCTTAGCAGCACAGAGGCTGCTGTATATCTTGGTCGCAATAAGATAATGGTTCGAGCCGATATGAGGACCTGGGACATCTAGAACACTGACTTCCATCTATCAAAATAATAGGTTTGGATGTGAGTCTTTCAATCCGGAGACAGCCATATAAGGGGTTATCCATAACACTATTTGCAAAATAAACTTAAATTAAATGCATTTCAAAATTTTTTTTGGCACATACTGCATATTGGGCGGTGTCTCAATCATAACTTGACGAGTGTTGGTTTTCAAGTGCCCAAGAGTTTATTCGCATATACACGGTTTTTCGCGTAGCCCCGCAAAAAAGCTGCAACGGTGTCAAATTGCAGAATCTCGGCATGTTGGAACCACATATTGTTCAAGTAGTGTTCTTCTATTGCAGGCCAAAAAAAGTCATTTATCATACAACCATAACGCTCCGAATTGGCAGTGACAGTCTCGTCTCGCTTATGTTCAAAAAAGGTAGATTCAATCAAACCCCGGACCAAAGAGCGCACAGGATATATTCGGCTACACTTTCCTTTACAGCAGCGATACTTGAGCTTGAACGACGATGTACAGGGCCTTAAAATAGTATAGTAGTAATAGTAGTTAATCCAGTCTCTTCAAATTTCTTTAAAACTTTACCAATTGCTAGAGTAGTTGGACAATTATGTGCACCATAATCTCCTCTTAAAGCAAGAAATTTGGACACGTTTGAATCCCTATTTCTGGAGTAGGTTTCAAAAATTTTAACGCATTTTCATAAATGCCATACTTTCAGTTAAAGCAAAATATGTTTAGTTTGACACTTATGTTTAACAGATGTGAAAATACAACCCTGCTCTTTCAAAACTATTAACCCTTCAGTTTGATGCAATTTATTTGCCAGGTACCTGATGTTGAAAACAATCCTATTTCCAGCCTCGGCGAAGTTGATCATCCTCAGTACATTTTGGGTGTTTCACCATGGATGTTGAGTTTACTAACCTGTTGAGCCAAATATACCTCTTTATGCCACCTGACGCTAAAATCATCAAGGACGATTAATTGTGCCAGGGTTACGCGGATCTCTCGAGGCAGCTCAAGCTCTTGTTCTGCGATGGATGTTGGTTGGACTCCGACAACACAATTCACAGGAAGGGAATTCACAAAGGTGTTAACGGACTCTCGGTGAATGGTATTTGTAGCCTGTCTGTATGCCGTACTGTCCAGCGGGTCTTACCAGTATTGCTGTACGGCTCCCTTCCTGATGTGCCTAGGGAGTGGTTCAGTTTCCAATAAGTGCCTGTTGGGATGATCCCTACGGTAGCATCGCAGCAGATATTGCTTACACAGCATTACATTATGCTCCTTAACTGGGAGCATAGATTTCTCACTGTGTAAGTGGTGCTCCGGCGCCATCAGGAGGTTTCCCGTCACGGTCCGAAGGGCGGTGCTCTGACAAGTCTGAAGCTTCTTCAACTGCTTCTTGCTAGTCCCCGGCGTCCATGTTGGTGCAGCATATTTTACGACTAGCCGGCCAATGGCCTTGTACATTGCCAGCAGTGTTTCTTCTCTTACCTCAGGTGCTACCGGCTAGCGATTTGAGGATTTTGTTGCGGCTCTGTACTTTGGTGGCAATTGCAGTCGTATGCGGAGTGAAGGAGTGCAGGCTATCAAATATAACTCACAGTATCTTTGGGCTGCTTGTGGGCGGAATTTAACATCATCAACTTTCACATTGAGTTCTAACCGGTACTTCTTTGCCCAGCTGGTGAAAAGGTTGGCAGATGATTTCGCTGGTTGTAGATGAAGCTGTCGTGCAGTGAAGAAGTTGGAAAGGTCGGCGAGATAGCAGTTTACTTTCGAACAAAAGCTATCAATATCCTAGCCAGACACCAAAATCGAACAGTCATCAGCGTATAAGATCAAACAGATGCCCTCTGATTGTGGAGGAAGCCTTGAAATGTAGAAATTAAACAGCATCGGGGAGAGGACACCACCCTACGGAACTCCCTGTTTAATTTTCCGTAGCTTTGAGGTTTGACCTCGAAAATCAACCGATGATCGTCGACCACTCAGGTAATTCATGGTCCAACCCTTCAAACTAGGCAGTAATGAGAAGTCCTAAATGTCCGATAGTAGCACCGCATGATTAACCGTATCGAAAGCATTCGACAGGTCCAGTGCTACTAGAACAGTGCGCGCACAGGGTCGATTTTGGTTAAGGTCATGAGTGTTTATGGCGTTAAGTGCAGTTGTGGTGCTGTGAACTTTCTGGAAGCCATGTTGATGTGACTCTCCTTTATTTGCGGCTTTCCTCGGCTTTAGTAGCGGGACCACTCTACCCAGTTTGCACACGTCGGGTATAATTAGAGTGGTCAAAAACAGATTGAGAATCTGCTTCCTCTGTGCCCAAATATTTTAACATCACGTGGGGAAGTTGTGCATGGGTCTGGGTTGTTGCAGCTGTATAACCCGCTGTGGTGGCTCATCTAGGAAAAGATTTTTATTGGCTATTCAGAGGATGCTTGCTTTAAGACTACAAGTTCTGAGCACTTTAATCCCCCGTTAAAATGACAGTCAAAACCTTTCCCCATTTGCGTTACACATCATCCCATTTTAGGGCTTTAGTTAAAGATTATTGCAGCTCTAAAGCTTATTCTAAACTCATTAAACTTCCTTAAACCGTGAGCTGCCACTGCCAGCTGAATGATAGTACACGTACTTGATGCTATGCATCACTCAAATGGCATTATAAAATTTACATATATAATTACTTGTGCTCGCCAATTGCAAACGAATGGACCAACAAACGTGGCTAATGCAAACTAATTACAATTACAAACTGTAAAATAATTTATACCAAACCAATTGTTTTGAAATTTCTAATTTTTATTATTCTAACAATTTCCTGTTTGCTTAGTCACCACAAGCAAGCGAGCGAGCAAGCGCACGTTCGACCCCAACTAAGGCACACACAGGCATACAAGTACATACAGTGGCGGACAAAAATCTACAAACACCGCCTGTATTCGCTGTGTAGAGAGTACTATCACTTTGCTGAAAATTGAAGGTATAAAGTTTTATTTTAAAGCCCTTTCTAATCACATATATTAACATAAAATAAAACAATTATGGTGAAAAAACGCAAAAATATTCTTGACAAAAGTCTACATACACCACGGGCTTACTATGTCTATGTACTATGTATGCTTACGTCGTTATGCTGTGTTGTTATGGCGGTTAGGTACCCTTTTTTTACTATTTTTTTAAATTATGTTTTCTAATTTGCTAGTATTGAATTTAGTTGTGCTTTAAACGCATTAGCTTCAACAATGGCTCCGCGAAAAGAAATATCCATTGACGTAAGAAACTAGGTTATTCAACACAGAAAAGAGAAAAAATCGTATGGTAAAATGACAAAAATTGTAAACTTAAGTAAACCAAAGGGACTGACTATTGTAAAAAACTTTGAAAAAATTTATCCACCGAAAAAAGCCGCGTGTTGGCCGCCCAAAGAAACTAACTCGAAGAGATATCAGCTTTATTCTGAAGGAAGTGAATGATTATCCGAAAGTTACTACTCCAAAATTAGCCGAAAACATCACAAGCTCATCAAGAAAGTGTGTTCATCCAAAAACAATTCAAAGAACTCTGAACGATAACGGCTTCCACAGTAGAACGCCACGTAAAAAGCTTCTTATTTCTGAAAAAAAATCGTAAACTTCGTTTGGAGCTCGCTAAAGCACTTTTTGACAAGGGAATTGACTTTTGGAAAAAATTCTTCATTACAGACGAATCGAAATTCAATATATTCGGCAGTGATGGAAGAGCAAAAGTTTGGAGAAAAGAAAACACTGCACTTAACGCCAAAAATATAGTACCAACGCGTGGCGGCGGCAACGTAATAGTTTGAAGAGCGGTTGCGACATCTGGAGTTGGAAACCTTGCTTTTATTGAGGGTAATATGGATCGGTTGAAATATAAGTCATTGTTGGAAGCTATTCTGAAGCCTTCGGTTAATAGTTACGAGCTTGGCGCAGTCTGGATCTTTCAATAGGATAACGATCCAAAGCACACGGCCCATATTGTTAAGGATTGGTTGGTTTATCATGCTCCAAGCCAACAACACACACCAACTCAAAGCCCAGATTTCAATGTTATTGAATACGTCTGGGAGATTTTTTTTTAGCGAAATTAAGAAAAAATCAGATTTCCAGCTCAGCATTACACAAGGAAGGTCTTATTGAAGCTAGGGACAGTTTACTCCCTCAGAATTGACCAATTTAGCAGCTTCGATGCCACGACGGTTTCAAGCTGTTATTGATGCGAACGGTGGAATGGCGCTAAGATAAGTTATGTATGTATTGTATGTAGACTTAAGGGAAAATAGTTGAAATAAACTGTGTTGTTAAATTTTCCAATAAACCTTTTGGACTTTCAATTCAATGAAAACAGCGGGTGTGTGTAGATTTTTGTCCGCCACTGTACATACTTACATACAGCTGAATATTTTATAAGTACTTTGCTGATTTGATTTCAACATTCACAATCGTTTTCCACATTCATTCATTTCATTTCATTTCATTAGTGTTCGTGATGGATTTCTTAATTTCTCAATTTCGATTTAAAATTGCAAATTCAATGCGAATATAAATAAGTCGATCTATGTATGAGTGCGTGTGTCTGTTTGTGTTTAGCGTATATCCATATGTATGTAAGTAGCTTTTCATTCAACAATCTACGCTTATTAAGCAGAGCATTTATTTGTTTGTTTAATTTGTATTCCTAAACGTTTGCAATAATGATTTAGTGCTGTGCACCTCAGGTGGCTACTGAATGAATATACATACATATAAGTATATACAAACATACATAACTATGTATGTACGCGTGGATATGCTGATGAGCTCCACATTAGTCCATATGGGCACGCGGCGTACTCTGCTCGTGGTGGTATGTGATTTGTATAAAAGTTGCTATTGAATTAAATACATACTTATGTATGTACATACATACATACATATATGGATGTGTACATACGCACCACTTTTGTTGTGCTCATACACGTGAAAACATACATACAGAGTTTAGCGAACTATCCGCAATCAGCCTCACAGCGGGACGACTCCCAAGCAAACTTCTAGCGTCCATTGCCCACTGTGCTGCAATTACATATTCCCAATATCCCAGTAACAACTAGCTTACCTACATACATATCTACATACATATATGTACATATACTTACTGCTGACTGTAGTTGGAGCCGCTGTGATGCGCTGGTTGTAAACTCTGCATTGGTTTTGGTTTTGCTTTGAATTTACTTATTTAGTTGTGCGCCTGTAAACATGATGAGGATGCTGATGATGACGACGGTGTTGTCGAAGTCGCGGCGTAGCGGTGCTTCGTTGGAGTCCATGTGCTCTTGTACCGTAATACAATTTAATTGTGCATCGCTAGCAAATTGAGTCTGTTTATATTAGGAGGAGATTAATCGCTGTTTCCGTTGCCGTTATTTTTGGCAAGTTGTTTGATTGTTGTTGTTGCTATTGTTGCTGTTGTTGCTGATGGTGTTGTTTTTCTATTTCATTTGGTGTTTGTTTTTGTTTGAAATGGACTTAAGTGATTTGTCTCGCGGAAGGCAGGCATACACACACAGAATATAACAGTAAATTTAAATTTGAATTAAATATACTATGCAGTCAGTCAGTGCCGCTTGTCAATTCGTTTTGAAAATTAGGCAAAATATTTTGGAAAAGTGTATAAGAACAGGAAGTGGAAAGCGGCTCTTTTTCAGCGTTTAATTAATGGAAAATTATTTGGGTACCGTTTAAATCAGTTGCTGAAGACAACCAGCTTGCTATATACTTAGATCAGATAAAAAATTTAATTCTGAAATTGTAAATCGGAATGCCTCGAAGTAAGCCAAACGGCACTTCTTTCAAGCAAATCGCACATGATACCTTCGCACAAAAATTCGCCAAAAGCGAATCATCAAAATATTTGTTTCAATAAGATCGGTACCTGGCCCCCACTTCCTGCAAAAAAAGTTAAAAACAACAATGAGTTAATCCGGCACACACGTGGCTTAATGTTTTAACCATTGGTTTGTGCCACTATTTTTTTTTTAAACTTTACCAATTTGCTTGAGTAGGTGTGGACGATTATATACACTGTAATCTGCTCTTTGAGCACTAAATGTAGCCACGTTTGAATTACCATTTTGGTAGTAGTTTTCAACAATTTTAACGTGTTGTCCGGTTGTTACACGATCCATTTTCAGAAACGCATGACTTTTAACTATAACAAAACAGCTCGAAAAAATACCTAATGTTATTGAACAGTGACCTGAAAAAGCATCTAGGAATTACAAAAGAGCCTACTGAACGAATGAAATTTTCTCTAGCAATTAAAAAGGCGTTGCCTTAGAATATTTGTTAGTAGATTTTCATAAAAACAATTACATTGCAAGAAGTTTCAAGCTACGGAAATTCTGAACGCTTGATCGTGAATATGTAGAAAGAGGCAAAAGTGAACAACAATAATGAGTTAACACGGCACACATGTAGCCTAATTGTTTAACCATTGGCTCGTGCTGTGGACATTCCAAGTTCGGATCCATTTCGAACAAGAGTGTCTGGAAAGAAGTCTGATGAGGAAACGTGGTGGTTTCCGAAATATCTATAACTTTTACCGTTCACACTGTTGTTGTAATTATCTCAATTCTCCCAAAAACCAAAAAATATGGTCTGATACAGCTCGAAAAACTAGTTAATGTTATCGAACAGTGAGCTGAAAAAGCATCTACAAAACATGTTTGGTTTGACAGTAAAGTTTGACAGCTATCAAAATACAGTCCTGCACTTTCGAAACCACTAAATGGATAACCCTTTATAGCTGTAAATATTTTGGCCGCGTGTAGTGTATGTATCCAGCAGCACTACTGATGTGAGACTCTCCGAGGGGTCGAATATTCGAAAACTTGTCCCAAAGTCCTGCTTTATGATCGCTAATTGCTCCATGATGGAGTACCTTATGCAACTGTACAACAATTGCAAATCGTGATAAGCGCGTAACGATCTAGACGTCATACTTGAGACATAATTATATTATTTCGAGTATATTTTCTAGGCACTGGTGAAACAGAAAACGTGACCGACACTTCGAATTAGGCTATCAACGATGGAATTATCACGCATGCTTTGAAATGAGATTAGTAAATAGACCAAACGTTGCTGTTTTGATGATTGCTCTGAATAGCCGGCCACTTTAAGCCCTTTTTCTTCAAAATAAATTTAATCCTCAGGTGAATTTTTTATTGAATTAATAAATACCAAAGTGTTAAAGTGACAAAAAAAAAAATTGAAATAAAGGCGCAGGGTGTTGGTGTGCTAAAAAAATGGAAGGAAAACAACTTAAATTCGCTTCCATCGTGCATGACATGGTAAAATGCATTAAGTAGAGAAAAATTTTGACTTCAAGAACAAAACAACAAAACAACAAAGCAAAAAACAAAAAAAAAACACACCTACATGGGAGCGCATATGTACATAAATATTTACAAGCGTGCAAACGTGATCGAACGCCCGCGTTTAAACAACAAAAACGAGAAAAACATACGTATGTTGTTATTGTTGTTGCTATTTTTGACATTAATATTTTTACGTCGAGGAAACAATTAACCGACGGATGCAAGACGGCTGCAAGATCTCGCTAAAAGCTGCCGAATACGTCCGCAGAGCTAAACGCTATACGTACATACGTGCATTAGTTATGTATATCAGGGAGAGGTACACATACATACATACATACATACATGTAGAACGCAAAGAATGATGTCAATTTAATAACGAAATAATAGCAGCAACGGATCTCTTAAGTTAGTAGTTGAGTAGTTGTTGTTAGTTGTTCGCAAACTGCAGTGGAATACAAAGCACAACAACAGCAATAGCAATAGCATAGCAATAATAGCAATAACAACAACAGCAGTAAGCACAACATAAACAATTGGCAACAATTTACTACACCATCACCAGCTAGTAAGCGCTGCCTTTGCTGCTGGCGCAACAACATATAACAAACAAGTACACTACAAAGGCAACAACAACAACAACAGTAACAGCAAAGGCAGGCAATGAGGCAACAGTTTAAGAACGTCAGTTGGTAGTGGCAGTAAAATGTTGCTTGCCGCCGTTAATGATGATGGCAATATAACTTACGAATATCTTAACAACAACAACAAAAAAACCAAAAACCGTAAACAACTAAACAACTGTGCAGGAACAAGAAAACAGTAACAACAACAATAGCAATAACAAGGGCAGCTATCAAGCGATTAAGATTTGTTGCTGTAAAAAAAAAATATACGAACAAAGAAATGATGAGCCACCTACCAGCAAAAATCTGTTCTAAAGGTAGTGCTAGAGTCCGCACCGACATCGCGAAAGATGGTACAACAAGGCACCCGAAGTAAAATACTGAGATTCTCGAACAATGAGATCATCCTTACAACAGAGACATCCAGGAAAGAATGGAACTTCGTTTGTGTACTTCTCCGGACCAGTAAGTTTACTCTAATATAACAGACAGAGGGAAAACACCATAGCTAGAGAGAGTAGGTGAGCGAGGCTTCGCGCCCTCGGATGCCACTCAAACTGATGATTTAGATAACCGGAAATGGTTTCCGTTTGTGAGACATCAGCTAGACGAATCAGCAGCGGATATTCACGAGTAGATTAATTATCAATATTTTTCAAGTCCGTACTACGGAATGTTATGTGTCATTGAAAACATTGAAAGGGTCTTTTTCTAAACCTGGTCGACAGGGGATTTGAATATCTTCAAATGTATCTCTTAAAATAAAGCCTTCTCAATAAACTCTTCCTTCCCTTTGGATGCTGCTGAAAGTGTTGATTTTTCCGGTTGTGCTTTTAAGTCACAGACAGTCACAGGTAGACTAGGAAGCTATAAGGGGAAATTCTTAACTATGGTAAATTCTTTACATGACGTTGGTGTGTCTTTTTCTTTCCGTAATATATTATTTCTAAGATCGAACATCACGAGTAGGGCTAATAAAAGAAATTGGGGTGGCACCACATGCAATGTAACCAGACATATGTAGTCTCTATTCGAATAAAAGAAAACAAAGTCTTTACTCGATTTAAATCGTGTCGCCATCAGCATATCAATCGGACACAGTCTGATGGGGCCTACTTCTCTAACTAACCAAAATTGAAAGTTGCAAATACGGAGTCAGCAGCCCATCTGTTTCTCATTCTTCAATATCAAGTTTTCACACTGGCTTGATGAAGCTGTTGAAACATAGCTTTCACGGGGATATAGTATCACCCATGTCGCATTATATAAGCGTAGCAGCGATCCTGTTTGACCTATTCCGTGCACTTGAAGTACCGTATGGCTGGTGAGCACAGCGGAAGGGGCTAAGGGGATAGGCCATCCACTGCCATGGAGACGGCTGGACTAATACCTAACGACGGCGTTGCTATCATCCTCTATTCAATACAATGTCAGAGTACAACTGACCGAACGACAAATATTCCCGTCGTTTTGCTACTCTTCCCAGTGCTGCCAGAGAAGATACCCAAGCAAACCAATCAACATTATTGAAACCTTTCCCCACTTAACTCTCTTGATTAACGACGAACTTCTTGCCGAACTTCTTAGTGCACTCTTTTCTTCCGTATATTTTCTCTTTGGATCTAAATCTGTCGGCTACCTTTACCAAGAAAATGGGAGTGCATACATCATTCGAAAGAACATTCTCTGGCATTTATTTTTTTTTAAGAGTATCTCTTTCAAACTTTGGCCGCGACTACGTCTCAGATGGTCCATCCGTTAAATCCAATTTTTGATGACTTGTTCGAGAATTTCGACTATAAACTAGCGAATGACAAGCGTGATATATTGCTCCAAGGCCTGAATCGAAGCGGGTTTGTCCGCATAAACTTTAGACTTTACATATCTCCACAGTAAAAAGTCTAACGATCTTGGTGGCCAGTCGACGGGCCAAAAACGTAAAATTATCTGCTCACCGAATTAATCTCTCAATAAATCCAGTGATTGACGCGTTGTGGGGGAAGTGACGCCGTCTTTTTGAAACCAAATGCCGAGAAGATCACGAGCTTCAATTTCAGGCATCAAATAGTCGGTTATTGTGGCCCGATAACGGTCGCCATTGACGGTTACGTTCTCACCGACATCATTTTTGAAGGAATATTTACCGATAATCCCACCGGACCACAAACCACATGAAAACGTTGTTTTTTCTGGATGAAATGGCAGTTCTTGAATCCCTTCAGGTTGCTCTTCGTCCCGAATGCGACAATTTTGCTTGTTTACATATTCATTGAGCCAGAAATAGGCCTCATCGCTGAACAAAATTTGGATCTCTCACCTACGGTCTATTCGGTCAAATATTATCTAATAATGAATGTTGGGCCTCAAGATGGGTGATGATGTTGCGAACAGTACGCTCAGTAGGCCGATTGTATTAACCATAAGTTGAACGAAGCGCGCGAAACACATTCTTTACAGAACGTGAGTTTTCGTAATAAAGTTGAATCGATTTGTAAACGTTGTTCAGGCATAAGTCTTTCCAAGTTGAACTCAGACGTGATCTGTCAAAAAAAAAAAGGCTATTGGAAAAAGTACCTCTACTGGGATCACTCTTTACATCTTCCTATGCTGGCCTTAAATTCGTTCTAACTTTGATCCAGCACCTCTGGAAAATATTTCAAATCGTGTCACTCCGAAATTATTTATAATTGTGATAAAAATCGACTACAGCATGTTCTCATTCATTGTTACTCGTGAGCCTTGGACTCTCTGAAATTAATTTTGCTTTGGGTGGGCTAAGGTCGGGACAAAACTACCTTTACAAGAATATTAGCCTGATTTTGTTTGCATTCAGATGACTTGAGTTCCCATCAGATGGGTACAGTCTATGGGAAGTAGGATTTTCTATAATAAATAAATGAGAACAAAATTTTCATACCTCCTTCAAACAAGTTGTGCTCGCTTACAACTAGAATAACAACAAGAAAAAAAAGCACCATAAAAGTCATAAGTAAAGCGAGAGACGAAGTAAAAAAAAAAAAAAAGAAACGAAACTTTGGAATTGTATCGTAAAAGATGAAGGTAAAGTAAAACGTGCAACTTGAAGCTGTGCCAAGGCCACTAGTGCCATCCTCCATGAATATCATTATGTATGGATGTAGGTATTTGTATATACATATATCTCTAGTATTTATTGCTGTTCCTATTTTGGTAGCGCACATATATACCCACTCATACACATACCTTTAATATTAGTTTCCATATCTACGAAGTTTGCAGTTAAAAGATTTTCCATTGTTGCCACAAAATAGTATCATCAGCAACAACAAGCAGCAGCAACATCATCATCATCGTCATCATCATATGAGCGAGCGACCATCACCATCTTCATCTGCCGTCCCCTTCGGCACCGTCAGCATCTCCTTCACCACCACCATCATGCAACGGACCACAACTGCAATAATAGCAACGGCGGCAGCATCTCAAGCAGGTGTTACCAGCAATTACTTTGCACATAAAGTGATCAAAAGCACAACAACAACAATAACAACAATAACAGTAAAAGTAATAACAACAAGCGCAGTAAACCAAGAATAATACGAGCAACTGCCGGTGATGATGCTACTCGCATCTATGCACATGTACACGTGTATACTTGTATGGCGGATGAACGAAGAATAGCAGGAAAATCGTCAAGATCGTAGAGCCAACAATCATGCGGTCGAGGCTTTACAATGGAGACAATGCATGAACAGTTGCTGCTACAAAATACAAACAAAAAAGGTGAAAAATTATTCTGTTTTAACAGCGCAAGCGAGAAGTACTCAAAAACAACATGCAGCGAGCCGTTTTTAACGGAGAACGAAGTTGAAGATGTCAACGGGAGGTAAGCAAACGGTGTGTGATTGATTTAAAAACCGGAAATATATTATTTCAATTACAATGAGTACTAGAAAAGGTATGAGATAAAAGTATCTGAGAATAGTTGCTATTAATCTAGAGAGTACTGTAGGTTCAAGTAAATTATTCCGCATCAGTCATAGTCATACCCTCAGGCCTGCGGCATAAAGACCTTGCTGAACTCTTGCATGTATTCTAGCGCTTGTCCTGCCTCGTTAAGGGAGCTTCTGATATTGCGATTTGGTCTCACCCTTTAATGTTCGATAGCTCACAAAGGTTTAAAAAAGTGTTAAAAGCAATTCACTTCGACCTCAGATGAGCTAAGCCAGGTCATTCAAATACAAGATAAGAACTGATCCCTCTTCTTCATCCCCCAGACAGTTCCTGCAATGAGGGTGAATCATGAATTTTAACCCTCTCGGTTTTGCTCTAGGCAGAAAGTAGGCAGTTAGAGCCTTCTTCAATAGAGAAAGTTGTGAAAGGAAGAAAGATGAACACCAGTTCAGCAGGACCTTTCAGTCGTGTATATATTGTTATTAGTCGAACCGACGTGCGGTTCATTTGTCTAGTAACTAAGAGAAGAAGCTCATCAGCTTTACAATTACCAGGGAATCTGCTGTGAACCAACACCAAAATCTGACTGCAGAGGATCAGTATCTGTATTAATTCAGCTGTAGAGCCACTCTCAAATCCACAAAGGTGCAAATGAAAGAATAAGCGACATGGGATTTCTCGGTACTTCACGGATTCACCCCATCATGAAGTTTAGCATTCATCATGAGGCTTAGCAGCTCCTTCTCTACAGATTGAGATCTTTTGGTGGTCCACTAACCTCAGCTTATCAGTTTGCCTTGAAGGTCTTGCTCTGGTTAAACTCGCATGTATGTCGATGGTGTTTCATCGTAACGTCTGACGGTCTTACTAGACTTTTAGCTGTCCGTAGAGGCTTTCTGCAGCTTTCCTGCTGGCTTTTCTGACTCTGTCGAACACTGCCTTTTCGATCCGCCAAACGCGTGTTTTTTCAAAACTTTAGGGTATTTTAAGTGGGCTGCGGTGTAGCGCTCGCCTACGAACTGTGCACTGCTCGATTCGACCGTGATTTCCGCCTACGCCAGGTACACTCTCTCTCCCGAGGAGTTCGACTACCCCACTGAGTCGCTGGATTATACTCAGTGCCGCTCGCTCTACTGTAAATACCTTACTCGGTTGCTTTTCCATAGCTGACTAAAAGCCCTCATTCCATCGTCGAGCTAACCGAGATTATGTTCTCGAAGGACTTTAGTGGGAGAACTTCTTGTGACGCTCGTATCCTCTTTGTTGGTTTAGTTGTTTTTATTTTCGTTTGTATTCATCTTGTACGTACGACAACCTGCCCGTCGATGTGGAAACAGGGACACCGCAGTAGCAATCCTTGCCACGGTCAGGCCTCCGTTACTGCACGAGGCGATCCGGTGTCATAAAGACATCGTTCTACTACAGAGGTTACAGTGTTTGTGAATCATCTAATGGACAAAGCTTGCATTACGGCCTGAATTATGGGGAAGCAGACGGGCATTTCTTGGTCGCTGATCCCCATCAGCCGTATACTCTAGCGCAGGGCTAGAGCTATAGTAGGGTTCAGCCCTCATCAGGACAGGACTGATTGGTGATTCAAGTAAGACCGCTCGCAACGAGAAGGTGCTTACTCTCAAGGAAGGGAAGGTAAATTTACAAATTCACAGCAATAGACGACAAAGTTGGAGGATATGGTAGTTATCGATATCCTTAGAGTATTTATCATACTTAGAATCTAGTTCTAAAGAATGTCCAAAAGAGGTAAAATCTGAAGGTCTAATCTACGATGGGGGAAACTAGCTTCTGTCATCTTAGAAAGAAAATTAAGTTGTTGACCCTTCGGCAGCAAGTGTAATTAAACGACTTTTTCAAGAAATAATAGAAGCTCTTGGATCAAAAAAAATTATATTAATAAATATTCTACAGTAGCTTCTTCATTGGCTTGTGTGGAATCTGCATTGAAGTGAACTATTAAAAATAAATTAAGGCTTTGTATCAAAAGCAACTACTACGCGGTTATTATAGCAGACCAAGTGGCGTAATATGTGACTACCAGCGACGCTACAACATAACAACAAGCAGTCTTCACGGGCCACGTCCTTCAGCGCCACTACAATTACCAACAACTTGACGCGAGGAAGTCGCTAAGACAATCAAGTGGCTACTGTTGGCTGACAACGCTTTGATGTTTGACAAACGTGGTGTTTGAAAGCGTCAAAAGTGTAGTTGAAGACATGCGTTTAAGTTGAGTTGCAGAACAACCAATTTGGGATTGTGCTAGAAGCAGAAGTTGCAGCAGCAGTCGCTACAGCACAATAAGTAATTTGGCTAGCACTTGCAGTGGAGACTGGAAACCACACGGAAAGAAGAAAGCACAAAACTCTCATGCGCTTAATGTGTCTAGCAGAAAAAGCAACCCGTCATCGTTCATTTTCTGTTGCTTAACTCTTTTTCTTATCCGCTTTTGGTTATAACTATGATGCGTTGCACAAAAAAGCCATTATTGCTGAAACGCGATGCGCGTAGCTTCCACGACATAAAGATTTTATGGTGCAGCCCACTCTACATATGTACATACCTGTAGCCAGAAATTACGGCCACCACAAGAACGGCCGCATACACACACATGTATGCATATAACGGGTGATCCATTTCGAGGTTCCCTACTTTCTTAAAGAAAAAGAAACCAGAAAATTCAAATTTGAAAGGGAATCTTTATCACCATTCGAACATTCTTCGGCATTTATTTTTTGAAGATTATCTCTTGCAAACGTTGGCCGCGACTACGTCTCAGATGATCCATCCGTTGAGTCGAATTTTCGATGACTCGTTCGAGCATTTCGACTAGTAACTGGCGAATGACACGCGTGATGTTTTGCTCCAAGGCCTAAATCGAAGCGGGATTGTCCGCATAGACTTTAGAATTTACATATCCCCACAGGAAAAAGTCTAACGGTGTGATTTCATACGATTATGGTGGCCAATCGACCGGTCCAAAACGTGAAATTATCTGCTCACCGAAATGTTCTCTCAATAAATCCATGGGTTAATGCGATGTGTGCGCCGTCTTGTTGAAACCAAATGTCACGGAGATCTTGAGCTTCATTTTTAAGCATGAAATAGTCGGTCATCATGGCGCGATAACGGTCTCCATTTATGGTTACGTTCTCACCGGCACCATTTTTGAACAAATATGGACCGATGATTTCACCGGCCCACAAACCACATCAAACCGTTGTTTTTTCTGGACGTAATGACAGCTCTTGAATCTCTTCAGATTGCTCTTCGTCCCAAATGCGGCAATTTTGCTAGTTTACATACCCATTGAGCCAGAAGTGGGCCTCATCGCTGAACAAAATTTAGCTCGAAAACGTCGGACCTTTTTGGAACTTTTCAAGAGCTCATAGAGTGAAGCGATGTCTCTTGGGAAGGTCGAGCGGCTTCAGTTCTTGCACAACCTGTATTTTGTACGCTGTAAGATCTCGACGTAAAATTCGTCAAGTCGTTCTATGTGTCAGTCCGAGTTGCTGCGGCGCTGAATCGACTCTCCATGGTCTTCGCGTACACTCTCAGCTACGGCCGCTATATTATCGCTATATTATCGGCCGAATATTATCCAATAATGAATGCTGGGTCTCAAGATGGGTGAAGGTGTTGCGAATAGTACGCTCAGTAGGCCGATTATGTTGACCATAAGCTGAAGCGCGCGAAACACATTCTTTACAGAACGTGAATGATTTGTAAACGTTGTTTAGGCGTAAGTCTGAACAAAAATAACATGACTGTTTGACATGACTCACGCGTCATATGTCCAAAAACAAAACTATTGATAAAAGTACCTATACTTGGATCACCCTTTACGTTAGTGGCCGCCTTCCGATAAATCTAAAAATAATTCGCAGTATATGTCAAAGCCGTAAGCGAATACCAATAAATTTGTTTGTTCGTTCGTTTACCGAGCGCCACCACTCTTGCAGGTAAACACACGAACATACATATGGCACGGACCTTCTTACTCCTCCATGTCTCTCGTTCGCGCAATCTCTTCTCCTCTTTTATTTAGACTACAGCATTCATTAAAGATTCTCGCTACTCGTATTACCAACATCAGTCTGTTACTGTCTTGTCTTACACTCATAACAACAACAAGCTTATGAACAAGGTGTATTGTTGTACGTATGTATGTATAGTGGAGCATGAGACAACTGACAGTCGTTTAGCGACTGCCCTTGTCGCCAACATTTGTCACAATTTGACAAATCTTATGATCGCCCTCAGACGGACTGAATATTTTATGTAAATTTTAAATGAGATTTACGTAGTTTAACTCACTGATTTTCGTGGAAACGATCGATGCCAGTATTCAGGTATTTGTTGGTCTTTTTTTTATACATGGACTTACAGCAACAGGTATATCTAGATTGCTTACTACTTTGTATTGGAATGAAACTGAAGCGGGAAACGATTCATATTGCGCTCCTAAGAGCTGAAATGTAAATTGTGTGACCAGGCTTAAGGAATGCCGAATTTTGGTTGGCTCAAATTTCGAAGCAGTACTGAGAGACGTGTGTATCAGTACTTGTACTGCTCCAGCTTCTATGCTCGTAGCAAACTGTTTACCAATTTAATTTTTGAGATATTTTACTAATAGATTTGCGTAGAGTACTTTTTCACGGGTGAATTGTAGGTAACTGGAGTAATGGACCCGACGCTTTCATCCAGAAATACCTATAAGACAGAGAGGGTTAGTTAAATCGGAGATCGGTATGAGCCTTACAACCAGAGATCTATCACAATACTAACTTAAGCTTTTTGGTGTTAGTTAATCAATTTTAACCCTCCTACTCAATTCTTGATTCATGAAACATATTTGTGGGCTCCGAACTAAAAAGTTAATAGCAATGAAATCAAGGTGACCTGAAGCGATGTTACGAAATAACAACAACCCGCAAGATCTTACGTGTGCCCTACTTGGTACTTTTGCGGCATGGATAAAAATTCCATCGGATAAGAACTGTGACAGCTGTAAGGTGGAGAAGTAGTTTCCTATCAACTTCATCTCGCGGGCAGTTTAGGATATCCTATGGTTTCTGGGATTGTTTCGTGTGGTCGATATCTGGAAATTTGCGGAGATATAAAATGTTCATCGACAGTCAATCGTAAAGGAGGACATTTTCGATTTTTTCAGATATTTCATCAGTCACAATTGAGGGCCATCCGCCCTTCGTTCATTATGCACAGATGTACGGACATTTATCAACACCACATGACTTGTACACACTCGTACGATTCATAGCTTTATTACCACATGGATTGACAGTGTTCACGAAACGTGTTGGCTCGACAGTTCTAAACGCGTTGACCTCGAACCGGTCTCGTTGCAAAAGGGGATAACTACCTTGTTGTCAAAATGACGATGGTCCATAGTGTTACCAGATGCACTACATAGTAGTATCGTCTAAATAAGATCCGCTGGGGGACATCACGGTCTCATCAGTAAGGATATACAAAAAAAAAGGACCGGAAAATAAGTGGGCTCAACTGTCCTTCACACTGACGTAAGGGTGAAGCTGGAGCTGTAATTCCGACTCACCATTAATAAACTGAGCCGAAACAAAAAAAAAGAAAAAACTACGTCACCACGACCATCAATTTTTTCTCATTCTAATACTCAATTTATCCACTTCGTGGCAGCCATTTTCAGTCGAAAGATGACAACAATCATTTCTTGAACAATATGCTAAATCCGACACTTTAAGCTTGTTGGGAGATGAAATGCTATACCATTGCATTGACTCCAGCTTAGACTCAATGGCAATAGGCTTAAATTTTGTACAGATCTGTCCCAACATTAGTTTAAAAAATTTTTAAGATCGCTCAGGGGTTGCTTTATTGAGGCATTTCCAACTCCTATCCACAGCGGACATCATCTTAACTATGCACTGAACAGATCATGCTCTGTTCAGCATATGTGTTTCCCATTTCACTTTTTTCATTTTCCATCAGTTCTTCTTTGCCTGATATTTGTGATCGATATTTGCTTTTCTCCATAAATTCTATTAAATCCTGACAGGTTAATATATATATCTGAATGAAGAATCTTTCACCCTCAATCCTCAATAACAATAACTACTAGGAGCAATCCAAAAGACCATGGATCGCTCCTCGTAGTAATGAAACAGCAAAGACAAAGTAGGTAATACGATTATCCTGGCTACTAGTCACTGAATAATACTTCTCGACATCGATATATTCACTACCATGTCGCAACCAAGATACGCACCCGCCTCTGTGCAACTAAAATCGTTCGCCAACAGAGAAGAAGAGCAGGTGCGATGTGGAGAGTTGCTGCACCGCACTGAAAAGAAAAAAGAAGGCTACCGCGCAACGTTGCATTCGTCCCAACACACACTATATGGGAGAGATGCAGAGAGGTGAAGAGTGAAATGAGACGCATTTACAGATAGAAAAGTAGAGAGGTCGTGAGAATGAAGAGCCTGAGAAGCTGACCGACAGGGGAAATACTCGAAAAAGATGCAGGAATTTACAAAACCGTATATAAGTATATAAGTACTGAGCATAAGCAGAGAACCCTTTTCCAGCCTGCTGATCGGCATTGAAAATAAAACACACGGAGGTGGTAATTCTAAAATCTGTGCTATTAGAAACTACATTCGGAACCTAACTGTGCTCTGTATTTGTCAGCGTTGCTTTAGACTTAGAAAATTGACAATTGATCAGATATTCACCATACAGAAAATTCTGGAAATTAAATAGACCTACACAAAACTCTTTGCTGATTTTAAAGCATCCTTCGGTAGCATAAGAAAAGCTGCCTCTACATCGCTATCTGAGTTTAGTATCGCCGCGAAACTTATACGGTTGGGTTAGCTGAAGCTGAGTAACACCTAAAGCTTCATCAGAATCGAGAGGATCTTCCCGAGACGATGAATACTAAACGAAGCTTCGGTCAAGGTGGGTGTCATTCATTTGACTTTTTACAGAGCTAACCTGAGAAGGTACAATCTTCTATAAGTGCGTACAACTACCATCAATTATTCCTGCCATCAAACAAACAGTCAGCGCATTCGCATCTTAACTCCGACGTCACTGTTGACAGTGACAACTTTGAAGTCGTATATAATTTCCTCTATCTAGAAACCAGCATTAACAACACCAACAATGTCAGTCTTGAAATCTAACGCAGAATAACTCTTGCCAACAGGTGCTACTTTGGACTGAGTAGGCGATTGAAAAGTAAAGTCCTCTCTCGACGAACCAAAACCAAACTCCAAAAAAAGTCATCATTCCCGCCTGACATATCATGCAGAAGCCTGGACGA
Organism: Neoceratitis asiatica; assembly: GCA_030068015.2. Classification (NCBI taxonomy): domain Eukaryota; kingdom Metazoa; phylum Arthropoda; class Insecta; order Diptera; family Tephritidae; genus Neoceratitis; species Neoceratitis asiatica. The sequence continues at coordinate 50,584,851 of CM061526.1, read as the reverse complement.
TGACAACATCTGATGAGTTGGCATTAAGAGTTTTCGAGATTTACGAGGTGTGTTGAAAAGAAAAGATGAATTATGCTTTTTTTTTAAAGTACTTGTTTATTCATCAATATCTACTTTGTCCCTTTCAAGGTAATCACCTTCGGATATAATTCACTTGTGCCAACACTTTTTCCAATCCTCGAAGCACTCTTAAAATGGATCTTCCGGTATGGTCATCAGCTCTTTCTTCGATTCTGACTTGAGCTCATCCATTGTAGCAAAATGTTTAGTTTTGGGAATAGGAAAATGTCGCAGGGAGCCAAATCTGGTGAATACGGTGGCTGAGGCATGATTACGGTTTTGTTTTTGGCCAAAAAATCACGATCAACATCAGCATTGATGTGTGAACTGATGCATTTTCGTGATGCAGAATCCACGATTTGTTTTTCCATAATTCCGGCCATTTGAGTCGTATTGCTTCACGCAAACGTTGTATTCCTACCTTGTAGTATTCATTATTATCTGTACGACCTATTGGCAGGAAGTTATGATGCACCTCACAATTGTAATCAAAGAAAACAGTGAGCAAACCCTTCAACTTTTCCTTTGAACATACCTCATATGGTCCTTTAAGTATCGGCAGTGGCGAATATCGCAAACTATGAAATGATGAGCTTTATAAGATAAGTGGCAAAAGTGGCATAGTTCAGCGTATCAAGAGACAGCGGCTATGTTGTCTAGGTCACACCGTTCGGATGATTGAAAACGTTTCACATATTTGATGCATTATCCAGCGGTGGGAACAAAGGAGGAGGAAAACTTTCTTTTTGTTGAAAAAATCAAATGGAGAAGGACCTGGCTTCACTAGGTGTCTACAATTTACGCTGAATGCTGAAGAGAAAAAGGGGCTCGGGTGCTGTCGTTTACTCGGTAAGCGGTGCCTATGTCAATAAATAAGAAGAAGAATTTCTCGACTCATACTACACATTATTGAATTATTAATTAATTTCTTATTGACTGTTCAGCGTCGATTTTCGTTTAATCGAATATTCAAATGAATTTTTTTGTTTTACTAAAAAATAAATTAGTTGAAATGATGATTAAACAATAAAAAATCATTCGTTAATTATATTAATTGGGCAACTATCATCCAAACTTGTATCGCATATGTATACAACTGTAGTCACCTGCAGAATCAAATATATGTATTTTCGAAATGAAGCATTTCCAATTCATTCTCGAAAATATTAATTTGACTTTATTCAGTTTATTTACGACAAATCCACAAACAACGACTTTACATGGACATAAATTATATTTGCTAACGTTTTAATTTGCCTAATATTATTGGACAATTTGCCTGTGAAAGCTGTAATCAGCAATAAAATTGCACACAAAACAAACAAACGAAAACTAGAGAATTGGTAAAATGCGAATTCAAATCCACGGATCATTCAATGCTTGCTCTGCTACGCTATGCCATGCGAAGCTTCGCTAAGCTTATATTCCAGTTTATTATCATCATTTGCGATCAATGGCAACTTCTTAGGCATTTTTATGAGACTCAAAGAGAGAATTCCAAATTTACAACGCAAATATCCAACGCTGTCACCAAACGACGAGGCAGCCAGTGAAATTTGATATTTACGGCCGGTACCGGTGCCAGTTTCGGTGCGCAATTACATACAAACGCACAAAGCGCGAAATGACGTTAGGCAACGCGGGCAGGCGGACGTGATGTGAGATTACGCGCCTCTCAGCCTTTTACGCGGTTTAGTTGCATCCGGGATGATCATTGTCAAAATCAGTATCTTCACACACATAAGTGCCATTCATTGCGGGCAGTTAGCCGGACGGTTAATCCTCTGTGGCTCAATGATTATGCGGATTTTACGATTATAATAATATTTGCAAAATAGAACAAAATTTGATATACCAAATAGTTGAGAAGTGGTTTGCGGTAGAAGGCGAGCAGGTGAGCTGAGTATGGGCAAATGCGTTTTTTTTTAGAGATGGCAGTGTTGGATAAACATGCAATCCCGAAACGCTGCTAAAATGGAAAATGTCACATGCGCGGAGACGCATGCACATACATATGTACATATGAGCTATTGTCATTTAAGACCTCCTCGGATGGAGTTTTATGACTTTCATCTCTGAAATCCTCCGAGAGATGTTCCCAGTTGAGAGGCGATCGGATTATGAACAATTTGAGGATATTGTTCTACCTAGGACTCGAACTCTTGACTTCCGCCTCGTAGCAACCATATGTGCTTCTGGGCATCATGATGAAATTTTTTAATTTCCGAAATGGATTGGTCTTTCAACATGTTTTTTCCTTAATGCAAAACCATCGTTACCAGCCTCCAGTGCAACCGGCCGTGAGATGCGTCTGAAATAAAAGCGAAAAATCTACAGACTAATGACCGAAAACCATGTACACGGCAGACTAACCTGAACCTGTGAACAATCGCAGAAGAGTTGTACCACATAATCAAGCTTCTTCGATGTTGAAACATGTCATGACTCTCTCTCTTTCAACCCTATAGGAAAATTGTAGTATTTATTTAGTCTTTTTTCTGCTATTTCTATGCTGAAGTCAGCGCTACAGCTGCTGAACGTGAAACCATTCAGCGATCATTCAATCCTTTTTTGTGGTTTCTCCTAGAGAAATTATTATCTAGCCCGGTAAAATGGGCTGAGAATACAGTTCATCACGAACCCCAAAAAAAATTTCGACATACATAGGTCCAGTATAGAGCGTACAGACTGAAAATCTGGAATCGATGAGAGCATTTATGATAAGATCTTGTCTTATATGATGATTCGCAAAAGGATTCGACGTCGGTGAGAATAGCGGAGAGGATGATACGATTTCTAAGCTTCTATACGAGAACATGGCAGTCTAAGTAGAAGAGGGCCTCAAAACCTCGAAACCATGGTTTCGTTCTATCGACAGGCAATCTCTACACTGTTATAAAATTCCCTCAGCATCATCTCATTTTCATAAACTCCTTCTCTTAACTACACCATGGTTTATGCATTGAAATATGTCCAACCTGGAGCTCCTTCTTTGGTAAGTTCCGCTGTAAAAGTATCTGAGTCTATATACATAGTTGGAAAATAATTGAAAATATCATTGTACTTTGAATCTTGCAATGGTGTTACGGTTTCATCTCATATCCTTGAACGTTCTTCAGTAAGGTGTGCTCGACACGTTCTTCAATTTTTCTACCTTGCAATATGGATGCTGTAATTAAATCTTATCGAAAGAGAGTCTGTATTTAATTTTTTATTGAAAAACTGTTGTGGTTGTTGTTGTTGTAGCAAACCCAGTCTTGGGACGGGTAGGTCTATCTTAATCATCGAGGTCATCTAACGGGATGCCCAGGAAATCTGCTGCTTCGACGGGTTGATACCAGAGGGAGAGGGATGTTAGATGAGTCGCCCACTTAGGCGTGCATAGTGTCGTGCAGAGATTCGTTGCATGCGGTACATTTGTTGGGTATGTCAGAGTCGAGTCTGGATAGATAGGAGTTAAGCCTGCTACAATATCCAGACACTAATTGTAACAGTGTTACGCGAGTCTCTCGAGGCAGCCCGAGCTCTTGTTCTGCTATGAACTCCGAGCACATCATTCACGGGAAGACAGTTCACAAAGGTGTTAACGGACTCTCGGCGAATGGTGTTTATGGCCTGTCTATACGCCGACCTGTCCAGCGGGTTTTATCTGTATTGCTGTACGGCGTCCCGGTAGTCAAGTACTCCCTTCCTGATGTGCCTAAGTAGTGGGTTAGCTTCCAATGAGTGTCAGTTGGAATGATCCCGACGGTAGCAGCAGATATTGCTTATACAGCATTACATTATGCTCCTTAACTGGGATCATATATGTTTCACTGTGTATGTGGTGCTTCGGCGCCATCAGGAGGTTTCCCGACACGGTCCGAAGGGCGGTGTTCTGACAAGTCTGAAGCTTCTTCAATTGCTTCTCGTCGGGGACTACCCCGACGCCAAAATCGGTGCAGCATAGTTTACGACCGGTCGGCCAATTGTCTTGTACGTTGCTAGCAGTGTTTTTTTTTTGTCTTTTCCCCAAGTGCTACCGGCTAGCGATTTGAGGATTTTGTTGCGGCTCTGTACTTTGGTGGCAATTGCAGTCGTATGCGGAGTGAAGGAGTGCAGGCTATTTAATTTGATTCCCAGTAACTTTGGGTTGTTCGTGGTCGGAATTTTTACGTCATAGACCTTCACATTGAGTTCAAGCCGGTACTCCTTCATCCAGGGTGAGAGGATTTCGCTGGTTGTTGGTGAAGATGTTATGCAGAGATGAAGTTGGAAAGGTCGACAGTTTACTTTCGAACAAAAGCTATCAATATCCTCTACAGACGACAAAATCGAACAGTCATCGGCGTATTAGATCAAAGAGACGCCCTCTGGTGGTGGAAGAAGCCTCGGCATATAGGAATCAAACAGCATTGGGGAGAGGACACCACCGTGTTAAACCCTCTGTTTAATTTTCCGCAGCTTTAAAGTTTGACCTCGAAAGTCAACCGATGATTGTCGACCACTCAGGTTATTCATGGCCCACCTCTTCAACCTAGGCGCTAATGAGGCCTGATTAACCGTGTCGAAAACATTCGACAGGTCCGGTGGTACTAAAACAGTTCGCACACAGGGTAGATTTTGGTTAAGGCCATGAATTATTTATTATTTTCGCTACTAGGAAAAGGTGAGATATCGTTGAAATACTGTCTCCTGGTTTACTGAAAACGGGCTTCCTTTTATTTTTTATCCCCTGCGCATTAAAAATTATTTAAAATGATCTTTTGCTATAAAGATGTTCTATTCTTCTCAGAAATAAGCATAGAAAATAAATGGAACACTATTCTAAACTTCATTGTATTCAAATTTCCCCACAGGACTCTGCTTTTAGTCCTATACTGTCACTCAGAACATTTCTGCACTACCACAAATCCCGTAGGTACTTTGTTATCCCTAACTCAAACTCCGCATACGCAAAGGTAGATACATAACTGCGTGAGTGGTTGAGTGAATATTCGAAAAAGTGTCCACTTTACAGTTATCAGCAGCATCAAGTATATGCTAAAACGTTTACTATCACCGGATCTCAGTGCGGGTAATTGAGGACTAAGCAAGTCGTTGAGCATTGAAAGCTTTGAGCTCTTCAACCTGTTTTTGAATGATCTTAAAGGCATTAGTTAGCCTTAAAATTTTTTGTGGCGCATTAACTATTTGCCATATTTGTTACTAATATCGGCAAGTAAATTAACCAAATTCGTGCTGCATTAGTTCTGTTATGGCAAAGAGATAACTAAATGGTTTGCTTTTCGTCTTACTTTGTAAAGAGAAACTCCATTTTCAACACTTCGTTCTACGAGCTCTAAGCCATAGGAAATGTAAATAAGATAGATTCACCAGATTTTGAGAATATGGTTTTTAATTTGCTTTCTTAAAATCGGAGTCATCAGCTGATGTTTTTACAGAAACCGAACAAATATATGAAGCTTGTTGTGTGTGAATCTAGTTGGTAGTTGGTAATTAAATTTTGAAAATTTCCTTGTTGTTGTCGGATCGGAAATAAAATACTGACGCGAGGGTCTGATATTTGCTTTACAGCACCGGTATCGGTAAAGCTTCCTTGTTGGAACTGTTGTCGAAGATTAAGTTTTACAATTTTGTCAACAGAAACTAGTTTTTAAAATTTGCCTTTTTGAATTATTATCAGAAGCCCTGGACATAATTTGATAAAATTTGATACTTTTAATTCCCATGGTCTGTTATGAACACGAATGACTAATGTTCAGGTCAACCCTAGCTTGGTCTTCATTACTTGTAGGCACTCTTCAAGAGATATCTTAAATGAAATCTAGTACCGAAAGTCGATAGCTGATTTAATAATATGCAAGGAAATCGTGTCGGAGTATGGGGCCATGTGTTTAAGTTGAAACAAGTGAGGAAAGCTTTTGATTACCAGCTGGGTAATGTCTTCGCAAGAGTAAAGGCTGACATCACCACCTTCCAAAGAAGTTCTTCAACACATCGCTGATTTGCGTCCAAGCAAATGTTTCCTGTGAGAAGTATCCCCAAACGGGTTGAAGCTGATTGACTTCGGACGGAAGACTTGCATCCACTTTTTTGGCGGACGTACGTTCCGATAGCCAAATATCGACTGGTACCAATTGCAATTGAAGCAATTGCAGATGAAAAAAGAAAGACGCCGAAATGCGTGATTATGTAGAGCTTGAGAATATGGTCAACAAGGTTAATGCTCGAAAATTGTATGAGAAGACGCGGCGACTTAGAGAAGGTTTCAAGAGCGAAGCAAGCTCATGTAATGACTAAGCAGGTAACCTGGTAGCAGATGTATGGAGGGAACACTCCACTTAAAGCCCACCGTCATCAAACTGATCGCACCTATCAGTGTGGCTAAAAAATTCACCAATAACCAGATATTCACCATGCGTCAAATCTTGTAGAAGACCCGAGGGAAAAGAATAGATACGCACCACCTTCTCATCGATTTTAGAGCTGTCTTCGACAGCAAGATAAGGAATTGCCTCTACGCCGCTATGTCTGAATTTGATATCCCCACAAAACTCATACGTTTATGAAAACAGACTGTGGATAATACCAGAAGCGCAGTAAGAATTGGAAAGGACCTCTACGAGCCGTTCGATATCAAACGAAGTTTGAGACAGGATGCATCCTTATCGTGATCATTGGCTATAACAACCGCACCGTAAGTTCTGCATTCTCCAGGTTCGACAAAGAAGTGAATCGAGTGAGTCTAGTAGTGAACGATGGCAAGACGAAATATCTCCCATTATCAAATAAACAGTCGTCGTATTCGCGACTTGGCTCCCACGTCACTGATGACAGTCATAGCTTCAAAGTTGTAGATAATTTCGTCTATCTTTGAACCAGTATCAACAATATCAACAATGACAGCCTGGAAATTCAATCCATTTTGTTAACAGGTCCTACTTTGGACTTAGTAGGCAATTGAAAAGTAAAGTTCTCTCGACGAATCAAAACCAGACTCTACAAGTCGGTAATCATGCCCGCCCTGGCATATGGTGCAGAAACTTGCTCTGTGTCGACATCCGATGAGGCGTAAGCGGTGCCTACGCCAAGGCACAAGAAGGAGAAATCGTTTCTAGCCACGCCATGAGATAACTGTCAAAAATTGTCCCACAACACATGGTCCCATTCTGGGAGTCGTTGAGTCGGAAGAGTCAAAATCAGTTAACATTTCGATCACTTCAAAACGAATTCAAATCCAACCTCTCGGTGTTCCCCTTTTTATATGGTCACGAGTTTTGCTGATTTCTTTGAATGAATCAGAAAATTTTATTAGCAAACTCTCATCATTTGGACCACAGTAACCCACTGTCCAACATTCATATGTAATACATAAAACCGCACTCTATAAGTAACCGTTATTAAAAACGACAAAGAGTCCAAATCACTTAGTTCTGGTCAATTGTTCCACCAAATTTGTGTTACGTTTTAAGTATAAGCGCCCCCTTGAACATAAATGCGCATAAGCAAAGTCATGAGACCATCTCCTCCCATTGTGCGCGCGCACTCTCTCCTCTTAAATTGAGATAACAAATAAACACTTATTGAAAATAGCATGAAAATCAATTTGTTCTAAATGATATTGAAAAATCTTCTACAAGCTAGAGAGCGGGTTTCATGCTACGTCTCCATGTCCATTTCCATCTTTCTATTGTTTGGTGCCGCATGGTCTGTAGCAAAATCGGCTATGTAGTGTGAACGGCTGTTTGAATAAACAGTTATGCGCAACAGTTCAAAATGGCAAGAGAGTCTATTTGTATTCATGCATGTGAAGTATTAAATTTTCTGTTTGCCTGCTGCTTCGCGTACATTCCCATATACTACTAGCCTTTCTTTAGTCCACGCCAAGCGCTGTTTGTCTATTCACATGTCGCTGATCTCTTGATCGCCTCTTGTCCATCTGATGCATACCAAATTTGTAGAAAATAGCCGTGCAAACAGTTTCACAATGCCGCGTAGTCAACACAAGTCCCGGCTGCGGCACATCTATTCGTAATGTTAATCCTGTTGACGTTATCTTGCCACGGAAAGCAAAGTTTGAAAATGAAATGAAATACGGTTATGTGAAAAACGTTGATGCAATGCTTCCATACACTTGAAAAAACTTATGGATTGGTTATCTTCTTCTTCTTCTTCTTTGACGTAGGCACTGCTTACGCGATTATAGCCGAATCAACAATAGCGCGCCATTCGTTTCTTCTTCTTGCTGTTTGGCGCCAGTTAGAAATACCAAGTGACACCAGGTCGCTCTCCACATAATCCTTCCAACGGAGTGGAGGTCCTCCTCTCCCTCTTATTCCGCCAGCGGGTACTTCATCGAATACTTTCAAAGCTGGAGAGCTTTCATCCATTCGGACGACATATAGCTAACATAGCCGCTGTCTCTTGATTCGCTGAACTATGTCATCGTTCTATCGTCTGCGGTATTCACCGTTGCCAACAGGAGATATTTCGTTCTACCTTCGTTCACTACCAGACCGATTCGCTTCGCTTCTTTATCTAACCTGGAGAACGCAGAACTTACGCTGTGGTTCTATGACCAATTATATCAAAATCATCGGCATAGGCCAACAATTGTACATTCTTGTAGAAGATTGTACCCTGGTATATTGAGCTCTTCTCGTATTATTTACTCCAGCATCAAATTGAAGAAATCCCATGGTAAAGAGTCTGCTTTTCTGAAACCTCGTTAGGTATCGAACGGCTCGGAGAGGTCCTTCCCAATTCTGACTGCGCTTCTGGTACTTTCCAGGGTCAGTTTACAAAGCCGTATGAGTTTCGTGGGGATATCAAATTCAGAAATAATGGCGTAGAGGCAGTTCCTTATCGTGTTGTCGAAGGCAGCTTTAAAATCGATAAAAATGTGGTGTGTATCGATTCTTTTCTCTCGGATCTTCTCCAAGATTTGGCACATGGTGAATACCTGGTCAATGGTGGATTTCCAGGTCTAAAGCTACACTGATGAGGCCCGTTCGGTTTGTTGACGGTGAGCTTTAGTCTTTCACACAATTCGCTAGATAGGACCTTATATGCGATATTAAGGAGACTTATCCCACGATAATTGGCGCATTGGGTCTCTTATTTCTTGGAATGTTTCTGCCGGTAAGCCATCGGCCCCAGCCGTTTTGTTAGTTTTTAAGCCGGAAATCGCTATTCGAACTTCTTCATAGTCGGTTGATGTCACTTTTATCTCATCGTCATCGATTGGGGTTTCGGGTTCGCCATCCAGGGGCTTTCACTTTCACTGCCATTGAGCATTACCATTGTAGGCCAGCTTCTCAAGCTCTTCAGACTCACGCATTTCGGCCTCTTTCTTTTCTGCCTGCAAATGCGACTCACTTTCCTCTTCAGCTCTCGGTATCTATCCCAGCCCGAACGGGTTGTAGTCGATCGCAAAGTTTCCATTGCAGCTAGATATTCCTAATCGTGTACCAGCTCCTTCTCTGGCATTGTTAGAAACCAATTTTTTCCGAAGCAACGGTACGCAAGGCATATGCAATTCGTTCCACAGCTCCCTCATATCGAGTTGCTGATGAGTGCTCCAAAAGAGCAGCTGTGTAACTTATTAGTAATATTTTGTTAAAAAATTAACAAGAGACATGGTGTCCGAAAGTTTTTCCTGTAAGCGGTGATAGTTCTGAGTTTGATAAGGTTCAGGGTTCTCAAAAAGAAATATTTTTTCGGAGTTCAGTAATTTAGCTTAAAGCTCATTTCTGTCCTCAAAAGTAAAGGTTCTTTCATGAAATAACTAACCTGCAGATTCATTTACTTCACTTTTGCTCCTTCACGTCCGAAAACACTTAGAAATTCTCTAACTTCCTACACCAGTGTACCGATTGCAGTTCATAATTAGGTTATAGATCCGACTTTAGTCGTAGGATATCTCGGGAATTACGATATCACTAACAGAACAAAGAAGTTTTCTTAATAAAAACAGATGTTGAAAAAAATATCGGGAAAGCGCCAGAGAGTTGATATTCTGAAGCTACCAGTAGCTGTATTTTTCCAAAATCACAATTAATTTTGTTAGTGTAAAATTTTATTCCTCAAATTCGTTCGAATCAACTTAAGTATATATTTAATATATGTGTTTAGGATTTGTTGTTGTTATGTTATCCGATTACTGTCCAAATGCCATTGTATGATAATGAGCCCAAATGTTGTGCCGTACAATATCGTATGAGTTGGCGGAGTTCGTATTTAACTTAAGAAGTATATTTAAGTGGAGACATTTTCACAATTGAAAATTATAGAATTCAAAATTTCAATTTAATAATATTATTTTTATTATTTATTAACCCAAAAATTTAATAATATAGATAAAAGTTAAATTAAATTTTATTATATAAATTAGAAAAAAGAAAATAAATAAAATGAAATGTGGTAAAAAATCAAATCAAAAAAGTAAAATAAATTAAGATAAACAAGACTCAATAAAAAAATTAAATACAATTCTCTGTACCCTACCAAGCTTCGCTCATACTCGTTTATTGGATGAAAAATGTAACATTTGGTATAATCTTCATGTCGATGAAGGGTGTATTTTTGGTCCGAAGTATGTAAGTGCCAGAAGGAGAAGAGCTAGACCCACCGAAATTTATACATATCGTATCAGATTCACGAACTGAGTTGATTTAGCCATGTCCGTTTGTAAATTTTTGACATGTTTCAACTAAACTTGGTAGGAAGATGCACCTATACGTTTGAACAATCCTTTCTCGGAACCGGTCAGATCGGACCACTATAGCATATATACGACCGATTTTTCAGATTTGAAATTTCGGGTCATAAATTCGTGAAAAAGGTACCTAAGAACGTGAAATTTGTTACACATTGGTTCTGAAAATCATCGAAATCGGAATACTATATAATATATGCTCTATATAATCGAGTAGTTCAGATATGAGTTGTTGAGTTAAAAATCCGCCAAAGAGTGTGAAATGCGGTATTCTACAGACGTAAATTCAAGTTCATATTGACACTGAAAATTATAGAAACGAATTTTGAAATTTGCAAAAAATTTGAGTTGTTCATGATTAATAGGTGATCCATTTCGATGTTCCCTGCTTGAAAAAAGACACAGAAACATCAAATTTAATGGGGAATGTTTATTATCATTCGAAAGAACATTCTTTGGAATTTATTTTTTGAAGATTATCTATTTTAAATGTTGACCGCGGCTACGTCTTATATGGTCCATCCGTTGAGTCCAATTTTCGATGACTCGTTCGAGCATTTCATCTGGTAAGGTGTGAATGACACGCGTGATGTTTTGCTCCAAGGCCTGAATCGAAGCTGGATGGTCCGCATAGACTTAAGACAGGAAAAAGTCTAACGGTGTGATATAACAAGATCTTGGTGGCCAATCGACCGGCCCAAAACATGAAATTAGCTGCTCACCGAAGTGTTTCCTCAATAAATCCATTGATTGGTGCCATGTGTGGGAAGTGGCGCCATCTTGTTGAAACCAAATGTCACGGAGATCTTGAGCTTCAATTTCAGGCATCAAATAGTCGGTTATTGTGGCGCGATAACGGTCGCCATTGACGGTTACGTTCTCACCGGCATCATTTTTGAAGAATCTCTTCAGATTGAATCTGCTAAGATTGCGGAAATTTTGCTTGTTTACATACCCATTGGACCAGAAGTGTGCCTCATCGCTGAACAAAATTTGGCTCGAAAACGTCAAATCTTTTTGGAACTTTTCAAGAGCCCATAGAGCAAAGCGATGTCGCTTGGGCAGGTCGAGCGGCTTCAGTTCTTGCACAAGTTGTTTTTTTATGCTTTCAATTTAAGATCACAACGTAAAATGTGCGTTCGTTCTCGTTCCATACGTCAGTCCGAGTTGCTGCGAACTGCGCCGAATAGACTCTCCACGGTCTTCATGTACACTCTCAGCTACGGCCGCTATATTTTCTTTACTGCTTACTGGACGTAGTTTATTCGGTCGAATATTATCCAATAATGAATGGGTCTCCATATGGGTGATGTTGTTGCAAATAGTACGCTCAGTAGGCCGATTATGTTGGCTATAAGTGGAGTGAAGTGCGCGAAACACATTCTTTACAGAACGTGTGGAGTCCACTCGGATGACTGTCGATTGGACTTCAGAGTGAAATGATGGAGCCATTGTCACATATCGTCGCAAAAACTGCTCCGAATAATCAATTCGTTGTTGTTTTTGGTCAACTGTGAGCTCCCGCGGCACCCACTTTGCAATGAGCTTTTTCATACCCAAATATTCGTGAATGATACGATGGACACGTTTAGCTGATGTCTTTAGAGTGCTTGTTATTTCAATTTGCGGTCACTCAGAATCATTTTATGGATTTTTTTGATGTTTTCGTGGGTAACAACCTCTTTGGAGCGTCCACTGCGTTCACTGACTTCGGTGCTCATTTTACCATGTCTAACTTTAGCATACCAATCCTTGATGGTTGATTTTTCTGGAGCACCTTGAAAAGTGAGGGATCATTTGAAGAGAGAGAAGTTGCTGTTTCACCAAGACAATGCACCGTGTCACAAATCAGTGAAATCGATGATAAAAATCCATGAATTGGGCTTCGAATTACTTCCGCATTCACTGCTATTCTCCGATTTCAAAAGAATGCGCGCTGGGAAGAAATTTTCGTCGAATGAAGAGGTGATCGCCGAAACCGAGGCCAAATTTGAAGCAAAGAACAAATCGTACTACGGAACTATGTTGAATAAAAAAATTAACTTTGTCCAAAAAATGTGTTTTACTATGTTAGGCCCCTGACTTTTCAATTGACCTGTTAAATCTAATAAATTAATTGTACAGTCAAAAAACAATTTTTTTCTTTCTCACATACATGGTGTGCCATTTTGCGCGGTAATGCACGCCAAGCGACTACATATATTTATTGTCAAGAAATAATTGTAAATAATTGCAATTACATTTAAAGTGTCATCACTGCTTAACTGTACCAGACAATGAGTAAATCAATTAATGAGTAAACGGGTAATTGCGTATCTTCTGATGACACAATTTTATTTATAAATAAATATGTTTATAGCATATACATACATATGTAGAAATATAAATGTCGCAAACAGTCATACAAAGTAAATTCACAACAATACTCTACAGTTTAATTATTTATAGAAAATAAATTCATAATCAATAATTTAACTGATAAGCAGCACATGTGCCATTTAAATTGATTAATTGAATGGAAAATTTGATTTGCGTAATTATTTAAATATCTATTATGACATTATTATTATGTTGTAGATTTATTTATTGATAATGCATAAGTGCATATTTGTAGATATTTGCTAAAGTAACATGTGTACATTTGTTATTATACTTACAGTTAAGATCAGTCAAGAGTGGACCTGAAGTTTGCTGAAATACTTATAAGAAACTTACTTTTTATATTACCACTATTTCTAATACATAAAACAAATATATGGAAAAATTTATAATTTTAAAATGATTTTTATCCTAATTTTAAATATATTCATTAAAGATGTTTCAAAATGCTTTTTGCACTTTCAGACCCTCTCCACTCAGTTTTAAATATAATTTTATTTAAGGTTATCCAGTTAGTGATCTCAAAAGTGGAGGGCTGTATTTCGACATCTGTCAAACTTAAGAGTCAAAAAAATAAAAATAAAAAATAAAATAAATAAAATATAAAAAAATTGATTGCTTACCAACCGCACAACGCGTTAAAATTGTTGAAACCTATTACAAAACGGGTGATTCAAACGTTCTCACGTTTTGTGCTCTAAGACGAGATTATGGCTGCTGTAGGTGAAAGTGTAGCCGAAGATCCGATCATATCTATTTCTCTATGCTCTCAAGAGGTGGGACTTTCTTATGGTAAATTTATAACGTATTTTGCCTTAGACTTACACCTACATACATACATATACAAGTAAAGTCCAGCTCACACAACAACTGTGGCCAGTTGACCACTCACAACGCCATAGTTGCGTGGATTGGTTGTTTGAACAACAACAAGCAGTGTACCAAGCAACAACAAAATTTTCTTCAGCGACGAGGCACAGTCCTCACACGATGGATACATAAATAAGGAAAATTGTTGCATTTGGGGCTCCAACAATCCTCAAATAAATGAGGAGAGGCCATTACAACCAAACTTACTATCTGGTGAGCTTTTTGGTCCGAAAGTCTGATTGAACCTTTCTTCTCTGAAAACGATAACGACGAAACTGTCACTTTCAATTCGGAGCATTATGGTCGTATGATATTCGACAAGATGGTGCCACAGCCACACAACACGAGCGGATATGGCTTTATTGCAAGAGAGATTTCCGGGCCGCGTGATCACTCGTCTTGGTGATTTCAATTGGCCACTGAGGTCGTGCAATTTAACACCGTTTGATTTTTTTTTTGTGGGCTACGTGAGAGACCTTGTTCATGCTGATAAACTTTTGGCTCTTAAGCACTTGAAAACCAACATTCGTCAAGTTATGGCTGAGATACCGCCCAATATTTGCCAAACAGTGGTCGAAGATTATCCCTAACGGATCAAACTTTGCAAAAATTCATGATGTAGTGTTTCACATTTAATGCCAAGGCTCAAATTTTATAATAAAACAGGAATTTTAGAAAGAAATTACCTTAAATGCATTTTATTTAAGTATATTTTGGAAACAGCAAAATGGATAACCCTATAACTGTTGATGCCTTCTAACGTAATTTAGTCCTTTTAATGGATTGAGGACAATTGATGCAGAAAAAGACGTTTTCTTTTCCAATTCTTCGAAGATAGCAACTCAAATATCCAATACACTAAGTTGTGTTTTGTTAAAAAAAAATGTTTCCAATTTTTTCAACAGCTTCAAAAACAATGTTTTTAAATCCGATTTTGCTACTATCATCTGCATGGGATTATCCAGAATTATAGTAAGTATTTAGTGGTGTCCTTATAACTCAGGTTTAAATTTGAAGATCGTTGTTATAGACGAAAGTAAGTCCTTGTCATATAAAAGCTTTTAGTGATTTTTTTCTTTGGATTAAGATGAGTCAACAGTGCCTTACAACTGCGCTTCTCTAACCACTCGTGTTGCGTTAATTGACTGGGATAATAAAGATGTAAAGATGAATGAGCAAGAGTTCACATCTGATCTACATAAAGTAATTAATATTTTGATAAATTATATTGTTTGAAATAAATTCAGCAAAGTGTGCTCTTCGCCGTCGTTGTATGCTTTTCAAAAGTTCAGAAACCATGAATGATGAGATCCTCAGGATCTTCATCTAGAAGATCACCGTATCTGTGCCTATATCGGTTTTCAGATGTTTATATCCCCTCTCGTACTTTTAACGACACCCTTATCTTAGAAACTTGTTCCGGCACTATAGAAATAAAAGACAGTTTTGTATTCGATATTTACCTTCATTTTATTGACCACTTTGCAGTTTTTCAAGAATTATTCATTCCAATATTATGTATGCTGCCGTGCCCGTATAGTTCTAGGGATAAAAGTCTGTTGTCTACGATTTTTAAGCGATGGGTTGTTGGTGCTGATTTACAATTCTTTTGAATATTTATTGTATGCATTTCGAGGATGAAAGCCTTCTATCCGCGAAAACCACGTAGGTTGTACCTTTTTTAGTGTGTCAGTCCCTATTATTTGCCCTCTATACAATATTATGGTCGGCATTTAATTGGTTCTTCGGTCGCTCCTCGTTAAGGAATGTCAACCCCGCCGAGTGTATATCTAACATGAAATGAAAACTCTGTATAAAAATTCAACAGCTGTTCAAAAGTGGATTATATTAGAGTAAACTTCAAAACCTTCCATTTATTGGGAAGACATTGAGACGCACACCACAAATTGTCTTTAGCGAAATGTATTATATATATATATATATATGTATCTAAATCCAGTACACCATCTTAGATCTTAGACCCAAGTCTGTATATATAGTTAGTCCTGCGACAAATTTTTTTGCCAAATAATTACTCTGTGAGGGTGGTTTTGTCAAAGGCTGCTGTGAGGTCAGCTGATCCAGAGTTAAGTAATTAACGTGATTAAATCGAATACAATCACACAGCCGAGGCGCCTACGGGATATTTCAGAGAGCTCGTACAGAGAGCGGATAACGGTGGGCCGCCAATAACACAGCGATGTCGGAGAAACTTAGTAAGTACCCTAGCAGCGCGATGGTTGATTATCAGTAGCGTCGGAGTGGCTTATGGGCAGAGGTGAGTGTGCCAACAGTTGATTCTCAATAGCGCCGGAGTGGCTTAAAGGAAATTCGCTTGCCGGAATGGTGGTATAGCAAGGGCGGTGGTATCCTGGGAACAATACTATCGATAGTCTTAACGGGAGACTGACTAGGTTGTACGAATATCGTCGCTCCTGCAGTCAAACATTACTATAGTTAGGGCTGGAACACAAGCACCGGTGCCGAACTGGACCATGGAAGCCGGAAGGCGAAGGAGAGCGCTAGTTTACCCCTTCACACTCCAGACTGTGCTTGTGAGAGGGTGTTTGGCTTGGCTGAAGGAACCGACTGGCGTATACCCCGCGCACCGCAAAGGCTTATTCCACCATGCAAGCGTATGCTTAGCGTAACTAGGCAAGCTGGCTACCAAAGCCCAGAGCCAAAGCAACGTCTTGCTCGACGAGATAAGTGCCCGGCCTGTCTAACGAGACTGACCGTACTGTGCACTACTTTGATGTTTAATATGAACTCAACTATGTACTGGTTGAGAATTCAGTATCACACATTTTGAACAAACGAAATGGTTGGTTAACCGC
The DNA here is from genome assembly GCA_030068015.2 of Neoceratitis asiatica. Lineage (NCBI taxonomy): Eukaryota > Metazoa > Arthropoda > Insecta > Diptera > Tephritidae > Neoceratitis > Neoceratitis asiatica. The sequence continues at coordinate 50,568,006 of CM061526.1, read as the reverse complement.
CTTGGAGTGTAGCGAGGGTAACACTATATCACAGTAATGAGCGACTTATAAAACCTGGGTTAAGTTGATCATTTTTGACCTCCTGCTCTGCATATATGCTTGGAAGCTTTTTTATTTCCAGAAATACACTTGGAGGGGTGATTAGCTACCATATTAAACGAAAAAAATCTACGCATTGTGCATAGTGAATCTTTGTTTCCTTGTCTATTAAGAACAGATTGTCAGTGCCGCTCCTTACGTAGGAAAGAGATGCCTGCCTGAATTACTCGGCAAGCTCATTGCTAAATCATTCTGCTGCAAGAAAAGGCTATTTGCAGCCCGCTTATGAGAGTTTCAAGAAGAAGCTTGAGGTCTCCGCTTGACACTTATTCATTGCACATAAATATATTTAGTTAAAAGTCTGCCTGCATACCCCCGTACCAGTGTATCCCGGCAAGAGTAGTCTAGTCCGTATAGAGTTGATATAATTTAAAATATGAAATTCTTCGAGAGATGTTTCCGAGTACGTCTGGTTATGACATCATGGGCAGTGTTTACTATTTTCGGAATTATGACAAATACTTGTCTTCTATTCTAGTAGGATTTTCGCAAAAGAGTTATGCTTCCTGCGAACTATGGTCCCACCTCACCATTTCGTGAATTTCATTAGCAAAACGTAAAGCACCAACAAAACTAAGAAAATAATACAAACAAAATAAAATAAATTCAGATCTTCCGTTAATACCATTAAGCTATGTGATTTTCAAATTTATACTTCCTCTTCCTTTTCGTACGTACATTTTCCTGCCTCAATCACTAAAAAATTTATTGAAAATTTCAAAATTCTCTTTTAGGCAAAATTAGTCTTTTGATTCAATATGCAATTGATTTTCACCTATCACAGCGCGGTAATCAGTAACGGTGCTGCAGCATATATACATACATACATATGCTATTTATCTACTTATTTGCACAGCAAACACAATCAAATGATTTCCGTTCGTTTATTTAGCCAAGAGAAACGGATATAGCAAAGTGGAAAAAAATTATTTAAGTTTCCTTTGTATTTACTAGGAGGTGTGTGTTGGTGCGTTTATGTGTATGGATGAATGTAAGTAAAGTGCAATCAGTATAGCGAGAGCTTGAAGTGTGTGTGCCTACCTACGTTGTCCGCTTCAGTGGCCGCCTTTAGCTAATAATTGATTACCTCCGCCGTCGCCGCTACCGCCACCGCCGATAGTGCAGTTCCGAGGCCAAAGAGGAATTGCACATACTAAAACATGGTTGCAGCGATAATAGTAAATCAGGCAGCAGCTGTTGCTACTGGCATTGGGAGTACCAATATACTACATACATACAAGCGCATATTTACATATGTTCACAAATAACGCACACACACATATACCCTGCTTCATATTTATATAAGTTCAGTATGTGAGTTTGGTTAGCGCGAAGCTTAGGCCTGTCGCTGGAGGCAAAGGAACTCATTGCTACTGCACTCCACTCCTCCCCTTCTGCTCCGGCGAATGAGCAGATGAGCCGCTGGTGCTGAGATTTTCCAATTTGAGCATTTTATTTACGTATTAAATTTGCATGGAAATCTGTCTGTATTGACCACTCGGTCATAGCCAAAGTAAATGTCCACTATAGGCACATCCCTCGTCCATTTGACAACATCGGCAGGGCACGCTAATGCACATCGTTCGTACGTCGACTTACTTCCCTGACGCTTCGCGCTAATGTAGCTGATGTCACATATGCATGTACATAGTAGCCATTGCCACTGGCAATGTTCCACCTGATGACTATGTTGTTGTTGCTGAGCTAAATCAGTCGGCTGCCGTTGACCAAGGTACGTACACTTTGCGCATTTTAAATTCCTCCTCTCCATATGAGCTCCTCACTCGCTCGTTCGCTCGCTTGTCCCGCCGCATTCAGTTTGCCTTTGCTTTGACATTGCCAGTTCGTATTTTGTATTTATATTTGCATACCCATTTGCACTGGTATTTGTGTTTGTTATCAATTGCCGCGTGTCGCTGTCATTGTACACCGATATGCCGTTGATATGCCATCGATATGGCAGTCGGCTGCTCGGTTGGGCGGCTGGCTGAAGTGTTTTTGCATTCCAATTTGCGCTATCGATTGCTGGTTTCAGCATTTGCACTGGCACTCTGCCCATCGCCAGGTCGCATCATCAGTTTCAGCTCCAGCTCCAGTACGAGTTCGAACGGCGTCTCCCAACTCCAACTCCGTTTCATTGATGGCGGATAATCTTGTGCGCTTTTAGAATGCCTAGTAAACATTTCACTTTAGCTTATTTGGTTCCTTCGCCAACTGTGTACTTACCACTCTCCTCAACCTCCACGTAGAGTGCACGTAAACGACCGGTTGGAAAGTAATGAAAACACCAACAGCAACAACAATAACAGAGCAGCCATCGAATGTCAACGTCAACAACCATGGCCCATCGCACCATTTAACCATTGGACCACTGTACAAATACAAATACAAAGTATTTTACGTCACAGTTGTTTGCTGTCCAGCTGTTTACTGTCCATTGGATGTATGTTTAATGAAGTTATAATTAAATTAATTTTAAGTGGAAAATTCAACGCAATCTACTACTATTTACACTTTTGCAAATGACCACACAGATGTTATCACATCTGCCAGGTGTCGGTAGCGGTTTGGAGTGGGCCACAAACATGAGAATTCTCTGTCTTTTTTATTGGATATTTACATGCGCCTTCAGTTAAATCAATATAAAATATTTAATTATATTTTTTCCTTTACTAAAAGTCTGTTTGAAAAACGAAACAAGAAAAAAAAAATTCAATATTGTTCTTGTTCGGCAAGCCTAGGTCAGTTTTCAGTTGTCATTGACATTTAGTATAACAGTTAATAAAATTAATTTAAGACTTATTTGAGTAACACTCTTCATAAGGTTATGTAAGAAAAAAGCTCTGTCACTACAAAGAGAAATCAATTGAATTTTATATGAGCTTTGAAGCTCTTTTACCCAAGCAGATAAATAATAAATTAATTTCAATGTGAAATTCTATCAAAACCTAGTGTATAATTGGCAATTTGAAACGCTGAAGAGATTTTCGTCTAAGCCCCTCCTAAAATTTGTGTTGACCGAACGGCTGATGAATTTGTATGGGAAGCTATTATTTCATGTCAGAGATACACTCAGAGGAGTTGCCATTCCCTGCCGAGGGAAAATTGTAATTAGAAAAATTAATTTTGTATAATTTTGGATGTTCCTCGAGCCCGGACTCAACTCTTATAACACGTACATGAAGTAAAAGCTCCTCATAAAATCCATCGGCCGTTCAGAGGCGGCTTAGAATAAACTTTAGATCACTCCATTTGTTGGTAAAAACATCAAGACGAAAAACCACATAGCGGAGGCAGATCTTGTCCAAAAATCGTTTCAATGGTTACAAGCATCAAATTTATATATATTATAACAATTGACTAAACCAGGGTTTATAGATATGACGTCAAAGCTAAGACTCAATCATCGCAGTGGAGATATACTGGCTCAGTAAGAGGGAAAAGAGCTGGAGATGATGCTGATGCTCACTGCGTCCTTCGAATTTAATAGCACATCGCATTTCTGCCACCACGCAAATGATCAGTAAAGAGTTCGACCTAAGCGAGTTCATCGCAAAAATAATACTCTGCCAATGCCCTAGCCTCTATATTCGACAGACATGCCTTCGTGTTACTTTTTGCTATTGCCAAAAATAAAGGTAGACTTATAGTCGTAATTGATATCAAAATCGCATCGCAGGAAGAATTAAAGGCTACCTCAAAGATCAAGTTTGAGAAATGCTTCGAAATTTGGAGGAAGCGCTGGCACAAGTGCATAATCTCTAATGAGGCATATTTTGAAGGCTACAGCATCAATTTAGTGTGTAGGTCTTACTCTTCCTCTGCTTATTCCGGCAAGTATTGCTGCGAAAATTTTCTGGACCGCATCACCTAAGGAGCGTAGCCGCTGTCTCTTGATTAGCTGAACTATGTCAATGTCGCCGTATAAAATCTTTTCCCAAAAACTCCTCACGCCGACGCATCAGGACGAGACTGATGAGTAACTTTTAGAGTTTGGTCTTTGTTCGTGTTTAATGACTTTACTTTTCAATTTCATGAAGTAGCACCTTTGTATCGATCGCCACCGGAGGGGTCCTTCTCGAACCTGAGTGCGCTTTTAATGCAGCTTAATATCAGCTTATACAGCCGTATAAATTTGACGGCGATACCAAATTCAGATATAGCGGCGTATAGGCAATTCCTTTTCGCGCGGTCCAAAGCCACACTAATTGGTACAGTCAGTTTGTTAACGATGGGCTTTCATCTTTCACACAATGCGCTCAAAAGGACCTTATATAGAACCACTTAGATTCCAATCGTCGGACATGCCTTCGTCCGACCAAATTCTACAAAAATTGACGCATGCGGGAAATCACTGTTCGAACTTATTCATACTAGGGCTTAGGAACATCTGTTCATGGATTTAGGAACCGTCATTTCTGATTGTTTTCATTGTCATTTAGATCACCTCTTTGAGCCCACCAGAGTACGCTCCGGTTTTAAAACCTTCTATGATTCTGCGTATCTTTTCGTAGTATTGTCGAGAATTACCCCTGTCGTCCAGTTTCACAAGCTCTTCATATTTACGCCCCTCGGCTTCGTTTTTTTTTTGTCTACATAACAATTTACTTTTCAATTCTTTGGTTAAGCCTGTTAAAGGAAAAATATATCTTTGGAAAAATGTCGGAAACTTTACGATTAAACTTGCACAAGCAGATTGAACGTGATGGGTTTCATTGGAGCCCGAAACGCGATTGTTCGTAGCATTAGATTCTAACCCCAATTAATATATCAGACATCCTTACTGTTCGGATGTAGAACTCAAAATTGAAACGATCAATTCGCGGTAAATGGGTCGTCCTCTTCTATTCTTCTCTCCTAATTACTCGATATATGTGAGGCGAGCTCTCCTATTTCCGTTCTAAAGGAAATTATTTGTTTAGGAAAGTTGAAATCGACCCCAACGTGCTTCATATAGGAATGTCGAAGAGCGGAGCGATTCGCATTTGCGAGCAAATGAAAAGGGAGGCGGAAATGTGAATGTATGAAAGAACGAATGTCGAAGAAATAAATACGAGAGGAAAAGGATCATATCACTACAAGATCGAGTGAGGTGATATGTGGCCAAAAATTCAGATAATTTTAAGTTCATTGGGATAGTATTCCTTAATTGTAATTTCAAAGCCTCGACATTAGATGATATGCCAGTCCCCCGTCCAAGGAAAACATAGAAGATATATGTCTTTCCCCCAATCACAGAGGCGCCTTCGACCAATAGTCGGGTGTCAAAAGAATAACAAAGAGCCGGGATCTCTTGACCGAGCTGCTCAAATACGGCAAAAACGAAGTGATAAAGCGCAAGCATCAGCTTCTTTGCAACATTTGTAAGGGTGAAAGCAAGTCAGATGCACGGAATCCAAGTGTACTCTACTTGAATCATAAAAAGAAGTAGTCATTGTAAGCATACCGTGAGTTCTATCCTTCTCTGGCTATAACGTCCATTGCAGAGTTGAAGGTACGTACGCCTTAGGCTAGATTTGTGTAGAGCTTTCTTTTATTTGTGATCCCCAAACTTAACTCTTTCGTGTTATCCCAATTAACTCTTTTGGGGTTGAGCTCATATCAGACTTTTGTCAGTCTTCCATAATAGGAGTCCACATTTAAATATGGTGAGAACTGCCGTGAAGGGCCGCAGCAGCAACGTAACAAAAAAAAAATGACAAAACAATGCGCCCAGATCCTTAGTGTTGAATGCATTCAGTCAGTCAGTCAGCAACTAAACCACAACGCTTTAAAATGCTCACAAACAAACAGACACAGACCAGGTGACGTACAGGCGACGGCTCGCCTGCTATCAAGCACTTTACGCAAATTAAATGCAATGACAAATGCACTCCGTCAAATTGAAAAGGGATTTTCGTTATTAATTATAACGGTGACGCTGAGCACACCAAACACCAGGCGCACCGAAGACCACCGTGCCAACAAAGAATAAAGTCACCGCGCACCGGTGACAAACGTTCATTTGCCGTGCTGTCGTCACCAACTGAATTGGTGGAGGAAGATGACGCAAGCGATAGAGGTCGTGGGTTCATGTGAAAGGGTTGAGTCTCATGCATTCAACATTGCATACATATATTTATATTTATATTTTGTTTACTCATACATACAACTATTTGTATGACATAAACATCATCTTTGCCGCACAAACCTACAGCTGTCGCTTCGACTTCATAAGTGGACACGCAAAGCGTTTATTTTTTATCACCTCCCGTTGAAGCGAGGAACTCATCGGCGAACGGAAAGTGTCCCAGCTATGGTCTGGCCACGCGGCGCGTAGCTGCGGCATTGTTGCTTTGTTTTCACTAACCCTTCATGCATCATGCTGCACGAGCTTGGCCTTCTTACTTCCGCCGGTGAGCGCATTCAAATCCGTGCCGCTGCTGCTGAGTTGGTTGAACTTGTTCGTTTGTCATTGTCCCTTAGCAAATAATTGAAGCGCCTGCGCGACGAGCTCTATTATTCCCAGCTCAAGTGAGTTCAAGGAATTTCTTGCATGAACCACAGCATCGATCAAACGCTGCGAGAACAATTTGAATTTACTATTTTTATTTTCGTAAAAAATATGAATTTATGGACTTAACTATATATGTATGTACACATATAATGTATATATTTTTATATAGTATATAAGTGTATGTAAAATATACGCTTTCACGGTCTTGAAAGAGTAAAAATTTATTTGAAAAAAAAAAAAAAATTTTTTTTGTTGCATAAAAACTATAAATATTTACTTTAAAGTTCTCAGGTAGTTTTGTATGCATTTTATGCATTTTCAGTCAACTCTAACGTATGTATGTATATGTATGTGCCCATATGCTAATGATTGCACAATATCTACACAATGCAGTGATTTACAAAGAATGACATAAACGAACCCCTTTTTTCAAACAATACTACTTGTATAAATACATACATACCATATCACACATGCATTTATCTACACATTTTCAAACATTTTAATAGGGGTAATAGGGGGGTTCACTGAAGGGACTCATAACATTTTGGGACAAATAAAGTAGCAAATTTGCATACAAAATTTATTTCAATTTTGGATTTTATTTATTTAAAATTATCATTGTATTGTAAAGGTGCTCGGCCGTAGCTTAAAAATAATATTTTCCAAAAATATTGGAGTTACAATATTTTTTTCTTAATTTCTAATACCTCAATGATTGCCATTCAAACCCGATATAGAATTATTATTTGAAGTTTTCCATCTGTTACACATACATATGTACACATATGGTTATCCGCTTTGCGGTTTCCATAATAAACATGAATAAAATGCATTTAAAATATTTTCTTTTTTCATGAAACTCCTTTTTTATTATAAAGTTTGAACTCTGACATTAGCTGTGAAACAAGAAATCCTTCAAATAATCACCTCGTGAACTTTTGCAAACTTCGATCCGCTTGAGGTAATTTTCGACCACTTTTTGACATATATTGGGCGGTATCTCAGCTAACTTGAGGGATGTTGGTTTCCAAGTACTCAAGAGTTAAAGATTTATCCGCATAAACACGATCTTTCGCGTAGCCCCACAAAAAAGTCCAACGGTGTCAATTCGCACGATCTCGGTGGCCAATTGACATTGCCAAGAGGAGAGATTACCCAGCCGAAAAATTTCTCTCGCGCTAAAGCCATATTCGTTATTGTTGTGTGGCATGTGGGAGCGTTTTGTTGGAAGCACTTATTGCCCAAGTCGTATTTTTCAATTGCAGGCCAAAAAAGTCGGTTATGATACGATCATAACGCCTCGAATTGACAGTGACAGTTTCGCCGTTGTTGTTTTCAAAGAAGTAAGGTCCCATCACACCTCCAGACCAAAGAGCGCACCAGACAGTAAGTTTTTTTTTGGATCTATGGGCTTTTCTTCAATTATTTGAGGATTATCTGAGTCCCATATGCGACAATTTTGCTTATTTGCCTCGTCCTGGCTTCAGTTTTTGATGAGCTAGACTTTATAGGGACGTAGGTGTAAGTCTAAGTGCAAAATACGCCATGGTGTGCCGTAAATAAGTCCCAGCTCTCAAGAACGTCGAGAAATATACACATTCGGGTCTTCGACCACACTTTCACTTACAAAAAGATGGAACGAGCAAAGCGATGATGCACAGGCCGTACAAAATCTGTAACCGATTCAGTCTCTTTAAATCTCCTTAAAATTTTATTGGAAGGCATGGGTTCCACCAATATCCAAAAGTATAGAGAATGAATTCATGTAATTGCGATCGCCCCTCGGCAGGGACTGTCAAACCCTCCGAGTGTGTTTCTTACATGAAATAGAAAGGTCCTCATGAAAATCCAAAACTGTAGGTCCCTCCGTTTGTTGGTAAAACATCGAGATGCAAAACCACAAATTGTAGGAAGAGCTCAGCCAAAAATCGCTTCAGCGGTCGCAAGGCGCCATATATATATATTTTTTTTTTAAAACCCGAAACGTGACCACGTTTGAATCATTATTTCTGTAGTAGATTTCAGCGTTTGTGCGGTTTTTAAGCGGTCCATTTTCATAAATGCCTGACTTTCAACTAAAACAAAATATGTATGGTTTGACAGTTCTGTTTGACAGATGTGAAAATACAGCTCTGCTCTATCAAAACCATTAAATGGATAATCATTTATATGCATAAGTAACTGTTGTTCATAGGCGAACCGAGTAGCATGACTGCAAATAGTGGATCCCAGTCACTACACCAGGAAATGCCTGATCTTTAAATATACTCGAAGAATTTAACACAAAACTCGAAAAACAATTATAAAAAAAATTTGAGCTGAGCTATTTATTTCAGCTGTAAGGGTCGTCCATTGCAATGCAATTAAAAAAATGTTCACGAAATTTTCCATGTTGGATCGCATAGAAAAATGTTAAATCGTTCACGACCTCTGTGAGCTATTCAATTTGAGATTTGTCTATCGTATAATTTCCTTAAACTAATTCTCTAGGAAATATTACGAAACCGAGAAGGTGTTGTTATCTTGCCCTAGAAGAGCTGACATATATCGACGCTATTAATAAGAGGTTTGTAAAACATCATCGTCGCAGAGAAAAATGTTATCAATAATACATATGGTCATTTAAGGTTTACTTCAAATTTGTCGACAGAAAACCTCACTTAGTTTCTAAACACCGTGTGTTCCCAATATTTCTAACGGAAATAATTGCAAAGCTCGGATGAGAACTTTCCACTTTTTATGGAGACCACAGCAAACCGTTAAAAGACTACAAATTGAAGGTAGTCAACTAGAGTGTCCGATCTCTTAATTGATAAGGTAGTTACATTTGCCCAGTTGGTTGCGATATAACATCAACTAAACTCGAGGAGAAAAGGAGCTAAAATGTGGTATTGAGTTAATGATTCTGACACCGAGTACTAAAAGTTACACCAAGAACGTTGTTGTGGATATGCAGTTGCATTCACAGGTCTATATTTATTTCCTATTTTGTGTGAAATGCAGTTACCAAAGGGTGTTTAGCCTCGATCTACGGAAGTAAGGAATCTTTGATGGACTCAGTGAACTCGGGCTCTCTAAAGTCTAATTGCAGTGTCAGTTTACTGGTAAAATCTTGGTACCCGCAACGTAAAAATCTAGTTCATGAGACAGTAACCACGGATGAGAAACTCTACTTTTATGACCACTGCAAATGTTTCAAGGACCACGGTTTAAGAGTATGCACTTGGAATGCCTGATCATTTAACTGGTAAGTAGGCGCTTCTCAGCTAGTTGATGTCCACGTAAGGCTGAAGACTGACATTACCGCTGTCCAAGAATTGAATTTAACTTGATAAAAACACAGGAAGAGAGATATATAAAGAAGAAGAACTTGTGCCGAAAAAGCAGACGCTGTGATGAACAAAACTATCAATGGCTAGACATCATGTGTAAACAGCCAACCGCAGTCCAAGTAGACTATGAGTGTTGGGTCGAGTGCTACATAGAAAGGTAACTAATGCATAAATTGGTGAGGTGAGACACCCTATTTTAAGCATACTGAGAAGGTTCCTCTCAGAACCGGTATTTAGAAGCAATTAGAAAAAACTACTCCCCTTCTGGAAAGAACGCCTTTACGAATAATATGATATGAGGTGGCGAAGTTCTACTCCACCCCTGAAAAAGGAGCTATGATAACCTATTCCTGCGAACACGTGCAACAAATATGCTATTTAGTTATGTGAAGGACCGCGATATCCGGCGAGCTTATCTTAGCTTAACCCCGGATTTCGCCATAGTCTATAACCGAGTTCTGAAATTCGCTTCGGTGATTGTTTATCTCGTTGCCATACGGATGGCACCCTTTACGAACAAGTCGGTATAAACAGCCTACTTCACTATGAAGTCTTTAACTTTGCCGGGGTCTTGTCAACAACTAGTTTGTATTTCAAGAACTTGAAAATCCAACTAAAACGAAACGATCTGATTTAGCCGACATCGAGAGGATGGTGTTGCATCAAAGAATGACGATTTGTTGCCTTGTAGAAGTGATATTTAGAGTGGTAGAGGAGAAAGCACGCCTTTGTAAAGAAAAGAAGGGCGATGTGTGAAATGAATGACGAAGGGGACATTGGGAAGACAAGATAAATTTTTTCCAGTATTCTAATGGAAACAGCGATGTAGTGAAAGATTCAAGACCATTAGAATACAAAGGCAGGGGGATCTGGTGATGGCTATATCCATCCTCCAGTATGGCAGGAGGTAACGTCGCGTGAGATATGTGAGACGGATATTACGAATGATAGAGACCCTCAGAAAAGTTGAATTCCATAGACTACGAATGATAAGCTGCACAACAGAGACAATCGCACATCTTCGCTCTCTCCTACCCAGTTTTCACATATCGGGTATTATCAGAGTAGTCAATGACACATTTACAACTTTGGTAAGATATATTGTTCCCGCTGCGCCGATGAATTTGGAAGCTTTCATCTTCCCGATAACCCCGGGACATCCTCCAGAGTATAAGGGAGTATGGAAACTATCAGGTGATTTCCAGGAACCAGCCCACAGCTGAGAACAGCCTATGTATTTGACAAGGACGTATAGGCGTTGAATTTAGATTTTGACAGTTAGTATGGTGGAATATAGTGCAGCGCAAGGTCGCTTTGATATTTTGTTAAACAACTTAATAAATAGTTTTCCTAAAATTTTTAATTTCATGAATATATTTTATATTTTGTCGATAGGAAATATAACCCCTATAAAAATATTCTATATATACTTTAATATTACATTGAAATAATTGTGAAATTCGCATTTTTATTTAAGCCTTTTTTGTTCAAATTGTAACTACAGAGAAATTCACCAAAAAATAAGTAGTATGCTTATAAGCAACCTTGTCGTGGTGAATTTCACATGAATATTATTTTCCAAAGAATTTCAAAAAGTAAAACACCGCTTTGTTTACAAAAGAAGTCGAGATATATATATTTATATATTATATTTTGGAAAATAATGGCGCTGCCTAGTGAAGATTGTGACCTAGTGGAAGGTCAATTGATAAAATGAAGATTAGTGTGGGAGTACAAGCGGTGCGATCTTCGACAACTTTTCCGCTTTACGGTAAGTGTTTCGCATGAAAAAAAGCTGCTGATGCAATTTTATTTAATTGAATAATTCATTATAGGGGTCAAAGTCAGTGCAAATTGCTTAATTCTTGGTTTTACTGTTTTGAGGTATGGCTTGCGTCGACGAGAATTGATTGATAATGTGGGGAACAACATGGAACAAAAGGTTTTCCAACTCGTACAAAATTAAGACAACTGTCAACTAGATTTTCAACAGTTAAAAACACTAATCGTCCGCTACATGGATCATGCACATCGATATGGACTGCTTTTTGTGTCAGTGGGACTGCAAAAAAATCCAGAGTTAAAGGGTCAACCGGCTGCTGTAACACATTCAAAAGGTCTTTCTTTTTTAATCGTTTCAAATAGAATTTAAAAGTGAATTTTTTTAAGTATTTTATTTCAAAAACAGCACTGTAAAGGCTAAATTCTGTTCTTGCTTCTTCAAGATATCGAGGCTGTCAGTTGTGTGTTATTAAATGAGATACATATGGACACAAAGGAGTTTGTGCTTGCTGTATGGGAAGGAGTGCGTTCAAAAACTGGTTGTCCATGCTCCGCGGGTGTAGGGGAAATATGTGAGCATTGCAGTAAAAAATTCTAAATTTTATATGTATGTTTTGTACTAATCGCTTTAACACAGATTGCAAGCACGTATGGCTACAAAACGCGCTAAGCCAGATGGTCAATATCAGTTGTTTCCAGAAGTTGCACAGAAGAATACGACTGATATTAAAATAGATGAGTTACCTGGTGTAGGAAGTAGCACAGCTTATACATTGGAACAGAACAATTTGGCTTGTTTGCGAGAAGTTTGGAGAGGCACTATCAATTCTGTCGTGGCATAGATAATCGTTCATTGATTTATGGGCAGGTAGAATATGTTTTCATAGTTGAAAATATTTTAAACTAAATTTCGAAAACTATTTTATTATCCATTTCAGATACTTAAATCTGTATCAGCGGAAGTAAACTACGTTTTAAAGATTGTCTCAAAAGTGGCAAAATATATTTCGACGCAAAATGATAAAGCCGTGGATGTCTGGTATTTTCGTTGAGAAGCAATAACACTAAAAATTAAAAATTAATTCACGTTTCTAATTAAAAACTTTATTCTAAAAATTCGTAAAACTTTCCTTCCGTTTGGAAGTTTTGAAATTGAAAACGGTATAACAGGGTTATGTTGAGCAGAAATAGTAAGAGTTAAGAAAAATTTGGGAAAGCCAAAAATGCAATATTTTAATTAATAATAGCAGAGTATAATAGGCATACAGGAAAATACCAAATATTATTTCATTTTTTTTAATATATTCCTCTTATATTTTTCTTGCTTAATTTTATTAAATAGCAAACTACAATTCGGTATACAAGTTAAACGTTATTTTTTCTTTACCAATTATAAACGGTATTAAAGAAAATATTAGCAATTTAACGAAAAGGTATCAGTAAATTAAAGCTAGGAGAATGAGTACTATACTTTGAACCTTTTATATTTTTAAAACATATGTAAATAACCGGACTTAGAGTGAAAAAGGAATCATTTGAAATTTCTACTACTACATATACTACATATATTAATTCTAAAAGAAATATAGTACTGTATGGGATTAATTAATTTTTTTCCACTGTGCAAACCCTGGCACGGAAATCTCATTTCACCATACCAAACGATACATGCGACATCTCGTGATGCTATTTTGCAACGAGGGCGTATGAGAGTTGAAATTTCTACGTCAAATGTAAAAAAAAAAGAGTTTCCATACTCCTTTATACTCTGCATCCTCCCTGGAGAAATCAAGCATCGAGCTAATGTTTGGCAGTCGGTCTTTCATTTTGTTAACTAAAGGGTGAAGTGAAGTGAAAAAAGGAAAATCGCGCACCTCTTCAGGTCCGATGAAGGGCGGTCACCGAATGAAATTTCCACCCGGTCGCCACGTCCCGTTGGGTTCGACGAGGATTTGATAGTGCCTCAAAGAGGAGAGGTTGCAAGATCTTAAGCGCTCCTCTTATATATCTTAAATATTGCTGAGTGCAGCTCCGCTGAAGCGTGGAAATCTGTGGACGGTTACCAAAAGTGAATAGTGGTGCAGAAGCCACAACTATAAAGGCTATCGTCGTAGTTGAGCGCAAGCAAAATGTGGCCAGGTAATGCGGGGCTTCATACATTTAGGTCTTAAGGTCTCAACAGGTCTTAAGATGTCTCCAATCATTTCACTGGTTGCATCGAACCGAAATGGAAGAATGGTGCAGTCAACCTTGACACACTCAGCATAAATAAGCCGTCATACCAGTGTTAGATTCAACAACTGCCCGGATGAGAAGGATTTGAAGCAACTCTGCTGTCAGGTGTTGCTCCGTTGACGCACTACAACTAGAGTCAACTGATGACCTAATTGGTGCTAGATGGCCAAGATGTAAGTAACAGCACTTGGCCGGATAAAATCCGGGTTAACTCCGGTGTGTGGAACCATGAGAGCTGTCTCTCCAGTTGAAGACAACCATCATAGAGCAAATGTCTCTCCTCAGTAAATTGCCGTTTAAGAGAACCATCCAGTTTTTCTAAGACCGAGAAACAAGTGCTTTCGAATGCCTGAATGTTGAACTTTTGCACTATTAACGTTTTAATATTCTTTCTTTCCCTTTCTGCCCTTTCGCTGCATAGACAAAGCTTATTTTGAAGAGCAACAAATGTACTGAATATGTACCTATATACGTGTATGTATGTATTTATACAACTAGTATGTTAATACTTCCAATACAACATTTTTTACTTCATTCGATAATAAATTACTGTTAATTCTTGGTTGAAGTGAAAGAAGAAGAAGGCAAAGTCATGATATGCAACATGCAACATCTTACCCCAGATGTGTATGTACGAGCGAGTATGTATGTATGTAATAGCACAGGGCATGTATGTACGGCATAAATGTGGCTAAACGTTCGGCTGCACCCTCCGTTTCTTGCTATTTTCAATTTTTTTGTTGTTCACAAGTGTCAAACTGATAATGTCCGTCATTGACTGAAAGGAGGTAAGAAACCGAGTAAAAATGCAAAAGAAACAACAATAACAAAAATTGCATTGCGTGTTCAGCGCGTTTTGGCAAAAGTTTTCTAAGCGACGACAAGGGCTGAAGTGGACTTGGATATGGATATGAATATGTAAGTATGTATGAATGCGTGTACGCTTGTATGGGTATTAAGTCTTGTGGTCTTCATGCAAGCGCCTTCCGGCCAACTCGCCAATTCGCCAACTCGGGCACGAGCCCAATGAAGCGTTCACCCGCAATAAGTTCACTGAATTTACCGTTGCTTCGCTTAGCGCGACTGTTTCGCTGGCTATCGCTTAGCGCAAATCGCATTACAACACATTGCGTTCCGAATAAAAGCATTTGCGGTAGAGGAGCGGCACGTGTTTCAAAATTTCATTTGTGCACTCACTCAGTCACTCAAATCGGGAGCCAAATCGAGCGAAAGCGCAGCAGAGGCAGCATAAATGTGTCGACATGGTCATCACTTTCTTCGGTCGGCTATGAATGGACATGGCTAGAGCGCGGCTCGTCATCGCCACCTCCGTCATTCATTCAGTCAGTCTGTTTGCTCACAAAAACATCATGTCAGGATGGAAAGGTGTAGATAAAGCGCAATTACATGCGATTATCGCGAAAATGTTCAAAATTATGAAATGTATAATTTACAGTTAGACAGGTAGCTGCTGGTGCTGGCTGGTGTTGGCTGGCTGGGCAGTGTGTCGCGTACGGTGCTTTCTTGGCTTGCATTTGATTGCACTGTAACAAAGTGCAGCCCAATGGAGTAGGGCGCGTTGCACCCTGATGCAATCGGTTGTGCGTACATTCATACATGCATACATATGTGCTTATGAAATTTCGCACAAATATCTGCATGTATGTATGCATGTATGTATGTAAACATGTGGCCTCTTTCACCACCATCGCCTTTCTCCACGCTGCTCCTCGGTGGTACGGCACTTGTCCAACTGATTGGCTCTTTGGTCAGTTTGTTTGTTTGTTTGTATTTTACGGCAATACGGCGGACCCGTTATGATACAAAACAAACAATTGCAATAGCAGCAACAACAAAGCAAATTATAAACAATGCTGAAAACACGCACACATGCCTACATACCTACACGTCTAAACATAAATGTAAACATTTGTGCATTTTGGCATTGCCATGTGACAGCTGCGGCTTTCCTCCGGTTCCTCGGTTCCTCGGAAAAGAGGGTGTGTGTCAAACCATAAAAATGTTGTTAAACATGAGCACAAAGTAAACGAAATTGATTTGCAAATTACTCTGAATGAACACCTTAAAAGACAACAACGTCGGTGTTTTGTATGTGAATAATGGAACAATGGTGGCGAGAACAACAACAACAACAACAAGAACAACAACAATTGTCACATTTACACAATGGGGAAAATGAGCGAGCAAAGAAATTTGGTCAACGAAATGCGTCACGGCGCGTTGGTGCATAGAAATGAGGGTCGCTTAGCGGAGGCAATTGTTTAACGGTACTGAGTTTTAGTTCAGGTATTTTGTGGAAGAGATCCATTAGAAGTGACTTCAAGTATGTCGGAAAGTAAAAACGTTTATGGGCCTCAAGGTTAGACGTTCGCCTTCATATTACTTAAACGCTTGACAATGTAAGTTCCCGCCTGCTGGAAGAAGAAATTTTTCTCGTCTTAGGTACACACGAGCTCTTGCATCGATATCTTGATATTTTAGAAGCCACTTACTTTCGAGTTCAGTAAGCGTTCCGGCTTGCGACGACTTTTTTCTTAATAATGTAATACTGTGGAGCTCATTGGTCGGTCGTTTAAATTAGTTTTCTCTTCCTGCTCATGGTTTTCCTAATAATAACGTTTGAATTTTATGGAAACTTTGAAGTAAAACGTCATAACGTCACAGCTTCACAAAAAGTCTTTCATCTTTGGATTCTTGGAACCATAGAGGCGCTGATTTTCTATGATATCAAGCTACTCATACTAATACTCATTGATCAAACCGACAGCTTACTATTTACCTCAAAACAGAGGACTTCACGCCAGTTAGCATCAGGAAGCAACTAAAATTCTAAGGATCCCACAACAGTTAGATCAAAGAACCAATTTGGGACTAACTTATGGTTCTCTGTAGACTCAGAGGGCGGAAAATAATTTTCAGTCACATTAGTCTTTTTCGTTTAGAGACTGAGAACTGAAGTAATCTAGAACAATCTAGATTTAGATCACCTTAGAACGGCCCATGTATTTTCCATGCCAAAAATTTGCTCCGAGTGAGTGATGTTTCATGCCCAAAAAGCGATCGTATTTAGAAACTAACTTTTTCTTGTGCTTGACCTTTCGGCTTCATTAGCCGAATGGATAGCAGTGCATATTGCCATTTAAAAAGCCAGGGTTCGAGTCCTGGTCCGATCAACATCCAAAATTATGGAAAACAATTTTTTTTTCATTGTGACCACCTTTCGCAGGGAATGTCAAAGTTTCTAAGTGTATTTCTTGCATGATATAACGGGTGATCGATTTTGAGGTTCCCTTGTTTTTTAAAGAAAAAAAAAACACAGAAAATTATAATTTGATGGATTCCCCATTATTAACATTCGAAAGAACATTCATTGGCACTTATTTTTTTAAGATTATGTCTTTCAAATGTTGGTCGCGGATACCTCCATCCGTTGAGTCCAATTTTCGATGACTCGTTCGAGCATTTTGATTGATAACTGGCGATTGACATTCGTAATGTTTTCTTCAAGGCCTGAATCGAAGCGAAATTGTCCGCATAGACTTTAGACTTTACATATCCCCATAAGAAAAAATCTAATGGTGTGGTAACACACGATCTTGGTGGCCAATCGACCTGCCCAAATCGTGAAATTATCTGCTCACCGAAGTGTTCTCTCAATATATATGATTGATGCGATGTGTGGGAAGTGGCGCTGTCTTGTTGAAATGTCGCGGAGATCACGAGCTTCAATTTCAGGCATTAAATAGTTAGTTATCATGGCGAGATAACGGTCGCCATTGACGGTTACGTTCTCACCGGCATCATTTTTGAAGGAATATGGACCGATGATTTCACCAGTCCACAAATCACACCAAACCGTTGCTTTTTTGGATGAAATGGCAACTCTTGAATCCCTTCAGGCTGGTTCTTGGTCCCCAATGCAACTATTTTACTCGTTTACATACCCATTGAGTCAGAAATGTGCCTCATCGCTGAACAAAATTTGGCTCGAAAACGTCGAATTTTCTTGGAACTTTTCAAGAGCCCATAGAGCGAAGCGATGTCGCTTGGGAAGGTCAGGTGGCTTCAGTTCCTGTAAAAGTTGTATTTTGTACGCTATATTTTCTTCTTTGCGTCACTGCGTGCTGGACATGGTCTCTTCGGTCGAATATTATCCAATAATGAATGATTGGTCTCAGGATGGGTGATGATGTTGCGAATAGTACGCTCAGTAGGCCGATTATGTTGACCAAAAGTTGAGCGAAGTGCGTGAAACACATTCCTTACAGAACGTGAATTTTCGTAATAATGTTGAATGATTTGGAAACGTTGTTCAGGCGTAAGTCTTTTCAAGGCGAAATGCCAAACAATACTGAACAAAACATGATAAAATGACAGCTTGACACGACTCACGCGTGATCTGTCATAAAAAGGCTATTGAAAAAGGTATCTCCACTTGGAATACCCTTTAGACATATCTGAGAGGTAACATACGGATTTTTTTGATGGGGTTCTTCGGAGTTTGTAAGAGAAGGAGGTAGTATAGGACAAACCGCTGTTTATGACAGTAAGTCTACTATCGAATGTGGATGCATGTCTGGTAGCTTTCGCTTGAGAACTGGGTCTCACTGTCTTTGAACCTGCAGTTAATTTCCTACAAATTTTTTTTTCATCGCTGGAAGAAACTCTGAAGCGAAACTCATCACTATATAAGGAACGTCGCCAATCACTTAATTTTTCTAGTTGAGCTTGATTACAGTCTAACTGAATATCGCGAATTCTCGGTTCGCTCTCAAATCTTTAACCTTTTTTGTAGTATGTCAATGGGACAGCGTCCTTTGGGAGCTAAGTGGTGCACACATCATGGATGACATACCGTTCTGTTTGGTTGGCATTGTCCAGTGGGATTTGGGAAAATAATTTCTGAGTCGTGTTGTAGATGTTCGAAGCTGGCATCGAAGTCTCAAATTGAGCCACCTTGGACACCCACCGCCACCACTATGGAGAATTTTGAAATTGACAGCTAAAAAGTCAATATTTTAAATAAACATGTAAGCCAAGTATGTATGTACGGTTATATGTTATGTAACCATATGAACATGTGTCCATTACATGAGGGCGAATGATGACAGTGACGTCCATAGCTATGTTGGCTTCTGTGTATTGTGGAAACTCGAACTTCCGCCAATGGGTGCCAAATGTACGCAAACGCTGCTGGTATGCGCAGCGTGCACAAATATACATACATACACATCTATGTACATAATTCACAGCAATTGTATGTTTCTACGTGTATACGTTCATATGCACTGAGCAAACGAGCTGTCGCCGAGTTCATTGCCATTTCAACGTCAAACTGTCGTCAGTTGGCCTATACGCACTTGACGGAATCCCTCATAGATGTTTGCCAGTTTGTATGTAAATATGTACTCATATGTTATATGTTGGTTGTTGTTATTTACCATACTCCATGCCATTCTTCATAGCTTTTTGTTGCGCCCTGCCTTTGATCCTGCTGTCGTCTGTTGTCTGTTGCTGTCTCGCGAATTATCGCAACTCGACGCATATTTTACTTCTTCGTTTGTTGTTTTTTTGCTTTGCTTGCTGACGTTCTGGCGGAGGAGTTCAGTGACTCCATCGGTTTGGCCAAAGGCTAAGCGGCTGCTGTTGCTCATAACCATACAATGGATTAAATAATTGACTGTAGGTGTAGTGAAGAGTTACAAATCGCATGGATAACTGGATAGTTGTTATGTAATATTTGTAATACAGATGTATGGATATATATATTCACTTAGGTCAACAGGTGCATAAATACATATGTGCATAAATTAAATACTCTTTTTCTTCTCAGTTGGTGTAGGTTCATCTTGTCCTTTTTTTTTTTTTTTTTTTTTTTGTTTAAATTGTATCTCATTACTTTTCTTCAACAAATAGAAGCAAACTCCAACTCAATTCATCTTTCCAATGATTCTTCCTTTGTTATTTCCAGAACCTTCTTCTTCAACTTTGGCGTAGGCACCGCATGCGCGATAAAAGCTACATGGAGCGCTCTCATGATTCGCTGAACTATGTCAATGTCGTCGTACAGCTCATGGTTCCATCGTCTGCGGTATTTGGCGTTGGACCATAAACCATCCGCAATACTTTTCTCTTGAAAACTCCTAAGCCGATTCATTAGCTGTCGACATCGTCCAGGCTTCTGCAAAATATGTCAGGACGGGAATGATGAGCGAGTTGTGGATTTTAGTTTTAATTCGTCGAGAGATGACTACCCATTCGCTTCGCTTCTTTATCTAACCTGGAGAACGCAGAACTTACGGTGTGGTTGTTATGACCAGTTATATCAATAACATCGGCATACGCTCGCAATTGTTCACCCTTGTAGAAGATTGTACCTGGTCTACTTAGCCCTGTAGCTCGTATTATATTCTCCAGCATCAAGTTTAAAAAATCACGCGATAAACAGTCACCATGTGTGAAACCTCGTCTGGTATCGAGCGGCTCGAACAGATTATTATCCAAGGTCAGTTTTCATAGTTTTCAAGAGTTTTGTGGGGATAACAAAATCAGACATTACGGCGTAGATGCAGTTCATTATCAAGCTGTTCAAGGTAGCCACACTGATAAGGCCAGATCAGTTTGTTGACGTTGGTCTTTAATCTTTCACACAATACGCTAAAGAGGACCTTATACGCGATATTGGGAAAGCTTATCATACGATAATTGGCGCAGACCATGGGGTCTCCATTTTTTTTTTTTTTGGATTGGACTCATTATTATTCTGCAAAAGAACATAGAAGCAAGTTCCAAGTTCGACGAAACCCACAAAACCAACATCTATAAAAAAATTATGTATTGCTTAAAGCATTCGCCCCACGGCACAGAATGTCAATTCTTCTGTAGTTTCTTCTTATATTAAAAAAAAGTTTCTTATAAAAATTTATCAACCGCTCGGAGGTGACTCAAGCTACCACCCACACCATTCCTTTCTGGCCTTGTGGTTTTCGAAGGGTTTTAAGCTGTAAATACGTTTCAAGCATTAGGAGCCGGTACTTCCATACAAAAACATTTCAGTCATGAAATTTATTTCGCAATTTTCACATTTTATAATGAGAATTTGTGTCAGAAGAGTCTGGGAAGTTTGATTAAAGTTGAAAAAAAAAGTTGAAGTTGAGGCTACTGTTCAGACGTGTATCTGTGAAGGCGGTTTAAGTGGCATAACCTATATAGCCTAAAAAGACTGGCGTGGTGGTCCAGCTCTAGAACTGTAGATTTCCTTCATTGTAAAAAAGACATTGGTTAAGAAGATCGAAGAAGCGAAAATTGTTCAGTTGATTTGAGAAGCTTTCCTAAGTAAATGTTTCAATAATGACAGAGAGTTTATCGCTCTATTCTGTTTTCTGCGAGCACTCTGCTGCCATTCCAATGGGTATCTGAGCTATAAACACAATAGGGGACATCGACCGTTGTGTCCTTAGTAAATAATGAGACTATCCAGCGATTAACAATTACTAGACAATTCTTCGAGCTTAATGCATTTAATACTCCTTTTTAACATTTTATGCCCTAACTGCTCTCCCACTCTTTTTGTGCTACTAATAGCATTCTTTTAAACTCTCTTTAACATCCAAACCGAGAGCAGGAGGAGCAATTTTCATAATCTCATTTATTAAGAATGCATATATATTCAAAGAAACTCAATTCGTCTTTCTGAAAAGATCGGTATACTATATTGATACTTACATTCTTGGGAGCAAAGGTAATATACCATTTCGTATTCATAAAAGGTATAAAAATACGCATTTAATAAAAAAAAGAGTTTACAACAATTAATAATGATGATAAGCCGTTATTCGTTTTCCTTAAATGATACATTTTGAAATAGTAGCAGAGTAATTATTGTAAAGGGTGTTTTTTATAGAGGTATAGAACTTTAAGTTGTCATTACTTTTCAAGATGGCGACCGATTTAACATCTGTCAAGTGATTTATTCTCAGTTTGGTTTAGCAATTCATCGTGAAAAGACTCACGCCTGAACAACGCTCGCAAATAGTGCAATTTTATTTCGAAAATAATGGTTCTGTGCGGAAAACGTATCACGCACTACGTCCATTTTAGCGATGTTTAGCGATGAAGCGCACTTCTAGTTGAATGGCTACGTCAACAAACAAAACTGCCGCATTTGGAGTGAAGGTAATAATCAAGTGTATGGTGAAACACCATTACATCCAGAAAAACTGACTGTTTGGTGCGCTTTATGGGCTGGTGGAATCATTGGTCCGTACTTTTTCAAAAAAGATGGTGGCCAGAACGTTAAAGTCAATGGTGATCGGTATAGAGCCATGATTACTAACTTTTTCATTCCTGAATTTAATAACCATGAAGTCCAGGAGATGTGGTTTCAACAAGATGGCGCAACATGTCACACAGCTCGTGCCACAATAGATTTATTGAAAGACACGTTTGGTGACCGCCTAATTTCACGTTTTGGACCTGTGAATTGGCCTCCAAGATCTTGTGATTTAACACCGCTAGACTACTTTCTATGGGGCTATGTAAAGTCATTGGTCTATGCGGATAAGCCACAAACGCTTGACCAATTGGAAGACAACATTCGCCGTGTTATTGCCGATATACGGCCATAAATGTTGGAAAAAGTCATCGAAAATTGGACCTCCAGATTGGACTACATCCGCGCCAGCCGTGGCGGTCATATGCCAGAAATCATATTTAAAATGTAATGCCGCAAGATCGTCTTTCGGATAAATAAAATTCATGTCAATCGAATAATCCATCGTTGTTTTATTGCAACTTAAAGTTCTATACCATGTGGGGCCAATTGTTGTCCTTTTGCAAAATCACCTTGTCATGCCTTCCTGGCCGTTTTCGCGCAATGCATAACTCAAACGCATTAGTTGCAGTCGATAATGAGTTCACATTTGGAATGGATCTTAATCTAGTAAAGACTCCAATTTCTCATTTTTTAAATTTTTGAGTTGGCGAGAGGGCTCTTTGCCTTCGACGCTAAAATTAAACTTTTGAAGAATTGAAACCATTCTCTGCATGACTTATCGATCCGCGTAGATTCACCATAAACTTTCAAAAACATTCTATAGGTTTCAGCTGCACTTTTCTTCAAATTCAACTCAGTAAACTTATTGAAATTGATGGTGCAGAGACCCCATTGTATTTATCAAGTCTTTTCTAGATTTCGGTGATGGTATTTACGCAAAAAATCATGCTTAAACTACAAACTAAATTCACTTTTTCCACTTTGCAGCAGTTTATTAATCGATAACAGTTGATGGGAACAGTGTTGTATTTACAGTAACTGCGCGAAAATGTCAAAAATTCACTGACTTATCAAACAGCTCTCGTACTTCAAGAAAACCTTTTGCAGACCTAACTCGAGTTTTCGCGAATATTTCGAAACTGTTAGTTATTATTCAAGTAGATCAATAAGTGTGTCCAATAGCGTTCGAAGAAATTTTTTTACAACTGAGCACTGGAATCTACGTTTAAAATTACGGTCTGGCTTCCTTTTTTGTTTAGCATCTGATATCTACATCTGAATTTATCATTGACTTTTATTGTATATTGATTTTGAAAAATGCTGAAAATACCTAAGCCAGTCTAGGCTGTGTGGTGTGTGGTCCACCTGAATTTTATGAACCATTTATTGAAATCATACTGTTGAGATTGAGTTAAAAAAACTGGTCCACCTGAATTTTATGAGCCATTTATTGAAATCATACTGTTGAGATTGAGTTAAAAAAACTATTTTGAAAAAGTCAGCGCCTCGAAATTCATTATAGTCCTATTATTTTCTCAGAAAAATTGCTAGAACGATTTGCTGCAAAATTTTAGTCCCGCTCTAATATATATATATATATATACAGTGGCGGACAAAAGTCTACATACACCACCTGAATTCGCTGAGTAGAAAGTACTATCGCTTTGCTAAAAAATGTATAAAGTTTTATTTGAAATCCTTTTCTGATCGCATGTATTAAAACAAATCCATTCTCTAGCTTGAAATAAAATAATTAAACTGACAAAACGCAAAAGTCTTGACAAAAGTCTACCCGTGGTGTATGGTTTACTAAGACTTATGTCGATATGCTGTGTTGTTATGGCGATTAGGTACCATTTTTATACTATTTTTTTTTTTTTAATTATGTTTGTAATGTTATGTAATTAGCATCAACAATGGCTTCGCCAAAAGAAATATCCATTGACGTAAGAAACTAGGTTATTCAACACAGAAAAGAGAAAAAATCGTATGGTAAAATGACAAAAATTGTAAACTTAAGTAAACCAAAGGGACTGACTATTTTAAAAAACTTTGAAAAAATTTATCCACCGAAAATAAGCCGCGCATTGGCCGACCGAAGAAGCTAACTTGAAGAGACATCAGCTTTTGACATCAGATTCTGAAGGAAGTGAATGATGATTCTAAAGTTACTGCTCCAAAATTAGCCGAAAACATCGCAAACTCATCAAGAAAGTGTGTCCATTTAAGAACAATTCGAAGAGCTCTGAACGATAACGGTTTCCACAGTAGAACGCCACGTAAGCACATTTAGACAAGGGAATTGATTTTTGGAAAAAATTCTTGTTTACAGACGAATCGAAGTTCAATATATTCGGCAGTGTTGGAAGAGCAACAATTTGGAGAAAAGAAAACACTGCACTTAACGCCAAAAATATAGTACCAACAGTGAAACGTGGTGGCGGCAACGTAATGGTTGGGGGAGCGGTTGCGGCATCTGGAGTAGGAAAGATTGTTTTTATTGAGGGTAATATGGATCGGTTGAAATATAAGTCATTGTTGGAAGTTATTCTAAAGCCTTTGGTGGACAGTTAGAAGCTTAGCGCAGACTGGACCTTTGAACATTATAACGATCGATAGCACACGGTCCATATTGTTAAGGATTGGCTGCTTTATCATGCTTCAAGGCCCGTACACACCACCTGAAAGCCCAGATTTGAATGTTATTGAATATGTCTGGGAGATTTTTGAGCGAACGATTAAAAAAAATCAGATTTCCAGCTCAGAATTACTCAAAAAACGTCTTATTAAAGCTTAGTATAGTATGACTACCTCAGAATTGACAAATTTAGTAGTTTTGATGCCACGACGGCTTCAAGCTCTTACTAACGCTAACGGTGACCCAACTAAATACTAAAAAGATTAGGTTAGCTGATATTAATCAAAGTTTTTGCGCTAAGATATGTTACGTATGTTTTTTTGTCATAGCTTCACTATTTCATCTTAAGAATGATTTTTTATTTATTTTTTTTTTATTTATTTTTTTTTTTGATAAAAGAAAATAGTTGAAAAAAACTGGATCGTTAAATTTTCCAATAAACCTTAGGGCCTTTCAATTCAACGAAAACAGGCAGTGTTTGTAGACTTTTGTCCGCCACTGTACGTATACATATATATTTATGAAATTTGTTGTAAATGTAACTGCAAATGTTAAAAGCAGAGAAACTGACTTACAAACATTTTGTCTTTCTATGCCACACTTGCCGTCCAAAGGCAATAACAATAGCAATAACAACTTCAACAACTTGACAAAGCAAGGAAATAACATTAAAAGTCATACGTACAAACAACATTGTAACTAAAATACGATCTTTTTTTAGCACTTCATTGTTTGTTTCGCCTTCTTTTTGGTTTCTCTATTTGCTGCTGCTGCTACGGCTGTGGCTGCTGCTTCTTCTTCGCCATCATCTTGTATGTATATACGAGTACTCATATTTATTACTAATGTTTATTCTATTATTTCATATTTATGAGTGTACTTGTATATATGTATGTGAGTATGTATGTATATATGTGTATGTGTATGTATGCCTTTGTTTACTTACCGTTGTTGGCATTTATGTTGCCGTTGTCACAATTGTTGCTGTTGTTGACAATGTTCCCGTTGTTGTTGTCGCTAAGTTGGCATACCAAAGTCTTTTTTCATGTGTTTTTATTGTTTTTTTTTATATTTTTAATTTTTTTTTTTTTTTGCTTTTCGTTGTTGCTCATTTTACTATCAGTTGACTTTTGTGTGAAGAGTGTTTTTGTTATTATTGCTGTTGCTGTGTTGGCGTTGATATCAATGTATCACTTTATCTATGTACGAGTACATATGTATACATTTCGGTGTATTTAACGCTTTCGCTTAGCACTTGAAGTACTAGGAGTACTTAGCGGACGCATAGATCAACAGCCCAGCCAAGCCTAACTGTCAAGGTAGACTTTGTGACGGCATTTTGAATGTGTTTTTTGTTTCCTTTTTAATTTCCAACGCTTTTGTTTGTTTGCTTATTAATTGTTACTTGCGTAGCTATGTTTGTACATACATAAATTCGAATGTATCTACACTGCGTTATTGGAATATGAGACGGAAGTAAAGCGATTTTTTACGTATAACATACTAATCCATCAGTTATATTGGTGAAATGTATGGCAAATACATACATATACAGTGCAGTAACACATCAAACTGGTCAGAAAAATGCTAGTTTACTGCCAATTTTTTAACTTATATCGTACTAGTCCGAAAAGTACGAGGCTGGTACTAGTTTAAAAACTTGCTACCATATTCATTTATTAAAAAAAAAAAAAATTTTAAATTTTTAGTAATATCTGAAACTTTTGCAAAACTTTAATATTTAGAGAAACGCTAGAATATTTTAATTACAATTTAATATTTTTAAATTATAAGATTCAGTAAAAATATACTAAATATGGGGTAAAAATATGCACTAAGCACCATTTAAATTGATTACTGAGTATAGCTTCTGTGTTAGTGAAGCCGCTAGCTTGCGGCGATCTTCAAGATATAGTAAAAGGACCAAATATGTTAATTTGTGTTTGCGCGTGAGGAGAAGAAAAATGCCTATCTCATCGTCATTGTGTTGTGTCGACGATAAGGTAGGTATTTTTATTCACGGCATGTGCCACTTGCAGGCCACTAAAAACTTTCCTTCAAGAAACCATCTCCCACCCTGAACAACCTTTGCGTTACTTTATATTTATCATTGTAAGATATACAACTCTACTCCTCTGTCCATATCCCGCTCTTAATACCTAATAACGAAGTACATCCTTTACGTATTCTGATATTAAGTGTCCGTTGTTTCCGCTCGATCTTTCGACTTTCGATTTCGACTGGTAAGTGGCGAATGACACGCATGATGTTTTGCTCCAAGACCTGAATCGAATTGGGATTGCCCGCATAGACTTTAGACATTACATATCCCCAGAGGAAAAAGTCCGCCCCAAAACGTGAAATTATCTGCTCACCGAAGTGTTCTCTAAATAAATCCATTGATTGATGTGATGTGTGGGAAGTGGCGCCGACTTGCTGAAACTAAATGTCGCGAAGATCACGAGCTTCAATTTCAGGCATCAAATATTCGGTTATCATGGCGCGATAACGGTCGCCATAGACAGTTACGTTCTCACCGGCAGCATTGTTGCAGAAATCCAAACCACACAAAACCTTTGTTTTTTCTAGATGAAATGGCAGCTCTTGAATCTCTTCAGGTTGCTCTTTGTCCCAAATGCGACAATGTTGTTTGCTTACTTACCCATTGAGCCAGAAATGGGCTTCACCGTTGAACAAAATTTGGCTCGAAAATGTCGGATCTTCTTGGAACTTTTCAAGAGCTCATAGGATGAAGCGATGTCGCTTGGTAAGGTCGAGCGGCTTCAGTTCTTGCACAACTGTAGACATTGTTCAGGCGTAAGTCTTTCCTTGATGAAATGCCAAACAATACTGACCAAAAATAACATGGCAGCTTGACACGACTAACGCGTGATCTAAGCGTGAAAAAAGTACAAGTACGTGAAGTAAACAAAAAGTATCTTCGAATATAATTTTTCGCATATACTCCAAAATATAATCCCCTGTAGTTACTCCATGGAGTAATCGGATGTTATGCGAAGATCGGGTATATGGTCCAGCTCCAGGTCATCACAATGTTAATTGGACCATATTTTTTGTATGGATTGTGGCATGTTTTGAATTACTCTATTGTCAGGGTCTTTCCATATTATACACTTACAAAACCTGTTGTCGGCATTTTCGTCCTCTGAGTCGTTGGAAGTACATTTGTTGTCTGTTTTCACAATTCTGAAGAGATACTACTTAAAATATTTGTATTTCGGTAGCATTTGTGTTACATAATAGCTTAGTTCCCGGAAGTCACTGCTGGTTCATTCATGAAATGGTAATATTAAGTTTGCTCCGAAGTATGTAAGTACCAGAGGGAGAAGAGATAGACCCACCGATATTTATACCGATTGTGTCAGAATCACGAGTTGAATTAATTTAGTCATGTCCAGCTGTCAAACTGTATGTCCATCTGTACGTCTGTCTATTTGAACGCAAACTAGTCCCTCCATTTTTGAGATATTTCAAACAAACTTGGTAGAAAGATGCACCAATACGTTTAAACGATAACTTGTCGGAACCGGCCAGATCGGCTATATCATATATACGACCGGTATTTCATATTTCAAATTTTGTGTCATAAATCCGTCATAAAAGTACTTAAGAACATGAAATTTGTTACTATCCACACATATTGGGAACTGCATATTGATAACAGACTGCTATATCATATAGCTTCAACTGATTTGTTCAGATATGAAGTTTTGGGTCAAAAATCCTTTAAAAAATTGTCTAAAAGCGTGAAATGTGATATTATACAAATGTAAACTTATGTTAATATTGACACTGAAAGTTATCAAAAGACAGAAGACAGCCTTTCTTTTTTGTTTTTACTAACTTCTTCGTCCATCTTCATTTTAGACTCATTTGTGCGTTCGGAGGACTGGCTACGATTGACATTTTTCATGCTTAACATTTGTATTTATTTGAATTTTAAGTAAATTAAACGATGAGTCAGATTTTTTTAAATCGATTCTAGACCCACTTCCCAGAAGAAGCCCTGTGTTCTCTGTGTTAATTTAGGTGAAAACCTACCTTTGTACCAAATTTCAAGTAAATCGAACCAAAATAAAGCATTTTGTGATAGATCGGTCCCAGGCACACATTCCGGAAGAAAAAGTGTTTCTCTTACAAATTTAGGCAAAAAACTTCTTGTGAACCAAATTTCAAGCAAATCGAACAAAAAGTAAGATCTTTAGAGACACATTGGTTCCAGGTTCACTTCCCGACATCACCCCACCAGAACACTCTACGGGTTCGATTGAAGCCATCCTGAAAATTGGAACAATAACGGCTTTGTTCCACAGTATATAAGCTACATACATACATCTTATTTTATATACATACATATATAGATTAAAAGTTCAGATCTTACCGAAGAATCAAAGGTTAAACAATTTGTTTTTATTAATCGCTCTGAAGACGTAAAAGAACTTTTTTTTCAATTTCTTATATCACTGATCGCCTTAAGATATTTATTCTGAGATATTTTTACACATTTTCAATAAATAATTGCTTATAATTAAACACTTGTTCAGTGAAGAAACAAATGACTTTTGTTAAAACCAATAAAAAAAATGGCTTCATTGCCTCCTTAATGTTCGTAATGGATGTACTGGTGATTTTGGTATTAATCCATATCTATAAGTACATACATATTTAAATGGGTTGTAAAATAGTTAGTTAGTAAGAGTATTTGAATTCAGTTTGTTATTAAAATGTTAAACTGTTTAAAAGCCCTTCATATGTATGTATGTATGAATGTATGTATTTACTTACTTGCATTTAGAAAATGATTATATTCAGAATTTATACATACATACATATTCATGTAATGTATGTATGTATAAAGTTATTGTATTTTTATATATGGACAAGTATGTATGCGAATACCCTTCATTCAGTGCCTGGGTGTAAATACTAAAGTGCAATATACAGTTACGACATTTAATACCAATGCCAATTAGATATTTCTAATTGTGCAAACAAGCAGCAAAGTTGGCATTACAATCATTTGCTTGTCAGCATATACCTATGTATGTACATATATATATATATGTAGGTATGTACGTACTTTATACAAGTATCATTTAGTCTTTTCAATTTCGTTGAATAGCACAAAGCAGCGCATTTGACTACGTTGCTTACCATGCAGGAAATTGTATTTAAGCAAATTCTGAAAAGTGACGGAGTGTGGTAAAGATACTTTTCAATTCTATCTCTTACTGAAAAACAATCTTTCAAAAGACAAACAAATTATATTAAAAAATCAGGAAAGCTCCACTCTGGTCAGTTCTATCGAGGAGTCCCTGTGCTGAAATTGTCTAAAATGTTACCAAATTATATGTCCTCGTAGACAGGGTACTGCAAGGAGAATTTTCATTTTTATATTTTTACCTCATTAAGTAATTATTAAATGAACAGACTATAAATTAGAATATATCCTCCCAATGTTGGATTTTGATAGTTACTTTCATATGAAGTAACCTTCTAGACGTGAATGGAGTAGAGGTTTAGTAGGGATGGATGATACAATCTCAATCTATAGCGTCGGGTCAAAAATGGAGTCCCTACGGAGTAGGGACGGAGGTAAACTCCAAGGATCTTGACATCTCTAAGAATCGAAAGTACTAGCCCCACGAAGACCTGTGGAGCTCAATGCAATAACTATGGCAGAATATAGTAAACAACCATAAACACAGACACCCGGGCGGCTTTGCTGGCCTTGTCGTTGCCAATAATCAATTCCAGCGTAGGCAACAACTACAGGAACCCTTGGAACTCACTGCTAGGTCAACTGTTAATCTGGCTTCCCGGTCACACGAACATTTTTAACAACGAAAGCGCAGACGATCTGGCCTCTAGAAAAATCCGAGGCTGAGTTAATACCATGCCCATTAGGAATGATCAAGAGAGAGCTTTATAAGCAATTTGAGCAAATAGCTCAGAACAGATGGAATTTTATAACCAAATGCAATATAATGCAGCAGATATGGCCTAAACCTGACAAAACAAGAAGTAAGGAATATTAAATAGGTTCAGGAAAAGCATTCATGAACTTTGGCATTGGCCATTTGGAGATTTTGCGCTAAAAATGGGTCTGCCATATAAAATACTTGCCGCATCTGCAAACTATGAGCTTTACACTTTGTCACTGAAGGCCCAGATCTATCATGAACCCGACATAAAACACTTGGAGTTCATCAAGTACCAAACCTTGAATCGCTGTCTATAAAAACCTTAATGGATATAAGTAATCTCACTGAAAGCACCAAATAATTTGAACGCAAAGCTGAAACAAGATAGAAAGAATTTGAAGACTAGAGGACATTACCGCTTGCATAAGATAAGAAAGCAGGAAACGCAAGGCGACTGGATTTGCTATAACGTAGCTGTTATAAAAGGAAATGTTGTCAGTGTAGCTTCCATGTCTATCTATAAATAAAAACATGGTTTAATTAAAAAAAAGTAGAACCACTTTTAGAAGGTTTTTCCTTTTTTTTTTTTGTTATTTAAAATTTCCAGTGGAATTGGAATAATATTTTACCCTTAAATCAACTTTTCGATGATTTCACTGTATTCGAAAATTTCTGCTCCTCAAAGAGTTTTGTTTTAAATCAGGGATTATTTTCAAATCAGATTGTCACAATTTTCTCTTTCAAAAGAAAAAAAAAACAAATAACAACAATTTTTCAGTTGTAAGAGCTTTCTTGGCTCTGGTATATCCTACTTATGATATCGCATACATTACTGTTTCGAGTAAGAAAAAAAATGTTGAATTCATGCTATTACTCCAGTGATTTTAATTTCAAAATCTGTCAAGATCTATCTTCATGCAAATCTAAAAGCCCCTTAGAAGCCACATCTTACCATTTATGAGTCGGACGCCTTTAATTGACTTCAGATAACCCAAGGAAGAACGGAGTCATTGACGGTCTGATTTTATTCATAGCTATTAGCTGTTAGATATCCACAAATTTCAAAAACAATAAAAAATACATACTCTCTTCTTTTTAAGACTCGAGGGTTGTTGAAAAGAGCATACGATTTGTTTATTGCATATTGAAGCTGTGGGATTGCCAATGCAGCTGGGATCAGCGGTATCATTTGACCAGATGTTGGGCTAGTGATTATGATTGCCATAATCAAATTATCATTCAGTACCTTTATAAGGAGTCTCATCTTATTGTAAATGGAAGGGGCATGATATTTTCAAAATATTGATTGGAATTTCGATTTTTAACGTCAATCCTTCCGATAGCAATCTAAAAGGATTTAGTAGTGAGTTTAAATATTTTTATGTATAACAGACTAGATCTTCGATATTATTCATGACGTTGTTCGACTTGTAATTATTGATTTAGTTTAGAACTTTTGGAATAATCGGATTGATTGTTATGGCAACAGTCTTGTTGATGTAATTTACCAAGGCATCCAGTTGTGCGGATAGAACTTATAGATTCTTGCACCGCCCTATTGCTGGCTTTCATTAAATGGAAATGCCTATGCGAATTCATCTTCGTGTGTACGAGAGTGAGCTTATAAGTCAGTGAATTTTAAAAAAAATATATTTTTTCAATAAATAAGCGTTTTATTTCTCAACATAGATTCCTTTTAGATCCATACATTAAATCTAGCGATTTTCAAATATTTTTATTCCTTCCAAACAAAAGGTTTCTTCAAGGCCTTTATAATAAGTGTTTGTTTCTGTGATGACCTCTTAAGTCGAACTGAATCTCTTACGGCCCAGCCATTTTTTCAGGTTTGGAAACAAAAAATACTTGTAGGAGTTAAATCTGTAGAATATGCTGTATGGGGTAATAGTTCGTATCCCAATTTATGAATTTTTGTCATGGTGACCACACTCGTGTGCACCTGTGCATGGTCTTGATGTAACGGCTCTTGTTTTCGCCAAATGCTGTCGTTTCTGCTTCAAATCAATATCGAATCTGAACAATATTCGCCGGTGATCGTTCTCCCCTTTTCAAGGTAAACGATGTGAAGGGAATGCCCACCAAGCTGTGGTCGCGATTTTGTTGGTTAACAGACCCACATTGACATTATTTGGTGCACGTTCACCTGGAGAAACCCACTTGTTGTTTGTTCTTTGGTCTTCGGTGTGTTGCGGTGCATCCTTGTTTCGTCTACGGTAAAAATCGGCGCAAAAGATCGTTTGGAGTGCCTTTGAACTTCGCCAAACAATTCTTTGAAGTGGCTACACTGTTGCATATTCAAATATTCATTATAAGGACTAAGGACTATTCATGTAAAATTTGATTTACCCGCTCAATTAAGGTACCTACAACCCCAGCTACCTCACGTAATTATGTTCTCCGATCGTCCGATATTATTCCATGGTTTTTATCTACAATTTCTGGCGTTTCTTGTACTGGTACGACCACAAAGGAACTCAGTAAACCACTTTTTAACCATTGAAATTGATGGTGCAGAGTCTCCATTGGATTTATCAAGTCAATGCTTAATTTTTTTTTTCATTTTCATAAAAATTCAACAGGTCGTCTGCTTTCAAGGGGGGTCAAACACAAACTAAATGTCGCAACTTCAAAACAGCCCTGTTACATAATATTTATATTCGAGTTCAACTGCTGCTATATAATGGCTGAAACGATTTTCGGCCGAGCGTCTCAATATTTTTCCGATACAGAGCTTGAGCTTAGGCTACTTGTTCGGCCGTTTTTGAGGTAATGAATGCATTTTCTCTGTTTTCCAAGTGGATGGTTAAGTTAAAGATTTTGGGATGTAGATCGCTGAAAGCAAAGTCTGATAATTGCCAACTCCTTTGATCATTTGGTTTTCTCACGCTAAAGTAGATAGGTCAAATCAACTTTTGATATATTTTAACCCATTTTCGAATAAAGCGGTCAATTACTTAATTCAAAGTAAATAGGGTATACATAAAAAAACGTGGTACCTACATAAATGGAAACTTATATGCGAAGTAGTTTCGGAATTTTCTTTACAAATCAGGCAAGCTATCGCAATTTTTAAATTATAATTTTTTCTTTTCTCATTTTTTTTTTAATTTTGCCTTAAAATCATTATTCATTTATTATATTTATTATGCCATCATTTTTAGAGCAGTTTTCATAAGAGAAATTCTTTCCCACCACGCAAAAGTTTCCCTAGAGGGCTGTAAATTAAAACGCTAGATCGTCAGTATCAATGTATCTCTGGTATGTATGTAGTTCCAAGCCTGTACTTGTGCTTAAATAACTATTTATTTATCTACATATCTACGTATAATGTATCTAGTATTTAAGTACATACCTACATACTACATGCATACCATCATCGGCTATGTTTACAAACTGTCATTATCTACCACTAGCCATTAGCTTTTCAATGCAGACAGTTTGTCTAATTATTGCAGTCGTCGTGGCATTAAGGCGCTTATTTAGTGCAATGTGTAGATATTGATGAAACCTTTCATATTGTTTTAGATATCGACACGACACGCGGAGAGCGTCAAATTGCTGTTTGTTGCTGTACAAGCCACTGTAATTCAAACATACATATGTAACATATCTACATACATACTTAACTTTGCTTGTACTCGTAGTAATGGAATGTAACGAACGGCTAAATACAGACTTCAATCGATGGACATTCCATTGGATGGCAGATAACTGCAATATCTATGCACATACACATATATGCATGTATGTATGTTTGAATATATGCTGATGCAAGTGAATATAATGAATGTACCGATTCTGGTTTAGAATGTGAATAATGTAAGCCGTTTCGAGGAACTCGAAAGCTACCTTTGTTGTGTGGACTTGTTGTTGGTATTAATCTTAGTTTATTAGCGATCCATGGCAGTAGTTTAATATTAGAGTTGGAACTGCATTAACATTTTAATGCATTAACACATTATTTAATTCAGTATCGCTCGAAATTTAAAGCAATCGTCATTTTCAAAGTTTTAATTTCTTTAGCTTTGAAAATTCTATTTCTTCTATAAAAAAATATGATTTTTTTTAGAATTATAATTGAAATAAATAGAATCTTAATTTTCAAAATTTTAAAACTTTTTACAAAATTTCTCCCTTCTTCACTGCCTATCTAAAATGAAATACACTTATTTAAGGGATAACTTGGTCAGAATAAGACTGTTAGTAGATAGATGTCCTACGGTAAGTTATCTCTGCGGTTGTACTTTCAGTTACATTATACATATGCATATCAAAGCGAAATCACATTCATTGTACTAATACTAGGCTTAGAGAATTATACCTAGAACTTCCCTTCCTCATGGGAACGATAATGCGAGAGAGTATGTTAACTAACTGAAATTCTCAAAACTGAAGAAAAATTCTCAGGTGGTCAAGTCTGTGAATATCATTAACTTTATTACAGTCGATTATAGCAGACTTAACAACATCACGTTAGCCAATTGGTGATACCAAATGATGCATGTTCTTCTTCGTTTGATTTGAGTTTGGTCTATGTCCGTAGGATCACAGTCTGATGATGAAACGTCGACAACGTCATTATCGATAAGGGTTTCGATTTCGCCATCTGCTGATGTTTAATTTTTACTGCAGTACTGCTATCTGAGAGCACTGATCAGCGACTCGATATAAGGGAGCTGTGGAACCAAATAGTAAACTCCTTAGGTACCGCTGCTTAGAAAACAATTGCTTTTTAACAATGCCAGAAAAACAGCTGGTACGATGAGGAATGTCGAAATGTAGTTGATAGAAAGCAGACTGCCTACCTCGCAACTTTTCGATTGACTACAACACGTGCGGGATGGGCTAGATACCGAGAGATCTGAAGAGAGAAGCGAGGCGCATCTGCAGACGAAAAAAAGAGGCCGAAATGCGTGAGTATGAAGAGCTTCAGAAGCTGGTCGACAGGGGTAAAGCTCGAAAACTCTATGAGAAGATGCGACGACTTACAGAAGGTCTCAAGACCGGAGCAAGCTCATGTAGGGACCAATGAAGCAATTTGGTGCCAGATGTCCAGAGCATACTTAGTATATGGAGGGAACATTTCTCCATCGTGCTGAATGGTTGTGAAAGTGAAAGCCCCCGAGATGGCGAACCCAAAACCCCAATCGTTGGTATAAACGTTCCATCACCCGACTATGAAGAAGTTCGAATAGTGATTGCCCGCTTATAAAATACCAAAGCGGCGAGAGCCGAAGGCTTACCAATAATACGAAGCGAATCGAATGGGGCTGGTAGTGAACGAGGGAAAGACGATATATCTCCTGTCATCAAATAAGCAGTCATCGCATTTGCGACTTGACTCCCACGTCACTTTTAACTTCCACTGACGATGGAACGATGAGCTGTACGACGCCATTGACATAATTCAACGAATTAAGATACAGCGGCTATGCTGGCTAGGTCATGTCATCCGAATGGATGAAAGTACTTGATGGAGTATCCGCTCGTGGAAGCGAATAAAAACAAAGACATACACTTCGTTGTAAAGATCAAGTGGAAAAGGACTTTGCTTCACTTGGTATTTCCAACTGGCGTTCCTACAGACAATTTTCTGAATTTCTATTTTGAAAACGCATCTCCGTTTCATCTTTTCCATACAGTTCGCGCTGCGACCTCCACTTCGGTATGGCAATCGTCTTCATATCAGTTTTGCTTTTGACTTTGTCGAAACCAATAACTTCGCTTGTAGTTGTATATGGGGAGCTCGTCCCACAGTTCCCTTATACCTAGTTGTTGATGAGTGCTCTCGGAAAACAGTAGCGCAAGTCAAGTTGAAAACTGCTTGACTGGCTGTTGGGATTTCAGCTTTTCGACCATGAACCTTCCCTATTTATGCTGCTTTCGTTATTTGCCGAATAGAGGCTGCAATAAGAGAGCGGTCCGAGGCGAAGTTAGGACCTCGGACAATACGCATATCCAAAACACTAAATACATGTTTTTCTTCTATCAACAACACAGTCGACCTAATGACAATCAAGTAGCATGGTGGAAGTTTTTGCCGGGATCTGGTACTATAGACCACCACATCTCGGGCTCCAGCGAAGACGACCAGCCTCAGTTTATTTATGGATGTCGCTTAGTGGAGCTTCAATTCACCAACCGTTCTAAAGGGTGTTTTTTTTTATAGAGGTATAGAACTTTAAGTTGGCATTACTTTTCAAGATGGCGACCGATTTAACAGCTGTCAATTGATTTATTCTCAGTTTGGTTTGGCAATTCATCATGAATAGACTCATGCCTGAACAACGCTTGCAAATAGTGCAATTTTATTTCGAAAATAATGGTTCTGTTTTTTTTTTTTTTTTTTTTTTTTTGTATAGCGATGAAGCGCACTTCTGGTTGAATGGCTACGTCAACAAACAAAACTGCCGCATTTGGAGTGACGGTAATCCTCAAGTGTATGTTGAAATACCGTTACATCCAGAAAAACTGACTGTTTGGTGCGCTTTATGGGCTGGTGGAATCATTGGTCCGTACATTTTTCAAAAACGATGGTGTTCAGAACGTTAAAGTCAATGGTGATCGGTATACAGCCATGATTACTAACTTTTTCATTCCTGAATTGAATAACCATGATGTCCAGGAGATGTGGTTTCAACAAGACGGCGCAACATGTCACACAGCTCGTGCCACAATAGATTTATTGAAAGACACGTTTGGTGACCGCCTAATTTCACGTTTTGGACCTGTGAATTTTCCTCCAAAATTTTGTGATTTAACACCGCTAGACTACTTTCTGTGGGGCTATATAAAGTCATTGGTCTATGCGGATAAGCCACAAACGCTTGACCATTTGGAAGACAACATTCGCCGTGTTATTGCCGATATACGGCCACAAATGTTGGAAAAAGTCATCGAAAATTGGACGTCCAGATTGGACTACATCTGCGCCAGCCGCGGCGGTCATATGCCAGAAATATTACCTTTCGGACAAATAAAATTCACGTCAGTCGAATAATCCATCGTTGTTCTATTGCAACTTAAAGTTCTATACCTCTATAAAAAACACCCTTTACTACGGATAACTTCATTGCTCATACTAAAATCTTTAAAATCGCTAAGCACGAATTAGATGTAGGAGACAGCGCTCATAGGTGCTCATAGAAAGCATAGAATTGTATATTAACTTTGGTCCGAAGTATGTGAGTACCAGAACAAGAAGAAACAGGTCCTATAAAAATTGTACCGATCGGATCAAAATGAAGAGCCGATTTGATTTAGCTATGGCAGTGATCCATTCCGAGGTTCTCCACTTTTTTAAAGAAAAAAATACAGAAAATTCAAATTTATTGGGGAATATTATTATCATTCGAAAGAACATTCTTTGGCACTTATTTTTTGAAGATTATCTCTTTCAAATGCTGGCCGCAGCTACGTCGCAGATGGTCCATCCGTTGAGTCCAATTTTCGATGATTCGTTCGAGCATTTCGACTGGTAACTGACCAATGACAGGCGTGGTGTTTTGCAGGCCTGAATTGAAGCGGGATTGTCCGCATAGACTTTAGACTCTAAATATCCTCACAGGAAAAAATCTAACGGTGTGATATCACGAGATCTTGATGGCCAGTCGACCGGCCCAAAACTTTAAATTATCTGCGCACCGAAGTGTTCTCTCACTAAATCCATTGATTGATGCGATGGGTGGAAGTATGGGAAGTGGCGCCATCTTGTTGAAACCAAATGTCACGGAGATCACGAGCTTCAATTTCAGGCATCAAATAGTCGGTTATCGTGGCGCGATAAAGGTCGCCATTTACGGTTACGTTCTCACCGGCACCATTTTCGAAGAAATATGAGAAATATGGACCAATGCTTCCACCGGCCCACAAACCACACCAAACCGTTGTTTTTCCTCCTGTTTTAGGTTGCTCTTTTTCCCGAATACGGCAATTTTGCTTGTTTACATACTCATTGAGCTAGAAATGGACAACATTGCTGAACAAAATTAGGCTCGAAAACATCGGATCTTCTTGGAACTTTCCAAGAGCTCATAGAGCGAAGCGCTGTCGTTTGGGAAAGTCGAGCGGCTTCAATTCTTGCACAAGCTGTATTTTCTACGCTTTCAATTTAAGATCTCGACGTAAAATGTACCAAGTCGTTACATAGTCAGTCCGAGTTACTGCGAACGGCACCGACCACGGTCTTCGTGTACACTCTCAGCTACGGCCGCTATATTTTATTCATTGCGTGCTGTACATGGTCTATTTGGTCGAATATTATCCAATAATGAATGCTGATGGTTTTGCGAACAGTACGCTCAGTAGGCCGATTATGTTGACCATAAGTTGAGCGAAGCGCACGAACACACATTCTTTACGGAACGTGACTTTTGGTAATAAAATTGAATGATTTGATTTGATTTGTTAAAAAAAGGTGATCTGTTAAAAAGAAGCTATTGAAAAAAGTATCTCTACTTGGATCATCCTTTATATGACCGATTTTTCAAATTAGAAATTTTGAGAAAAAAAAAATATTAAACACGTGATATTTGGTATTCTGTGCTCGTAAATTCGAAAGAATATTGGATTCGAAAGACCGGTTTTTTTAGATATGAAAATTCATATTTAATTCTAAAACACTTACCAATAAATTTGATATATTTATGGAAGGTATAAAATCCAGAATTTTATCATATAAATAGTTTTATTCTGCTTATAATGTTTTTTTTTTTTTTGACAAATGAGAATAAATAAAATGAAAATAAATTAATTTCGATATTTATTTAAACAAGTTTTGTCGCTATTAAATTATATTTTATTTTATTTTCCATATTTTTTTCAGCTTTTATTTTTTCTTTTATTACCTCGACATTGCATTCCTTTCAAATGAAAGCTATAAAACCCTCATCTCGCTCAAAACGCTTTTACTTATGTACTTACTTACTCATGTTCGACCACCGGTCCGTTTTATTAATGGTGTCTGCTGGTCTGTTCTATGTCGCCATTATAATTATTTTTTAATACTTGCCATTTATAGCAGGCAACCACATAATTGCCACAGTCCAGCCATACATTCCTACGCTTTTCTAAGTTTTTTTTTTAATTTTTACTCTTTTAATTTTTTAACAACTATAAATGTTGTCAAGAAAAATGTAGTACAACAGTTAACATCTGCAAGTTTTTGTTGTTGAATTTTTTTTTTTATTCTCATTTTTTCCGATTCTTTTGCTTCACCATTTACAATTTCGATGTAATCATAGTCGTTGTTATTCGCTTCATTTTCGACGCCAAAGTGAGAGCAACTAGACGTAATATGTACAACCAAATAATAATAACAACAGCAGCAGCAACAACAATGACGACAACAACAATAACGACAACAAATGAGTTCAAAATATTAGAAAAACAGAATCATTACCGGTCCACCCGTCCACCACTGGACTCAGCATCTTGTTTCTTGGTTTTTGCTAACTGTCACTATCAGTGTTCTTGTTGGTGTTGTTACTTTGCCATGTACATTTTGTTGAACATTTCGGCGTTTATTCCTTTTCTACTACTCCAGTCCAGTCCAGAAACCTCCATCCATGTGCCACAGCATCAGTATCTCAGCTATGACTACAACAATAACATCAGCAGCAGCAACAACAACAACAATATCATTATTCAGCGCGTCTACAAAAGAACGAATGTCCGTAATTCACTGTCGACACTTTTATGACTAAACCTATATTTTGGCGCTTGAGTTTGGTGTTTTTTTCGGTATTTTCGAATTTTTGAAAGTGTTGAAAAGTTGTTTCTGGCGGTCAGCGCAAAAAAAAAAACGGCGGAGCGTCTCATTCAAGACACTGCGAGTGTTTG
Organism: Neoceratitis asiatica; assembly: GCA_030068015.2. Classification (NCBI taxonomy): domain Eukaryota; kingdom Metazoa; phylum Arthropoda; class Insecta; order Diptera; family Tephritidae; genus Neoceratitis; species Neoceratitis asiatica. Next base: position 50,527,322 of record CM061526.1, on the reverse strand, counting down.
AACAATAAATAAATATATACTGGCAAACATATGTTTATCGTTTGTGCTAAATTAGTGTGGTTTTTCTATAGCGAACATATTTATTTTTAATCAATATATATGTATACGTATGTGTGATTTATTTCTAGATTGACTTATATTGCTAGATATCACCTGATATTTAATAAACTCTCACAGATATATTTGCACACGCCTTGACTACTTGCCGCTTTAATGAATTTAATGAGACTTTAATTATTTTAATTTACAGTTAGATTGTATAAATATTAGAATAGCTTGACTCAGAGCTGGAAAAAAAATAATAATTTCAATAACTAATCATTTGAGCCTTTCACGTGTGAGCTATCTGAAAAAAGATCTGACAGAAAGCTGAAGCTTTTAATTGATCCACATTCTCCTAGCAATTTTACGTTTGCGACGCAAGGGGTACAGGTACACTCCTGAAACCTTGAGTCAACTTAGGATGACGTTCATCAAATGTCTGGAAAAATTTATCAAAATTGGTGGCTCCCATTCTTGATTTCGCAAGCTCGATCTGAAGAAAGATCGATAATAAGCATCCTTCCTGCACGATACCTTCAGTCCACCTTCATTTTGAATATAATATTTAAAAATGATTTGTCGGAAGCAATAATTAATTCCTTATAAAGGATTTACCACTAAGAGTGATATGATTTCTTTCAAACAAAAAACACACTAATTGTTAGGGAAATTCAAATGTTTTTTATTTAATGTGAAATACAATCGATACAATTAAGTTCTGAATATAATATTATTCAAATGGCCTCCACGACTTCTTTTGCAGGAACTAATTCAATGAACCCAATTTTCGAGTATTTTTCCACTAAATCAAGTCTATGCCATGAACAGCAGGGTCTGGTTTTTGCCAAAGACCAATGACTTCAAATAACTCCACAAAAAGTAGTCTAATGGTGTTAAATCACAACTTCTTGGAGGCCATTCATTGTCACAATATCTTGAAATAATCGAATCTCCAAAGCTTTCCTGCAATAATTCGGTCTTTGCATGTGTTGTGTGACACGTAACCCCATCTTGTTGGAACCAGATACTGTTAAGATCAACTTCTACCATTTGTGGCCATAAAAAGTTGGTTATTATCGATCTATACCGCTCTCCATTGACAGTAACGGTGCTGCCAGTTTCATTTCGAAAGAAGTACGGACCGATGATTCCACCAGACCAAAAACCGCACCAGAATAGACAGTTTTGTTTATGTACCGCACCACTCGGATGAAAGTGAGCCTCATCGGAGAAGATGATTTTCTTCAAAAAAATCGTTATCGCTTTCAAGTTGTTCCAGAGCAAAGTCAGCAACGTTGTTCTTGCTGTATTTTGCCATGATGAAATTGTAAAGATTACTGAATACAATGAAAAAAAATACAGATCTTGACAAAAAAAACGACACTTAGAAATCATATCATCCCTATTGGAAAACCCTTTATTAGTGAGGATGTTTAATTCATAGTGGAGTGAGGTGGTGTAGTTGAATACAAAACTGAGCTGGAAGCCATTTCTAAAAGAGCTAAACACTCAATTGTGACGAGCAAAAGCTGAATGGAATGGTATTAGATTCTGTATCAATGAACAAAAGCGGTTGGCATTGCCTGTGGAGTGTCTAAAATCTTCTCTCTTATTCTTATGGACCGGTCAGGGTCGCGGTAGACCTTGTTGTAACTAACTCACAGCTTTCGCTTATACTGCATATACTGAATGGTCTCTGGTATACTTTTGCAGAGCTCAGTCTCACGCTTGCTTGGATAACGCTGGATTATACGATATTGTGCCAAATACCACTTGATACAAAAGTTTTTATCTCGTGAAAGCGCTTTAAAAATTCACATTTTTTATAGCATTTACGACTTCGTTGAAAAAGTTTCCCTTTGGATAATCTAGAGAAATTTAGGGAATTTATAACCAAAAACCTAAACCTAAAATCTAAATTGCGTTTCATTATTGACTAAGTGATACTGTGGCTTGTTCAGCATCAACTACCAAAGTTCCTTCATTTGGAATTGTTACCAACACAAAGAAAATGATCGAAAATGATCTATTCATCTTTGATTGTGTGGAACTCCATATAGCAGAGCTCAAGATTTTGCTCGAACATTTTCAAACAGTGCGAGCTTTTGAAAAACGGTCACTCGCACACCTGCTCATTGCTCATTATTCGAAAATTTTTCGAGCCATGCACGAGCATTTCGAGTATTTTGACAAAACCTTGACTTTTTTTTCAGAACTTTTTTTTAATAATTTGAAATCTATATGCAAAATTGTGTAAAAATCATTGAAACGCCAAAGAAATTAAAATTTAAGGTTTTTGGTTTTGCTGAGCAGTTGAGCAATAAGTGAGTATCGAGCTGTTCGCTCGATAGATATTATTCACAAATATTATGAATTGCATATTGATACTGAAAATCATCAAAATCGGACTGCTATATCATATAGGGACTACAACCGATTTATTCAGGTATGAGGTTTTGGGTAATAAAAATCCGCTAAAAATCGTCTAGAAGCGTGAAATTTCTTATTTTACAGCCGTAAATTCTAGTTTATATTGGCACTGAAAATTATAAAAATCGAACTCTGCAATTTTCAAAAAATTTCATATGTTCAAGAAAGGCATAAATAGTTCGGCATGACCGAACACAGCTGTTCTTTCTTTTTTTATATAGATTTAGCCTAACAATAGCAAATTAGGAAAAGTCATAAAATATGAAAAGAAATAAAAACCATAATTTGTGAAATATTTAAGAATGAAATCGGCGAGCGGTCGTATTGATGTCCTCGGCCTTTCTAGTGTTAAGCGGTTTTAAACCTGCTTAAGCGTCGAAGAGTAAAAGTAACTTTCGCCCATATGTATGTACGTATGTTTTCATTTATTTATTTACTTATTATTCATATAAAAATATCAATACATTTCTTTCAATAATTTTTACATACTCGTAGTTGCACCTGAAAATCATCTATGTAAATAGATTCATAGTAAAATTAGCACCCTTCAACTGATAATCAAACTGCTAATGAATACATAATGAGAGAGATATGTATGTATGTACAGTATAAACATACACTTTACGTATTAAGATATATGATTGTATGTATATTATGTATTGTATGTAATGTTTAAACATAGAATGGTGATATTTGTGGCGTGAAACGGCAGCAAAGTGCTAACAAACCAGAATTCATTAGTAAACTCATCATAATGTGTGCATTTTTATATTTTTATTTGAGGTCTATTAAAAAAAAATTACTTTTCACTTACTCAAGCCGGCAGGCAGTGTCTTTACAAATTAAGACAACAGTGGTAGTGATCATGCGCTTACCGTAATATTTGAATGACAGCTATTTTCCAGGCATAATTATAGTTTTTTTTTATTCTGAAATGTTTATATTGATTTTATGGGTTTTTAAGTCCAAAAATTGGAGTCAGATCTTACATAAATAAAAAAATTTGAAACCGACCCTGCGATTTAAGCATATGTAAGCAGATTTAAGCATCCACAAGAGTGAAATGGTGGGTAAATTATTATTATTTTTATTTCTTCAGACCGCTCTATTCTCGCAAAATTTATTTACTGCTAAATTAACTATACTCAAAATCTCCAAACTAGAAATAATTTGATTTTAGGCTCTAGTAATGATGGTTTTTTTTCACTTTTTGGGTCTCCTATGCACTCGTGCATACATACATATCTATGTCGCTCTGTCTTCTAGTAAGTAATCACAATACACGTCGTGACACTGGGCACGCTCGTTGTAATATTGAATTGGAATTTTTATCGTGGTCGTTAGAATTTATTATTTAATATTAATTCAACGGTGCGAGTGTTTAGCATATTTAATAAATGTTTGGCATTTCTAATCAAGTTACAACCTACATATATCCATATGTAAGTTTATGTACACATAAATATGTGGTTACCTGCGTGTATATTTAACTTAGGCGGAATTGTTGCCTTTTCTGCTGCCCACCAATATAAAAATACATATAAATAAGTAAAATCTAATTTATTTATATATATGCAAATAAGTTATGTAAAATTGTATGTATTCAGCGTTGTTTTTGTATGAAGTTACTTCTTTCTAATAGCACCTTCCTAATTTTATTGAGAGCTTCAGTTTTCTTAATACTAGTAATAAACAACGTAATAATAAAAATGTGTAAAATATCAACAATTTCAGTAAAATATTTAGATTTGAAAGGTTTTTATTTTCATACCCTTTATGTACATGAAATGGTATATTAACTTTGGTCCGAAGTATGTAAGTACCAGAAGGAGAAAGGATAGACCCGCCAAAATTAATACCGATCATAACAGAATCACGAGCTGAGTTGATTTAGCCATGTCCGACTGTCTATTTGTCCGTCTGTCCGTCAGTCTGCCTGTCTGTCTGTCCGTCTTTTTGTTTGAACGCAAACTTGCCCTATGCTTTTGAGATCTTCCAACCAAACTTGGTACGCGGACGCACCTATGCATTTAAACGATAGTTTGCCGGAGTCGGCCAGATGGAATCAGTATAGCATATATACGACCGATTTTTCAGATTTGAAATTTTGAGTCATAAATCCATCAAAAAAGTACATAAAACGTGAAATTTGGTATATTACACACACATAATGAATTGCGAATTGGTTCTGAAAATCATCGAAATCGAACGAGTATAACGATGGCTTCCATACACCGATATTTTCAGATGTGAGATTTTAGTCAAAACTCAGTCAAAAAGGTATTTAGGAGCATGAAATTTGGTATTATTAGTGAAAATCATCGCAATCGGACTGCTATATCACCAATTTGTCCAGATAATAGCTTTGGAGTAAAAAAATCTATCTATCGATAAAAAGGCGTCTAGGAGCTTGAAATTTGGTATTATCCACACATATGAATTTCAGATTGGAGGCAATAGCCGGGCAAAACCACAAATTGGACGGTTACAAAGTGTCCAATATATAGATAGGAAAATCATCAAAATCGGAATATTATGTAATAATTTCAGATATATGATGAGGATTTGAGTGGGAAATCCTAAAAGTTAATGACACTGAAAGTTAACAAAATTGAATTTTACAATTTCAATAAATTTGATATGTTCATGAAAGGTATAAGGGCATGGCCGAAGACAGACGTTCTTTCTTGTTTTAATTTAATTTTTTTATGTGTTTGTTCTATTTTTATTTTTGATTTTCAAAATAATTTATTTTATTTTATTTGTCTCTTTTTAATTTATTTTTAATTTTTTTCGATTTTTTTTAATTTTTTCTTTTTTCGGTTTGTTTTAATTTTCATTTATTTTTTCCCAATTTGGTGAACATTTTATATCATTTTAATGTTATTTTATTTTTAAGTGTTTTATTTTATTTTATTTTACGTATTTTTATTTGTTTCCGCATTTACTAACCTGTAACCTTTTGTTACATCATCTCTGTTAATAAATTTCAATTTCATTCCTTTCGACAAACTATTTATTATCTAAGGGTCTAACTGATGGCTTCCATCCATGCCATTTCTCATAGGGTGCTATTGCTCCTAAAACATTCGTAGGACATCTGTATGCCGTAATGTAGACCGCCGAACTTATAGCTTCCGCCCACAGTGTTTCCGATAACTTAGACTCATTTAGTTGACGGCTTATGCAACCATTGTTTAACGCCGAATACCTCTTTCGGGAAAATATTTTTCAAATTGTGAATTTACGAATTCTCGTCCGTTGTCACTCTGAACCGATTTTATTTTTCGACATGTCTGCCTCTCCGCACTCGCATCAAAAAGTTTAAACATATTGTAAGCTTCCGATTACCTTTTAAAGTTAAAGTAAACCGAAGCATAACGCGAATAGTCGTCTACGTGACGAAAAACGACGCACGTCAAACCGAAAGATTGCCTATCGGCTGAACAGAGTCATCATCAGTTGGTTTTATCAATGTTTGAAGAGCCACCACGCCCATAAAATATTAAAAACACAAAAGTTCTTTTATTTTATTTATATAAAAATTCTTTATTTACTTCACCTTTAATACAATAAAAAAATGTATCATTCGTATTTCTTATGGAGAAAACTCACCATCATATTATATAAAAAATTGTATTTCTATGGGGAATAAAATATCTCAAGATGCTATTTACCGTTATTTTTAATTACATCTATTTCTGCATTGAATGAACTAATTTTTCGTAACATCAGACGTTATTTTCACCCATTCTTCCAGAAATATTTGCTTTAGTCCATTTTTTATATATGCTAATAAACTGCTCTGGAAAGCGGCAATATATGGGGACTTAGGTGGAGTTTTCGGTGCATGAGGAATGTTCTATAATACCCACAATTTTTGCTGCATGCTTGGAGTCGTTGTCATGCTCAAACCGCTGCTGCCGCCGTCCTCAGTGCCGCCGCCTACGTTATGGGTTTTTCCAGCTGTTTTTCCACACCAAGCGCTGCTATATGCTGCTATCACTACTTCCGCTACTGTCGGCTTTTATACGAAACTTCGCTTCATTCGTTAAGAATACACCTTTTCCGTTTCCTAATTTATCTCCATGCCTTTGTTCATCTTCTAAAATTTTATGATCTAATTTTGACCAAATAATCCTACTTTCCATTGTGACATTGAAATTTTCCATATCTTTTGGTAACGAGCAAAGAGTAAGTAATAAAAAGTTATTATACACGTTATAACGACTTCTTTCAAGTTCTCTATCATTTAAAAATTCTATTTCATTGGTTCGAATATAAATCGAATTAGTATTTTAAATAAATTTACTGTTCTATTTGATGTGTAGATTGTATAAATACTAGAGCTCCATATACCCGGATATCGAGCATTGCGAGCAGCTTGATGCTCGCTCGATACTCGCTCATTGCTCAACAGCTCAGCAGAACAAAAAATTTTAGTTTTATTTGTCAAAGTTTTTTTGGTGTTTCAATTTGTTTAAATTTAAAACTAATGAAAAAAAATTTTGAGAAAAAAGTCAAAACGTTTTTCAAAATACTCAAAATGCTCGCGCTCGGCTCGAAAATTTTTCGAGTAATGAGCAATGAGCATATGTGCGAGTGCTCGTTGCTCAAATGCTCGCACAGCTCGAAAATGTTTGAGTAAAATCTGAACTCTAATAAATACAGAGCACTCAATGTTTCCCAAGCACATTTCGCACTTAAACAATTTTTGACGTATGTATATGAGCGCACTTTGGCTTGACTATCAACGCTATAGTGGCAAGTGATTTTTGGTCATAAGCCATTCATGCTGATTTTTCAGTCTCTGCCTCTGATGGTTCTTCCACTACAGCATTTTACAAGTCCAAGATTATGAGTAGACTTTTAGTCTGGACACACCAAGCTGCATAATTATCACCGCAAAGACTCTCGGCTATATTGGCTATAGCATTCGCCATCGTTAACGCCTTGTTGTTAACACCAGATAAACAATTAAACCGAATTAAACTCTAAGTCTGGAACTGTCTTAGAACACCAGATCGATATTTGAGCCCATACAGAAATTAGCGGATTGAAGGAAAACGTGTTTGATCTGCTTAACAGCTTTGTTCAGAGTGAGGGAGAGCTTTACAAAAGTGGTGTGATGTTCTAATGTGATGTGATGTTAAGCTTAGCTTAGATAAATCTGTAATTGGCTTGTAGAGTTGCATTAAAATTTCATAATTTTTTTTTTTTAATTTTATATTATTTTATTTTATCTTATAATTTTTTTATATTTCATTATATTTTCTTTTATTTTGTATTATTATTTATTTTAATTTAATTTTTTTTAATACAATTTTTATTTTTTATTTTTATATTACACATTTTTATACCCCTCATGTACATGAAATGGTATATTAACTTTGGTCCGAAGTATGTATGTACCAGAAGGAGAAAATTTATACCGATCGTGTCAGAATCACGAGCTGTCTGTCTGTCCGCCTGTCTGTCTGTTTGAACGCAAGATAGTTCCTCAATTTTTGAGAAGTTTCGACCAAACTTGAACAATAATTTGTCGGAATCAGCCAGATCGGAAAATTTTAGTATACACATATACCACCAATTTTTCATATTTAAAACTTTGGTTCACAAATTCGTCAACAAAGTACTTAAGACCGCTACACACACATAATGAATTGCATATTGGGACTGAAAATCAACGAAATCGAGGGAATATAACACCGATATTTCCAGATGTGAGGTTTGGGTCAAAACTTAGTCAAAAAAGCATTTATCAGCATGGAATTTAGTATTATCTACGATTATTACGAATTGCATATTGATACTGAAAATCATCGAAATTGGACTGCTATATCATATAACTCCCATACAACAGATTTGTTCAGGTATGAGGTTTTAGGTAACAAAAATCCGCTAAAAAACGTCTAAAAGCGTGACTTTTGATAGCCTACAGATGTAAATTCAAGTTGATATTGGCACTGAATATTATCAAAATCGAACTTTGCAATTTGCAATAAATTTTATATGTTCATGAAAGGTATAAAGACTTCGGCATTGCCGAAGAGATCCATTCTTTCTTGTTTTATTTTACATATTTTTTTTTATTTTTTTAATTTAAATTATTTTATTTTTTATTTGTTTTTTTTTTTTCGAGTTTACCTTTTTAATTTTTATTTTTTATTTTTTTCTTTAATCTTATTTTATTTTAAATAATTTTATTTTGGTTTGTTTTATTTTATTTATTTTTTTATTTCATTTTTCAAATTATTTTTATCTTTTTTTTTATATTAATTTATTTCATTTTGTACAATATAATATTAGTTTTTTTTTTACATTTTTGACGTTATATTTTTTCTTTTCTTTTATTTATGGTTCTTTAATTTATAATATTTTATATATATATATATATATATTTGCTTTTTATTAATTTTATTTGCCATTGCCACTGGCCTCCATGTTGATAATTTTCTGTGCATTTGCAAATGCTTTTGAATTGATATCAAAAAACGGTTGATTATTTTTTTCTTTAATTTTTTTTTAAGCTTTTCAGGCTTTATCAAACGCCAACCCTGCACTGCACTGCAGCGTAGGCGCGCAAGCTGGACGTTTAATAAGCTGATGGCAAACGATGTTTGTATGCATGTAGGATGTTTTTACTATATTTTATATAATTTTATTGCATTATTTTATATTATTGAAATTTTTGCCACAACTCGCATTTATCTTATTTAAAGTTCACACATACACGCATAATATTATGAGCAATTTTATCTACATTTTATGTATTTTTTTATTCGGATTCCGCGTTTTGCATTTGGGAAAGCAGAGTTTTGATATTTCTTACAATTGCATTTTCCTCTGACAAACTCAGCTACTTATTTACTTCATACATATATACACTGCTTATGTATTGTTTAAGTACTAACCAATGATCACTGCCCCCCCCCCCCCATTTTTTTTATTGCCAATTGCCCAGCTTAACGATCAACGGAAGGCATTTGCATTCGTTTTGCAGCCCACAATGCTTTTGATATTCTACGCCATACTATAGCTGTTGTGTATATGTGTGACGTGGCGTGGCTCAGCTCGGCTCGACTCTGGCCTGCAATAGCACCGTGGTACCCACACCCATCTCTGTCGCTGTCTTTCATTGTTCGAGCATTTGTGTATTCTTGTCATTTTAGTTTCACTGCCAGTCACCAAGTCAGCTAAATGTCAAGCGGCTTTATTTTCTCAAATATAAACAAATTTATAAAAAAAGTAAATATTATTAACTTGTATCTGACTTACTGGGGGCAAATCAATGTTAATCTTTTTTTTTACATAATAAATATAAAATAAAATTATTCTCGCTTTTTAAAAAAAAATTTTTTTTGGTATATGATTAATAGCAAGGTGTCACCAAAAGCTGTGAAAATATTTTTCAAATTTGAGATGTCAGATATGTAGTAAAATGGTAGGTCCTCATATTTCTCTAAATAATTTTCGAATATAGATTTTTTAACACAATGAGTCATTAAAATGAACAGAGATCTCTTGTGCATATAGCTGTTGAGTGCAAAATTTTGGGTAAAATGCCATTAGAGTGAGAAATAAAACTTATATGCTTCCTCTTTGCCAATTTAGTTTTTCATATAAATGTGCCTTCACTAGCGATTTCTGAAGAGATTACGCCCATTATTGATTTCCAAACTGATTCTATATGTTGGTTTGGAAATCTTCAATAATCTCCTTGAGCATACAAGAAGCCCACTAGTATCTGCGCTAAAGATTTTGTTGATACTTTGTTACCAAATCATTTACTGATTAGTTAACCCTTACCTTATTATCTATATTTCATAGTTACGACGAAAATCGTTAGCTCGTCATTTCAAGTTGTTATTGAGGTAATCTTAGTGTTATCAAGCTTATATGACGGTAAACGGGTCGAAACATCCTTTATACTTAATGAAACCTCGAATCTTGGAAAAGAAACCATATAGCTTGACATACATGACTTCTTTGCAGATTTTAAAACCGCTTTCCTTTCTTGTCTCTGAGCTTAGAAGCGTTGAATACTGAGCGTAAGTTCTTGTACTCAAATGCAATGAACCTCGAGATTTTAAACAAAGATATTTCTATAGTGTTGCTACTGTGACCTAGTTCTGTAAAAAATATAGGGTTATATGATTTCCTTAAAAAAAACACACTAATTGTTAAGGAAATTCAAATGTTTTTTATTTAATGTGAAGTACAATCGATACAATTAAGTTTTGAATATAACATCATTCAAATGGCCTCCACGACTTCTTTTTGCAGGAACGAATTCGATGGACCCAATTTTTGAGCACTTTTCCACTAAAGCAAGTCGTATGTCATGAATAGCACGTTTAATATTGACTTTTAAAGCTTGAAGAGAGTCTGATTTATTGCTAAATACCAATGACTTTAATTAACCTCACAAGAAGTAGTCTATTGGTATTAAATCAAAACTTCTAGGAGGCCAATGTCACAATTTCTTGAAATAATCGAATCTCCAAACCTCTCTCGCAATTATTCGGTTGTTTCACGTGCTGTGTGATACGCAGCCCCGTCTTGTTGGCACCATATGTTGCTAAGATCAATTTTTTCCAATTGTGGCCATAAAAAGTTGGTTATCATCGATCTATACCGCTCTCCATTGACAGTAATGGTGCTACCAGCTTCATTTCGAAAGAAGTACGGACAGGTGATTCCACCAGACCAAAAATCACACCGAACTGTCAATTTAGGTGAATGTAATGAATGCAATGAAAAAAGAAATTACAGATCATGACATATTAAATATATCCAAAACCACACTTACAAGTCATATCAACCCTATTGGAAAACCCTTTACGACATACGCTAAGTCGATGATTTCCATTGTGTAAAATTAGTTAAGTTTTCTTGAATCTAGGCGAGGATGCAAGTTGTCTGTCAACAAACAAACAGTCTTCGCACTTGAGTCTTGTGACAATTTCATCTATTTTGGAGCAAAAAACGTTATTTATTTTTTATGCTATAAAATTCAGTACTGAATCTTTGCCAACTGCACGTTGTAGGTAGAGTTCTTTCTCAATTGAATTGATGAGCTGATAAAAATCGATTACTAAAAAACATGACAATGTCTACAATTTCAAAATCAAATTCAAGAATGAGAAAAGATGGAGTGAAGGAATGGATGTATTTTGGTATCGTTTTACTTCTAGACTCTTCACGAGTACATACGAGTACAATAGTCAACATTACAACTTATTAGAACTTTCGCTTACGAACAGTTACTTGTTGAACGAGCAAATGCAACGAGCAACTGCAAAGGAAATTCGTACACTGACGTATTAAAACATCTTGCCAAGAAAGAAAAAATTTAAATTAATTTGGAAATCAAAATGGGGTTTATATACTGCGTGTGCTGCTAGAAGAAGGTCGAGAGTCGATGTTAACTTCAGCTCTATATTCAGTTTCCGGCAGGCTTAAGACCAAGCAGTTATCTTTGTGTGTGTACTATCTAACAAAGCTAAAACCATTTTCAGACTACAAAAGATATTTCGGTATGAAAAAAGTCAGTATAAGAATTCCAACATGGCTAGATAATATCTGCTGGGATGTTACTCAGACCCTGCTGCAATGTGTGGAGATTAAACTGTATAGATTTTGAAGTGGCTTTTTGGTGGAAATAAAAACTCACTTTGAAACTAAGTAAAAACGGAAGACCATGCAATGCTATACGAAGAGGATAGCATTCCCAAAGGATAAACGAGTTTAATTACTACTATTTGGGTTTTGGTATTGTGAGGAGATATTGCTAATCAATTAAAGATAAAAATGACCCAACGATCTACTTCTAGATTGGTGTAGACCCCGCCTATGCGATTTTAGCCGACTTAACAACAACAAGGTTTAGTTTTTGTTCGTCGATAGGGGACATAACTTTTCAAAGTGATTCTGGGTTTGATCAAATTCAGGCACAGCGGCAAAGAGGCAGCTCCTTTTCGTACTCTCGAAGGCTACTTTAAAACCGACGAAAGGGTGCTGTGTATCGATACTATCTCGGGTAGTTTTCAGCATTTTTGCGTATGGTGAATATATGATCAATTGTAGATTTTCCAGATTTAAAGCCACACTCATAAAGTTCAAACAGTTTGTTGACTGTGAGATTTAAAGCACGTGATGCAATTCGAACTGGCTGTGCTGGTTTTCCTTGACTAATTTTACTGTAAACGCTGAAAAATACACTTTGCAGTGCTTCAAGTGCTTAAAGCAAAGCTTCATTTGGTCTCTTTTCATAAGTTCCAGTATAATTCTATTCTGTTTTGAGAGGTCTCACTCTCACCATTGTGTCATTACAACTTAATCTTTTACACAGTAAATAAGACCTTATATGTGATATTGAGAAGGCTTATCCCACGATAACTGACACAGATGGGATCCTCAATCTTTTTGTGGATTGGGCAGAACACACTGTGGTTACAATCGTCGGGCATGCTTTCGCACGACCGAATTCTGCAAAGGATATCGACGCCTTCTCCTTTCTTGCTCTTCAGCCAGGCAATTGCTATTCGAACCTATCCATTGATCCAGCCATTATAAAAAATTAAAGGAAATCATCAATGAAAAATAGCTATGATAACTGACTTAGTATAGATGAGAATTCTTGCTTTATCACCGCTAAGTGCCAGACTTAGTTTGCGGGCAGCTTTTCTGTTTCCAGATATTGCAAACCTCTTAAGATGTAAAAAAATCTCAAAAAGACAGCAAAAGGCCAAATTTATGTAAACAACAGGTCAATCTGACACATAGATGGCGCTACTATAACCTTCAAAAGAGGCATTTATAAATTTGAGAGCTGTGGGATCATTAGTTTGTGAATTATAGCATTTTGAGTAAAGCAACTTTTGTTATTGTGGAAAATATGAAGGAAAAAATAATTTTGAAGCAAAAACTTTGACTTGATGACGAATTTCTGGACACTGCCCCAGGAAAATTAACCATCGAGAATTGGTTTGGAAAGTTTAGACATGGTGAAATAAGCACCGAAGATGATGAACGCAGTGGACGCCAAAAAGAGGTTGTTACTGACGAAGACATAATAAAAACCACAAAATGATTTTGAAAGACCGAAAATTAAAATTAAATGGAATAGCAGTTACCCTAAAGATATCAACTAGACGTGTACATTATATCATTCAAGACTATTTGGGTATGAGAAAGCTCTGTGTGGGTGCCGCGCGAGCTCAATTTTGACCAAAAACAACGACGAGTTGATGGAGATGTTCAAGCATAATAAAGCCGAGTTTTTGCGTAGATATGTGACAATGGATGAAACAGGGCTCCATAATTTCACTTCGAAGTCCAATCGACAGTCATCCGAGTGGACTCCACTTAATGAATCCGCTCCAAAGCGTGGAAAAAACTCAACAGTTGGCTGGCAAGGTTATGGCGTATGTATTTCGGGATGCACATGGAAAAATTTTCATTGACTATCTTGAAAAAGGAAGGATAGTCAACAGCGACTATTATATAGCGTTATTGGACCGTTTTAAGGACGAAATTTACGAAAATTGCCGCATTCGAAGAAGAAGAAAGTGCTGTTTCACCAAGACAATGCAACGCGTCACAAGTCACTGAAATCCATAACAAACATCCATGAATTGGGCTTCGAATTGCTTCCGCATCCATCGTATTCTCCAGATCTGGTCCCCAACGACTATTTTTTGTTCTCAGATCTCAAAATAATACTCGCTGGGAAGGAATTTTCGTCGAATGAAGGGGTGATCGCCGAAACTGTGGCATATTTTGAAGTAAAGGACAAATCGTACTACAAAAATGTTATCGAAAAGTTGAAGGGTCGCTGTAATCTGTGTGTCACCCTTGAAGGGAACTTTCTTTAATAGAAAAAATAATAATTTTGGCAAAAAATGTGTTTTTCTATTGTAGGCTGGGAACTTTTAAATTGACCTGTTATATATCCATGCTGGATTAAGCAAAAGTGTTATGAATTTGTTTATGTTTAGTTTTTAGAATTATGAAAAGTATTTTCTAAGCTGCTACACTTTTTTCGCTTTTCTTTCGCTGTTGCTACCTTTTGATTGCTGACCATGAAAAAGTGCTGCAACCAGAAATAGCTGAAGCAAACGAAACAATGACAGCAAACGGTGTGGTGTGTTGAGTAAGCCAAAGAAAAAGTCAAAATTGGTGAAAGGGAGTTATGAAGAATGACAGCTAAAGTAAAGAGGGCGCAGGAGAAAAAAACAAACAAAGAATGAAGCAGAAACAACAGAAAATAGAAAATATATAAAGTAAGACCGAAGCTGGTTGTGCTGGAAGAGACAATGAACTGAAAGTCAAACATTTGTGGAATAGTTTTGATTTATGAGGAAAAATGAAATTAACTTGCGATGCGAGCAAATGCCTGAGGCTACCGGTGGGGTTGAATGGGCTGGAATTGTTGAGAGCGATGATGAGAGTTGTATGTACCATAAGCTGAGGAGCATATATGTATATTTATATACTGCTGATAGTTGCCAAGAAAAATACACATTCTCAAACATACATATGCATGTAAAGTATGTATGCAGTGAAATTCTGCTGTAAACTTAGCTTAACCCTTGATCAGCTCTTATACACGAAGAGACTACCAAAATTTTAAATAATTATGTAGAAAATATTGAGAAAATCACTTTGTATTTACTATTTATGCTACAAGTGTCATTTGTTAGATATTTGTATAAAAAAATAAAAATTTATTTGCTGGTACTTTAGGGCTTAACTAAGAAACGTGATGTACTTAATATGCCTAATGCAATGAACACCACACCCATATGTGGGTGGGTTCTGATTTGATTGGTTAAGCTCATAATATTCAATTGACACGAATGTGGAAATAGAAATGTTAGAAAAAATATAAATTTTAAACATTTTTTTTCTGTTGATCAAAACATAAAGAACTAATGTTTTGCTCAAAAATTTAAGAAATGTAAAGGGTGATCCAAGTGGAGGTACTTTTTTCAATAGCCTTTTTTTGACAGATGACGCGTGAGTCGTGTCAAGCTGTCATGGTATTTTTATTCACTATTGTTTGGAATTTCATCATGGAAAGACTTACGCGTTATGTAAAGAATATGTTTCGCGAGTCTCGCTCAACTTATATTCAACATAATCAGCCTACTGAGCTTACTATTCGCAACACCATCACCGATCTTGAGACCCAGCATTCATTATTGGATAATATTCACATCCAGAACGTAGTGAAGAAAATGCTCTTGAAAAGTTCCAAGAAGACCCAACGTTTTCGAGCCAAATTTTGTTCAGCGATTTGGGTATGTAAACAAACAAAATTGCCGCATTTGGGACGAAGAGCAACCTGAAGAGATTCAAGACCTGCCATTTCATCCAGAAAAAACAACGGTTTGGTGTGGTTTGTGGGCCGGTGGCGACCGTTATTGAAGTCTCAACAAGATGGCGCCACTTCTGACACATCGCATCAATCAATGGATTTATTGAGAGAACTCTTCGGTGAGCAGATAATTTCACATTTTGGTCCGGTCGATTGGCTACCAAGATCGTGTGGTATCACACCGTTAGACTTTTTCCTGTGAGGATGTGTAAAGTCTAAAATCTATGCGGACAATCCCGCATTGATTCAGGCCTTGGAGCAAAACATCACTCGTGTCATTCGCCAGTTACCAGTCAAAATGCTCGAACGAGTAGTCGAAAATTGGAGTCAACGGATGGACCATCTGAGCCGGAGCCGCGGCTAACATTTGAAAGAGACAATCTTCAAAAAATAAATGCTGAAAATTTTTTCGAATGTTAATAAAATAAACATTCCCCATTAAATTTGAATTTTCTTTATTTTTTTCTATAAAAGAGTGGGGAACCTCGAAATGGATTACCCTTTAGAATATGTATTATATAGAAAAAGTTTAGTTCAAAGTAAATGGAAAGGTCTCTATTATGAACTCCATTCAATTTTCCATTTTCGGTGGCTGACAGAAAACAAATTTCAAATACAAACAACAAAATTAAAAATACTGCAGTTGAGCTAGGCAACGCTGTGGAAAGTTTCTTCAGCGTCTTCAATTGACGCCAAGCGATGAAGATATAAAACGAATAACGTATTACTGTTGACTCGGCTATAATCGTGAAGGATGGGAAACGTCTGGAAACAAAATTGCCCATCCAGCTCAGCCTTCTACTTAAAATTGTACTTAGAACTATGAGACTGTTCTATAGGCTCTCAATATCGTTTTACATTTATAAGATTCAACAATGTATCTACAAACATATATGTTTTCTCGTTAGTCGAAAGAGGGGTTCTGGAGAGTGCACATCAAGCTAGGCAATTACACAGAAACCTCTCCTAACGTACAACTTTATTAGATGGAAGCCTTTAAGTTTGAAGTGCAATTTTTAGAGCTAATGACTCTTTCTTGAGCAGACAATTGTTCTCAATAAAATTGAATAAAAAAGCCTCCGTTAGACGGACGTAAATCTTTTTGAAAGGGCAAAGATTTTATTTCTTTATAACAAATCCAACCAACACCTCTGTTGGGGGAAGGCGAACTCTTTATAGGCGGATAAAAATAAAAAAAGTCAAAGAAATGTTCGTTAGATGAATACTGAAATTTAAAAAGTGGTAGTGTAAATATGTGTTTTTGAAATGAAAAGAACGATTTTCCGAATGAACCAAAATGTACGTTAGAAGAAACTAAAACCTTTGGCAAACTTGGTTAGCTCAGTGAATTCTGTTCAGTCTTTGCGGCAAAGATGACTGATACGAAAGTTATTCAAATTCGCAAATATTGCTGCAGTTGAAAATAAAAATTCTTGTATGAGCAATATAATATGACCATTTTTTCTATTTAAATGATAAATTAGTTTAATACCCACTTAATTAAATTTTTTAATTCTAAAATACTACTCACTACCTTGGGAGGATACCTCTCTTGGGTGGACATAAGTCGCCGACGGTGAGTGTGCTCCTGAATGAAGTTTCACTGTATATACCATTAACAGCATGTGTTTAGCGCATCAGATCAAAAACCTTTCATTATATTTTCCTCAATAATCTACAAAACCGCTTAAAAACTTTCCTATTTTTGTCCAACGTAAGGCCCTTCTAAAATATAATTTGAAGCCAATGTAGGTTTTTCTTTTCAGAAATCTAATTGGTGATTTTGGGTTTACTTTTTCTGAAACAATTGTCAGAATGACGAAGATACAGATTGTTTGTTAGGTTTTTAAAAACAAGAATTATTTCTTATGCAATTTCCAAGATATAGGTTAATACATTTAGAATAAATTTTGGGATTCTAAGTTGGCAAAGGACTTCTAATATGATAATATGATTGAACTCCAGAAACTAAATCACAGAGTTCAGAATTTTTAGAATAAGTTAATTTCCATTTTTAAGATGTTAAAAAATTTAAAAAAAAAAGCTACAAATTTATCAGCGAATTAAAACACAAAATCATCAATAAAAAATCCATTTTTTCAATATAGAGTAGAGCTTCAGATTTTGCTCAAACATTTTCGAGCAGTGCGAGCATTTGATCAACGAGCATTCGCACACCTGCTCATTGCTCATTACTTGAAAAAATTTCGAGCTGAGCACTGTGAGCATTTTGTGTATTTTGCCAAATACTTCGACTTTTCTCGGCAAACTTGTTTTTATTAATCTAAAATTTTACTATGCAAAATGTAAGAATCATTGAAACGGCAAAGAAACTTTGACAAACAATATTAAATTTTTTTTTTATTGTTCTGCTGAGAAGTTGAGCAATGACCGAATATAGAGCGAGTATCGAGCTGCTCACAATGTTCGATACCCGGTTATCTGGAGCTCTTATGTAAAGTAATATGTTATATGGTCAAATTCAAGCGAAATTACATACGAAATTTTCGAACAACCAATTTTCGAGATTTGTTGTTTTTTTACTTTTGTGTTACCAATACTTTTTAAAAGTTATTCACACAAAAAGGACAGTAATGCGCTCTTTTCTACTTTTCAGCTTATATTTTGCAGATATTGCTACTGTTTGTATGTATTTATAAGCATTATTTGTATTTTAAGTGATTTTCATTATTATATTTAACATTTTTTCTTATGAATTCGATATCAAAATTCGTTATGCCAAATTATTTAGCCATTAGCATGGTACGATTGATACAAATTTATTGTTAAGTAACTATCAGCACATGTGTTGGTATGTATGCGCATATATTTGATTGTTTTTATACATATTTACACATATTTTTCAGCTGATGTGTAAGTATACTTACTTTTATATATAATTATTTACATTAAATAAAAATTTTAATTTTTGTTTATCAATTGTAGTGTATTGTCATATAGATATGTACATATGTTTGTAGGTACATATGAAATATTTTATTGAGTGCACGGCAAATAACACGTATTAAAAAAAAACGAAAGGTTATAGGGTTTTTACAGTTTCTATTTCAAAAGCTAGAGAGTTGGGCTTTTTTGCTTATTATTTAATTTTTATTTTTATGTGCACTGGTCAAATTTTTTGATTTTTTGACAAATTTATTTGAATTTTTTTAAATTTTTTTTATTTTACTTAAATTATTTTATATGTTTACATTTCGCTTAATTTTTTTCTATTTTGCCTTCTATGGAAGTGATGTTACTTGAGCACGTTCACCGTCATCTATGAGCGCTGAGTGGTATAACTGATTTTTTATAAATTTTTTTAATTTTTTTTAATTTTTGTTTGTTTGTTAAATTTGACATAACAAAAATATAATAAAAACAAAAAATTTCAAAAGGTTATGAAGTTAGAGGTGAACTATGCGAGAAACGAATGAACTCATTGGCGTTGCTTGCTGAGATGAAGGGGAAAAAATAGTTAAATAATGATTAATGAAATTTCAGTTTAAAAATTTTTGTTAGGTTCTTTCATCTTTTCAACTATATTATCATGAAAGTAGTAATCGCAATATTTTCAACCATAAGTTTTTAAAGGGAATCAAATTAATATTTTACCACTTGAGTATTTTTTATAAATTACTAGCGAACGCCAGCGTGCTTTGCTACACCTATAAAAAAAAATCAAGAAAATCTAATGCAAACTGCTAGCTTTGTATGAAGAAATGTCAAAATATTTGTTTCAATTGAAACATTTTTATTCTTAAATCAGAATTATTTTTAAATTTTTTAAATTATTTGTTTTCATTTGCATTTTTTCACCCTGTCTCTCTCTCTTTTGCAACATCACATACAGCGTATTGTACGCGTATTTTGGAGTTTTACATGTACATATTTGTTGTTGTTGCATGTGTTTTGTATGGGTAGCGCCAATGTTCACTAAAATGGTCAAATCTCTGGAACGGCTGCGCCTATCTCATGAAAGCATTCACATTAACCTTCTGCTAATATTCCTTTACAGCTCCTAAAAATTTGGTGCAATTCGATCTGGTGATTCTCACGTTATAGGCGTTCCTCAAAATTTGTATTCATTTATATATATATAGATTTTACACATTTGATATTTTATATTTCATAGATATTATGAGTATTTTTATGTTGTAAATATTTTTATATTATATATATACTATTATATATTTTAATAAGCTTTTCAACATTTTTTCAATCTTTAAATTCGTTTTTCGATTTACTTTTTTCACTTACAGTTCGCCAGTGACTTAAAACTTTTGTTTCGCTACGCACTTGAATTATTTACCAATTTTTTTTAGTTATTTCTTAGTATTTTCTAATACTTTGTGCAGCACTTTTTTAAAGATATTTCATTAGTTTTGTGTGGTGGCGCATTTGTTTCATTAGCGGTAGTTTTTTTTCTTATTTTTACGAAATTTAATTTTAACGAAATTTAATTTTAGATGTACTTCCTTTTTTCCTTCTTTTTCACTACTTGCATTTTTGTGTATATTCTTTTTTTTAGACTTTTTTGGAAAATATTTGTTTAATACTACTATTTTTTTAAATATTTTTTTATGATTTTTTTTAATTTTTTAAAAAATAAATTTTTGTGTATATATTTTTCATATTTTTTAAACCTTCGTTGCCGTGTATTTGCATAGTTTTCTTTTTTGATACTTTTTCGAAAAATATTTGTTTAATGCCATTTTTTTTATTTTTTTAAAAAAAATATATTTTGTACTAATTTTTCATAATTTTTAAAAAATAAATTTTTAAATATATATTTTTCATAGTTTTTATACTTTTGTTGTCCGTGTATTTGCGTATATTTTTTTAAATTCATTTTCGAAAATATTTTTGTTTTAACTTTCTGTTGTTTGAAGGCTCTCCAAGAGCACGGTATGAAGTTCCTACAATTTTAAAAAGCAACGTAGGAACTCTATACCTCGCTGATGGCAAAAACCTGGCTTGGTTTGATGAGAAAATTTTTTGTTAATTTTACTGCATGGGTTAAAAATGGCGGAAAAAATTTTTTTTTAACATAATATTTCTGACCAATTCCAGGTAGTGTAAATTAAAAATTAAAAGTTAAAATTAGGGAACTATTTGTTACAATTATTAATAACTAGTATAGATTTAAAATATTTATAATTTTTAAATAAAAAATTAAATTTTTTATATTTAAACGCAATGGAAATAAAAATTAAAATATAACATTTTTTTGAGTATTTATGCTTGATGCAAATTATAAGTTTAATTGTAATAACAATAATTTCTGAATTTATTTGATTTGAATTTATCTTGAGCTCACTTACTTTTGAAAAAAAAAATTAATTAAAATTTGATTTAAAAAAATCTGTTTTAACGTTTTTTAACAATTTTGTAGAAGAAAATTAAAAATTATAATTAATAACCTTACCTAATTATTAAATAAATTTATTAATATTTAGTTATGAAACTCCTTACGTAAAAAAATATCCACAGATTTAAATTTCGAGTCGTGATTTATTCTGTAAAAATAAAATTTATTAACTGCATTTTTCTTCGCTAGAAAATTTTTAATGCAAATTTTATGCATTTTTATGATGCTGAAAGGACACAAAAATTATTTTAAATCTGTTAACTAACTGTTTATTTTAAATTTTTCATTCAATAACTAAAATAAAATTTAATTATTTTTAATTTAAATTTTTTTATATTTTTTTATTTTTTTTAATAATTGAAATTGTTTAAAAAAACTTTATTTTAAATTTTTTAATATTTGTAGTAATTTTAGTTTAACTGCTTTTTTTACACAGTTTTCATATCAATTTTATTTTATACATACATATATATATTTTTTTAAATTTTAATTCCTCTTTTTTTTATTAACTCACTTTTAACTCCCCGAATATCGCATTAATTTCTTTTCTAATTTTTTTTTACCAAATTTCTTTTATTTTCCACACAAAATACATTAAATATTTTTCACATATTCACCGTCGCTTTTGAGGCACACAAAACGTTTTCCCGCTGGCAAACGCGCAAGCGATATTTTTCAACACTTTAGAAAACATCCGCCGAGCCATTATGGCACTGTATAGCTGGGTAGCTAGCTATCTAGCCCAACACGAACTCGACCACCAACCAATAGCTAGAGTATAATAATAATAGGTAATCGAAGCGCCGCACACTTGTACCACGAATTTCATAATCCATAACCGCAACGTCTGATCGTTCCACAGTGACTGAGCTGACAAATACTAATGAAAATCCATTCAGGCATAGCAATAGAGTGGCTATTAGCAAGAATACCGTCGTCGTCGTCGTCGCCGTCGTTGTTGTCGTTTTCTCATTGTCGCTATCGTCAGCAACGTTGCGGTTGTGCCGCTCCGCGGCATGCTAGCGGTCTATAACGTAATGCCAGTGGAGTGCGCCGTACGTTGGCGTTGGCCGTATTATCCCAGCGATCGTGGCAAAGTGTATTTTAACCAGTTGAAAGTCATCGTGGAAAAAGTGTTGTTTTCTTACTAATTATTATAATTGTCCAGTAATGTTTCAATTAAATGCGCGCGCGTGTTAGAATAAGAAGTCCATTTATCTCCTAACAACTGTTTGCACTAATTTCGGATCAATATGTGTATGTGTAGGACGTGGGAAAAGTTTTTTTTTATTTATTTAAAAAAAGTTAACTTGGTAACAAGCGTTACTAAGACTTCAGTTCTCGGCAAAACACGCCGCTCACAACTGATCTTTAAAATAGCGCGCTGAGCGCTAACAACCTATAGGGGATTAGCGAACGTTCATCGCTTAAATGCACGCCAACTGCTGTCGACGTTGTCTGCTCGCAAGCCAACAAATTCCAACAGAACTTATCGCTCACAGTTAGTGACGCGCTGCGTCAGCGCGCTTGTGGGCAAAGTTGCATAGAATCCATGCACGACCGCGGCGGCGAGTAGCATACAAAAAAATATTGTATAAAATATCACTTTATGTGCTCGGAAAATAGAGAGTATCTAGCGCGCTGCACTGAAATCCACTTAGTTTCAACGAAGTATGGGCCGTACACCAAGTCTTTACTCTAGCGGCAACGAAGAGTTAGAAACATAATTCGCCCATACGCCTTAGCAGTTGGCCAACAAGCGCGAACACTCGTCGTATGAAGAGTTCACTTGGTGAATGCCAGCAATCGACTCACAATTGCAAGCAAGCAAATTGACTGCTTGGAGTGGCACAAACAACGCACACATACATACATAGATATGAGTGAGCGCGCCCTCTTTGAAATAGCGCATACACTATGCGCGCCACATTCTAACGGCTAACAGTTGGATGCAGCAAGTGCATTTCACTTCCAGTAGCACACAAAACCAGAAACCGTAATTTCCAAGCTGGTGTCATGCCAAAAAACAAATGGGAAAACCAAATGAACTAACGTCGGCGCTGCGCTGAACTCCAGACAACGCGGACGGCTGAGGCGTTGGAGCGCGCGCCCCTATCTAACGTATTTGTGGAGCCTGCTGTGACGCCTGGAAGCTGGTCACGGCAGCGACAAAACAACTAACAATCGCACACTTCCATTTACCACAAAACCACATATTCATCTAAGATCTTCACAGAAAACAACACATCAGCGAATGGAACAGGTCTATTTGCGAACCGTCGAGCGCCGCTCCACTATCAGCACGGCGACAAGCAATTCGATTACGGTGAGGCGATACGAGTCTATGTATACACGTACAAATATATGTACGTACAACGACGGTATTTGCCACGCGTCGTCTATGCAAAAGCGAAGTAGCACCGCCGACGGACGATTGGTTGGTTGATTTCCTAGCTGACTGGCTGGCTGATCAAGCGCCTAACTTAATTCGACTTTGAAAGCGTTTTTGAAAAATGTTACCAGCATGCTGAACTACCGCGATCGAAAACGAAACATAGTCACGCACGTAATCCATTAGATACTGGACGAAAGCGTCAAATACGTACACGGCATAACACAAAGAGCCCACACAAATTCAAGCTAACACACAAATGCCGTCGTCATTCACAACTCGATTGTCGCAAATAGACTGACCGAAGTTGTGAGTTTCGAGCGAGCGCAGGCCTGCAAACGTCAAAGCAGCGGCCCACTTGACAGCTGAACTGAGTTGGGAAATGCTGCGCCGCAGCGCTGAGCCCAAGCACGTTAATGGAAATAAGCTGAGGTGGTGGTGGTTGGTTGATAAACCATCAATGCAAGTACGTATGTGTGTATGTACATATGCGAGTGGTGGTAATGGTGATTGTAGTATAGATTGCGCCGCCGCTCACTTGCAATTCATTCGTCAGCAGAGCAGAGCTACATACGTGGCGTTGGGCACATACATATGTACATACATTCGTTTATACTTTACTCAAAGTACAAAGAACAGAACTCAACTGGCTGAGTGGGTTCGTTTATTCGTTCGTTCGTTTACTAGATGGTATACACACGCATACTCGCGCGCGCTCACTGACGTTTGGTGGAGCAGCGTGAGCGCAGCGCGTCACGACAGTTGGTTGGCTGAGCAGAGTGGGCCGAGAGCGTTGGCGCGAGTGCGAGAGCACTTGCTGTTCTTTTTGGGGGGGCCACAATGGAGGTGTAGGCTGCGCGCTAAGTATTATTGAGCGCATATATGCATATATATATATGTATATGTATATGTTTACTGCGCTGTGCGCTTAACGTTGACGCATGCAGCGTATAATGGTTAGCAATACTAGGCGTCGCAGCGGTATTATTTGTCATATACACATATGTGTAAGGCATACATATGTGTTTACATATGTGAGCCCACATATATGTATGTACATATATGTATATGAGCGCATGTTTATAAATTTGTATATTTGTGCGCGCCGCGTATGAGTAACTGCAAGTTGACTGTGTTGCTGTTATATCTCACTTTTATTTAAATTTTTTTTTAAATTTTTTTATACGTTTTCTGTTTTGCTTACGTTATATCTTCGTATTTGCTATTTGAGTACTCATATGCGGTATCTTAGTTCGATTGCACGTCGCTTGCAGCATTTGCTGCTCCGCATGCATGTGTACGTACGTACATATGTATATGTACGCATATACATATATGTGTGTGTGCATGTGGCACGTTGTGCTGCGCTCATGTGGATGCAACAGGGCAAAAGTCTGGCCGTACAACGGAATCGCCAAGAAACAATGTCCAGTGGACAAGTGTTTTCCGTTTGTTGGCAACAGGCCACTTGTGTGTCGCGTATAGCAGGTGAATGTCGCAGACTGGTCGATATGTATTGAGCGATTCGCAATACATATATACTTACATTTGCGATGCATATATACATACATATGTATTTATAATGGATGGCTACATATGCACATACTCGTGTGATACTGAGTGCATAATTTTTGTTTTTTGTTGTTCTTTTCTCAATACTTTGTGGTGGGGAGCTCTAAGATATGGCCTATAGTGGAATTATCGCTAATTTGGAACAAGCCCGCGCATTTCTACTCAAAATATTAATAAACGCAAGCACATACATACATATGTACATATGTGTGAATATGCTACTAATGGAACCTTCTTATCTGCACCTATCGAGGTACTTGTATCAAAGATAATATGATACGAAACTCTTTATCTCGTGAGGGCGTCGAAAAATGTGCATTTTTTATAACATTTGACAACGATGCCACTACGGATAAATTACAGTTGGGTATAATTGTATCAAAAATTGGAAAACGCTTTTAGCCAGTCGTTTAATTTACTTAGCATATTTTGAATGTCCGATATTAAGCAAATTACTAGATATTTGATTGCGCTAGTTAATTTATAAATTAATAGAAATACTTGAATTACGCAAAAAAATACTATAAGTTTCGCAAATAATGTTAATGCTGTTACATGGTTAGTGTGTTTGTGTTTAAATAAATGTTTTTCGTAACTATTTAACTATTTACTACTATTTGTTAAATAAAATTTCCTCATAAAATGCGCATTGCACATATAAACCAATATTATTTTAAGTATTTTAAACTATTTGCTTGTGCATTGGTTTCATGTTCTTTCGCCGGCAAGGGTAGTTTACAAAAATGTTGTTTTAACTTGGAATAATTGAAATATACTTCTGGCGCAATTTCAAAAAACGCACTATATTTTAAACAATTTGTTAGTGCATTAAGTATGGTAGTTCGCTTTTTCCACTCACAGCTGATTGTTGGGCCTCGATCTTATAGTTTGAGCTGGCAACAAAACACAATCGAGGCCCAAAGATAACAGATAAATGAGTAAGTTTCGTATCATATTATCTTTGCTTGTATATTGCCATATTTTCACTTTTTTTCTAATATCAAAATGTAATAATAATAATTTTGATATTTGGTTGCTCATGAGTTGAGTGTTGGATTTTTATTATAATTTTTTTTTTTGGAAAAGGCTTTGTAGAGACTTTATAGAGAAGCTATTGATTTTATATTAGAACTACCCACAATCCTTTTTTACTTCTAGGTGAGGAGTGAACGCATATTGAATATAAAAAAAGTTTATAAAATATTAGACGCTTATCTGGCCTGAACTCAAGTCTATGACGCCTCGGTGGTAGAATGCAAAGTAAGTAAGTATGTATGATATATCTTGGAAAATGTGTTTTTGCGAAGTGTTCTTCATTGGTTAGATTGTCACTAGTTAGATGAGTTCAATTTTGAAAATGTACTATTTTCGAAGCTGTTGGCTGTTGGCAAAGAGGAATTTTTTTTTTTTTTTAGAATATAATACAATATATGTACACATAGCTGAATGTGTTCTAGTCCCAGGGTTTTTATAACTTTTAATTTTATTATCTTAAAGCGTATACAGGGCGATCCAAGCAGATGTACTTTTTTCCATAGCCTTTTTTTGACAGATCACATATGAGCCGTGTCAAGCTGTCATGTTACTTTTGTTCAGTATTGTTTGACATTTCATCATGGAAAGACTTACGCCTGAACAACCTTTGCAAATGATTCAACTTCATTGCGAAAATTCACGTTCTGTAAAGAATGTGTTTCGCGCGCTTCGCTAAACTTATAGTCAACATCGGCCTACTGAGCGTACTATTCGCAACACCATCATCCATTTTAACACCCAGCATTCATTATTGGATAATATTCGACCGAATAGACCACGTCCAGCACGCAGCGGCCGTAGCTGAGAACGTACACCAGGGCCGTGTAGAGTCGATTCGGCGTCGTTCGCAGCAACTTGGACTGACTTATGGAACGACTTGGCGCATTTTACGTAGAGATCTTAAATTGAAAGCGTAAAAAATACAGCTTGGGCAAGAACTGAAGCCGCTCGACGTTCTCAAGCGACATCGTTTCGCTCTATGGGCTCTTGAAAAGATCCAAGAAGATCCGTCGTTTTCTGGCCAAATTTTGTTCAGTGATAAGGCCCATTTCTGGCTCAATGGGTATGTAAACAAGCAAAATTGCCGCATTTGGGACGAAGAGCAGCCTGAAAAGATTCAAGAACTGCCATTTCATCCAGAAAAAACAACGTTTTGGTGTGGTTTGTGGGCCGGTGGAATCATGGCGACCGTTATCGCGCCATGATAAGCGACTATTAGATGCCTCGTGATCTCCGCGACATTTGGTTTCAACCAGACGGTGCCATTTCCCACACATCGCATCAATCAATGGCTTTATTGAGAGAACACTTCGGTGAGGAGATAATTTCACGTTTTGGGCCGGTATTTTGGCCACTAAGATCGTGTGATATCACATCGTTAGACTTTTTCCTGTGGGGATATGTAAAGTCTAAAATCTATGCGGACAATCCCGCTTCGATTCAGGTCTTGGAGCAAAACAGCACGCGTGTCATTCGCCACTTACCACTCGAAATGCTCGAACGAGTAATCGAAATTTGGACTCAATATCTGATAGAAAAGGTTAGATGCATAGAACTGCTTAAGGGCCACATACATAGGTATGCATACTCGTAAAAACACCGAAAATTTTCCACATCATATGCTCGTATATACATATTTATGTACTTACATACATATAAATATAAAGTGTTTGACCCTGTCGGAAATTTAGTCGCAATAGCTGAGTGGTTACTATTGTGTCCTACCATTCCCAAGGTCAGGATTCAAGTCTTAATCCGGCCAATATTCAAAAATGAAGTTCATTTTTCTAATTGCGTTCGCCCCGGCATGGAATATCAAAAGCTCCGAGTGTATTTCTCATATGAAATAAAAGTTTCTCCATAAAAATCCATTGATCGTTCGGAGGCGGCTTGGAATAAATTGTATTTCTATCGATTTGTTGGTAAAGACATAAGGACGCAAAGCCATGAATATGAGGAGGAGCCCCGCCGAAAAATTAATGAAACATGTAATTTTTATTATTTTTCACTTAAAGGTCGCTGAAAGGAGTAACTTCATAAAACGCATTGTAATTGGTGAGGAGACATGCGATTACTACCTTTCACACTAATCAAAGAGGCACGGAATGACTCAAGCCAACTGAGCCGAAATCGAAAGAATAAAATCGATTAAAAGTCATGGTAATGTTAATTGTATTTCATCCGTGTTGTAACCACGGAAAATTGGCCAGCAGGTCAGACGGTAAAAAATAATATTATCTAAGCGCTGAAGAGAGCAATTTGACCAGAGATCGGCGAGATTTGTGAAAAGTAAAGCCAGGAATATTGCACCACGGCAAGACTATTATTGCTAACGAATTTCTGATGAAAAATTCAACAAAAACTGGCCCGTCTAACCCGTATAAAAATTATATAGCTCAGCAGGATTTTTTTTTCTCTTGCGAAAACTGAAATTACCAAAGCGAAGCAGTTGTTTTCAATCAATAGAAGAAAAGAAAAGAAGAAGACAAAATGGTCGGTGTGAATTGAACTTCGCAATGTGCCTGTATTATTCGTTGGCATAAGTGAATTATTTCAGAAAATGTTCACTTTTAATGCCATACAATAGAGTTTGAGAAAATAATAAAAATTTTGTTTTTTATTGACCAAATCCCGATAATTTTTCAAACGAAAGTATAACGAGTTCCGAAACTCGAATTTGAAGAAATGTTTTGGATTATAATGTAGAGATCGCATAGCCACTTTCATTATCGAAATTTTTGTTACAACTGGAGTTATTTCGAAAACAAATAAATAATTTTTCCAAAAAAAATTTTAAATTATACAAAAAGCATTCGAATGATGAGTGCATAACTTCGAGGCGAATTATAAGTATGGCAATTACGAAATTCCTAACAGGGTACATAAGTGCATAAGTGCACACACAGACATACATATATGTATACACACCAGTGTATTATTAGAATTTGATTGTTCTCTTTGATCAATGTCGATTGATTTGTTGTCATCGTTTAAACTATATTTTTTTTTTTTTTGGGAAGAACGGCTGTAAACAGTGACTACATATATATGTACATACATATACATGTATCTGCATGAGTAAACAGAGTAATCAATGGAAATGTACATACATACTTACATATAGGCATTCATATGTATATAGACATACATACATATCTATCTTCATAAAACCAAAATTTATATTTATGTATGAATGTTTGCCTCCGAATATCAGTATCGCATTGAATCGGCTCAGTTGCGCGAAACGAATTTAACTTATCTACAAGCTGATATGGCTTTTGTTGAAAAAAAAAAACAACAAGAAGAAAAACGCGCGCCACGGCCGAACATTTTGTGCTGATAGCGCGGTATCGACAACAACAAAATAAACAAAAAGCAAAATAAAACACAACAATAACAGCAACAATGCACTGAAAAAAAGGGAAAATAGAAAGCGAAAATGGGGGAAAAGATGATTGCAGCGGCGGCTGGAAAAACAACAAACAGCGCAAAGCTTTTCCATGGCATTGTGGAGCGGCGCGTACATTGCGCGGCTTAATCTACGAGCACTAAAAAAAAAAACGAAAAAAATACGTATGTATGTATGTATATTGTAAACAATGGAGCTCTTCCACAATATGGACACTTTATTTCAACTCTTTTCTGGCAGTTTTTTCTTCTTCTTTTTCTTCTTATTTTTACTTCAAGCGGGGAAGCCTCGCGCCAAGTGTCGTCTATATATTCATAAATATGTACCATGTATGCATATGTGTTGATACATATCTACATTTGTATATGAAAAATAAACACTCTTCCATGCATCTACATATGCATGTATGTATGTATGTACGTATGTAAGCATGTTTTGTAGAGATATGCCGCCGCATACGCGTAATAAATGAAAGCGTATAAAGTGAACAAGTGAATAGCAACAACAGCAACAGCAACAACAACAACACGAAATAACGAAATACAACAATAACCAAACAAAACATCTACTGTAAAGGCGAAACGCCACATTTCGAGTTCGATGATCTGTTTACGATTTTATTCGCTTTTCGTTATTGTGTTTCGCTGTTGTTGTTTTTATATTCTTTTTTTGTTGTTTTTCATTTTTTTAAATTCTCTCCATACAATTTCTTTCCCTTTTTTCCTTGATTGTTGTTGTGGTTATCGTTGTGCAGTTTTGTATTTTGCTCTAACACATACATAGATGCACACATAGGTAGGTATGAGGGGGAAATGTGGACCTGTTAGGGTTGTCGATCGCTCGGTGCTATCAGGCGGAAACTTACAGCAACGCGACGTTCCGCACAATAGTCTCTTTTGAAGCTGTCGCGATTTCTTCTACAAGTCTTCAAACACCTCGAAATGAACAGAACAGAACAGAATGAATGTCTTAGGATCACTCTTGCCAACGGGTGCTACTTTTTACTGCGAAAGCAACTGAAAGGGAAAGTTCTTGCTCGACAAAGAAAAAGACGAAAACTTTGCAAGTCGCTTATCATTCCTAGTGGTAGAACAACCTCCGCTTTGTTGGAAGGAGCTGATGGAGAAGGACCTGGCTTCACTTGATGCCTCCAATTGGCGCCGATCTGCGAAGAGAAGAAGGACTGGCATAAAAAGAATATGTATTACCTTTTTAAAAAAACTAATAGAAATGTCTGCAGCTGAACTTCGATGTTCAGTCGAAGCAAGGTAATGCTCTTTTTTTTTGATGAAGAAGCCTTCAAAACTAACTATTCATATTATTATACGTAGCATAGCAAATACAGATGTAGAGGAAGAGTTTACCGGATTCGAGAGTGTTACGTGCTTAAAGCTTACGAAGTGCTTAAAGCTTTGTATCACAGCCGAGGTCGCATAATAGAATCTATTGGAGTTTTCGAATCAAATAATGTTCATTCCTCTGCGCCAATATGGGAAAAAGGATGGCACATAGCCTAATGACAGTCTTCGTACAACGAAGAACCAATCTCTTATTGGTACAGTTCCATTCCTTATACATAACCCTAACAAATGTCTAACGTGAGCCTGTAGGCTCTCTTGTCTTCCGACATATTCTTGTTTATCTACTTATTTGCCTTTCTTGCGCTTTTAATATTGCTGACTTTTTTATTATTTTTATTATTTCAGCGTATTTTCGTTATTGCTGGAGTAGATGTTGAAGAGTTGGCCTGACTGCCTGCCAGCGCTGCTCAACACAACTTAACCAAGCAGCTGGCAGAAGCAGCAGCGCCATCCTGTCCCGGTAGATAAATAAAGAACACGCCAGTAGGCAGACGAGCAGACGAGCAGAGAAGCAGGCAAACAACACCAACATCTACCAGCCACCAGCCGCCACCATGGGCTAAAGCAATCAAATAGGCATGCTGGTAGGCCAGACGTCGCGGCCATATAGCGAGCAATTTGGCATTGCCAGCGATGGCGTCGAGCCGGCGCAAACCATGAGCACAAACACCATCCATGGAGGAGGCTGTCACGCCAACAAATAACATCAGCCTAGCATCAGTACCGGCAGCAGCACGGCATACATCTCAGCGCGATGCGACCGCGCATCATCGACTCGATGTTTGTTATTTTCGGTACAAATGTATGTGGAGTTGTTGGTTGGATGGAGCCTACTACTTTTGGTCTCTCATAAATGCTTGTATGTACTTGCATATATACATGTGTACATATATACGTTCGAGTGCTGCATGACTGCATGCATATGGATCAATGTATATACATAAATACTCCTAAGTACAAATAAACATTTCAAGACTTCATATGTACTTATGTACATATATATACATATATGTAGATATATGTATGTATGCATGTATGTGTGCACGTATGTTTGTGTGCATATATATATGTATGTATGTTTGTATGCATGTATATAAGCATGTATGTATGTATGTATGTTTGTTTGTTTGTTTGTATGTTTTTATGTATGTGCTTCATTGCTTGCATTTTTCCCCGTTCTGAAACTTCATTTCATAGTAATTTTTTCTTTTCTTATTTTTCCAGATTTTTTGTATTTTTCTTTTTTTTTTCCCCAGCCATCGATTCGTGCCGCGTATCTACAGTAGCACTACAGCAAACAACAAAAGCACTTAGTGTAAAAACAAAACAAAAAACAACAACAGCAACAGCAAAAATACTTTACTTTCTCATTTTTGTTGTGGTTGAAGTTATTATTCTTTGTTTTTTTAAGTAATTTTTCTCTTATTTTTCACATCATGCGATGATATGGTTTTTCTGACATTTGTTTTTGCTATTATTTGCTTGTTCAAACATAATTTTTCGTTAACAGTAGCGACTGATACTGAGCATATAGTAAACAGTAATTTACGCTCTGTACGGCTGGAGTACGAGAGAATTTTTGACAGCTCAGGCCAGGGGTCGGGAGTGTGGAATGAAAGGTGAATGAGTGGATGTGATGTACTCGATTTGATCGAGTAAATGCCTCTAAAAGCGCATCAGGATACTATTTCCCCTATTTTATTGTTCATTTAACCTTTGCTTGGAGCGAATCTTTGATTTTGAGGCCTCTAGCTGTAAGCTTCGGTATATGGTGAATTGCTTTTCAAAAAAAACATTGTCTCTAGATTATTGAGCTCAAGCGAAATCTGCGTGCTTTATTTTCAGATCACTTCCTTATATTATCTTTACTCAAGTTGAATGATTCATGTTGACTTCTTAAGAGGCCAAGGCTGTTCCGAGACATACATATTTTATATATATGTAACTAAATCATAATAAGTTTTCAACTAAAAAATACTTTTCCAATCATAAGTGAATAAATCAAGTTCATTTCCAAATGCTCCAACCTTTTCTGAATGCTTTTGGTCCAAGTTTGAATAGTAGCTCAGTTGTCAGTTATGAAACTAATAATTCTGGTCTAGCTCAGAACTATTTCGTTAAAATTTAGAAAAAATATGAAACAATATCACAGATTTTGAAGTCAGCTTTGTGCTTGCTGGAGATTTTATTTCGAATTTGAGATCAGTATTTGATTCACTGTTTCACTTAAGCAGCAGTAGTTGGCTGACAAATAGTAAAGTGCTTTT
Source organism: Neoceratitis asiatica (assembly GCA_030068015.2). Taxonomy (NCBI): domain Eukaryota; kingdom Metazoa; phylum Arthropoda; class Insecta; order Diptera; family Tephritidae; genus Neoceratitis; species Neoceratitis asiatica. The sequence goes on along the minus strand of CM061526.1, from coordinate 50,494,059 downwards.
TTAGGATTTTCATAATTTTTTTTACAGAATTTTTTAAATATAACATGTCAATTGAAAAGTCACCGGCCCGCCACAGTCAAACATTGGCAAAAATTTTTTTTTTTTTATTCAACAAAATTCCCTTCAAAGGTGGCACACAGATTACAGCGACCCTTCAACTTTTCGATACTATTTTTGTACTACGATTTGTCCTTTGCTTCCAAGTAAGCCTCAGTTTCGGCGATCACCTCTTCATTCGACGAAAATTTCTTCCCAGCGTGAATTATTTTGAGACCTGAGAACAGGATATAGTCGCTGGATCTGCCAGATCTGGAGAATGCGGTGGATGCGGAAGCAATTCGAAGTCCAATTCATGGATTTTTGCCATCGATTTCACCGATTTGTGACAAGGTGCATTATCTCGGTGATTTAGCACTTTCTTTTTTTGAAAACGCGGTTGTTCTTCTCTATTTCGTCCTTCAAATATTCCAGTAACGCTATGTAATAGTCGCTGTTTTTGTTACTTCATTTTCCAAGGTAGTTAATGAAGATTATTCCATGTGCATCCCACAATATATACGCCATAACCTTTCCAAGCCGCCTGTTGCGGTTCATCGTATGCAGTCCACTCGGATGACTATCGATTGGACTTTGGAGTGAAATGATGGAGCCATGTTTCTTCCATTGTCACACATCGATGCAATAACTAGGCTTTAATACTTTAGAACATCTCCAAGAACTGCTCCGAATCATCAACTCGTGGTTGTTTTTGGTCAAAAGCGAGCTCGGGCGGCACTCACTTTGCACATAGCTTTCTTATACCCAAATATTCATGAATGATTTGATGTACATGTTCAGTTCGTATCTTTAGAGTGTCTGTTATTCCATTCAATTTTAATTTAGGGTCATTCACAATCATTTTGTGAACTTTTTTTTGCTGTTTTCGGCGGTAACAATCTCTTTTGGGTGTCCACTGCGTTCATTGTCTTCGGTGCACATTTCACCACGTTTAGCATACCAATTCTTGATGGTTGATTTTTCTCGGTCAATGTCCGAAAAATCGTCATCAAGCCAAGTTTTTGCTTCAATTCTATATTTTCCCTTCAAAAAGAAATATTTTAACAACACGCGAAATTCCTTTTAATCCATTTTTTCACAATAACAAAAGTTGCTTCACTCAAAATGCTATAATTCATAAACTAATGATATGACAGCTGTCAAATTTATACACGCGCCTTTTGTGGAATAGGACTAACCAAATATCATTATTTATCTAATTCTAGCAACGCCATCTATGTCCAGACCAGAAACTTTTCAAGTGACCTTTTATTTAGTAAAGTGATTTGAATTCATCATACCATGCGCCGTTTATTGGTTCTGCAAGAACTAAATGGCCACTTGAGAAGTTTCTAAAAATTCAGAACATTGCATAACGAGTAGATGCTCTGATGGGTACTTTCTTAAAACTTCTCTCCTCTAGTACAGAGCGGCAAAAATGTATGAAATCTTTTCATAGTTTTAATTCTCAGAACGATTTTCGAATATAGTTTTTTTGTCAAAAAAAAATTAAAATAAATTTGATCTGAGTTCGTCGTGCTGTCTAAATGAATATTTTACTGAGCTGGCGTATCTTTATTGCGAATCCTCTTCATTTTATGTTGTTAATGAAATACATGCATACATGCAAATACATGAAATAATTCGTAATAATTTCCTTTCACAATTGAAATTTCAAATATATTTTATTTAATACTTAAATTAAAACCTTTTTACATATTTTTTTTTTAATTATTATTATTTTTTAAATTAAACACGCGTCAAGTGAAAGCGCACGATAATTAAATTAATTTAAAATATATACTTTTTTTAAAGAAATGAAATTGCAATTATCGTAATGAAAGAAGTGTATCTCTAAAGTTAAGCGATTCGACTCAATTTAACGGTACATAGCATATCTATAATAACCCCAAATATCCAATATTACACACTTGACCTCAACTAATACACATCTAATCGCGAGATAATGAATAAAATATATACAAAAAGCAATTTAAAAACAAAAATTTAAAAGTGTACATATAGTCAATCAGGTATGTAGTAAGTAACATATTTTTATACACTGGCATGTTTGTATGTACATATGTATGTTCGTGTATCCCGTCATGCTTGATCAAGCACATCGCAATGTTGGTATGAAAGTTTAGCGAAAGAATGTCGTACAAAAAATAATTTGACTAAATTCGAAATAATTGGGTCATTAAGCACTTTAAAATGAGTGGAAAACGTTGAAGTATGGGTTGGATATCAAAAAAAACTACAAATTAGGGAAATTAAAAACTTATTTTTGACAACAAAAAAAAGAAAAACAGTAAAAAGAAATAAAAGTAAAATAAATACATTAAGAGTAAGTAAAATAAATAATAAAATATAATAATAAATAAATTAAAATAAAATAATATGAAATAAAACAGAAAAAGTAAATTAAAATTAAAATTAAATTTTAATTGAATTAAGTTAATTAAGACTAAATTAAAATCAATTAAACCAAATTAAATTAAATTTAATTTAAATATATGAAATAAAATAAATAAATAAAATAGAATAAAATAATATAAAACAAAATAAAATAAGAGCATCACAGGGATGCAACGAACAGTTAATTACAGACCAAGTAGTATTTGGACAATCTAAAAAGCAAAGCAGAAACCTCTATGCAGCGTACATTGATTGGATGAAATCTTCCGATTCAGTTCCCAATCCATGGCTTATCGATGTGCTGCGTTTGTATGAACTTAATCCCAAAATAATACTTTTCATAGACAAAATTAGGCAATATTAGAGAACACGGATAAAATGGCTACGGTCTGGAAGTGCTCAGTACATGAAGGGCATTAACATTAGATCCGAAATGATTCTCTAAGTCTGCATTAATTCACTGTCTTATTCTACGGGATACTGGATACGGTTATATGGCGAGACAAGGCCAGACGAGAAGATACCGATTGAGTCATATCTTCTGCGTAGATGATCTGAAGCTTTATGCCAGCGAGGCAAACCATCTTGAAAAGCTTTTGGATTGTGTCTCAACTTTCTTCAAAGATTTTAAAATGCCAATTGGTCCGGAGAAATGCCTATTACAATCTTGAAAGGATAAGTGATTTCCCTAAACACTCCCATTGAACCTACACGTAAAAGAAATGAAATCATATGAGACGTACAAATATTTTGGAGTTATGCAGAGCAATTCTGTAGAAACTAAGCATATGTGGAAAAACTAGGAAACGGCTTCATGCTATATGTAAAACCCAATTAAATGGAAGAAATCAGATAGACGACATAAGTTCATTTGTTATACACGTGGTGTCGTACAATATTGGAATTATAAAATGATCAACATTCGAGCTGAAAATATGTAGCGGATAATACGTACAGTCATGTCCAAATATAAAGCTCAACATCCCAAGTTTTCGGTACTTCGAACGACGTTGTCCAGGAAGCAAGACGGAAGGGGTTAGATTGACATCGGCGCGTTGCTTGACAAACTAATTTTAGATCTCAGCGCTTATCTTCACTAAACGTTATCATAGTTTGAGGTTCATCAGGCTGTATAACCCGCTGCTGATGACTACATTCCATTCCGAATGAACCAGCCTGAAATCGTAGTCCACAGCGTATATCGGATAAATTTGTTTAGCCCACTTGCCTTGTCGACCAGCAATTTTCGAACAATGGCTCAGAAACAGAGCATTATACGCCGAAACAGAAGACACAATTTTTGTAATGCAAGTAATTATTAATATTGATTTATATCAAATATGTAATTCGTGACGTAAATGTGCTTGCAGACAAATGCCGCAGATGTAACATCAGAAACGAAACTCTAGATCATGTGCTTGCTGGATGTGTTACGATTGCCAATTTGATCTAAGTGAAGCGAATAATGTCGTCGAGAAAATAATTCACTTGCGACTTGCAGAGAAGTAGAAATTTTATCAAAATAAGACACCATACTACAGATCTAATCCGGAACTAGTGCACGAAGATGCCAGCATGCTTCTACATATGATTGAACTGTTTTGACGAATATCACGAGAGACTACAATAGACAAGTGTGTTTGTGTTGATAAGGTTATTAGGATAGCATTTATATTGATATTGCGGTTCATCTCAACAAAAAAAATGCTTAAGGGTTAGGCCACTCTAGAGGGCCACAAAATAGGCCTTTTTTGAGATTTATTTTCGGGAAAACTATTAAATAAATCTGATTTTTGACAAAAGGCATTTATTATACATATAATTAACTGCTTATAACTATTTTATAAGAAAAATCAATTCAAAAATAGCGGCTATGCAGCGTCCTCCCTAGGATGTCTCCATTTTTTCGTGAACCACGGCCGGATACACATCTCCTGTAATTTTCGTTACTTTAATAAGTTTTGGAACGGTTTCCGCTTGTCAATAGCAACAGCTAAAGAAGTACATCAGATTTTTTCAATGTATGCATTTTTGACAAAATGGCGGTTCTCTAACTGAAAAAGTAACAATTTGGCCTAAAAAATGGTTCGAAATTTGTGAATAAAAAAAAACTATGCAAAATAAAGATAAAACCTACGTACTTATATAGATAATGTATTTCTGATGGTGTTGTCAAAATTTCAGGTGAATCGGTTGTGAATTGTTGGAGTTATGTTTCCGGCCAACTTGAAAAAAGCAGTTTTGAGATAAACGCGATTAAAGCTTTGAGTATGCCTTATTGACTGAAACAGACGCTTCAACTAGAGAACGAAAATGGGGCATTTAGAAATTTTAATCTGTCATAATCTTTCGGAATAACATTTTCCATTTTCCGAAAATTCTAGAGCGGCCCAACCCCTTAAATATATACCGAAAAAATCGCCAAGTTCTCTGACTAAGAACGTCAATTGAAGTTATGAAAAATGTATCCACTCTGGAACATCGTAACTTCTCACGGTTTGGTGCATATTAATCTTAAGAAAGGCATACGAAGACTCCAGTTGTCAGATCACATCATATTCGACATGCAGAAAGCAGAAATATTGAATTAATGCCATCTTTTTTAGGAATTTTTTGCAGTAAACATTTATAATATTATTATTATTAAAGTACATTATTGGTCTGCAGTTGACGCCAACAAATGAAGTTTAAGTATGCAATAAAGGGGAAATAAAATCAGATAAAATAAAATAAAATAAGATAAAAATTAAATTAAATTAAACTAAATAAAATAAAATAATTGGAATAAAAAACCCAAAATAGAATTTAAAACAAAACAATATAAGAATAAATTTATTTAAATAAAGAAATTTTAAATATTAAATTAAAATATGGTACTCACTTATCCTTAAATCACGCCCAACTGCAGAAAATTTATATGTATAATAATATAGGACTTATTTTTGGCGCCGATTCAAAAACTGCAAAGAAGAGAGAATAATAATTTATTAGTTTTAAAATTCTCATTAATTAACTTTTCTTAATTTAACGATAATTTGAATTATTATATTTGCATATATTGCGTTTTGTGGATATTTTTATACAACCTGGGCGTGTTCATTTACACCCCTTTTGTATAAAATTACAAAAAATTAATTTTTTATTATTACTAAACTCTTTCTTATTTCAATTAATTATTGAATTTTATCTTTAAAAATGTATTACACAAACCTAAGTCATTAAATTTACATACATAGTATGTACGTACATAAGTGTATACATTGGCATATAAGCTGACATATGCCATAGCCCATAAATATAATTTATAAATACAAAATTTATTTATTGTATATGTATGTATGTATATATGTATTTTTATTTTCAATTAAATGATGACAAATCTAACAGTGAATTTTCTCAGCGCAAAATAAAATGATTAATAGCTTTTGGTGTTTGTTTCTGAGCGGCTGACAAACGTACAAGAAAATAAAAAAAATTCATTGCATTTATAAGTAAACAAACATATCTTAGCTTTTGTATACTATAAGTACGCGTACATATGTACATCTGGGATATTTGAAAAAACTTGGCAGCATATGATGATAAAAATTTTTTCATATAAACTAACTTGTAGATATTCGTTGCGGAGATTAATTTTTTTTCTCGTAATAATTTATAAATCATTATATCTTTATTTTAAATAAATTGCTCGTATATATCAGCGAATAATAAATAATAAATATATCGTGCCATATTTTTTGTTAAGCACACATTTTATTTGCTATAGAGCAATACGCAATCACTTGAGAGTTTTTTTCAAATTTGTTATTATTTATTATGAATAAATTATATTCATATTAGTTGCACCGTTATTTTCAGTGAAAATTATGTCAGGAAGGCCATAATAAAGTATATAATATACATATAGACTACCTATGTACAAGTATATATGAACGTATTTTGTGTATATATAAGCATAAGTATATATACATATATGCATGAAAATATATTAACCAAATATATGCAGCAGAGTATTTTTATTTTTAAGCTAGAAGTATGTAAGAGGAGCTATCAAATCGAAAAGGAAAAACCACTGCTGGGAACTTTATTCAGAATGACGAGTTCATAGAAATTTACAAGTAAACATAAAAATTATTATAAATAATTACTAACAGCTCAATTGAAAAGTCAACATCCTCACATATAGATTTTAAGTTAGCCCCAACCTTCAGTAGACGCGTTTATAGATTTGAGAGCTGTCGGATCATTAGTTTGCGAATTATAGCATTTTGAGTGAAGCAACTCTTGTTATTGTGAAAAATGGATAAAAAGCCATTTCACGTGTTTATAAAATTTTGCTTTTTGAAGGAAAAAAATACTGCTGAAGCAAAAAGCTTGACGAGTTTCCGGACACTGCACCAGGAAAATCAACCATCAAGGATTGGTACGCTAAGTTTATACGTGGTGAAATGAGCAGCGAATATGGTGGACACAGTTCACGCCCAAAAGAGATTGTTGATTTGTTTTGAATGACCGCAAATTGAAATTAAATGAAATCACAGACACTCTAAAGATACGAACTGAACATGTACATGAAATTATTCACGAATTTTTGGCTATGAGAAAGCTCTGTGCAAAGTGGGTGCCGCTCGAGCTCGACGATTTGATGATTCGGAACAGTGTTTGGAGATGTTCAAGCGTAATAAACCCGAGTTCTTGTTACGATATGTAACAGTGGACGAAACACGGCTCCATCATTTCACTCCGAAGTCTAATCGACAGTCATGCGAGGGGACTACACACAATGAGCCCACTCTAAAGCGTTGGAAAATGCAACAGTCGGGTGCTAAGGTTTTTGGCGTCTGTATTTTGAGATGCGCATGGAATAATTTTCATAGACTACCTTGAAAAAAGGAGGACTATAACGCGACTATTTCATAGCATTATCGGACGGTTTGAATTACGAAATCGTCGTAAAATGGACCTATTTGAAGAAAAATAATTTTCTGTTTCACCAAGACAATGCACCGTGTCGCATGTCAGTGAAATCGATGACAAAAATCTATAAATTGGGATTCGAATTGCTTCCGCATCCATCGTATTCTCCAGATATGGCCCCCAGCGACTGGTTTCTGTTCTCAGCTCTCAAAAAAATGCTCGCTGGTAAGAAATCATCATCGAATGAAGAGGTGATCGTCGTAACCGTAGGCCTATTTTGAAGCAAAGGACCAATCGTACTTCAAAAATGGTATCGAAAAGTTTAAAAGTCGCTATAATCAGTGTATCTGATTTAAAGGGAACTATGTTGAATAAAAAAAATTAATTTTGCCAAAAAAAATAATAATCATATTAGACTATATATATGTCAGACTATATATTTCATTCGCAAACCTGTGTTGCCGTGCTTTCGTTTAGTTTAAAAACTTTAGAAATTGGAAGTAGAAAATGAAATTCATTTCGTACGAAGTGCGTACTGCTTCGAAAAAAAAATTTCGCGCATATTATTTTTACACTTTTTTTATATGGAGTTGGAGTTGGGGTTTTGGTTTTCGTTAGAGCTGCATACCGACCTTAAATACAGTATACGAATTTCTTGGCCTTTTTCCATCAATTTGGCAATATTTGATACTAAAGCTCAAAAGGTACCACTGATTGCGGAGAAAGAATTAATTTTGATCAGTTTATGTATTCTAAGTAGGTCATCCCAAGTAAAAAATTTCAATTTGATTCCCTACAAGGCTACCATAAGCAATGCAGCATCCATCATAATACTAATAACAGTAGAGAACGAGAAAGGAAACGAAAGATAGTTTTTAATACCAAGCATTATGGTAGAATGAATACAGGAAGCCTGCATTGATCACTCTTTTAATTCGCATTTGCATGGCTTTCTAATGATTTGTTTGCTGCTAACCTTACTCGCGCTGCTGCAGTAGTCAATACAAAGCAATAAAATATACGTTTTTAATAAAGTTTTTCTCTTTTTTTGTTGTTGTTGTTAAGTTCGATAAGAATAAACAATAATCGGAAAGTGCCAGCGTACAGTAAGAATAATAAAAAATATTGGCAAAACAAACAACAAGCACAAGCGCTAAAGCGTGATAAGAGCGAGTAGCAATAATAAGACGATAATGCGTGAAAGTGATATTTATAATTATAAATGTTTATATAAAAATAAAAATATTTCATGCAAAAATATAATGTATATTTAAAAAATATACACATTTTTATTTACATATACACATATATGCATATACATATAGAATCTTGCCACCGGAACAGCAACCAACTCAAAATAATATAAACCGATGAAATGACTTGTTTGCTTGAGTAAATGGCGTTTGACTCACCCTTAGATATCTTGCATGAAGATAACTAAAATCGCACAAGACTATATATATTCCACAAGATATAAACCTATATACATATGTACACATGCACATATGCACATATGCATTCATATGCATTATACACAGAAAAGAGCACAAAAAAAGCAACGTTCAGCAACAAGTAAAAGCTAAAAATTTTATCATTAATACAAATGGCAGTAATACAAAAACAGAAAGTATAAAGGAAAGAAAAACGCAAATCACTAAAAATTTAGCAACCTGTTTCAGGTATCACATTTAGCTGGTTGATGGTTGATATGGACACTTGGCAAGGTACTAAAGTAGCAAGCTATTGGTTGGTTGTTCTTGTTCTGGGTTCTGTGGTTCTTTATAAATATATACAATTGTATGCACATACAAATGTGGTAGTTAACTAGGGTGATGCAATTTTTTATTCATATCTGTTTACCTTAATTTATTCACTTTTTGAAATTTTATTAAATTTAATATTATTTTGCATAATTTTTTATTTATTTTCTATTTTTTTTTAAATTTATTTTATTTTATATTACTTTCATATTATAATAGATCTAATGTACATGAAAAAGGTATACAAACATTGTTTCGAAGTATGTAATAACTAGAAGGAGGAGAGATATACTCATCAAAATTTTTATCAATCGTATCGATTAAACGATCATTCGTCGGAATCGGCTAGATGGTATCACTCTGGCATATATACCATCGATTTTCAGATCTGAAATTTTGGGTCATAAATTCGTCAAACAATTACATAAGATCGTAAAATTTGATATTATACACTTATATAATCGAAATCGGACTATTAAAGGCTGATCCAAGTAAAGGTACTTTTTTCAATAGCCTTTTTTCTTGATTACACGTGAGTCATGTCAATCTGTCATGGTATTTTTTGTTAGTATTGTTTGGCATTTCATCATGGAAAGTCTTACGCCTGAACAATGTTTACAAATCATTCAACTTTATTACGAAAATTCACGTTCTACTGAGCGTAGTATTCGCAACACCATCACCCATTTTAACACCCAGCATTCATTATTGGATAATATTCGACCGAATAGACCACGTCCAGCACGCAGTGAAGAAAATATAAGGGACGTAGCTGAGAGTGCACACGAAGAACGTGGAGAGTCGATTCGGTTTCAGCCGCAGCAACTCTGACTGACGGATGGAACGATTGGCGCATTTTACGTCGAAATCTTAAATTGAAAGCGTACAAAACACAGCTTGTGCAAAAACTGAAGCTGCTTGACCCTCCCAAGCGGTCTATGGGCTCTTGAAAAGTTCCAAGAAGATCCGACTTTTTCAAGCCAAATTTTGTTCAGCGATGGGCCCATTTCTGGCTCAATGTGTATGTAAACAAGCAAAATTGCCACATTTGGGACGAAGAGCAACTTGAAGAGATACAAGAAATGCCATTTCATCCAGAAAAACCACGGCTTGGTTTGGTTTGTGAGCCGATGAAATCATCGGTTCATATTTCTTCAAAACTGATGCCGGTGAGAACGTAATCGTCAACGGCGATCGTTATCGCGCCATGATAACCGACAATTTGATGCCTGAAATTGAAGATCGTGATCTCCGCGATATTTGATTTCAACAAGGCGGCGCCCCTTCCCACATATCGTATCAATCAATGAATTTATTGACAGAACACTTCGGTGGGCAGACAATTTCTCGTTTTGGGCCACCAAGATCGTGTGATATCACACCTTTGTATGTGAGGGGATATGTAAAGTCTAAATTCAGTTACGACTCGAAATGCTCGAACGAGTCATCGAAAATTAGACTCAACGGATGGACCATCTAACAGCGGCCAGCATTTGAAAGAGATAATCTTCAAGAAATAAATGTTAAATAATGTCCATTCGAATGAAAATAAACATTCTTCATTAAATTTGAATTTTCTGTGTTTTTTCCTTTAAAAAAAAAGTAGGAAAACTCGAAATGGATCACCCTTTATAACATATGGCTCCGATACACCGATTTGTTCAGATATGAGTTTTTGTGTTAAAAATCAGCCAAAAAGCATCTAGGAAGGTGAAATTTGGTATTATACTGTCTTGAATTCGAGTTATTATTAACACTGAAAATTATCGAAATTGAATTTTTCAATTTGCAATAAATTGTACAGCTTTATGAAAGATATAAAGACTTCTCCATGGTCGAACACAGCCCATTTTCTTGATTTTGTATGACTGCATTATATCTTATTTTATTTGAATCAATCTTATATCATATTAATTTACTTTTCATTTTAGTTAATTTTTTTATATATATTTTTATTTAAATTTTATTTTCTTTATTTCTTTAATTTTATTAATATTGTTTTAATTGCTTTTTATAAATTTTTTTTGTTTTATTGTATTTTATTTGTTTAGGTTTTCGTTATTAATATTTATTTATTTTATTTTATTTATTTTAACTTTTTTATTTAATTAAATTTTAATTATTTTATATTTTGTTTTCATTCATTTTTTATTATATTATTTTATTTTATTGTACCTTTTTTGGTTTGCTTTATTATTATTATTCATTTTAATTTAATTTATTTAATTTTTTTATATTTTTTTAATCTATAATATTTTATCTACATTATTTTACATTTATTTATTTTCTTTTATTTAGATTTTATTAATATTACTAATTTAAGTTTATACATTTTTCATTTTATTTTGTTTTTTATTTGTTTTTTTTCGTTTAATTTTATTTTTATTTTTATTTATTTTATTTAATTTAATTTAATTAATTAATTTTATTTTATTTTGATTTCATTTCAGTTTTTTTTTTCATTTTAATTTATTATATATTTTTTAATTTCAATTTCGTTTATTTCAATTTATTTCATCTTATTTTACTTAATTTAATTGAAATTAATTTATTTTTATTATTTAATTTCTAATTTTTTTATATTATTTTATTTTATTTTGTTATGTTTCAGTTTATTTTATTTTACTTTATTTTATTTATTTTATTTTATTTTATTTTGATTTAATTTCAGTTTATTTAATTTAATTTTACTATATTTTTATTATTTCATTTTATTTTGTTTTAATTTTTTTTAAATTATTTTTTATCGTATATATTTTTTTAATATTATGTATTATATTATATTGTGGTTAATTAATTTTTATTTGTTTTAAATTATTTATTTTACCTTTAATTATTACTATTCTTTTTTTTAAATTAATTAATGTATTTTATTTCAGTTTTGCTTCAGTTACTTATTATTGAGTATATTTTAATATGTTGTTTTTTAATGAATTTTTTTTTATTAAATAAATAAATTATGTGCAGTATATAATATTATGGTATATTTTTTTGGAACACCCTATGTTGCAAACATGCATATATACATATATAAATCTATTTGTATTATACAAATGACACATACGAAGCATTTGTATGCACATAAATGCGTTTTCATTTAGTAGTGATGAATAACCATTTCTACAGAGTAGCAGGCTTGGTTGATTCTTGCGCTTATGACGTGCTTTCTTGTTGTGGTTTTTGTTATATTTTTTTTCATTATTATGGCCATATAAAGTTTGAAAAGTATACGTGTTGGCATTGTTATTTTTGTACTCTGAAGGTCATGCACAATTTTCGCACAAAAATAGTTTGCTGTTTTTCTTCCTCTTCTTCTTCTTTTGACGAGTTGTCATTTCACTTCACCTCGTTTTGAATGCTTTGAGTTTGTGTTTTTGGAAACTTCAGTTTTCAATGTCTATAATAACAGAAAACATAAAAATTTGAAAACAGCAGAGTGTACAGACTGCAATGGATTTAACGTTTACAAATGTTGAATTTCCAAAATTTTGTATGAAGACTAAAAAAAAATAGAAATAATTTAAATACACATGTAAATATCTCATTTAAAACAGCATAATATCCATAGAAAGTGGTCTCACTTACAAAATATTACTCAATAGGTAACCAAGGGTAATACCTACAGTTTCTTAATGTCTCACTTCAATATATGTATGTATGTATGTATATTGATGTATATATGTAGAGTAGATGACAAACATTCGAAAGCAAACTAACATAAGAGGGAAATTGTCTTGACTTCACTGTCAGCCCAATATAAATTTTATGGATTTTGGTAATTTTTTTTTTTTTTTAACATTTTATTGTCACTTTCCGTTCTTCTACGCTCTCTGCGTACGCGTGCTTCAGCTCACCTTTTTTTATGGTGGTGTCGCAAATTTGCGCGCCATTTCTCATTGCCATTTATGTTAATGTGCCATCTCATTGTGGATAAAAGGCAAAAATTGTTAAATGACAGGCCACCGCTACCGCAACCGACGCATTCCATGTAGAGTTGTATACATAAATATGGGTATACATACATATTTACATATGTATATATGGCGGGTAATATATTATGGTATAGTTATTGTCCCAAAAAGCAGAGTTTGTAGACATTATATATGTAAACAAAGAAATTAAAACTTAGAAAAATTAAAAAAGGAAACAAATATGAAAGTTGTACTTTTCCGTTTCTCCAGATCTGGCACCCTTCAAAAAGAACGCCTTAACTCGCTTAAACTTTCTTTATAATTCTATTAAGAGAGAGAGCAGAAACTTTAAGAGCAAGCAATAAATAAAAATTTAATTATTTTCTACGATATATTTAAAAAAATTTATGAAACTAATGAATACATATTCTCATGATTTGAAGTGTTTGTAAATAATTTTTATCCATAGTTTGTGAATTATAGCATTTTGAGTGTAGCAAGTTTTGTTATTGTGAAAAAATTGATAAAAATGAGTTTCGCGAGTTGATAAAATATTGCTTTTAGAAGCAAAGAAAATTCTCTTGAAGCAAAAACTTGGCTTGATGATGATTTTGCAGACACTGCCCCAGTAAAATCAACCATCAATATTTGGTATGGTAATTTTAGACGTGGTGAAATGAGCACCAAAGACAATGAACGCAGTGGACGCCCAAAAGAGGTTGTTAACGACGAAAACATCAGAAAAAAGTCCTCAAAATGATTTTGTATGATCATTAATTGAAATTGAATGAAATAGCAGGTGCTCTAAAGATATCAACTGAATGTTTACATCAAATCATTCACGAATATTTGTCTATGAGAAAGCTCTGTGCAAGGTGGGTGCCGCGAGAGCTCTCTTTTGATCAAAAACAACGACGAGTAGATGCTTCGAGGCAGTGTTTGGAAACGTAATAAACCCGAGTTTGAGTTGATATGTGACAATGGCTGAAACACGACTCTATTATTTCACTCCGAAATCCAATCGACAGTCATCTGAGTGGACTACACACGATGAACCCGCTCTAAAGCGTAGAAAAATGCAACAGTCGGCTGGCAAGGTTATGGTGTCTGTATTTTGCGATGCGCATGGAATAATTTTCATTGACTACCTTTGACTAAGGTAGGACAACAGCAACTATTAAATAGTATTATTGGTCCATTTGAAGGACGAGATCTACGAAGAACTTCCGCATTTGAAGAAAAGGAAAGTGCTATTTCACCAAGACAATGCACCGTGTCAAAAGCCAGTGAAATCGATGGCAAAAATTCATGAATTGGGTTTCGAATTGCTTCCGCATCCATCGTATTCTCCAGATCTGGCACCCTGCGACTATTTCCTGCTCTCAGATCTTAGCTAATTGGGGAAAATTTTTTCGTCGAATGAAGAGGTGATCGCCGAAACTGAGATCTATTTTGAAGCAAAGGGCAAGTCGTACTACGAAAATGGTTTCGAAAAGTTGGGATATCGCTATAATAAATGCATCATCTTTGAAGGGAACTATGAACTTGAATAAAAGAATTTCGATCAGAATTATATATTTATTTTAATTTTCTTTCACAATTTTAACTAATCGAACAAATATTTAGACAATATATAAAGTAGATGTGTGAAGTATTAAAATGGAAAATAAGCGAGTTGTTTGTTCTAATACTGCAGCTAATATAACATTTATACTCGACTAAAAATGGAATTTGTCTAAGCTTGTTCCAAAATAATCACTTATAACAACTCAACTAGCTTACTTCTATTGCTGCTTTTTATGCCATTCAATAACCGACCCATGTTCTTTTGTATTTCGAATGCAAACGTATACAACTTAATGCTTAAAACAACGATTTTCGTAATTTTTTAAATTTTTTTGACCTTATATAAGGTACAGTTCAAGATACTTAAACAAGAAAAGTTGTACTAGTGGGATTTTCAAGCTTCTTATTGTGATATATGTATGTAGAGGGTGATCCAAGTAGAGGTACTTTTCTCAATGGCCTTTATTTGAGAGATCACGCGTGAGTCGTGTCAAGCTGTCATGTTATTTTTATTCAGTATGGTTTGGCATTTCATCAAGAAAGAATAATAAGGCAGAAGAGAAAACTACATCTTTTTAGTCTATATTTGAAAATATTTGTATAGCCTTCAGTTTCATAAATTTTTGATTTTATTTTACCAATTCTTCAAATTTTTTATTTATTTTATTTTTTTATTTTTTCTTAGTTTATGCAGAGTAGAAGAGCAAAAATTCTTTTTTCTATTTCCTACTGGGTTAACATGGAATTTTTTGCTAAGTGAATCTCTCTATAAAAATATATTCAGAATTTGCAAGTTTGTATGTAGACTTTTTATTTGCAACGACGCCACTCGCTCAGCTGTGTGTCAGCAACAGGCTGCCAATCACTCAATCAAACAGTCACTACTGCTAAATGTTGCACAAACGAATGTTAAATATACAAATATACACACATATTAAAAAAAAAAAAATTAAAAAAAGTAAAAAAGCGAAATTCCAGCGCATTTAATTAACAAATTTCTGCAATTCACCAACACCACTCACAGTCTTACCCGCTTCCATATGTACATGGCTTGACATACGTTCTGTCTTGTACATATTTGCTACATACACATGTTTGCCTCCCTCGCAAATGCCGCAGTCTTCAATTAATCAAAATTAGCTGTGTCAATAAAGTTGTACGCCTACCCCACTCTCCCCATGCACCGCTGCTTTAGCGCTTTTAATATGCCCATTTGTATTGAGCTATTGCCCTCGGGGGTCTTTATGGTGTGTGGTTTATAAATAGCCACGACGTTTGTGTGCTAGTTGACAATAAATGCGCTCGTTTTATAATTATTTATCATTTTATAAATATTTTTTTTCAATTTTTAATTTTTTTTTTTTTTTTTTAGTTTTTAACTCCAGACTTTTACGATTTGCGTTGAGTTTATCATAACCAACAGCAGTGGGTTAATAATATCTTTGCATTTACTGATACATATGGACATATATGTTCGTGACCGCCTTGACTATTTGGCTTTGTTGTAATTGCTTTGGCACAATCGAGCCCCAAATAGCCAGGCATCAAACCCAACAAACAATTTTTAACTCATTTTACCAATTTCGTGCTGCCAATTAGAATTAACACGGAAAAGCTATAAAATTCATTTGATTTATTGCTCCTCAATGTGAGATGCCAATATACAAACGTCTATATATATATATGTATATGCATACATATACATAGCTAAGCACATGCTGCTTGTGTGGTCGATCGTCCTAACTGACGAGGCGAACTGGCTGGCGGTCACACTGAGCGACTGCCTCACAGTGACTGACCCGCCGAGTGCACAGGCGAAGCGACTCTGAGGTGTTATAGTTTACTTTGGAGGCGTTGCAGCCACTCTAAATAAATGAAACTCAAATTAAAAAATAAAATAAAATAAGAAATGAAATTAAAAAAAAAAATGGGTGCAGCTACAGTGCGGAGTAATTTGTCACAGATAATTGCAGTGTTAAAATGTGAAATTGTCTTAATTTTATTGTCTCTTTTTTAATTCTTTTTAATTTTATTGTCAGCACAATGAAAATTGCTAGAAACAATTTCAGTTTTAATTTACCAATAGGCGGCTGGTGACTCACTATTGCTCTGCACTTCTACCTTATGCCATATTCCACGAAGTAATTGTAAATTTGTTTCGAATGATTTAATTCAAATAAATACTTTCGGCTTAAAAGTAATTACAATTGCCCTCTGGCGACATTTTAGTGGAATTTTTTTTTGCAATCGATTAGTTATTGACAGGGAGTTTTAGGAATTAGGATTGAGTTTCATTGAAATCAATTTAAAAAATTCTCTCGAAGAGTAAGAGTTGCTGGAATTATACTTAAATATGAAATTTCAATATATTATTTCATAACGTCGTTCTTGCTCTTTTTTAACTTGTTTTCAAAATGGGTAAACAGTTTGGCAGATAAAAAAATTGCAAAAAAAAATTGTTTCATATCAAGTGGATTACTTGCTTGAACTACAATTGATTGCTAACCTTACTAATATTAGGAATATTTAAATTAAAACTCAACTCGCTAAAAATCCAAGAATTTTCATAGTCTTCAAACTATATTAGGCATGAAACGATAGAGTTCTTCATCACTTTTGAATAAACAACTTCCGATGTTTTCATTTATCGGCAGAAAACGTCATTTTATTATATGCTACTACTATCATAGCCGCAATCTTTTGCTCCAAACCTACAAAAGAACGTCAACTTGGTTAACGAACTACATAGAAAACAACTATAAAAATAAGCAAGTTGAGCGGATATAATCGGTTTAGTGTTGTATTGAAAAATTTTTTGCCAATGTGAATGGTATAGAGATGAAATCATTTAGTAAAAACCTATTTCTAACCGGATGTGATCAGAATTTCGTAATCGAGCTTTAAAAACCTATTCCTAACGAATGTGATCAGAATTTCGTAATCGAGCTTTGTAATCGTATCGAATACAATTTTAATCGATTGATTCCTGATTTCATTGGAAAACTTTTGATTCGTTTTTACGTTATTAACAAATTCCTACATTTATGAAGCATACAAGGGTAAAAAATGTGAGTACGACGTTAATCCTCCTCACAGCAACTAAAAACCATATCTAGGTTCTAAATGATCTATGCCAAAATGCCCTTTACATAGCAAACTTTCGAACCGCTCTTACTTAAAGGCATCAACATCATTCTTTCCACCTAGGTAAAATACCTATGTAGGTGTAATCGAAGTCGGTCGCCCCCTGCCAGGGAATTTTAAGCTCTTCAAGTGTATTTCTGACAGGAAACGAACCGCTTCATAAAAATCCATCAACCAGTCGGATATTTGAAATAATTTCCTTCAATTTGTGGAAAAGACATAAAGTTGCACGATACAAATTCGAGGAGGAGCTCAGCCGAAAATTGCTTCTGAGCTCTTATATTTATATACGCTCATTAAATCGATAGTAATGCCCAAAGTGTTCTACAAAGTCACAGTTTGGTGAACAATACTAGACAAAGGTACTTCTAAGAGCAAAGTGAATAAAATTCAGTGAACAGCCTTATCCTCATTACACGAACACTGCCTTTGATACCTAGGAAAGTTCACTAAACTCTCTTCAATCTTCTCCCGACTGGGCTGTACGATAAATTTTAAGCGAACTGCAATGCCAGAAGATTAAATCGAACTCAGTCCTGAAGAAACTGTAGTACAGGCTAAACTATACACCATTCTCGGGAGAGATAGCTATGGGTCCACTTCTCCAGCTTTCTGTTTTGACAATTCATTTTTTACACAAATATTCCTGAGAGAAAGCAAGCCAAGAAGCTACCATTAAGTCTCTTTTTGCCCATTTACCAAACACAAATCATTTTCTTAATGAGAAAATATATAAGAAAACTTATTTTTTTGTGATCGTGTCTAGACAAGAATCTTCGATGCGGTTTTTACCTCCTCAATTATAGCATACCGTTGTCATTTATTGGGAACCAAACAAGTTACAGGGGTCCCCAGGCATGGGCAATACGTTGGCTCTGATACCATTACTGGTTGTCTTTTGCCAAATAGTCACGCTGTGACTGTGCAAAACTTGAAGGTAATATTCTTCATTGACTATATGATCAAGCGTTAAGAACTCATGATGCACGACGCCTCTGCAATCAAACTCTCCAGGCTGGATTTGAGTGGGAAATGGGTCTGGTAGTTAATGCGGACAAGACGAAATCATCAAATAAATATTCCACACACACACGTCTGAGCTTCCACCTTAATGTACACAGTAATAACTCTAAAGTTGTAGATAATCTCGTCTACCTTGGAACCAGCATCAACACCAATAATACAATGCAGAATCACTCAGTACGTCTTCAAATATGTGTTACTTGAAATGAATGGGAAAACTGTACAAGTCGTTCATCATTCCCGTCCTACAATATGGTACGAAAGCCTGGACGTTGATATTATTGTATGAGTCGGCAATAAGAGTTTTCAAGAGAAAAGTTTTATGCAAATTTATAGACTTTTAGCTATTGACAACGTCGAATACCGGATGGATATGACGATGAGATGTACGAGGTACACGACGAAATTAAGATAGTATCGCGAGACAGCGGGTATGTTAGCTAGGTAATGTTGCCGAATACATGAGAGCACTCCAAACTCAAAAGTATTCGATGCAATACCCGGAGGTGGAAGCAGAGGAAGAGGAAAATCGTCAATTCATGGGAGAGTTTAGATGGAGAAAAACCTGGCTTAACTTGATATTTCAGGCTTAGAGATTTTTTCTCGTAAATTGAATGTAATTCTAATAAATTATTATATGTAGAAGTAAAGTGCTAAAATGAGTGGATGTTCTCTGAGTTCTGTCAATCAGATTTAACACACAAAAAAAAAACATTTGGGCTGCTAAATTGGGACAATATGTTAAAAAAAAACTCTGTAAAAGCTTTAAGAGAAGATCTCCATTAAAAGCTAAAAACTACAGAGCATATACATACATGCATAAAGAGAGGGTTGCTGAAGCAGAACGCTAAGTACTGCTAAGAACCTAACTCTCCAAAACAAGTTTTTGCTTAAAAAAGCATGTCTTCAAATGCGGCTACAGCAGATCTATCCGAAACTTAGTTGTTTCGCTAAACAATTTTTGGTAAAAATTTTATTTTTTTAAATTTCATTGAGACATAATTCTCACACCTCCCGTATCTTCGGAAAACGATTAACATTACCATGCTTTCCTCACAGCTAAACACATTTTCCTGTAATTTCTCAATTTAACATAATTTTTTTAAGCACCTTAAAGAGTAAACAATTTGCATCGAAACTCAAAACTACTTTCTATGTGGAACGCCGTTTTTCGATTTATCGATTTTCTCAAAATATTTTTACAAGTGCTCACGCACTAAAAGCAGGGATAACGACTGGGAGAACGACAAAAAGGGGGAGTAAAAAAACTAAAAATAACTATTTATGTATGTATATGTATGCATGTATATAGGCTGGAAAACAAATGGAAAATTTCAGAAAAAAAAAAACAATTCAACAAGGTCTTCACTAATTCGACTAATTCGCTTTTGGCTCTTAAGCATAAATCATTTTTATTAGACATTTCCCCATTTGCGATGACGAGGGCGACGACGGCGACGAAGCCAAACATGGTTTAGACCAAGTAAAAGTACATTCAAGTAAATGATGAAAACGCACGCAACACGCACAACGCACTTCAAATTGTATGCAGTAAACAAACAGAACGAAAAAACAACAATAAAAATAACGGAAAACATTGCGCCATAGAGCAAGTGGGAAGGAAGGAGTCAAAAGTGAGCTGGAGCGGGCGGGACAAATAAGTGAACACGCACAAAAGTAACAAAGTCAGCAGGAAAATTACAGCAGGAAAATGTATGAAAGGAGTTTTTAGCGGGGTGAACTTGTATATGTGGGTAGTTGTAGTTGTAATGAAAAGGATATGTTATCCTTATCGACAATGTTGCCTATAAATACCAATGTTGGTAGTGCCAATAAAGGTTGAAAGCAGCTCTTGTGTACATGCGACATTTTTTCCCATTTTTTTTTTCTAAGCCAAAACACACACATACATACAACAAACATTCGATGAGCGCGTGTTTGCGCAGTTTTAAAAAAAGGAAGAGAGAAATCAGAATAGCAAATGGCTAAGCGCAATCACACAGAGAAAGGAGTATGGGGATGAGATGTATAGAGATTCACTCAAGCACACCATAGCAAGTGGATATGATTTTCCAAAAGCACTTATCTCCACTGAGGGCAGGATTTAACTAACTGTGTGTGCCAGTTGTATGAACATACATGTAACGGCTCATATGACGACCGCTGAGTATGAATAGAAAAAAAAAATTGTAACAAAACTACCCCTAGAATATTTTTTTTGTCCCACTACACTACCTCCACATGTGGTTTTGTCTATGCCTCAGCTTTTGTGAGTGAGACCATAGAGTGAGAGGAGCATATGTGGAGACGAGTGTGTGTAAGTAGAAGATAGATTTTTTCATTTCTTGCTATTTCATTCATGTGTGAGGCGTTTTTTTTTCTTCTTTTTTATCTCGTGGTTGACAGGACAAGAGTGGAATACTAGGATATATGTATGTATGTATATTCAAACGTGGGTTTCACTCATGCTACCGCTGGCTGCTTTTACTCCAGCCCCGCTAGGCTGCGGTTGTCTCACACGTACATATGGGTGCATGTGTGGGTGCGTCACCACCTTTAGCTGCACTAAAGATATGCGTATGTGTAAATATGTTTTATTACTTTCAATGTTTCGCATTTTTTGCTTTGTGTATATACACAAGTACATACATAAATATGTCCATAGTCATATTGACAGCGCCATAGCCTGTATGTAACGCCTTTTATTCTCCGTTGTGAGATACAACGAAACTCTTGCATGACAGGATATTTAAGACTTTGTGTGCAGACAATATTAAAAGTACATACATATATGTCTGTGCACTGTACATATGCATGCATGTGTGTTTGTTTCATATGTCATGCTCACCAAATGAGTTCATTCAACTGTATGTCGCCAGGATGTGACAATTTCAGCCAGACGTGAGGCAATGTGTGATCAGCCATTTTTTGAAAGACATATTTTAAAGCCACCTAGAGAGTTCTGGTAGCTATATATTAACACATACAGGTGAAACGAGTTCAATGGTTGTCGAGAGTTCATTAAAATAATATAAATTAAGTCTATTTGATCTTAGCTATTTAATCATATTTAATCTTCAATCCAAATTACATAAAAATTCTCCAACGGAGACCATAAATAACGTGACGAAGTGAAGGTTACTAATATTTAATAAAAATTTATTGAAATCGTTTGCGATTTAGGAAATTTTGCCTACATTTTGGCGCATTAATACCATAGTGTGGCCTGCGAGGCTTTGGTAGCATACAATTTCGGTATAATTTCATATTTATATTGTAAATACAGTTATATCTGCTAAGAATTCTGTCTTACTTTAAAACTTAGCTCGAAAAATCAAGAAAAATTGTTTTAGTTGCCTACATTTTGGCGCATTGCCATATTATTGTACTCTTCAGAGCTGATGCTATAATTACATCCAACATTTTATCATATTTTTATTAAAAAAAATATTTAAGAAACGAAGTTGCACCAGCTTAAAACTCAGACTTGTTTCGAAAACTGCATTGAAAGCAAAAAGAGATTTCATGTCGTTGCCTACATTTAGGCGTATAAGGATAAAAGTTAAAAAATTTCATAAAAAATATATGAATAATTAAGTTTTTTCTTTTGTGAAGTAATTATTTTGTAAAGAGAATACAAACACTAAAGTATTGAAGGATGAGAAGAAAAGTATGACTGTTGTGGTGTTGGAGCCCGCTTTTCCCTATATCCTTTATTATGGAACTCTACTAGGGCTGAAACTAGAATAGGTTTAGATAGAATCTGACTCTCTATGCTGTACATATAATATTATTCGTTCTCTTCTAGATGTTAAGGGTATTAGGGACTTTAGAGCCGCCTTTGACAGCACCACAAGGAGAAGCCTCAACCGCATTATGTTTGCATTTACGTCTGGGTAATCTGACGATGAACAATGCCAGAAGCGCTATCGATTAGATATTAAAGGAAATTTAAGACAAGATAGCTTTCTATTGTGTGTCTTCCTCAACTTAAAATTGGGGAAAATATCAGAGCTTCATAGCTAAATAGAGAAGATTTTACTTCCATGAAAGTGCACAACTCCTGGTATAATATAAATATCATTGACCTTACCAACTGCACCATTAGTCTTGCTTCCTCCAGGTTAGGTAAGAAAATGAAGCGAAGATAACAAGACGAAATATCTCTTGTTAGGAAACAGACATCGCAGCTGCAATTTGGAAGACATATATAGTTCCGGCTACATAGGGACCAGCATCAACATCACCCACAATGTCAGCCACAAAATCTAACGCACATTTACTCTTGTCAGAATATGTAACTTTGGACTAAGCACTCTCTCGATGAACAGAGGTCAAAATCTACAAGCCCATTAGGCTCATGTTGCAGAAGCACGGACCATAATAATATCTGATGAGTCAGCACTACGTATTTTGAAATTGATTACTGTGTTTTTCTCTAACTATTAAAGAGAACATGACAGATTTTACGGAAACTGTTAATTCCTTTTAGAGTGAATATAATGAAATACCAACTTGATCTGAAATATAAAGTTTTAGAAAAATTGTCTGTAATAACTAACAACGAAAAACTTCTGACGCGCAGCTCTCGAATGTAGGGACCGCCTCGAACAACCGATTACATATTTAATAAAATATTCTCGATTGAACCTGAAAGTCGGGTCCAGTGATGAAAAATTCATCTGCGGTAACTGAAATTAGTTTCAATCCACTTTTACTCCCTTCTTCCTTCCTTTCGGATATAAATTATTTATCTAAGACTGACCGTAAGCGACTTAAGATTATTTTATTAAAACAATTTGTCACCGTCAGATTGGTATTGTATATACATATGTATTTAGAAAAAAAACAAGCTTTTACACTTTACAACAATTATCATAAATTGATTTTTAAGGCTTAGATTAACTTCGACTAATATAAATGGCTTAGAGACAAGAAACGTTTAAATTCAAATTAACATCACATTGAATTCATACATACGAGTACATACATAGAAGAAGACATAAAGTAAAAAAAAAAACAATAAAACCAATAACTAATAACATTTAATATTACTATATGTGATTAATATTGTAATTATTATTTTTCAATTTAATTTGATTAGTTAATCCACTTTGAGGCAACGTGTCTTAGTAAACTTTGCTCGAATCGATGATTAAAATATACTTAATAATGACTTTAGTCTATCAACAACGGCAAGTGTCAGACGTAAATTAATGCCATGTGCTTTCTAGCACGCAGCTGTGCTTTTTAGTTAATCAAATTTGCTGTTTTGTTGTTTTGTTGTAATTTAATGTTCAGAATAGTAGTAATAGACGCGCACTGATAAGATGCTGAATATTTATATAATTATCATACATATATTTACATAATTACATTTTAATAAACAAACACTTTTGTAAATTGGAAATTCATAAGTCATATATACATATGCAAATATTTATTTGTATGTGAGTAATTTAACGGACAACGGTGTAGGTGATATCATCATCTTGAGCAGAAGAGCAAACACACGACAACAATGAAAATTCAAACGTTTTTACTAATAAATCAACAATCAACGGGTAATAATGACGAATAATGCGCTCAGCATTTAAAAATAAATTAATAATATCATGCAGCTGGAACGGTGAAGTCAAAAAGTATCTATTCGCTTGTAAATAAGGAAAAGATGATTTAGCTTTTGCAGCGTTCTGGCGGCGTTGTTAATGAAAATATGATATACATAATAAAATAAAAATAAAATAAAATAAAAAATTTAAATTAAAATAAAACAAAATAAAATAAAATTAATTAAAATTGTAATTAAAAACAATTAAAAAATACCAATAAAAAATAAAATAAAATAAAATAGAATAAATTGAAAAAATAAAAATAAAAAGTAGGTTAACAAAGTAAAATAAAATAAAATGAAATATTAAAATTTAAATGAAATAATATATAATAACTAGCGGACTTAGACATTGTCCTCTCCCTCGCCTTAAATATAAACTTTTGAAATTAACTGTAACAATTTAGGCCGTTTTGATAAAAACTTTTATTAAATTTTCATTGCATATATATTTATCACACTTCGACCAATCGATAGCGTATGTGAGTATGTGTATACTTTCTGGGGTGTTAAATGTAAAAGTTGTGTTGAATTTTAACTTGAAGTCGTTTTAAAATTGAAGGTGAAAATGTTGAACCTTAAACTATTCTATAACGGATGTTTATTCTTAAAGTTTAAAATCTACAAAAACTGAAATTATCGTAATGTCATAATAAATGAATTAGAGAAAAGAAAATAAAGTCAAAATAAACTGAAATAAATTAATGGAAATAACAGAATATTAAATTAAAAAATGAAAGTAAAATAAGATAAAATAAAAATTAAATAAATAAATTTTAAAATAACAGAATAGTATAAAAATAGTGTGAAATAATATAACAATAAAATTAATTTCAAAAAACTCAATGAAACCAAAATAAAACAAATCAAAATAAATGAAATTAAGCTTAAATCAAATAAAATATATTTATTGATAATAAAAATTAAATGAAATGAACTATATTAAATGAAATAAATATATAAAAAATTAAGGAAATAATATTTAAAAAAAGAAAGTAAAAGAATTAAAGCGAAATGGAAATGAAAGAAAACAGAAAAAAATAAATAGCATTAAAATATAAAAAGACAAATATAAAAAAATAATAATTCAGCAAAATTAAATAAAATAAAAACAAAATAAAGCTAATTAATTAAAATATCTTTTTCTTTTCCAGGTCATTCAAAGTTTTTTGACATCAAAAACAGCTGGCTGCGTGCCTCCAAAAGAGAATGTAGGCCACTGCTCGATATGCGTTTTACGCTAAAGTGTGTGTGACAGCAACAAATCTCTGTCAAATTGTTGGCTTATATATATTTTTTATAATATGATATATGAGATTGCGTTTTATATACGTATGTAGCTGCTGCTTGGATATGACATTGTGACACTATATTTTGTATTCTTATTAATTTTTTAAGCAAACTGATGATGATTTACGATATAACTGTGAAGTTGTCTCGTTTTCCAAGTGGCAGGCTTGACGCTTTATAACAAATATAATAATGCGTGCTAGCGAGATACATACATATATGTATATATAGAAATTTTTATACATAAATATTTGAAAAGACATACATACATACATATATATGCATGTGTGTATGCAGTTGTCATGCTCATCTGTTCACTTGTATTGGCTTCACTTATACTATCTTGATGCTTTATTCTCCTCTTTTAACCATAATTTTTGAAATTTTATATATACATTTTTTTTTTCAAATATAGTTTTGGGCTTTTTGTTGTTGTCATTGGTTAAAAAAAATATTTATGTTTACTCTTCAGTGTTGTTTAATTTTGTTGTTTTAATACATGCATTTCTATTTATTTTTTGGTTTTTTTTTTATTCAACGAAATTTTTATTTTATTGGATGAGCGATTTTGAATTTTTTTTTGTTATATCTTTGATTTTTTAATTTTTTTTTTTTTTTTTTTTCGTCGAAGAAGGTCAATAAATCTTATGGCTGTCAAATTCTCAAGTAGTTTTTTTTTAACAGCAGACAGTCAGCGAAAGAGCTGCTTGAGAAAAAAATGTCTTTATGCGTGCATGTTTGTATTTATAATATTTTGTATATTATAAAGGTGTGTTGAGCATACTTTCATACCAAGATAAGAGTACATATTTATATACAAATATATATATAATATAATCAGTTATACATAAAATATATATGTACATATGTATACAAATTCTGGTAAGCATATATGTATGTATGTTGTATACAACTGGCTCTGTTGCCTCCTCCGAAACTGAGGTGTGTTCAAGTGTGGCCATAAATTATGTTGACTCTAAAACTCAACTCAGTTCAACTTAACTCAACTTTCAATGTTTTCAAAAATCAGCGTGTAAATAAATTTTTATGGATTTTTGACAAGCACTTCTTGAGTCAATACAAAGTTTGCTTATTTTATGTGAGCTTTTCGGTATTCAGCTTTAAATATGCTTTAAATACATTTTTCAAAAAAATTTTATTGAATTATTAAATGCGTTTTTATTTAAGAGCGAACAAAAAACATTAAAATTTGTATGATAAATTTTCACAATGCAAAGCCTCTTTAAAGACTAAAATTTCTTATAAATTTTGCTTACAATTATATATTTTTGTTTAAATATATTTTCTTTCATTACTCAGACACCTGTAGGGTATTAGGCACGTCTCTACAGTGCAAACAAAGAAATATATAAAATATATTCATAACTATGAACCTCTTTATTCACACTTTTATCTTCTACTTAGCCAAGCACGTGCACCAAACAGGTAGCTACGGCTGCTGTTGTAAAAGCTTAAAAGTGCTGATCAAGCAATAATTTCACAATTGAGCGATCTGTATTTTTTTCTATTTCCTTTAAGTATTAAATACTTTATTCCATTATCTATGTAAATCCATCAAATTGTATTGTCAGCGACTAGTGGTTCTAAGCCGCCCACTTGTTTAGATGAATGATTTATTCTTCTTACATATGAAGTATGAAAGTATTAGATTGGACTTTGGAATATTTTTTTGTATTTTGTATGGATTTAATTATGCATATCGTAGAAAGAATCAGCAAATTTATTTTTCTAATATTGATTTGCAATAGTATGACTATGAAATGATAAATATTTAAATAAGATAGAGAGAGAGAGAGAACAGAGAGAGCGAAAAAAACAGTAGCCAACAGAGTGGAGCGGCCGCGATAGTCGAGCGGTTAGCATTGCGTACTAACATTCGGTAGGCCTGGGTTCGAGTTCAGCTTCGATCAACATCCAAAAAAAAAAAAAGAAAATAAATTTTTCTAACTGCGGTCGCAGGGAACGTCAAGTCGGAGAACTGCGTTCATGTAACAGACTTTTTCATAGTTTTAACAAAACTCAAAATTTCTTTCATCAATTCATTTCTGTTACTCGTATGCGTTTGCTACTTTTTATACCTACATCGGCGGTATAAATTTAATAAGATATTATAACTTGGGGGAGGTCAAAATTTTACGATGTTCATGAAATATATAAAGTCAGCATAGTGGAGGATAGCTTTTCTTCCTTTTTTTGATTTGATATCCATAGGCGTTTTCTTTTGCACCCAACCTGCAAAAGAACACCAGGTAGGTTATCAAAAAACTTGGAAAACAACAATACAAATAAGTAATTTGAGTTAACATTACCGGTTTGAATTGAAATCGCTTAAACAATACCCGACCTGGCTAATAGTGTGGCAGAGTAAAAAAGTGGTACTACTGTGAATGGGCTACAGAAAAACAACCGAGTGAAATTCTCGCTAAACGTCAAACAATTGGAAAGTTTTACTCAAACTTTAAATTTCAGTGTTTTCAAAATGAAACAATGCGTAAAATCGAATGTCGAGTGCAAGAGAAAACACGAAGCAAAAAAGTGCAAAACGCACACACTCAGTTCAGTCAGCTTAGAGCAAGTTCAGAAAATTTTCAAAAAATTTGCCTTATGCTCCTTACATTTTTGCGAACCAACTCCTAAGTATGAGTCGCATTGTCTGCTTTTGAGTATTAAATCTCTGAGTAACAGGCACTCTTTCCTCGCTGCCTCTTTTGTGTTCAATATAGAAAAAGGATTAGTAGTCTGTCTTAACCTCTTGGAAAGATTACACTTCAATGTCCCTAGTCGAAATCTTAGGCATGTAACTCCATTTTATATAGGGCTTGTAAAAACTAACTATTCCAAATACGCCCCATTAAGAAGAACCCTTACGGAATTAAATGACATTTTGAACCTTGGCTTGTCTCTATCCTGTGGAGCAGTTCGTACTATCTTATATAATTACTTTAATTAGCTTTAGGTCGTCTTTCCTCATATTCAGTAAAAATTTATTGTTCATTTGACCGAAAAAAAAAATATATATATAAAAAAAATAAAAATATTTGTTATTATTTTTAACTAAATACACTCATATTAATTTTCCAAAGATTCTATGGAATAATCATTTTGTTTTGCATTTCGTTTAAATATTTCACAAACAAAGTTTTTATATTTTGACAGCAAACACCAGTGTTGTAACGTAAAAATGAATTTTAAACCAATAAGTCATCTGTGCGTTCGTTTGCATGTCGTGTGGAAAGCAAAAGGCCTTATATTGAAATATTTCGTTCTTTCCAAATTTAACTAAAACTTCTGCAGAAAGTTAATGATACCAGCCCAGAAATCGCCTGTGCCTGCTTACAAGAATGATGGCCGAAAAGAAGACTCATAATTTTAGAAGAGATAAGATCTCATGTCCTTCCTTTAATCCATGCTAAGGGCTTTTAATGATACGAGATTATCGATAACGAAATAGATAAAATGCACTGAGAGTATTATTGAACCTAGAAAATTAACAGGCCGATATTTGCGCTTGAAAAATGCTACAGTGATCCGGAAGATGAAGAAATAACCTGCTAATACTTGTACCAAGCTCATTTGAGTAGATTTTGCAACTGACCAGCTACGTATGTTTGACTTATTCAAATAAAAATTCGTATAAATATGAATCCAGTATGCATATGCTGGTATTATTACATTGGTTCCTAGGCGGCTTAGATATTCAGTGAACATTATGAAGTAATCCGTCCTATCTAGTAGAAGGAACCTTCTTGAAATATCAGTATAACCATGGTTTAGCAGATTCAAATCCAGAAGATAATCATAGCCTAAGTAGATGTGATCCGTAAAACTCCACCAACAGATAACTTTGCTGTACTCAACACACTACGGAGTTGACAGGTCGATGGAGATAAGGAAGTTCCTCACTGACATCGGGATTGTAGTTCTCCTTAAAGATTGAGCCGAAAACTCTAAAAAAATACCTAAATTTTGTATCTGACTAGTATACAAATATAAAAATTGTTTATATATGTATATATCTTTTAGCATATACTGCAAATGTATGTACTTGTATATCTAAAATAAATATCCTTATATTAATACAAACAACTCACTTAAAACTAGTGAACACTTGTCGCATTAGTAGTAGTAGTTGTTGTTGTTGTTGTTGCTGATGCACTTGTACTTCAGTGAAGTGTGTATAATAAATATTAAATTTCGTCAATATTTTCAATTTTCCAAACCACTGACATCATCATCATGTCATCCCACCATCGTCTCTTGATTGGTTCCCTACTTTAATGCAGTCCCAAATTTAATGTTCTGCAACAAAGACAGTCCAGTGTATGCATATACATGCACACATATTTCGGCTTATTGATATTTTAACTTATTTATGTTTTTTAATTGTTTTTTTTTTTTTAGAAATTATGATGGAGACTTGCAAGCCGATTTGTCAGCGCCTGCACGTGTTGTAGCTGTTTGTTGTCGTATGCAAATTGGCTGCCGATTTTTCTACCGCCCGTAGGTATGCAGGCATGCATACATGCCAGTATAGGGGTATGAGTATGTGTGCATATGTATGCCTGTGTGAATGATCGAATGAGCGATCCCCCAGGGCATATCGGCTCACATCAGACACAGTGCATCGACAACAACATGAACATGCAAAATAACTATAAAAACAACAAGTACAAGTAAATGGCGAAGTGCATGGCATTTTGCTTAAGAGGGTGACTCAAAGAGTTTTTAGTTGTGGCTATAAAGAATGCTTGAAAGCCGTTTGTTTTAAAATTTCAAATATTAATAAGCAAATGTATTTTTATAGTATTAGAAAATTAAGAAAAAAAGTTTTGAAACTATAATATTTTTTTTAATTTTTATGATCTTTTTGAAAAAGAAAATCCTTAATTTTTTTTCTAAGCTTAGTAGTATTTAAATCATTTTTAATACTTATATCTTAATATATAAGAAACATATTCTAATTGTATTAGAAAATGTTGGAAAAATGTTTTTGAAAGCTTTTAATATTTTTTTATAATTACACCTTAAGTTTTCTTTTACAAAAAAAAAAAAATTGGAATTTCGTTTTGATTTAGTTAGGAATAGCGCAATAAAATGGAGACTTTTTTATAAAATAAAACGAGGAAAAACTTAAAGTTAATAAGAAATCACATTTTTTGCTTGAAAAAAAAAATACATTTAAAAGCTTTTTACCAAATTTTAAAATATTCTAAATGAAATTTTTAATTTATTTAGAAAAAATCTATATATATAAATATTTTCTTGATTAAATGTTTTTTTATGAAACTTTAAAAAAATTATAATAAAATATTTTTGTTTCCAAAAATTTAAGAACAAATCAATTTATGATTTAAAATTGAATTAACTTGAGTATTTAAGATATAAAAAACGTATAATTTCTTTAAAAAAAATATATTTAAAATTAAAAAAAAAGTTGATAAGAATATAGTTATTTGAATGTTTTTTTGAATAAGCAATTAAGGAAAAATATCTTAGTAAAACTAATTTTGGAAAAAATAAAATTTTTATATTAAAAAAGATTTTGCGAAATAGAAGATGAAGGGAACTGAGAAATGCATATGAGATTTTTTGAAGTAGAAATATTTGTAATTAATTTTTAAAATTATTTTTCCGATTATTTTTTTTCAAAATATTTTTTTTTTTAATCTTAGTTTTTAATTAAGCTTCATCAAGTTTTTATAATTCTTTTTTAATTTTTATATTTCAATAATAGTTTAAAGTTTTTCCTCCTAGCCCTAATTTTTTTAAATAAACCCCTTTCAAATATCCCGTGTTTAACCAACAAATGCATGTATTTGCCTACTATATACGAGTAATATGTATCCACGCGCATGAATGTATGTACACTCTTGTGATAACCGAAATCTTCAGAACATCGTCGAAAAAGAGTTTGCCGTGATTAAATTAACTGAAAAATTTGTAAATTCAAATTGGGCTTAGTGCTCTTACCATGTTTCCGTGTTATAGTCACCGTCGCAGCGTCGCCGTCGCCAATTTCATTGCCGCCCAACTGTGTTTCGGCCATAGGTGGTGGTGATGGTGGTGCCGGCCATGTCTATGATGTTTTGTTGTTTTGTGTGTTATTCCCATATAAGAACATATGTACAATATATACCAACATACATATTCCATGTACACACATTTATGTATATACATATATATACATATATATGTATATACATAAATGTGTGTACATGGAAACCCAATGAACTTAGATCATCAAGCATGTTGCCTTCAGGCGCTGCTTTCATGTGAATCATTCTACACACGTATGTATGTATGAAATTTATCTGCAAGTAAAAATGTTAAATTATTTATTAGCCTTTAATAGGGTTTAATGTAATTCAAGCAGAAAGCAAAAAAGTGTGTTTTAATTGCATTTTCAATTAAATTTTATTGAGTATAATGGATTTACCTAAATCACATTATATTTAAATAAAATATACATACAAACATACATAGTACATACTCGTATGTACACACGCATACAACAAGCAAGTCAGCTCAAGACAAAGTCGATATTTTGCTCCTCTGAATGAAAACTTTGTGGTGGAAATGAGTAAGTGAATATATACATACATACAAATCTATAAGTACAATAGATTTTTCCAATTAACTGTTAACAGTTATATTACATTTTATGGTTTAGGTCTATGTTAAGCGGAAGCTTGTGCCGTGAGAATTGCATCTATGTGAACTTTTTTCATGGATTAAATATATTGAGCTGTTTTAAGTGATCCTTTTGAAAGGGGTTTCAAACATTTTTAAAAAATTTAATAATATTATATAATTAATTAAATAATAATTGAGTGACAGTTCTCAGTAGCAGGTGGGAGAGATCAATAGTAATATAATAATATATCAATTCGGAGATATATTTCTTCTACATAACAAACGATCTTTAAATTATGAATATATTTTCGGTTAATTAAATGTTTCGGTTGGTTTTTTTAAATATTTTTTTTTTTCATGAAATTAACATAGGAACCTACAGTTTGTTTTAAGTCTCTCCGATTTGCATGAGGAGCCTTTATTACATTTTAGAAATATACTCGGGGGGCTTAACATTCCAAGCCGAGGGACGACTGCAATTATAAAAATTATAATTTTGGATGTTGCTCGAACTTGGACTCGAACCCAAGTCTTCCACTCGGCTATTGCGGCCGCTTACACTTTTCAATAAATTATAATTTTTTAATCTCAAGTTAGGTCACTCCAGTCTGGCTATTATGCCTTACATATACCTGCTGGTCCTTGTAGTACCAGATGAAGGTTCAATTTAAATCGCGCTGAAGTAGCCGTCGGATTTCAATGCTTTTTGTCAAGTTTAATGGAGCCTTGATATCTAATTTTGACACCACTTCTAGTCCTTTAAAGTGCAAAGTTCCTAGATGTCAAAGATCAATTCTAGATTAGGCCGTACGGAATCAGAGAAGGTCTTCCAACATTTCCTGCTTTCTTTTCAGCACTTCTACTAATGCCAATTATGTTCGCGTTTGATGCGAGTATTTTGTAGCTTGTCATTAACTCAGCAATTGTCGTGCAGTCAGTTCGAAACCACTAAAATATTCTATTTCACCCTGATCCGTCTTCCAACCCTGCTGGAAGTTTCATTGTGAAACGTGGTTAACGATTCTCGTATTTCATATACTGATTCGGTAGCCAGACGAATGTCACTTGTAGCGGTCTCTTCAACTGTTTTGTTTCTCTCAACACCCTTGAGGCCTGCAACCCAGTATATATGCAGCTTCTACCCTACCCAATCTGCTGTATGAGAGATTATTGCTTTAACTACTGCTTGGCCATGAATCTATGTGTCGATATTCTATGTGACTTCCTGTTAGCTATCCCAGGAGCTTTCAGCGAATTCCTTTCTTGCGATTGAATTGCTGTATTTGCTCCAATGGTTTCCTAAACGAGATTTTGAAACACTAATTAATGAGTCGAACCACTTAGTATATTGATATATTTCATATTTGAGTTTCGGGGCTTTCATGCAGGGAACTTATCATTATTCCACAATAAAAGTAATACGTGGGTTTTACGGATTAGAGAACAAAAACAAATATTAATCATCGAAAGCCGTTTTGTTGTTTTTCAAAATATTTTCTGTTAAGATCTATGTACATACATGTACTTATATATATGCATGCATTTGACCCAATTCTTGAAGCACATTTTTCCACTCTAATTGAGGTACCCCAAAATATGCGTTCTGAACGCATCAACCGCCTCTGCAGGTATTGAAAAATTTTGACCTCTCAGTTTCTTTTTAATAAAAAGGAGTTCCTAGGTGCCAAGCTTGGACTATATGGTGGATGACTTATCAAATCGATATTTTGAGTGCTCAAAAATGCAGTTGTCGATGTGTGAGAGCTCATCGTGGAGAAAAGTGATCCATATTCGGCGGTTGTTTTCCTTATTTCTGTAAAGAAAACTGGCAAACAAATGGTTATGTGCCACTCAGAATTTACTAATCTGTGTTATTTTGGTGGTGCGGTTGTGACATGTACAGTTTTTCTATAAAAAAAAAAAAAAAACAGGCAGCCATTTGCTGTACTTCCAAGCACGAACAACTTTTGCGGGACTCGACTCAATTTGGAACACTCATACAGTCGACTGCTGTTTACTTTCAGGTTCACACGCGTAAATCAACGATTTATCAGATGTAATGATCCCATAGACTTGCTTCGAAGCACCGCTATCATATTGTTTTAATATTTCTCTCGAATAATCAACAAGAGGCTTTTTTTGAGCGATCGACAAATCGTTGGAATCCAACGAGAATTTTTTTTTCACAATCAACTGTTCATTCAATATTGAAGCTGGCCCCACTTATGCCTATATTTGTCTCAATTTCACTATAGGCCACATGACTGATCTTGCAATATCAGTTTGCGCACAACAAAAAAGTTTCTGGACGACCTTCACGAAATTCGTCTTGAAGTGATCTACGATCTGGATTGAATTCGGCATACCAATGATAAACGCTGGTCCTTGATGGAGCTTTATCGCCAAAATTTGAATTAGGTTCATCGATCCACTATTGCTGAGTTAATCAACGTCGAGAATATTTTAAGTTACTGTATACACGCACAAATAGTGCTTGAGCGTCAAGACGTTCTGAGTATGTAGATTATCAAAAATGTCAAACATTACGATAAAGTTGTCAGTTGCCAAATCCCGATATATACGTATAAGGCAACCCTGGTTATTATAAAAAATTATTGAACAATTTGAAATTTTCAACAGGAAGAAGGAAATCGGAATTTTTTAAGTAAAACATTACATTACTTAAAAAATAAACAAATTTGGCTCAAAAAAAGTTTATACTTTTGAGAATTCAAAACGATATTTATTAATTTTTTTTTTAAATAATTTTTTTTATTAATTGTTTTCATTAAATTGTCATACAAAATGTAGATCTTTCCTGTTCTGCGTAATTAAAAGCCATTAATAGCCAACTCATAAGCCTTAATTAAATGATTATACCCATTACGTACTCAGCCAATTGCTCATATGTACGTAAGCATGAATGAAAGTCTCTAGAATAACCATTATATGGGATTGATTAGAGTGCTGTGATAAGCTTTCATAATAAAAATACATTTATTTATCAACACGCACTTTGGCGAACGCGACAGGACGCTACCACCAACAGTAAGCGTTAATAAAATTGCCGGAAAGAAAGATAGAAATCATAAATATTAATATTTTACTCATATTAGATGACATTAGACGACCAAAGCAGTTGGGGAAAGGTTTACGACAAATTGAGCATAGTTTTGTTAGATTTTGATGATTACTTTTAATATTCTACATACATATGTATGTACGTATATGTATGTATGCATATGTATGTATAAACATTTATGTATACATATGTATGTATAAGCGTGCCAATCAGCATTGCATATGAAAGTGCATTAATGTTGCAGCAACATCAAATGAAATAATAATAATAATAATGAAAGTAGGCACAGTAGCTAAATGCTAAAAATGTGTAAGTACGTCAAATGAAAATTATTTTTCTTTTTGTCTTTTATTGCAACAACAACAACAACTACATAAATGCCATTAAACACACCTCGCCACAGCTCATACATACAATATATAATTTAAATGCAAGACCGCACGCACTGCAGCGCCAAACATCCGCAACTAAATATAGACAAAATTTACATTTCAATAAAATCTAAAATTTTCTGCCATAAAAAATTACATAAAAATGATCGTAAAGCAGTGTGAATAAAATTGAAAACACTGAGTACTAGAATATGATAATTTTTGAAAACAAAACAGGTAAAGTGCCGTTACAAAATAAATAAAAAATAAGAATTACAAAAAATCTTTATGGTCACTCCATAGTGAACATAGCAGGTTTCAACGCCTTGGTCTTCAATTTGGCTGAAATTTGGCATTTTTGGTTTAATTTCAAGCTAAAACTGACAGAAATCATCGTACTGAAATATTGTAAAAAAAACTTCTTAGAAGTTATGGGCAAAATATCGAGAAAATCATTAAGGAGTTCTATAAAGTATATCATAAGTTAGATAATAGTTAATCGATTGCAAAAAATGTGTTATCGCTAGAGAGCCAATGTGTTTTCCTAAATATCTATTGAATCTGATTAAAAACTCTTATACAAAAGCTATTTTTTAAAAGATGTTTGACTAAAAATTTTTTGGAATAAGAAACGTATTTTTGAATGAATTCTGAAATCGTCAACTTATAACATTTTTGTCACGCCAACAACTTCTAGGAAACAAATTTTCAAATTATTTCTGGACGATTAAGGGGTTAGGCCACTCTGAAATTTTCGGGAAATGGATTTTCTTTCCTTCAAATGATACATTATGGTCTCAAAAAAGTTATCCCGAAAGATTATGACAGATAAAAATTGCTCTATTTTCGTTCTCTGGTTGAAGTTTCTGTTTTAGTCAGTTAGGCATACTCAAAACTTTAAATCTCAAAACTGTTTTTTTTTTTTCAAGTTAGCCGGAAACACAACTCAAACAATTTGCAACCGATTCACTTGAAATTTTGACAACATCTTCAGAAATACATTATCTACAGAAGTACGTAGAATTTTTTTTATCTTGCATAGTTGCAAATTTTTTGGCCAATTTGTTGCTTTTTCCTTTAGAGAACCGCCATTTTGTCAAAAAGGCATATACGTACGTAAAAAGGCACCTACGTACTTCTGTAACTATTGCTATTTACAAGAGGAAACCGTTCAAAAAATTATTAAAATAAAAAAAATTACAGGAGCTGGGTGTCCGGCCGTGGTTCCTGAAAAAATGGAGACATCCTAGGGAGAACGCTGTATAGCCGTCATTTTTCAATTAATTTTTCTTAAAAAATAATTATAAGCAGTTAATTATATGTATAATAAATGCCTTTTGTAAAAAATCAAATTTATTTAATAGTATTCCCGAACAAAATCCTGAAAAGGGCCTATTTGTGGTCCTCTAGAGTGGCCTAACCCATTAACTGATTGTTAGCTTGAAAAGAAACCACAGGCCGAATTTCAGGCAAATCGAAGACATTCGCGCAGAAAACATCATTTTTTTTACGTTTAATACGGATAGGCCGTATGGATATATGTATATATGAGTATGTAAATATTTATAAGAAATACATACAGTTAGAGCATACTAATTATAGTTGAAACACCGACGCGCCTACTAATAGAACTGTACTATAATAATTTGATACATATGCATTCGCATTTTTATGATTCTATATACATAACAAATGTAGTTATATGTACATCCGGCGCAATCGGGGAAATAAGAATCTGTTTTAGTTTTTTCAAAGCAACAAAGTGTACAATATTATTTTTATAATATATAAATTTCTTTGACCTATAGCGAGAGCTGTAGCCGAGTGGATTCTAATTCCACTAACACCAAATTTATATAAAAAATATGAATATTCTGTGATCAACTGTGCAGAAGGCTCTGAACAAAAGCCATCACAGACCGGCTCATGAATACGGAAATGTAGCGAACGAAAAGCTCTTTAACGAGGTGGTTGTTTCCCGTTTCCTGAAAAACTTTAAACATGCGGTGTACCTTTCCATATCCTGTATCCTGATTTGATCAACCATATCAATGCTGTTCTTGCCGATAAATATTCGTTCATAAACTCTAAGTGTCACTCTACTTGTAAAGGGTGTTTTTTATAGAGGTACAGAACTTTAAGTTGCAATAAAACAACGATGGATAATTCGATTGACATGAATTTTATTTACCCGAAAGATAATCTTGTGGCATTACATTTTAAATATGATTTCTGGCATATGACCGCCACGGCTGGCGCGGATGTAGTCCAATCTGGATGTCCAATTTTCGATGACTTTTTCCAATATTTGTGACCGTATATCGGCAATAACACGGCGAATGTTGTCTTCCAAATGGTCAAACGTTTGTGGCTTATCGGCATAGACCAATGACTTTACATAGCCCCACAGAAAGTAGTCTAACGGTGTTAAATCACAAGATCTTGGAGGCCAATTCACAGGTCCAAAACGTGAAATTAGGCGGTCACCAAACGTGTCTTTCAATAAATCTATTGTGGCACGAGCTGTGTGACATGTTGCGCCGTCTTATTAAAACCACATCTCCTGGACATCATGGTTATTCAATTCAGGAATGAAAAAGTTAGTAATCATGGTTCTATACCAATCACCATTGACTGTAACGTTCTGGCCACCATCATTTTTGAAAAAGTACGGACCAATGATTCCACCAGCCCATAAAGCGCACCAAACAGTCAGTTTTTCTGGATGTAACGGTGTTTCAACATACACTTGAGGATTACCTTCACTCCAAATGCGGCAGTTTTGTTTGTTGACGTAGCCATTCAACCAGAAGTGCGCTTCATCGCTAAACAAAATTCGCTTATGAAAATGGGGAACAACGGTAATCTCGTTTTGGGTCCATTCGACGAATCTACGCTTTACTTGATGATCGTGAGTCTATTCATGATGAATTGCCAAACCAAATAGAGAATAAATCACTTGACAGCTGTTAAATCGGTCGCCATCTTAAAAAGTAATGCCAACTTAAAGTTCTATACCTCTATAAAAAACACCCTTTATTTATTATGATGATCGTCTACGCATCATATAGCAAGACGGGCGATATGAGTACCTTATGGTTGAAACAGAAATTATAGAAAGTTGAGCGATATTTTGAGCGAAGAAATTACGATAAATAATAATGATTATTGTTTGATTAAAATTATATTAAAAAGTTAATTGAATAACTGATTAAATTTATGAAAAGCATGAAATCAAAAATTACTTCAGATTTGAAAAGAGAACGCATGTGATAGCATTACGGTGGAGTTTTTCTGTTTATGCGGCTTTTCTAAGTGGATGGTTTTTTTCATTAAAAAAAATGTAAGTAATCATTATTTAAGGTCCCTGGTTTATTTACAGGGCTTGTAGCTTTACTGTTGGGATTCAATCAGTGTGTTTAAAATAGTCTATAGTCCTTCGACCAGTACCGTGGCGCAATCTTATGTAATATGTATATGAGCGTCGCCCTTTATATTGCGAGATTTTACGGCCCTAGCGTTGGAATCTGGGAACTACCAACTCTATCATAACGTGTGACATTTATGATATTATACATTCTCAATTTTGCATGGTAGGATGAATTCAATCGAGGTTGTAGATCACTTCAAGACGAATTCAATAAAGATCTTTTGGTGCGCAAACTAATATTGCAAGATCGTCATGTGACCTGCCGTGAGATTGAGACAACCATAGGCATAAGCTAGAACAGCCTAGACTAATATTGCATAAATATTTGGTTTGAAAAAAAAATTTCTCAGGCGTGATCCCACACAATTTGTTGATCGCTCCATTGGTCGATAGAAATATTAAAACAATACAATAGTTGTGCTTCGAAACACGACTACGAGCTCGTGACAAGTGATGATTCGTGGATTTACTTGTATGAGCCAAGAAGTAACCACCAGTCGACTGTATGGGTGTTTCCAGATGAACCGAATCTTATAAAAGTTTTTTTGCGCAAGAAGCACTTATAAGGAAATGGTTGCCTGGTTTATTTTTGGAAATGCTGGACATGTCACAACCGCACCACTAGAACAACGCAGAACAGTAAATTCTGTGTGTTACACAGTCATTTATTTGTGAGTTATCTTTCGAAAAATCAGGAAAACCAACCGCCGAAGATGGATCACTCTACACGACGATAACGCGAGCTCTCATACATCAAGTGAAACAACTGCATTTTTCAGCAATAAAAAGATAAATTTGATGAGTCATTTACAGTATATGACTTAGCAGCAAATTATTTATTTTTATTTTCGTACATGAAAAATAAACTGAGAGGTCAACGTATTTCGACACCTATAGAGACGGTTGATGCCTGCTTTGGACGCATATTTTGAAGATAACTCAATCAGTGTGGCAAAAGTGCTTCGCCAATTGGTTCAAACGCATGGTGAAGTGTATAGATCTTAGTGGAGAATATTTTCTAAACCATACAGTGATTTTCGATGGTTAATATTTGCGTATGTTCTATAATCATGTAATATCAAGAATGACTCCCGTAGTCCTGCTTATGTGCTATACTATAAAATTCTTACGTCCACGTTACGCATACTGGTGAGGCAAGTAAGCAAGCCTACGATATATGCAGTAACAACTTTTGTGGAGGTATGGGTTGCAGCTCAATGGAGCCTCTACGATATTTCGGATTTAAGGGTCAACCATATAGCAGAATTTGTTCACCAGAGTTATGGTTGTAGGCGAGTCGTAGTCTCAAAACAAGCCACTCTATATATTTTATAAAGTTTACTCCAAATACTTTCTCATTTAATGAGATTGTGTACCGAGGTTATAACCTCGTAAAACAGTTATTTCCAATATAAAATTACCATCTGCTGTGATCTGCCTTGAACTTCCAACTTCGTTAAATTTTATTGGACATTTTGCATGCTTCTTCCTGTCCAAAAGCAAGTTTTATTGGGTCAAAAATAGAATCATTGTTATCACACTGGGATTACCTAGCAATCAGCCACCGTGCCTAAAGCCCCCTAGAAGTAGTGATACCAAAGAGTAAGAGGGAAGAAATTCCATTTACTGAAAGGTACTGCGTAGCTCAGCCTGTGAGGGTGCAATGTTCATAGGAACAGACCAAGAAAAATCAAGTAAAATGGGTATAAAAATTGCATGAGCACAAGTTTGAAAGCAAAAATATACATACGCTTATTATATATGTATGTATGTACCTTATTTATAAACATTTGTTTGTTTGTACGACAACAAAGAATTACCGCAAAGAAAAGATTGAAAGCGATAAGCGATGAAGGAAATTGATAAGGCATATGTACATATATATATATATATATATACTTAGGTATGTATGTATGTGCACATATGTATATGCCAACTGACCATTAGACATGCCGTCAATCAGTCACTTAGTCATTAGTGAACGCGCAAAGTACCGCTAAAAAAAATCAGCTGAATGTGCTAAACGTGAGCGAAACGTTTGTACGGCCGCATATGTATGGATGTATATATATATGTATATCGCTTTTCAAAGTGAACGCAAACATTTCAGCACATGCCAATAAATTAATTTCAGCAAAAATTGCATAATTGCAATACAAACAAAATTTATAAAAACTACATAAATACATATGCTCGTATATATACACACACATATGTATATATGTGAATGTATATACATATATATGAGTGTGCACGAAAGAATGGAAAAGTAAATTCCAACTTGGCATAAATGCACACATAAGCGCTAACTTAATTAACAAATATATGTACATATGTACGTATGTATGTATGTATGTATATATGTGTGTATGTATGTATGTATGTAATAGAAAAATGTATGTTTATCAAAGTGCTTTATGCACATTATACGCAAAATAAATTTGTGGACACACACGTGGGTTTTCTGAAGACTTTTCCGTGTCTAACACTGCATAAACTTACATTTTTATATACATCCATAAGCATAAATATATGCATAAACATATGTTGGTTTCTTTGTATGCATATATGTACGTTTGGATGAACCTTTTCGCGCCATTCAGCCATGCAGAGTCCATTCGTGATTGTTAAATCCTACAAAAAGTGTAGAAAAGTGAGCCGAATTGTTGGCAAGCGTGTGTGTGGGTGCATGAATATACACACATAAATACATACATATATTCACACTAAATGTATGTGTAAATAAGGATTAAAAAAAATCACTTTCAAATGCCGCCTTACCACAACGACACATCGAATGCATCCACGAAAATCCAAGCCAGTCCAACCAATTCAAAAGTACCGTAATATGTGTATACAAAGTAACTGCAAGCAAAAAATTCACTACTTCAAAACGCTGCCATTCACAAGCTTGATCAGTGTAGCGCTGAGTTGGAAGTGAAATAACCGCAATCGCATGCAACTTTTACAAATATCTTCGTTAATATAAAACTACATATTCATGTATGTATGTGTTCATTCACGAATACGTATAGGCAATAAATACAGGGTGTCTCCCTTTCACCTTCCTTGCAGATCTTAACCCACTACAGGCAGACTGCTCATAGATCACCTCTTATGAGTTGAATGGATCTTATGATGTGTGGCTTAAGGATCATAGAAGCTAAAAAATCTCTCCGCCCTTCAGAGGATAGAAAATTCATTGGATTTTGAAATAATCGTTTTGAAAACTTCGTGACGGTCGCTGTAGCCTTTGCCTTGGACAAATGTATATTCTATCACGCGTGAGTCGTGTCAAAATGTCATGATATTTTTGTTTAGTATTGCTTGGCATTTCATCATGGAAAGACTTACGCCTGAACAATGTTTACAAACATTCAGCTTTATTACGAAAATTCATATTCTTTAAAGAATGTGTTTCCCGCACTTTGTTGAAATTATGGTCAACATAATCGGCATACTGAGCGTACTATTCGCAATACCATTACCCATATTGGGACCCAGCATTCATTATTGGATAATATTTCACCGAATAGACCACGTCCAGCTCGCAGTGAAGCGAATATAGCAGCCGTAGCTGAGAGTGTACATGAAAACCGTGGAGAGTCGATTCGGCGCCGATCGCAGCAACTCGGGCAGACGTATGGAAAACTTGGCGCATTTTATGTCGAGATCTTAAATTGAAAGCGTACAAAATACAGCTTGTGCAAGAACTGAAGCCACTCGACCTTCCCAAGCGACATTGCTTCGATCTATGGGCTCTTGAAATGTTCCAAGAAGATCCGACGTTTTCGAACCAAATTTTGTTCAGCGATGAAGCCTATTTCTGGCTCAATGAATATGTAAACAAGCGAAATTGCAATTTTATTTTTTTATTCAATTTAGGCCCAGGAGCAAAACAGCACGTGAGTCATTCGCTAGTTACCAGTCGACAAGCTCGAACGAGTCATAGAGAATTGGACTCAAAGGACCATCTGAGAGGTAACCGCGGCCAACATTTGAAAAATATAATCTCCAGAAAATAAATGCCAAAGAATGTTCTTTCGAATGATAATAAAAATTCCCCATTAAATTTGAATTTTCTGTTTTTATTTCTTTAAAAAAGTAGGAGACCTCCAAATGGATTCATATATAGTTTTTATTTCTTTAAAAAAGTAGGAAACCTCCAAATGGATTCATATATAGTTTTTTCTAAAAGTGATCGCTTCCTGCGAGAAATGTCAGAAAAAATTATCAGCGAAAACTGTAGACTCCTCCGTGTTTCTAAACAGCTTTCTCCTTTCTCCAGTTAGAACAAGGAAGCGAGGCGCCTTAACTTCCATGTCAATAACAGTAATATGAAGTAGATAATTTTGGATTTCTAGGAACCAACATCAACCCAACAGCAATGCTAGCCTTGAAACTCACCTCAGAATCACGTTTACCAACTAGTGCTACTTTCAACAGAGTAGGCAACGGAAGAGCAAGGTCCTTTCTCGACGTACATAGATCAAGCGATTCGAGTCGCTCATCATTTGCGTACTTCTATATGCTGCAGAAGCGTAGATGTTGACAATATGCAATAAGTCGGCCTTAGAAGTTTTTGAAAGACTTATGGTCATGTTTACATCCTATGAACAGCTCGCTCTATATCTAATCTCAGGGATTATAGTTATTATGGGTCTACTGCCCTATGCTTTTGAGAACTTATCATGAAGGTTTTACATAAGACTTATGGTCCCTAACGCATTGAAAACGGCGAATATGGCAAACGATTATACGATGATCTGTAAAACGACATGACGTAGTTCAGCGAATTAAAAGACAACGGTTATGCTAGCTAGGTCTTGCCATCCTGATTGATGAAATAAATCAAGCATTGAAAGTATTCTACACAGTCCCCAATGGTGGAAGCAGAGGAAGAGCAAGGTAAGACCTCCACTCCGTTGGGAATATTTTGGCTTCACTTGGGTTTTCCAATTGGTGCCGCGTGGTGAAGAGAAAACACGACTGGCGCGCTAATATTGATTCCGCTACTGAAGAATTAAGCCTATTATGTAATGATAAAATCTTTGAAATCGGTTAAAAACACCCTTTAAGTACATGCTAGTGGGTACGTACGTATATACAAGTCTGTTATTGTTGCTGTAAAGCGCTTGCAGCGAGCTTTTCTAGTTGCTTTTTTTTGTTTTGCGCTGTCAATCACTGTCAGTGTGAAGCTAAGCCATAAACAATATCGGATTTCTTGGCACAGAATACTAATTAAATAACACAAAAATAAATAGGATTCAACTGACAAGATAAGCAGCGGTAAGTGTGTAACATATGCACGTACATGCATGCATAGTGCATATATATATATATATATATATGTACGAGTATATGTGGTTATGTGGAGATACATATGTCTAGCGGTAATACTAAGTAGCAGCGGAAACATTTCACAGAGATATCCCCGACAGGCCAAGATCAACATTTGAATTTTACCATTATAAATAATTTCATTCATAGATACATACATACTTACATAACATAACATACTTAATGGCGGCTGACAGAAATCTAATCAATGAAATAAGCAAAGCTCGCTCGCTCTATTATTGTTTTCTTTTTTGCGGAGAGGACTTTGGTCAATAGGACCGAAGGATTTCGTAACGGACTAAAAGGGGATGGTTGAGCAGTCGCGCAATGAAAAATGTGATCTGAAGTGCCATCTAGTTTTTTTACCTTTAAGGTTGTAGAGAGGTGATTAGCATTAT
The DNA here is from genome assembly GCA_030068015.2 of Neoceratitis asiatica. Taxonomy (NCBI): domain Eukaryota; kingdom Metazoa; phylum Arthropoda; class Insecta; order Diptera; family Tephritidae; genus Neoceratitis; species Neoceratitis asiatica. The sequence goes on along the minus strand of CM061526.1, from coordinate 50,449,108 downwards.
ACTGTGTACGTTGGAAGAGACTGATTAAGCAAAAGTTAAAAATTTCAAGTACTGATCAACTCTACTTTGTAACAGCTCCAACTAAATCCCTCCCTATCGTCATTTCTGCAAAATTTTGAAACTCCATTAAATGGTAACCATAATTAAAAAAAACAGGAGATTAGGACTAACATTACATAACAGGTAATAGATTCCTGAACAGATGGGTCTATCTTCACCATAGCGTCTGTCCAATATCACAAAATTATAATATTTCTAGGGAGCGGATTTTAAAAGATGGGTGACCTTCTTTCGACTAAGTGCTTTGTGAGGAGTACATTTTTACCACTGTTCTAATGTAATATCCCAAAGACTGAACTTAAGCTTCTTTTCTTCGGTCGTCTAGCGCCAGAGAGTTTCTCTTTTGGGCCGGTAAGATAAATAGATAAGCATTTATGGCCAAAAAGTTTCTTAAAACTAGTTTAAATACGGAAAACACTAGCTTATCTTTATGCAACTCGAAGATCTAAAATTCTCATTAATTAACCGAAGTTCTTCATAGATTCTAGGTGATCTTAAGATTTTATTTCCAGAGCATGTGGTTTTGTGTTATTAAACATAATCTCTTAACATCTCACAGCGAATGATCAGAAATTTTCTGTTAGGATCTTTAACCCATATGCTTGTCAATTATAAAGAGTGATCCAAGTGGAGGTACTTTTTTGATCACGATGTCTTGTTATTTTTGTTCAGTATTCTTTGGCATTTCATCACGAAAAGACTTACGCCTGAACAACGTTTACAAACCATTCTACTTTATTACGAAAATTCACGTTCTGTAAAGAATGTGTTTCGTGCGCTTCGGTCAACTTATGGTCAGCAAAATCGGCCTAGTGAGCGTACTATTCGCAACACCATCACTGATCTGGAGACCCAGCATTCATTATTGGATAATATTCGGCAGAATAGAACACGTCCAGCACGCAATGAAGAAAACAAGGTAACTGTGTGTACACGAAGACCGTGAAGAGTAGATTCGGCGCCGTTCGCAGCAACTGGGACAGACGTATGGAACGACTTAGAGCATTTTAAGTCGAGATCTTAAATTGAAAGCGTACAAAATACAGCTTGTGCAAGAACTGAAGCCGCTCGATCTTCCCAAGTGACATCGCTTTACTCTATGGGCTCTTGAAAAGTTCCAAGAAGATCCGACGTTTTCCGGCCCAATTTTGTTCAGCGATGAGGCACATTTATGGCGCAATGAGTATGTAAACAAGTGATTATGCCGTATTTGGGACGAAGAGCCATCTGAAGAGATTCAAGAGCTGCCATTTCATCCAGGAAAAAAAACGATTTGGTGTGGTTTGTGGGCTGGTGGGAGTATCGGTTCATATTTCTTCACAGATGATGCCGGCGAGGACGTAACCGTCAATGGCGACCGTTATCGCGCCATAGTAACCGACTATTTGATGCCTGGAATTGAAGCTCATGACCTCCGACACATTTGATTTCAACAAGACGGCGCCACTTCCCACACATCGCATAGATCTATTGAGAGAACACTTCAATGAGCAGCTAATTTCAGGTTTTGGGCCCGGCTATTGCCCACCAAGATCGTGTGATATCACACCGTTAGAATTTTTCCTGTGGAGACATGTAAAATCTAAAGTCTATGCTTACAATCTCGTTTCGATTCAGGCGTTGGAGCAGAACATCACGCGTGTCATTCGTCAGTTACCAGTCGAAATGCTCGAACGAGTCATCGAAAATTGGACTCAACGGATGGACCATCTGAGACTTGGTCGCGGCCAACATTTGACAGAGATAATCTTCAAGAAATAAATGCTAAAGAATGTTATTTCGAAGAATAATGAACATTCTTCATTAAATTTGAATATTCTTTATTTTTTTTTTCTTTAAAAAAATAGAGGCCCTAGAAATGGATCACTACTTATAAAGCTTGTTGCATATATATTCCGCACGCTCACTCAAATGTTTCAATACGTGGTTTGGTGTATGGTTGTCAATTTTTATAATGATTCTTAAAAAATTTTGAAAAATTTCTATATTTACATATAGGTTATGTTTACCTTTATTCATGGCTTCAATAGGAGTTTAATCTTCATAACGATTATTAATTTCTGGCAAGCTTGAATCATATTCTAAACGTGGTAGTGATATCTGCAAAAGAGGAAAATTTAGAATATTACTAAGTGAAAATCTATTTATTTATATTTACATTAAGTATATCTGTACAATTTAAAAAGCTTCGAAAACAAAAGCAAATAGAAATAATTATTTTAATTATTTATTTACTTACTTAATTTTACTGAATTTAATTTTTATTATGTTTTATTTTATTTTATCTTACTTTATTTTAAATTTTATTATATTTTTTTATTTCTTAAAATATACTTTTTAATTTTATTATTGTTACTACTATTTCATTTTATTTCTTTAATTTTCTTTTATTTATTGCTGTTATTTTATTTCATTTTGTTCCGGTTTATTTTATTTTCCTTTATTTTATTTTAATATTGTTGCTATTTTTTATATTAATTATTCAGTTTTCTTTTATTTAGTACTTTTATTTTTATTTTCTATTTATTTTTTTTAGGATATGGATTTTTTTGTTTTTATTTTACTTTTTGAATATCTTGTATTTATTACATTTATTTTATTTAATTTTATTTTATTTTGCTCTAATTTTTATTTATTTTTTATATTGTTTTATTTTATAATATTTTAGTTTAATTTTTATTAAATGCACTAAATTAAATTTTTTATTTTTTATTTATTTTATTTTAATTTATTGAATTTATTTTGTTTAATATTGCTTTATTTGATTATTTAATTTTTTAATATTTCTTGTTTTTGTTTTACTAATTTTTTTATAATTTTTTTTTAAATATTTTTTAATTTTATTATATTAAGTTATTTAATTATTTTTTTTATTATATTGAATTTGTTTCATTTAGTATTACTTTATTTTACTGAGCTTATTTTTAATTTATTTTCTGTTGTTTCTTATCTTTTCATTGTACTTAATTTTGTTTTCATTATTTTGTTTTATTTTTTTTTTTAGGTTTTAATTTTTTTTTTTTTAAGGAAATTCCAATGCATTTTGCCTCACTTCATTCCAGCTATCAACAGTCTTGCAGATACACAACGATACATATATAGATATGTTTGCGCAGATAGATAGAAATGACAGATACGTACATATGTATGTACATGCAAGCATATAACTGCATGTGTGTGGATATGTAGGTATACGTGAGTTGATGCTATTGAGTTTAATTCAGATACAAATCAGTGGAGCTCATTATATTGTTGCACAACACTGCCCACATTTGCAACTCAATTTCATGTACATACTCACACATATGTGTGTGTGTATATGTCCTACACATATATTATTTAAATTTATTTACTCGTTTACAGGTATGTATGGCACATATTTACATACAAACCAACCTACACATTATCTTCATCACGAAGGCTATGTCCAACAAACCAACAAACAAACAAAGATACGATAGGTAACTATATACATATGTCCGCAAATACATACATATACGAGTATGTATGTATATACCTACAAATACCTGCATATCTTTCATCTGACAAGCTGTGAACTTAATTCATACGCGCAATCGTTTTTTCAGTTGGCAGTTACTCGGCGGCTGTTGGTTGTTGGTTGTTGGTTGTTGGTTTTATTGTTGTTGCCAGTTGGCTGTTGTCAGTTGGCGGCTGGCAGTTCTCAGCTTCCACAAGATATTGCCTTCGCCTTCACTTTTGCCACGCTCATCAGCATAAATTCAAATAAATATATTAATAGCGAATAAATTGTAAAAAGATATAGGCGCACACAGGTATATGTAGGTACATATGTACATATGTACATATATGATCGTATGTATCGTATGTTTGTTGGTAACCCTATATTCGAATATATACCTACATATATACTTTTATGGATATTCATGCAAATTTATTTTTATTTATTATTTTATTCACGCAAATAATTTTGTAAATTTATTAGGGTATCTGTAATTTTTATGATAATATTTGGGGTCTGGAAACTAATTTAGGTGTAAGAAAATTATTTGGTTATTCTTGTTAAATGAAGTTGCAATCTTTTTTCTTTTATCATTTACATTTTCATTCTTAATTTAATTTTATTTATTTTAATTTGATTTCATTTCGTTTTATTTGATTTGATTTTACTTCTTTTATTTGATTTTGTTTTGTTTTAGTTTATTTTATTTTGTTTCAATTTATTTCATTCTTTATTTGATATTTTATTCTATTAATTTTTATTGTAATTAATTCAATTTAATTAATTGGTGATTTAAAAAAAAATTTGTATTTAATTTACTTTTATTTTACTTCGTTTTTTATTTTGTTTTACTTTATTTTATGTACTTTAATTAAACCTTATTCTGTTTTGAGTAAATTTAGTTTAATTTTTATTTTAATTATTTGCTTTATTTTTAATTTATTTTTTGTAATTAATTTTTTTTTATATTTTATGTCATTTCCCTTTATTTTATATTGGTTCACTTTATTTAATATTTAAATTTATTAGTTTTTATTTTAATTTCTTTAATTAATCTCTTTAAAAAAAAATTTAATTTTAATTTTATTTTCATTTAATTTTATTTCATTTCATTTGATTTTATTTAACTTAAATTTTTTTTTCAATTAGAATTTTTTTTATTTAATTTTTTTTATCATATTTTTTTATTCTTTTACATGCCTTTTTTATCTTATATTGTTTTATTTTTTTTTCATTTCTTCTCTCTTTTATTATCAAGTAAAGTGTTTTTTTAAATATTTATTTTATTCGTTTTTTATTTTATTTTTATTTTATTTTTTAACTTTATACTTTATTTTGTTTCATTTTGTTGCACATTTGTATTTAATTTTCTTTTATTTTACTTCGTTTTTTTTATAATTTTTTTATTTTGTTTTACTTTATTTTATTTGCTTTAATTTAATTTAATTCCGTTTTAAGTTACTTTTTTATTTTAATTATTTATTTCATTCTTTTATTCATTTTTTAAGAATTTTATATTTTTTATTATAAAATTTTTTTATCTTATATAATTTCTGTTTATTTTATTTTGGTTCACTTTATTTATTATTTAAATTTATTAGTTTTTATTTCAATTTAATTAATTAATCTTATAAAGATTTTTTTAATTTAATTTAATTTTATTTTCCTTCATTTTATTATTTTTAGAATTTAATTCAATTTTTTTGGTTTTCCTCCATTTTATTTTATTATATTAATTTTAATTTAACTAATTTTTTTTTATTTTACATTTTTTAATTTTTTTTAATTAACTTTTTTATTTTATTTTGTTTTAATTTTTTCCATTTGTTCTCTTTTTTTATTATCAAATACAGTATTTTATTTATTTTTTATTTATTAATTTTATTCTTATTATTTTATTTTTATTTTTATTTTTCCTTATTACTTTCGTATTTCATTTTTATTTTATTTTATTTTGTTTCACTATGCTTCATCCTTTAATTAATATTTTCGTCCATTAATTTTAATTTTTTTTTATATAACTAAGTTTCCTTTTTGATTTTTTTTAAATTTAATTGTCTTTCATTTTACTTCGTTTCGTTTTATCTTGTATTGCTTTTTTTAATTTCTTTAATTTAATTTAATTTTTTTATTTGTTTTATTATTTTATTATTATTTTATTTTGTTTCATTTATTTTTTTCTTTAACTTTATTTTATTTACTTTATTTTAATTTAAGTTTTGCTTCACTTGACTTCTATTTATTTTTAAATTTTATTTTATTATTACTTTTTTAATTTTTATTTTATTAAATTTCGTTTTGTTATTATTTTTATATTTTATATATATATATTTTCTTTTGATTACTTTATTTTATTTATTTTCATTTTCATTCCTTTTTTTTTGTTGGTATTTACCAATAAATTTCGGTAAATATCACACACCCTAAGCTATAAATATATGTATATATTACTATATTTACGTGCGATTGCGTGAGCTTTAGGCTTTACGTTAAAGAATTACTGTTGCGCTTTACTTCCGGCTGTTGCCAGTGATCGCTGTAGTTCTAAACTACTAAAACTCTAGTCTGCTTTATGTCTCATTTCAGTCAGCAATACACTAGGCTTAACTAGGTTAAAATGTACCATACAGTAACTAGTTCAGTTATAGGCCACAAAATTATTTAGAAAGTAATATTCTGTCAGAAAATTCTAACAGTAATCTTCTAATTTCTTTACTAGTCAAATATTTCATTAAGGGACATTTAGAGTCATATATTATGTAGAGAGACTTTTAAAATATAAGAATTTAAATACTCTTATTAAAAGAAAAATTATTTGAATTTTTTGAATGAAACCAATTGTTATTATTTGGTGGGTCGTTGAAAAAGAAATTGTTTTAAATTTCTTGATGATGTGATATGTCTGAAATGTTCACGTGTCGCTCTTGATTTGAATACCTAAAGCTATTCATTTTGCGGTTTCCAAATAAAGTTTAAAGCTTTATATGTGAAACACTACATCATTCAAAAGACCGCCTCTTGAATTCTCGCAACCTTCGATCCGTTTGAAATAATATTCGACCACTTTTTGGAACATATTGCCCGGTATTTCAGCCATAATTTGACGAAAGTCGGTTTTCAAGTGCTCAAGAGTTAAAGGTTTATCTCTATAAACACGTTTAACGGGGTCACACAAAGTCAAACATCATCTTGTTGGAACCACTACTTTAAAAGTTTTGTTCTTCAATTAAACGCAAAAAAAAGTCAGTTACCATACGGTCATAATTCTCTGAATTGACAGTGGCAGTCTCGCCCTATCGTTTTCAATCACACCTCCGGACCAAAGAATGCACCAGACAGTAAGTTTTTTGTGAATATAATGGCCTCTTTTCATATATTTGAGGATTCTCGGAGCCCCAAATGCGACAATTTTGCTGATTTACGTATCCACCGAGGTAGAAATGTGCCTTGTCGCTGAAGTAAATTTTGTTAGAGGTCGACTGCTTGTTGTTCAAGCACCTAATCGACGCAATTACGGGGTGTGAATGGTTAGTTGGCTTCAGTTGTTGTGTGAACTAGACTTCATATAGATTTAGATGTAAACCCAAATTCAAAATACGTCATAATGGGTCGTACGAAAGTCCCATATGTCGAGAACGTCGAGAAATAGACACATTTGGGTATTCGGCGACACTTTCACTGGGCGTGGAACAAGCAAAACGGTGATGCGCAGGCCCCACAATATCTGTAACCGATCCAATTTCTGCAAATTTCTTTAAAATTTTAACAATTGCTTGAGTAGTTGGACGATTAGGTGTATCAAAATCTCCACTTAAAGCACGTTTCCACGTTTCAATCACCATTTTTCTGTGGTTACTAAGCGATCAATTTTAATGAATTCCTGACTTTTGACTAAATCAAAACAAGCTTGGTTTGACATTTACCTTTGACAGATGTCTAAATACAGCCCTGCACTTTCGAAACCACTAAATGGATAATACTTTATATCTTTTAATCATTTAGATTCAACAGATTTTAGTTAATAATAGTAAATTGAGTAAGCAAATTCCAGAAAAAAGGAATTTCGCTTCACAACGTTATTATTTGAGCAATAATAAGCTTAGAAAAAAAATCCAGTTATGCACACTTCGTTGGTATATAATTTTTATGAACAAAAGATAAGTATGTTGCTAATAATTATATACTACATATAACGAACAAAATGCATGCAACGAAGAGAACAAGAGTAATAACGAGAAGAACAATAAAGAATGTTGTTACATTAAACATGAGAACAAAACCGTTAAACAAACAAAATACAAAATAACATTAACACGCAAAAAATAACTGAAATTTATTAACAGCATTAAAGAACAGCAGAATAGCGGAACAAGTTGCCAACAATAGACTAGAAGCAAATAAAATATTAAATGAGCACGAAAGTGTAGCAGTGCGAAAGTATGAGAAGTGCAAGAATAGTTAAAACTGTACACTGTGCACTGAATAAGGTCTAAAGAAGCAGCTCTGGAAAAATGTTCACACTGCAATAGATGTCTGTAGCGACGAATACATCATGAATATTCTTCAATGAACCGATTCTGTACTCTGGTTCTAATATTTCGTTAATTTTTACGAATCTAATGACAGCACAACGAATAGCACGTCTAAAAATAGCTCGTGACTCATTTTAAATTTACTAATATTTGAGAGGAAATGTTTTTTGAATTTGGTATAACCATTTGATCCTAACTTTTTTCTAGATTACTCGTTATTCTTATGTAGTCTATTTGAAATTTGGTCTATTTTGCCTGTGATGAAAGCTTGAAAGTACAATTGAACCAATTTAATCAATAATTTAATAAACATTGCCGTTGGATTGAGAAAATTTTGCTCTATTGAGCTATCTTGAGCATTCTGTATCTATTCTTTTATCAGAAAGCTCAGAGATTCAAACTCGAATAGCTTCAATTCGATCTTTGGCCAATAAATAGATGGCATATGTATGTAGCAACAAGCGCTAAATCCTTCTCATCGATAGATCTTGAGCCACAAAATGCGCTACACAAATGAAAAAAAATTATTCTTTCTTCTTCATTTCTTTAAAAAAAAATCCAAAAATATCATACAAAAACAAATCAAAATTTTGAGCGTTTTGAGTGATGAGTCTAGTGAGATTATATAAAATCACTTTGTGCAATCTTCAAAAATAAAATAAAATAGATTAGCACTGCTCGATTGCACTATAACTGAAGCGTTTTTGTCGATTGTAGCATGCCGCATGTGGCTTACATTCGCCACATCTATTATTTCTAGCTGCCGCTCGCCACTTAGACACTCGTAGCATTTGGCAGCCGCGGCTTATTTTTACTGTTGTTCTCACATTTGTTTTCAGCTGGCATTATTTTTTTTTTTTTTAATTTTTCCTCACAATTCTAACTTTTGTTTTGTTGCATGCAGTTTTTTTTTCTTTGCTCGCCTTTTTCATTTGAATTTTGCAATTGCGCGCGCAGTGAACGCACCCATTGCGCTTGGTGTTTGACGTTTGTTGCATAACCGCGCACCAAAAAGTGAGTGAGCGCACCATAATCGCCCCCACCGTGTATTATAAAATTATAACTGTACGTAAGTCACATCAAATAAAAATAAAAATTAAATTAAATAAAAACAAGTAAGCCAAATACAGTTGCCACCTTCACCTTACACAGCACAATTTATTGTTGTTTTTGTTGTGTTATTTTTTTTTGTTTTTGCTGCCTCAGTTCAGCTTTGGCCTTCTAAATTGAAAATTTTTAATCAGATTGTAGCCTCTTTGCACTCGCTTCAAACAATGCGTTTTGTTGTTGTTGTTGCTGTTATTTTTGTTGTTGACTGCAGAGCATACTGTGCCAAGTGAATGGTGCGCGTTGCGGCAAGTGCCACATTTGCCCCAAGCACTGCGCGCATCCACTTCACATTCATAATGAGCCGCTTGTCTTTCATGGCAGCAATAAATGCAGCTTGCTTTGCTTTAAGACAAAAACAATTTTTTTGTATATATTTTTTATTTTTAAATTTTAAATTTTTTTTTCCTAACTGAATTTATATTTAGCGTGAATTTTGTATTTTTATTTTTAATTTTTAATTTTTTATTTTATTTTTGTTTATTTTTTTTTTTTTCTAATAATTTTTCTCATATTTTTGTTGTTACATTCATTTTCAATATATCTAAATTTAAAAGTGAAAAAATATTTATTTCTGTATATATCCGCCTGCATCAGTGTGCGCATTCACTTTTTGTTAACTCAGAACGACAAGTTACATGATCGGGCGCATTGGCACAACCGCACACACACATGTCGCAGCGAGGCAGGCAGATGACGTGCTGCGAGGGCGTAGTGCTGGTAGTGTGGTGCACTCATTTGTCAGCTGCAACCGTGCGCATGAATTGCTATATCAAAACTCACATTCGTTTTTAGCTTTTATTATAATTATTTTTATTATATTTTCCAAATGGAAGCATTCAATTCGGTGTGTGTGTGTGTGAGAGAGAGTGTGAGTAATCCTCCTCTATTCTAGTAACATGCAATAATGTTGGTTGATTTCCATTTATTTTCAAAATAAATATTTGAATTGATTGAGAAAAAAAACAGCCAACTGAATTTTGCTTTGATTTCGAAAATTCAGCACTTTTGGTCACTTATAATTTCTATACAATTTCTTTGTTTTAAAATACGTTGTAACATTCGCTATTGATGAATAATTTTTATATTTTCATTTTAAGTGAGTTTCCTCTTGGATTAATATTTTAATTTCAGAATAGCTCATTAAAATTTAGAAATTTAATTGGGAAAATTTTGGCGCTGTTGGCGACAAGATTCACGTTTTTATATATTTCATACTAGTCCCTAAGTGTTTGCGATATTTCAACCAAGCTTGGTAGTTAGTCCCAAATATACCTAAGATCGTGGAATTTGATATTCTACATATACGTAAAGAATCGTGCATTGCTTTTGAAAATCATCGAAATTGAATGAGTATAACGTATAGCTACCATACACTGGTTTGTTCAGATATGATGGCCAGAACTCGGTCAAAAAAGCTTTTAGGATCGTGAAATCTGATATTTTACAGACATAAATGCAAGTTAATATTTACACTGAAAACCAACGCAATCGAATTTAGAAATTTACAATACGTTTTTGAAAGGTATAAAGACTTTGGCAAGTTCTGTACTTCCTTTATTATTTTTATTTAAAAAACCAACACTCGAAAATAAAAATGATTTAAATAAATGTTTTTTATTTCAATTTATTCCTTTTCGTGTTATTTTATTTCACTTTATCTCACTTTATTTTATTTTACTTTTTATATTGTCTTTTATTTATATTCATTTGATTTCATTGAATTTTTTAATTTTGATTTTCACTAATTGTATAAGCATTGAATTTTCCCTGCTTATTTTACTTATTTTTTTAATTTTATTTATTCTAGTCGCCTTCATTCAATTTTTTATTTTATTCTATTTGTTTATTTTATTTTATTTTTATTTTATTTTATTTTATTTTATTATTTTAAGGGGGACTGGGGGCTGCGGATAGAAAAATGCCAACCGCATCATCATTGCTTCGTCACAGCAATGGTATGTGCCACCTGCAGGTCATTAACAAACTCTCCTCTGAGGAACCGTCGCCCTCCCTTGGACCACTTTCGCATTACTTCAGGGTGGCATTCCATATTTCTTGTCTTAAGACTTACATGTCGTTACCTGCGTTCAGATCCCGTTTTTTCAACTGGAGTACGTTTTCTCGCTTTGAAGCATGACAGCTATGATGTTGTCAGCGTTAAGGAGGGCGACCAAAGTCTGCAACCTATTTCGTTCTGTTTGCCAATGTATGATGCATTTGAAAAACGTGTGTTCAGCGTCAACTTCGATCGCATCGTTGTAAATACAAGCCGGTGCTTCGCCTTTTCCCATTTTATGCAAACACTTCCTAAAATATCCGTGCACGGATAAGAACTGTGTAGTATAATAATTAACTTCTCCACGTTTCCTGCTGGATCACTCTGTTATATTTTTGATTAGCCTTGCCGGCAATATACCATGATGTCCCTGTGCCTTGTCTCTTTAACGTTCACATTCTCACGTTCTCAGAGCAACTGTGCGATAAAAATTTTCGAGGGCTTTACGTCGGTTTTTATTTTATTTTGTTTCAATTTATATTATTAATCTCATCTTTTATTATTTTTATTTCATTTTATTTCATTCAGTATAATTTTGGTTTTGGCTTATTTAGTTTCATTTAAATTTTTTTATTTATTTTTTATTAGAATTTATATTTTTTTTTTTAATTTTTTTTTTGTTTTAATTTAATTAATTTAATTTAATTCAATATTTTTAAGATATTTTTTGAAATAAAATTTTAAGAGTATTTATTTTTATAAATTCTGTTTTATGTTATTTTAATTTTTATTATTTTTTGGTTTATATTATTTTATTTTATTTTACCTTAATTTTATATAATATTATTTTATTTTAACTACTTTTTTATTTTATTTTATTTTTCTTATAAATTTTATTTTATATTATATTATTTAAATTCTATTTTTATTATTTTTATTTCATTTTATTTCATTTAGTTGAATTTAATTTAATTTTATTTTATTGTAGCTTATTTTATTTTAGTTTATATTATTATTATAATTATTTTTTTTATATTTAAATTTATATAGTTTTTTAAATTTAATTAATTGAAATTAACTTAATTTAATTAATTTTTATTTATTTTTTGGTTATTGAATTTTATTTGATTTTGTTTCATTTTATTTTCTTTTCTTTTCATTATATTTTATGTTATATTTTTTTTCTTTTTCACGTTATTTTATATTCTTTATTTTATTTTGTTTCAATTTATATTATTATTTATAATTATAATTTTTATTTCATTTTATTTCATTTAGCTTAATTTTATTTTGATTTATTTTATTTTAGTTTATGTTATTTCTTAAATTTCATTGAATTGCATCTTTTTTATTTATTTTTTAATTAAATTTATATTGTTTTATTTCTTTAGTCTAGTTAATTTAATTTAATTTAATTTAATTTAATTTAATTTAAATCAATTTAATTTTTTTTAGTTTTTCTAATTTTATTTATTTTTTTTATTTATTTTATTTTATTAAAGTTTATTTTTTCTCCATTTTGTTTTTCACTGTTTTTAATAGTTACATAAACAGCGATTTCATCTAAAATTTACACAACAAAACCACTTGGCCTATTATGAGTGGCATGTTAACATATATAGATTCTTAGAACAAAAACCCTTCACACACACACAATGTTATCTATTTAATTATATGGATTTATGTTATTTTGTACATGCTTATTGCATGACAACTGACAATTCTCACTTTTTCCTTTCAATCAGATTTGGCTTTATGATAGTTGATGAATGATTGAATGAATGAATGAATAATTTAGCAAAATAAGTATATTTACATACGTATGTGTGTGAATGTAGCATTTAAATATGTTATTTGTATGAGGATAATATGTGATTTTTACTATACCACATACACATATGCATATTAACAATGCTCAAATCGACGTTGTAGGAAAATGGCTCAAAAAAATTATGTTTTGCTGTTGTTGTTCTAGCCAATCGCATTAGTGCGCCAATTCACACACAGCGAATTAATTTCAATTGGCAGCAGTCACTTTCAGACCATAATTATACTTACATATGTATTTCCAATGTTTTATATATTTATAATTGACATTCCCCGCATGTGAAGACTTGCTAACAACATGTTTACAAAGTGTGTCCCTCAAAAAGCGAGACTGTAACAAAAAAAAAAAAAAAAAAAAAAAACACAAAAACCAGAAGCATGAAATAAACACTAAAAACAACTCGGTTTAACAAATATGGTGTTATAAAAATGTCTCGTTATCCGTGGGACAGCATGTGTCAATACATAATAAACAAATATTTCAACAGATACATATGCATTCCTATAATAACTATAAAACTAATAACAACTTGGCGAAATAACCGCACAAAACTAACAATATCAACAATAACAACAACAACAACATGCTACGTAAATATTGTGGTTTGGCGGTGAACCTGTGATTTGTTGTATTTATGTATGTACATATGTCTGTTGACTGTTATGGCTCTGCTGTTGGTTGATTTCAAGGAAAATTATACAGCAAATTACAATTAACAAGTGCAGACATATCAACTAGAAAAATGTACATACATACATACATACATACATATTTATGTTATGTTGATATGCATGCCAATAGAAATAATCTCTTTTAAACTGCTTCACCATTTTACTGTTTTCACCAGCCGTCAATTTCATTCAATTTATTGCATGCAATCAACATTTAGTCATTCAAACGCATATCATACACAAATACATATTGACATATGACATAGTGTGCATATGGTTGTGTGTATGCTGTACATGCAGTAGAGCTTACAATTGTTCAACAACAGATGTGTAATAAATATATGCGAAAGTTAAATTACATACATTTTGCATTTAAATATGCATTTGCTGGAGCGACACACACACACACACACACATACGCCAACATACATGAAGATGTACATTTGTCAAATTGTAAATGAAATAACAAAATTATCAACAATAGCCAATGCGTGTCAAATTACCAAAACACAGGCGCATACATATTCATACAGGTAGGTATGTATGTGTGTATGTTATTTATGCAAACCACTTGGAGACATAAAAGCAAATGGCAACAAATGAAATGGTTAACAGCCAACGTCAACATATTGGCTGACAGACATACATATGTACTATATACATAAATGCAGAAATTCTTCGTCAATGTATATCAAGGCAGTTAGTTAGAGGCATAATTGTTGTCATACATACATACAAATTTACATATATTTTTATTGAAGCATACCCTGCAAATAAGGCGAGTACTCCATGCACGCGTGAAATATATAATCCACGCGGACAATGGAGTAATCCAAAACCTGCCACAAAAAATTTGGTCCAATTAAAATTGTGATGTCCTAGGGCTGTACCATGTAATCCATCTCTGCGTAACACCCGAGTAATCCATGGAGTACCTACAGGAAAGTAGTTTTGAAACTACTCCATAAAATTAATCCATGGAGTACTTACAGGGGATTATATTTTGGAGTACAATACATATGTTATGTACAGTCAGCGTCATAAGTCTACAGGAAACTATGAAAAAAGGGTTTGTCTGAAAATATTTTTTAAAAAAATATCAACAAATTTGATTTAAAATTTTCTCATTCTTATACATAGTTGAACGTAGATCGAAGATGTGAATTTTTGTTTTCACAAGTTCGCCAAACAGACGAGTTAACGGTACTTTTATCCTTTGGGGTAACAAATCAAGCGATTAAAAGTCTACAAGCACTAAATATATGAAGGCATTACTGTGTAAAAATAAAACTTTTAATGCAATTTAATAACGATTCGGGTAGCCGCGGCACTTAGTAATTTTTACCAAATGGGTTTTCATTGAATCGACAAGCTTGGTGGTCTCCTGAGTTGCTATTTCAGACCGCTCTTTAAGTATCACGTTTTTTAGCTGTTGTGTACTCGATATTGTGTGTTTGTGTATTTTTCTTTCTAAAAGTACCTATATATGAGTTTAAGTCTGGTGACTGTGGAGGCGTGTGTACTTGCTTGGGGGCAATGTAGAGCAACCAAAGTCGTACAATTTCTGCTTAGGATCATTATCGTGTTGAAAATAATACCCAGCGTTTAAACCAAAATTTTCAGCTTTCTTAATATATAAGTATATGCCTATCCATTGTTGTCTCCACAAATTCTAAGTTGCCTGTGCCGCTGGCTGACATACTACCCCAGACCATCACACCACCACCTCCATGCTTCATAGTTGGATAAATATTACATTTGTTGTATGCTTCACCTTGTTTACGCCATACTAACTTGCGCCTCGCTATGCCGAAAATGCAGTACTTCGATTCGTCGGTGGAAAGCACATTGTTCCAAAACTCATTTGGAATGTTTATATATTTATTTGCAAAGTCAATGAGCTTTTTTTTGGTTAATAGGCGAAACTAGAGGTTTTTTTCGTGCTACTCTGCTATGCAAACCTGCCCGTTACAAATTTCTCCGCGAAGTAGCCACTAAAATATTTTTCGCAAACCTTTCTTGTACATCATATGCAATTGATAATGCCGTTAACCGCGGATTTTTCTATACAGCATTCAATATTGACCGTCTTTCACGGAGCGTTAATTTTCGGTGGGACCAGATCGCGCTATTGAAATGATAATTCCCGTAGATTTGAAAATTTAATAATTATATTCCTTTCGTCCACACTGATTTCTTTCCGATTGGACACCATTGCAAATTTTTTGATGAAGGTTATAAAATCGAAATATTTTAGATAAAATTTTTTTTATTAATAAAGTGAATACAATAAATTATAACAAAAAATTTGCGCAAATTACTTATAACAAGAAAAAATGCTGCTATTGTTACCTAGAAAAATAAAAGTTCCGTTATCTCGTTTGCTTGGTGAATTCGAGTGAAAAAAAAATTGCGCTATCATTCTTCCTTCAAAACTGCATAAGAAAAATAAAATTTTACTTCTATAAATTTATTAGTTTAAAAAATATTTTTAAGCAAACTTTTTGTATTTAGTTGTTTGTATACTTATGACGCTGACTGTATATGGAAATTCATATACGAGTGCTGGATTCTAGGTATAGACAGGGTGTATATGTGAAATAAAATAACAAATTTATTTTCCTTCTTATTTTAGTACATTTTTGGTCATAAAAAACACATTTTTCAACCTCAAAACGAACCAAAATCCTTAACTTAACGTCAAATTATTTGCCTCCTTGACATTTTTTTATATTAATCTGAATGCATACAAAAGTCATCATCAATAAAAGTTATAATTGATGAAATTTTCAGATAAATCTGTACAAAATCGGATATTCATCGCCACAGTCCAGGCTAAAAATATTATTTAAAAAAAAAAAGAAACTGTGAACTCAAACTTTCCTATAGCGTGGATTCCATTTGTACTTGCTGTATGTAGTGTATCGTTGTACTGAATCACAGCAGGGTCACTAGGAACTGCAATATAGATGATATCGCTACCGATTGCAGTACAAAACATTTTCCAAAAGCGTTTTCTTCTGAGCCAGCTCAGCGAAGTTTTGCAAGTTATAACACATGTGCGGACGCAAGATCGTTTTTATTTAAAAAATCAAATTATATTAATCTTAGAAATGCGTTATCTGCGATGTCCTGGCCAATGTACAACGGTGATGTACAGTCAATCTTTAGACAGTGTGTATCTAGAGCAAATAAGCCTGCTCGTACCACATACGCCTTATGGTTCAATGCGGAATTGAAGTACTTGAAAAATCAAACGACTACACTATTCAAACTCTACTAAAGGACCAGTAAAATTACTGACTATTGTGCTTACCCTATAATTAGACAGAAGAATAATATTTTAAATAACTCGTGCAACATAAAGTATATGACAAGATTTCGTAATAATATTGCCGCAAACCCGAGATCATTCTATAGTGTTGTTAATTCGAAACGAAAGACTTAATGATTTCCATCATCTATGAAAATGAGTGATGAAATTTCTAGTGCTTATTATAGGATCGCAGATATGTTCGCAGACTTCTTCGAATCAAATTATGCGCCGAGTACACTTCCAACCACAAAATCTGTTTCTTACCTTGCGTAAGAGTTTCTTATATTACCGCTGATACTGTTTACTACCACCTTAACACTCTAAAAAACTCAGTTGCATGCGGTCCAGATAATATCCCATCTAGTGCACTCAAGTTCTGTGCCGATTTTCTGTACCTACCATCAAAGAACATATGCAATGCTTCAATCAAGCAACAAATAATTCCCTTGTTACGGAAAGAGTCATATTTACCTCTACATAAATCTGGTAGTAGATCTTGTATCATACACTACCGGGGCATTGCAAAGTTAGGTTCTATTCACAAAATTGTTGAAGCTATTCTAAATGATCACCTCGCTCACTCAGTGCCATCAATTATTGACTCTACACAAGATGGGTTTTATAAAAATAAGTCCACCTCATGGAACATACTGAAACCACTACCCATATCAGTAATAGTCTTAAAAAGTTATTAAACGGACTTTATTTACACCGATTTCAGCAAATCATTTGAAAAGGTCTCACACTCAATACTTCACTATAAACTCGATGTGTTTAGGTTTACACCATCCTTACTTAAACGGATTTCATATTTGACAGGTAGAAAGCAAAGAGTAATTTTTAACTCTAGTACTTCACGTGAAATATCAGTGACAACAAGTTTACCTCAAGGCAGTCATCTCGATCCCTTACTATTTGTCTCATTCATCAATGATCAGCCGAATGTGGTTCGCCATTGTAAAACACTTATGTGCGCAAATGATGTTAAGCTCTTTAAATTCAGTTCGTTCTATAGAAGAACTCTTGCAACGTGACCTGAATAATATGGTAAGTTAATGTGATGTGAACTGTACTCGTATTTAACTGTCGTTAAATTTAAACAAGTGTAAATATGTGTCCTACTCTAGAAAATCTTTGCAATCCTTTGCCTATATGATTCAAAATCACAACTTTGAAGAAGTTACTGACTTCATTGATTTGGGTACCACAATGGACCCTTAGCTAGATTTTAGAAATTATATAAATTATTGTGCTTATAAGGCTAAAGAAGTTCTAGCTTTCATTAAACGGTTGGCTAAGGAGTCTAATGATCCATATATTAACAAATTACTCTACACCTCACTCGTTAGGCCCATTTTGGAATATGGTTCCGTTGTATGGTATCCACATTATCTATTGCATAGTGATAATTTGGAATCTGTACAAAAACAATTCTTATTATTCGCATTAGGGAATTTACATTGGGATGTGAATAAAGGCTTTCACACTATAGTCGACGAGAGATGGCTGGAGGTTTATTTTTAACTATTCCTATTTAGCGAGATCGGTCTCGAATTCAGGACAGCCTGGGCCATACCTGGTCACCGGTCTGTCGGATTTTACATTTATCTATCAGGCGCGCCCCACGGTCGGTTAGGCGGGAGGTTGGACAACGCTGGGTTCGCCGTCGAACAAAGGTGAACGGTGATGGACAAGGAGTTATTTAGTCTGTAAATATCACTAATCCTACATACAATGGATATTTTGAACCGTTGTGTACCGAAGTCATTAGGCTGAATCTGAACATTAGAGGATCAAATTATGTTATTAACCAGGAAGAGTTACCCATCACGAATAGTTAAGCTTCACTGATCCATTATTTAATCCATATGACTATGAGAGAGAATGATGCTTTAGGGTAAATAAAATTTCAGGACACTTCTAAGTCTTCCTTCATAATACGAGGTTGTGGCTGTAATCAGATCCCAGTGTTGTCCTTTTACAATAACATATCCACCTTGAACCGTAAAGAACGTAAGAGAGCCTTCACCTTAAGCTGAATAAAATTAACATATTCTGTGTGAACAGTATGCTAATATGGCCGTTAAAATCAAGAAAATCCAAAAAATTCGAAATTCCCTTATACCAGCCGCTAAGTTGTCAACCAACCCCGCCACCAAGTTCATGTCAAACCAAACAAGGAATTTTCATGCACGTGACATTTGATGAGTGTTTTTCTTCTTGACAGTTTTCCGCTCACATGCAATATTTTGGCTTTTTAAGTTAAGTTTGAAAAAAAAAATGTTGCGGTTTTCACGTCTCCCTTGAAAAAGAAAAAAATTATATCACCAACATTCTTAAATTGAAACAAAAAAGCACATACAAAATTAATGTATACTAATATTAAATTAAATTTAAATAGTTAAGAAACATGCAAAGCCAAAAATAATGTCTTCAAAAAAAAATATTGAAAAGAAAAAAAAAGCTGGAAACACATATGAATTGCTTAGAAAACGTCAGGGAGGTGGTAGAAACTAGAAACTCACATATACAATACATATGTTCTCATGCACAATACTTATAAGAAAAAAATAATAATAATGCATACATCTGTATATACAGAAGACTAGTTCGAAAAAAAACACAATAACAATAACAATAATATTAACACAAAACACAAAAAAGAATTCATTCAGCACGTCATTTGCTTATTATTAAATTTGAAATAGAGCGGACAGGTTTGCGTGTTGCGATAATTGATGATAAATGTTGTATAATTAGAAAAATACCCAAAAATTATGAAACGGAAAAATAAATACATACACACACACACATGTATGCATACGTAAAAACTAAATGTGTTTTGGGCAGTGCAAGAAAAAAAATTATCAAAAAAAATCAAGAAAATTATGCATTTACGTAGTGACATTGAAAATTATTTCTTAATATCGAAATCGGTTGTAGTAGAACAGGCATACACGTACATACATACACAGATGTGAATGTATGACGTTTTGGGAATATTTCCTCTTTTAACATGTAAAACTCTTAAGCAAAGGACTCATACATATTTAATTTTTACTTGGAAAAGCGGGTAGTCTCAGCAGCTGTTATTTTTTCAAAAGTAAATTAATTTTTACGAAATATTTAAAGCAATAAAAAACAGTAAAATAAAATAAAGTTAAATTAAAATTGAATAAACTAAAATAAATAAAATTTTTACAAATCTAAATAAAATAAAATACAATGTAAAATGAAATAAAATAATATCAAAATTATATTAAAATAAAATAAAATAAAGTAAAGAGAAAAATGTATAATAAACCGAAATAACAAATAAATTAAACAAAAATGAAATATATTAAATTCAATTGTATTAAATAAACTAAAATAATATAAAATTAAATTAAATTTAATAAGATAAAAAAAATTATATAAAAATAAAAAAAATAAAAATAAATTAAAATAAAATAAAATAATAAAAAATTAAATTGAATGAAATTTAAAAAAATTAAACAAAATATTTTAAAATAAAGAAAATATACTAAACTATTAAGCTGTAATAAAAAAATTTAATTTAATAAAATTTTTAAAAGCAATATATTGTAACATTTTTTGTAGCTACCCTCCGTGATTTCCCAAATCTTTCGTGTCCGATCACTGGATTGCTAAATAAAACTCCCAAGATATATTTTTTTGGCCTCTTAATCGTCAGGAATTTATTTAACGTTTATTTAATCCGCAATAATTACAATTCTTTACTATATACAATGGTTTATTTCACAATTATTTTGCGCTTCACAAAATTTATGCGTTTCTACACAGCATGTTAACGCAACTGCGTTTTCTACTCGTCTCTTCTAGCTGCTGCTGCTCTTTTTATACTGTTGAAGAATAGGCTGATTATTCGTTTGCCTGCGGTAGCTGCAGCCGCTCCATTTATCCTTAACGATAGTCCAAACGCTCCGTTCATGCGCTAACTCATCTACCTGCAGTAGCTGCTGCCGTCTGTCCTTTCTACTGATTTCACACTGCCCTTCACCTAAGCCTGATCGTCCCGGTCAGACGCACTATCTGTTCCACACACTGCAAGCCCTTCTAAGTGAACCGGACCTTCCTGTTTCCAGAGCAAGCATTATCAAACCCCCTTTTTGAAATCTTTCCGCCTTACCTACCTTTTTACCCATAACTTTAGGGTGTTGCTCAACATTTTTGCTTACCTCTTGCCATTTCCGTAGGTATTTCCTTTACGCTGGCCGTTCTTTACCAGGGGCACATTATTTCCGTTGCATGCAGGATGGTAGCCAATACTTAGCGGTGCTTCCATATTTCCATACTGCCTCACTCTTTTCTTTATGTCGATCTTCATTCCTTGACCAAGGAGAAAGTCCACACCAACTATGACTTCATCTTCGATTTCTGCTACTATGAACTCATGTAACACTGTCATATTTAAGATGGCGACTTTACACGTGTCTTTTCCTAGAACCTTGGTGTCCTCACCAGTTACTGTTCTCAACTTAGCTCCGTGCAATGAACTTATTTTCGTGGTGATCAAGTTTGGATTGTATGATGGAGTTTGACGCGCCTGTGTCCACAGTTAGTACTCGCTCATGTCCATCCACATATCCACTGATAGCAATGTTGCTTGCCTTGTTATCGATTTGTCTGGTGGAGCCCGTATTACAATCGCGGGCAAAGTGCCCTGGCCTTCTACAGTTGTAGAAAATCCTGGTCCTCATCTTTTTGGCAGTTGTACCACTATCAAATTTCTCCTTGAAGAATTTCGACGTTTCCCAGATTCCTTTCATCTGGACTTTCCAATTTCGCACAGTTCGCTCTGTACGCTGATCTACACAAAAGCGCGGCCATTTCCTGTGTCTGAGCATACGAGGCAGTCTCAACAAATGTTGGCTTTGGATTCACGTCTCTCGCCAGCTATACTTGTCCCTTATTCCGCTGATAAACCTCTGAATTTTTATCCTCTCGAGGTATTCTCCAAGACTATCTCCATAACCCAAATGAGCTAGGCTCTCAATTTCACAGGAAAATTCCTGCAGGGTCTCATTGGATTTCTGATAGCGGTTTTCTAATTCCATTTGATTTGTCTTCTATGCTCGCTACCATAGCGTCTTTCCACGGCTCGCATTAGTGCCTTGTAGTCATCTCTCCCATATGCATGAATTATCTGCAAAATTCCCGCTGCAGGTCCCTTCAATGCAACGAATAGTGCAGCTGATTTCTCCTCCATGCGCCAGTTATTTGCTGTAGCCGTTTTTTCTAACTGTAGCTTAAAGATCTGAAAAGGACACAACCTTCCAATTCGCGGACTTTAGTCTCGAAGAGCTCCTGTCTCTCATTGAGTTCTGTGCATTCTTTGACAACACTGTATTGAAGCTGTATGAGCCGGGTTGCAATACGCGCATCCTGCTCTTACATTTGTGATGAAATGTGGGCATTCATTTGTGACATGTTGGAATCCTGTGCAACCAACTTTTGCGAAATTGCAGCCAATAACATGTTCATGTCCATACTCGTAGATGAGCCAGAAGCTTTTTCTACAACCTTAGTTGCTGACTGCTCTGACTCTTTCGCCATGTTCCCATTTTATTTCGGTCAGAAATAACAAACTAAAATCGAATTACAAGTGGTATAGCGAACTCAACTTCCAAATAACTCTGTAAATACTTTCCAATTCACATACCTACATATGTACATATATAAGTCAACACATCCTATCTAACCGCCGCTATTTACTTGTTTATTCCGTTTACAGTCCTTAAATTTCACTAGAATTCTACGTAACATGAGGAGACAACCAACAACCGCAGTTGGAAGCGAATGAAGCCTTACAAGAGCCTGTGTATCTGCTCGTATATTTGGCCGATAACATGCGGGTGTTTATTGGAGTAATGAGTAAAGGAATCCGAGATATTCTTCCGCTCTTTAACATTTTTGATGTGTAGTACGATGCAACCGCAAATTGTTTCGCTACCTTCAGTTTCAGTTGTTTTTCATTATTTGTCACTCAAAAATTTTATTGCATCAATGCACTCGTGACAAGTGCTAATAAAGGATGAATGAGGAAAGGTAAGAAAGAATAGTAGTTAATTATATCACTGCTTGTAGTGAACCTGATATGAGTCAGTGAATTTTATTTTATATTTTAGTTTTATTATAACGACGCTGAGTAGTGAATGAAACTTTTTTCGGTTTTTCCTGGTATTGGAAACTGAATAGTGTGTCCAAAATTCAAGCGAAAACCGCATGACAATGATGGTGGGCTATTAAATTTCTGAAACTATTTTGGTTTGTTGTTGTTGAGTTGTTTGGCCTTTCTCTCGGGTTCGTATGTATTTTATTGAAGACTTTTAGTAGTTTAAATGTTGTTATGTTTAAATGTTAAATGTATATTTAATGAAAATATTTAAAATGATTAAGATTACAAGTACGATTTTTAGAAAACCTTTGAGGTTATGAGAGCATCATAGGAGATTTTCATGCTGATAATGCAATTGGTCTATCATTAGCTATTCAAATAATCAGAATTTAAGAACAGATTTTTCGAAATCATGGGTACAACTTACATATACTACAAAAGAACCTACCACTGAACGTCCGGAGATACCCAAAACACAGATTCTTATTCCTGGCACTCGAGATAAAGTTAAGCTCTCACTATTTTATAGAAACACTTGAAGGAGAAAACACGAACAATAAGCATATATAATTGGTTGGTTGGTCGACTGCTGACGATGGAGCTTTGGTCGTTAGGTACGTTTTTTTCTGCCGGTTTTCTCTAACTTACTCTTTACATCTCCATCTCAATGGCTTGAAAAGTGCTCACACTCACAGTAGTTGTTCTCCAACATTTCATCGTCTCCTGTGCGCGTTCTAAAATCATTAAATCCCACCTTCATTTAAGTTAGATTTGGTTACAATGCCTAACTGATGCGCCATACATAGACTGTTGGTCTTTTGCATTCCCAGATGGAGGTTCAATCTACTTGAATGCACAGTAGAGGTCATGTAGGACGTCAAAAGCTTTTTGAAAGGCTTAACAGCGCCTTAATATCTAGCTTTGAGACTTCTGCCATTTCTCTGAACTGCTAGGGCCCTAGATGTTTGAGTTGTGTTCTGGATAAGGTGGGCAGTAACAGAGGAGATTCTCTAACGAACCATTCATGCCTGACTACCCTACATTTTCTGCATGTATTGCACTCAGTAAGACGCATGCGCCCTATTATCATCCATACGATCGTCCAGCAGTCAATCCGTAATCGCTTGAGCAAGAACTCACTGTATCTTCCTTAACTGTTGCTCCATCTCACCCTTATCAGCCTTCCAGCTTTCAAGTCAAATTGCTAGTACAGAGTCTTCACGGTTTTTATGCCTTTGACGTACATGAAATGGTATATTAACTTTGGTGCGAAGTATGTGAGTGCCAGAAGAAGAAGAGATAGAAAATTTATATCGATCGTATCAGAATCACGAGCTGAATTGATTTAGACATGTCCGTCTGCCAGTCTGTCCGTCTGTCTGTTTGAATGGAAACTAGTCTCTAATTTTTTGAGATATTTCAACCAAACTTGGTAGGAAGATGCACCTATAAGTTTAAACGATCATTTGTTGGAACCGAGCGGACCACTATAGCATATATAGGAACGATTTTTCAGATTTAAAATTTTTGATCATAAATCCGTAAAAAAAAGTACCTAAGAACGTCGAATTCAGCATATTGGTTCTGAAAATCATCGAAATCGACCAATTATGACATATAGGTCCCATACACCGATATTTTCAGATGTGAGATTTGGGTAAAGAAACCTCTAAAAAAAAGCGTCTAGAAGCGTGAAATGTGGTATTCTACAGACGAAAATTCAAGTTGATATTGACATTGACATTCGGTATGTCCGAAGACGGCTCTTTCTTGTTTTATATCCTGAATCTACACAGTGGCCACATAAATTTCAGTTTTGGCGTCTCATCAACTAATTCGTTTCCAAAAATGTCCATCCACCTTCATTTATTTTCGGCCCATTTTTCCTCTCGGAAAGGAGTAGTAATTTCAACTTTGCGAAGAGACCTTAGCAAAGTCAACCAAGTTGCTATGGACACCTATATATACTTATATGTATATGAATGTGTGGTATTTCAAACTAATATTAAAGCAAAGAGTTCAACTCCCCAAGCCATTATCTCGCTGCAAGACCAGATTCGCATTTCGTGCTCTAGTTAAGTCAAATCGAAATTGAGAACAAATGAGCGACATGGCAACAATGAATACCAGTTTGTGTACAGCAACAAAAGTCAAGTGAATGCAAGAAGTAACTAAAACTATAATAAGTAGCATTAATTGTACATATATATGTTCATGTACGAGTACGTATGTATGTGTGTGTATGTTTGTGGTTGTAGAACAAAGTACAAACGCGATAATTCAATTAACACGACTCATGAAAATATTAGTTTCTTTTTAATTAATGTGCAGATATCATGCAATGCGATTAAGGAAACCACAATATGAACAATAACAACGGCAACAGCAGCAACAACAACAACAACATGAACGTCAATATCAGCAGCAGCAGTAATCAACTCGAAACATAAAAGAATGTAAACTGATTCTTCTCCTCTTCTCCCGCATCATCATCATCATCATCATCATTGCTATCGCTAAGAATTTCATACTTTGTTGTCGATGCTGTTTGCTGCTTGCCAAGCAATAATTAAGTGCAACAAGAGCAACAACAACATCGAAAATAATATTGCTATATGCACTTGAACAATGCACTCAATTCGCTATGCATTTAATTGAGTATGAAAATGAAAATTACCAACACTTGCGATATTGAAGTGAAGTGAAGGCAGTAAAATATGTGAAATAATTGAAGACGTAAAACGATTTGGACCAAAAGACTAAGGCGAGTGTGGAGATGGAAATTGTGAATATAAAATTATGAAAAATAATATAAAATATATATGTAGAGTGATCCATTTTGAGGTTTCCTAAATTTTTATTTTTATTTTTATTTTTTTGAAGATTATCAAATGTTGGACGCGTCCAACGTCTCAGATGGTCCATCCGTTGAGTACAAATTTCGATGACTCGTTCCACCATTTCGACTGGTAACTGGCGAATGTCATGCGTAATTTTTTGCTCCAAGGCCTGAATCGAAGCGGGATTGTCCGTATAGAATTTAGACTTTACATATCTAAATCGAAGTGGGATTGTCCGTATAGAATTTAGACTTTACATATCTAAGTCTAACGGTGTGATATCACACGATATTGGTGGCCACTTGACCGGCCCAAAACGTGAAATTATCTGCTCACCGAAGTGTTCTCTCAATAAATCTATTGATTGATGCGATGTGTGGGAAGTGCTTCAATTTCAGGCATCAAATAGTCGGATATAATGACGCGATAACGGTCGCCATTGACGGTTACGTTCTCACCGGCATCATTTTTGAAGAAATATGAACCGATGATTCCACCGGGCCACAAAGCACATCAAACCGTTTTCTTTTCTGGATGAAATGGCAGCTGTTGAATCTCTTCAGGTTGCTCTCCGTCCCAAATGGGGCTATTTGGTTTGTTTACATACCCATTGAGCCAGAAATGGGCCTCATCGCTGAGTAAAATTTTTCCTCGAAAACGTGGGACCTTCTTGGAACTTTTCAAGAGTCCAAAGAGCGAAGCGATGTCCCTTGGGAAGGTCGAGCGGCTTCAGTTATTGCACAAGCTGTATTTTGTACGCTTTCAATTTAAGATCTGGACATAAAATACGCCAAGCTGTTCCATACGTCATTCCGAGTTGCTGCTAACGGTGCCGAATTGACTCTCCACGGTCTTCGTGTACATTTCCGGCTACGGCCGCTGAATTGTGAATTTTCGTAATAAAGTTGAAAGATTTGTACAACAGCGTCAGACGAAAGTCTTGCTATGATGAATTGCAGAACAATACTGAACAAAAATTACGTGACCGCTTGACACGACTCACGCGTGATCTGTCAAAAGAAAGGGCTATTGAAGAAGGTACTTGGATCACCCTTGATATATACTCCTTAATTTTGATCTTTCCAGAAGTTGTCATTATTTAATAACATAAAAACAGTTATATTCAATTTAGGCAAAAATGTTCGTATAATATAATAAAAAGTTATTATTAAACTCATCGTGATAATAAAATATCAATTTGCTCTCAGTGTCTGCCTGAGCTTCAAGCATCCAATCAATACCCCAATACTGCACCGATATTTTCAATTATTAAGATTGCTTACAATTACTTGCGTTTAGTCGATTGATCCAGAGTGAGTAAACATGCAGCGTTCAATTGAGGGAGTTGACATGCTGCATGCGCATCCACCCGCAACTTTTTATATTCTCACTGCAGTGCGCGCTCATCAATTGGTGCTGATGATCAAGGCATGCTGTCGCTTCAATCAATTAACTATTTAACTATTTATTGCCGACAATGGCCATAAGATATGATGGATTTTATGTATTTTATATAAATATATATATGCAGTAGATATAAATAATTGATATGATTTTATGACAAATATAGACTAAAAATAGATGTGTGTTAACAGCGGCATTAAATGCAAGATAAGCGATCAAGCTTGATAGCGTACAAAGATAATTAAGTCCAAGCACAGACGGATAAATTATTTAATAGTTAATAAATTATTGTTATTATGGACACATTTTATTTGACTCTAATTTTATATTAATTTTTTTTTGTCTTATTTAATTTAATTTAATTTAATATTTCTTTTTTTATATTTTTATAACATTTTATTTAGTATTGTTTTTTTTTATAGAGTTTTATTTTATCTGATTTTGTTTTATTTATCTTATTCCTAATTTATTTATTTAATATTTTTATAAAGGGTGATCCAAGTTGAGGTACTTTTTTCAATTTTTTTTCATTTATTTTTATTCAGTATTGTTTGGCATTTCATCGTGGAAAGACTTACGCCTGAACAACGTTTACAAATTATTGAAATTTATTACGAAAATTCACGTTCTGTAAAGAACGCTGAACTTCTGGTCAACATAATCGGCCTACTGAGCGTACTATTCGCAACACCTTCACCCATCTTGAGGCCCAGCATTCATTATTGGATAATATTCGGCCGAATAGACCACGTCCAGCATGCAGTGAAGAAAATATAGCGGCCGTAGCTGAGAGTGTACATGAAGACCGTAGAGAGTCGATTCGGCGCCGTTCGCAACCCGGACTGACAGATGGAGCGACTTGGCGCATTTTACGTCGAGATATTAAATTTAAACCGTACAAAATACATCTTGTGCAAGAAGTGAAGCCCCTCGGCCTTCCCAATTGACATCGCTTCGCTCTACGGGCTTTTGAAAAGTTTCAAGAATATCTGACGTTTTCAAGCCAAATTTTGTTCAGCGATGAGGCCCGTTTCTGGCTCAATGGATACGTAAACAAGCAAAATTGCCGCACTTGGGACGAAGGCAACATGAAGAGATTCAAGTGCTGCCATTTTATCCAGAAAAACAACGGTTTGGTGTGGTTTGTGGACCGGTATAATCATCGGCCCATATTTCTTCACAAAATTATGCCGGTGAGAACGTAACCGTTTTTCCTGTAGGGATATGTATAGTCTAACGTCTATGCAGACAATCTTGCTTCGATTCAGGCCGTGGCACAATATATCACACATGTCATGCGCCAGTTACCAGTCGAAATGCTCGAACGAGTCATCGAAAATTTGGCTCAACGGAAGAACCATCTGAGACGTAGCCACGGCCAACATTTGAAAGAGATAGTCATCAATAAATAAATGCCAAAGAATGTTCTTTCGAATGATAGTACACATTCCCCATTAAATTTGAATTTTCAGTATTTTTTCTGTAAAAAAAGTAGGAACATCGAAATGGATCACCCTTTTATATATGCTAATATACGCAAAAAGTTACGAAATGATTAAATTTCACACCAAAAAGAAACTGGTCTTTGGTCCTTAACTTTTTTGGCATAAATCAGTTCCATTTACTTGAAATAGTGTTCTTTCCGGGTAGTGGGCCAAATATTGATCTATTCAAAAACAAAAAAGGTTTGAATGGTTTTGGGTGAAATTGCGTACGAAGGTACGCTAAACAAAGATATGGTGCACGTTTTCGCCCGAATAAACGGACCAAGGGCGAATCATACTTCTCGGAAGAAGAGTAGGGTCTACGTTGAACTAATTGTAAAGTTATATGTATATATGTACCAAATTTCATAATTACTTTTACAAATTTCGAATATGTCGATCTGTGATCCCTCAACCCCAAAAGTAAATTAACATTCATACTAAATAAAGCAAAAAAACAATGAATGCAAATACATTTAAGAAATTCGAAAAAATAAATAAAATTCTATGATAAATATTTTTTTTTGAATAGGTCGTTCTGGGTTCACTTTCCGGAAATTTTTTTTTTTAAATAATAATTAAAAATTCGGAGATCCTAGGAAACAAGCATACAAAACAACGTGTTTTTTGTTTTGTTTTTATATTTAATATTAGTTTCTTAATTTTTGTTTTGGTATTTTTTTTTTAATTTTTTTTTTTTAATTTTGTTAATTTTTTTTTATTTTCATTATGCTGTATTATTTTTATTGAATTTATTATATTTATTTAGTTTTATTTTGAATTTATTTATATTATTTTATTTTATTTTTATTTATTTTATTGTAGTTTTTAAAGTTTTTTTCTTATTTCTTATTGTTGTATTATATTTTTTATTAGTTTTTTTTATTTCGTTGTTGCATTTACTTTTATATAATTTTTTTTTTATTTTTATTTTTTTTTTGAATTTAATTTAATCTAAATTAAAAGACAAGAAATTTAAATTAAAAAAAATTCAATTTTTATAGTTGTAAAAATAATTAACTTTCTGCAAAAATTTTATGAAATTCGAATTTTTTAATTATTTAATAATATATATTTGATCTCCGATCGCGACTCACTAAATTTCAAGTATTTTCAACATTCTGTAGTATATTTGTGCAAGTTTATTTCAAGTTATTTTCATATTTTGAAATTTTTATTTTCAAAATGTATACTTTATGGCACGTTTTTTTCACGCTTTAAAAATAATCGAAATTAATATTATTTATTTATAAATGCATTGCTTTTTTCAAGCACAACCAAAGAGCAAAATAATAATTTGCACTCGCTGCCAATGGCAATATCAGCTCTGTCGTCAGAGTGTTAGAAGCGATGGTGCTGGTGTTGGCGTTGGTATTTTCCACTCAATAATGGCATAAAATATCAAATAACAAAATGAGGTAGCAATGTGGGGCACCAAAAAAAGCTGTGCATACACACACATGTATGTATACAAGTAATGCGTAGCTGGATGTTGGTGGCACGAAGACAAGTGTCTGCCAAAAATTTCATATTTTTTGGTCTTCTAATTCTAATTTTCTCTATTCACGTTGGTCATCACACTACGAAATTGTCATTTTCATTTGAAAAGAAAATTATATATATTGAAATTTGTTGCATTTAACAGCAGCAAGCCTTGATGATGATCACTTGCTTTTGTATGCGATATGGCAAATTAGGCCGTAGAGGAAAATTACAAGCGAAAATTGAAGAGCTGCGAACAAATGTCAAACGTAATATTTTTAGTATTTTAGATATTTATACATTTATATATGTACGCACAGTGAATTGTACATAGTACAATGTAGACAAATGAACTAGTTGGGAAATGCTTTTAAACTAAAGGAATATGCATTTCGAGGTTCCCTATTTTTTAAAGAAAAAACACAGAAAATTCAAATCTAATAGTGAGAGTTTATTATTATTCGAAAGAACATTCTTTGGCATTTATTTTTCGAAGAATATCTCTATCAAATGTTGGCCGGAGCTACGTCTAATATCGTCCATCCATTGAGTCCAATTTTTCATGACTCGTTCAAGCATTTCAACTGGTAACTGGCGAATGACACGCGTGATGTTTTGCTCCAAGGCCTGAATCGAAGCGGGATTGTCAGCATAGACTTTAGACTTTACATATCCCCACAGGAAAGGGTCTAACGGTGAGATATCACACGATCTTGGTGGTCAATCGACCGGCCCAAATCGTGAAATTATCTGCTCACTGAATTGTTCTCTCAATAAATCTATTGATTGATGCGATGTGTGGGAAGTGGCACCGTCTTGTCGATTATCATGGCGCGATAACGGTCGCCATTGAAGGTTACATTCTTAATAATTTCTGAAGAAATATGGACCAATTATTCCACCGGCCCACAAACCACACCAAACCGTTGTTTTTTCTGGATTAAATGGCAGCTCTTGAAACTCTTCAGGTTGCTCTTAGTCCCAACCCCGACAAATTGTTTACATACCCATTGAGCCAGAAATGAACCTCGTCGTTGAACAAAATTTGGCTCGAAAACGTCGGATCTTCTTGGAACTTTTCAACAGCCCGTAGAGCGAAGCGATGTCACTTGGGAAGGTCGATCGGCTTCAGTTATTGCACAAGCTGTATTTTGTAAGGTTCCAATTTAAGATCTCGACGTAAAATGCGCAAAGTCGTTCCATACGTCAGTCCGAGTTGCTGCGAACGGCGCCGAATCGACTCTCCAAGGTGTTCGTGTACACTCTTGGTTACGGCCGTTATATGGTTTTCACTGCGTGCTGGAAGTAGTCTATTCGGTGGAATATTATACAATAATGAATGCTGTGTCGCAAGCTGGGTAGTATGCTCAGTAGGCCGATAATGTGCACCATAAGTTGAGCGAAGTGCGCAAAACACATTATTTACAGAACGTGAATTTTCGTAACAAAGTTGAATAATTTGTATACTTTGTTCAGGCGTGAGTCTTTCCATGATGAAATCCAAACAATACTGACCAAAAATAACATGATAACTTGACACGAGTCACGCATGATCTGTCAAAAAAAGGCCTTTGAAAAAAGTACCTCTACTTGGATCACCCTTTATTTGTAAAATGTTAGATATGTTTTGTCGGCGCAGCTAGTCAGCCAAATTTTATTTTTGTTAAAGAAATGTTAGTTTTAATCAATTGTATCACGACTTAGCAGATTGCGCCAAGACATATACTGGTCTTAGATTAGTTGAAAATGGTTTAAGGCTTTTATCGGGTTTTTTTATGAGCCGACTTTATTCCTTTGCCTTAATTTGACACTTCTGTGCGTGTTTATGTCTGCACTTTGATTAGTTTATACTTTATATTGTGATTCTGAAGAAGTGACAGAGAAACAAAAAAATGAAAAAAAAATTTAAAAAATGATTTTTAGCTTGCTGAGTCATTTTAGAAATCATGAAATTTTACCTTGTTGAAATCTTTTTCGAACTAGACCGGTTTGTAACTAGTTTGAAAAGGGCATATTTCTTATACTTATACATATGCGCATATATGCATATCTGCATGAATACAACTACACAATTTTAGCTTCAACTTTTTTTTTCTAATTACATTTCTCGGTCATAATCTATTCAAGATGGAACGTCAAAAAATAAAGAGAAAAAAAATTTACAAATTTTATAAATTTTCTACAAATCTTGTTTGTTTTCAAAAATATTTACCGTTTGTAAATTTTGAAATTTTTTACGCAACACTGAATGAAGAAATTCATTAAAAACAGAATTTTATTGAAAACAACATTTTTTTCAACAGTTATTTATACATCGAAATGCATATAAATAAGTTGATATGTGAGTATTGACGCCGCATAGCCGGCCATGATGCCAATGAATAATGGCATCATTGGGAAATCAAAGTGAAATAAATATACATTTTGTTTTATAGTTGTTATTGTTGTTGTTGCGTTTTAGATTATTTCAATTTTTTTTCGGTGTAAATGTGCATTTCACACCCGCCCTAAGTGGCAGAGAGCAGCAACACTTGCTTGCCTCACGTCACCACTGCACAAAGTGTAACATTTACATAAGTACATATATATAAATATATATATCCTCTGCATGCATTTTGCTTTCATAAGCGGAAAATAAAAATTTATTATTGGATTGAAGCCATAAGCAGACGCGTTGCTCTGTGCTGCGCTGTAAAGTGCAATCGAGAAACGCTGCAACGAGCAGCAGCAATACAGCGCGCAGCGAGGCAAGAATGCCTTCCACCTGCCAAAATGGCATGCCATGAATATCCATCCATATGGTTGTCACTACATTTAAGCATTTTTATTTCGCTCTTAGCTGAGATTATTGCTACCGATCTAAATGAAGGCTACGTTATGGCTCTGTTGACGTTGCTGCTGCATTCATGAGACTCGTTCAAAAATCTATTTGACGTTTTCTTTTCATTCTTTTTTTTTTTTTGCTCTAAAAATAATTGAGTCTTAAAAATAGTAAACTTTTAAATTAGTTCGAAATATATACATATTATAGTTATAGAGAAATTTTAATTTTTGTGATTTTCGAATTCAGATTTATTCTTTTTATGTTTTATTTATGTATGCTGTACCAGTGTGTGTGTATTCGCTTATAGTGATTATTTTTGTACGACTAAAAATATGGAAAAATATATTTTAATGTGAACATGTACGGGCTGTGTAAGGTGAAGCTCAGCACTTTCTTCCTAATTTTATAGTGCAATAAATTATTTAATATAGTTTAATTTCATTTACTTTATTATATATTTTAATTTATTATATTTTAATTTTTTTTTATATTTATTTTGTTTTATTTTAAGTTTTTACTTTTTGCTTTATTTTATTTTATTTTCTTTTTGCCTAATTTTATTTTAAGTTTTTAATTGTAATTTAGTTTATTTGATTATATTTTTTATTTTACTTCATTTTATTTTATGTTATTTTGTCAATTCTAATTTTTTGTTATTTTGTTTTCATTTATATTAATTAATATAATTTTTTATATAATTTAATTTATTTTTGTTTAAATTTATTCGACTTTATATGATTTTATTACTTTAATTTTATTTTACTTTATTCTTTTTTTATTCCTTTTTCACTGTTTATATATACAAATATCTTTAATAATAATATATATCTTTTTTTGAATTGCATTTCATTTTAAAAAATTTTTTGCGTAACGTTTTATATGTATTTTCAGTTTTACTTATTTAATATATACTAAAATAAAATAAAAATATAAAAATAAATACATAAAAAATAAATAAACTAAAGTAAATTAAAATAAAGAAGAATTAAAAATGAAAAAAAATTAATTAAAAAATTTTTTTTTTAAATTTTAAAAGTAGAATAAAAAAGATATTAAAATAATAAAAAATAAAAAATAAAAATAAATAAAAATAATTAAAGAAATGCAACTTAAAGAAATCTGAACCTGTGAAAATATTAGAAAAACAAATACAAAAATTTAAAGAAATAAGTAAAATAAAATAAAATAAAGTAAAATAAAAAATAATAATAAAAAGGTAGGAAAAAGTTAAATGAAAAAAATTAGTATGTGTTTTTTGTATTTCTTTATTCTATGTTATTTTAATGCTTTTTATTCTACTTTTTTAATTAATATTTTAATATAATTTATATATTTTTTTAATTTTTAATTCTATTTTACTTTAATTTATTTCTTTTTATTTTAGTTTAATTTGTTTTAATTAATTTTATTATATTTTATTTTATTTTAGTTTCTTAATGCTTTATTTTGTTTTATATGTTTTTTGTATTAAATATTATTTTTTAAATTTTGTTGAATTTTAATATTTTTATTTTATGTTTATTTAATTAATTTCTATTTTACCTTTTCATTATTTTTTATAATACTTTACATTTTTTTTACTTTACTTATACTTTTTGGGTTTTTTTTGGGTTTTTCTTATTTTATTTTAATTTACTTAATTTTTTTCATGTTATCATTAATGATTTACTTTATTTATTGAATGTATTGGCGGCCGCGAAAGCCGAGTGGTTAGCATTGCGTACTGACATTCGGAAGGCCTGGGTTCGAGCCCAGGTTCGAGCAACATCCAAAATTATAGAAAATAAATTTTTCTAATTGCGGTCACCCGTCGGCAGGGAATGCCAAGGCCT
Source organism: Neoceratitis asiatica (assembly GCA_030068015.2). Taxonomy (NCBI): domain Eukaryota; kingdom Metazoa; phylum Arthropoda; class Insecta; order Diptera; family Tephritidae; genus Neoceratitis; species Neoceratitis asiatica. The sequence continues at coordinate 50,414,109 of CM061526.1, read as the reverse complement.
CTGAGTGAATTTCTGACATGAAATAAAAGCTCCTCATAAAAATCTGTCAGCCGTTCGGATTCGGCTTAGAATAAACTGTAGGTCCCTACATTTGTTGGTAAAAACATCAATACTCAAAACCACAAATTGGAGGAGGAGGAGCTCGGCCAAAAATCGCTTCAGCGGTTACAAAGCGCCAAATATATATATATATATATATATATATATATATATATATATATATATTTAATATGTATTTTTTTATTTAATTTTTCTTCCACCTTTGTTTTTTATTTAATTTTATTTCATTTTACTTTACTTATTTTTATATTTTTTATATGTGTTTTTCTAATAGGTTCCTTTTTTAATTTTTATTAGATAAATTAATTTTTTTTATTCTATATTTTTTAATATTTTTTTATTTTACTTTTTTTGATAAATTTTTTTTAATTTATATATTTTTTTAATTTTGAATTCTTTTTAATTTTAGTTTACATAAATTTATTTATTATTTTATTATTTATTTTAATTTATTTTATATTTTATTTTGAGTTATTTACTTTATTATATTCTATATTAGTTTCTTAAAGCTTTACTTTGTTGTATTTGTATATATATTATTTTTTAAATTTTCTTGAATTTTTTTTTACGTGTTAATATTTTTAATAAATTTTATGTGATTTATTTTGATTCTATTATTTTATTTATTTTTTTATTTTTTATATTTTATTTTGCTTTTTTTATTAAACTTAAATTAGATTATTTTATTATATATAATTTATTTTATATTATTTTAATTTAACATATTTATTACTTGTTTAAATTTTTTTATTATTTTTTTGTTTATTCTATTTTTATTAATTTTTTATATTTATTTTTCTTATTTTATTTTATTTTCTTATTTATGTTTGATATTAAATAATTTAATTTTAATATGCTTTTCTGTTTTAGTTTAGTTTTAATATTTAATAATTTATATTATCTTATTTAAATTTTAATTATATTTGTATATATTTTTTTTCTACTTTTTGAATTTTTTTCTTTAATTTTTCTTTCTAAATACTTTCCTTTGTTTTGTACATTTTATGTATTGTATATTATTTTTTAAATTTGCTTAATTCTTTTTTTTTTTGCTATTTTTTATTTGTTCTTTTTGTCACATAATTTATATATCTTTTTTAATTTAAATTTTTTTTAATCCTAATTTTTATTAATTTTTATTTAATTTTACTTTCTAAATATTTTCTTTGGTTTTGTATATTTTTTTGTATTATTATTTAATTTAATTTTTGAATTTTTTTAAAAATTTTTTTTCTTTTTTATTTTTATTTTTATTTATTTTTTGTTTCTAAATTTTTTTATTTTTATTTTGCACTTAATTTATAAACAAAATCTAAAAATATATTTTATTTTATTGTTTTTATTGTTTTTATTTTGTTTTATTTTAATTATTTTTTATATTTTATTTCTTTAGTTTTTGTTGAGGTTTTTTATTTTATTTTTTATTTAACTTTACTTTTTCCTTTATTTTATTAAGTAATTAATTTTTTTTGATTTATTTTTATTTATTTATTTTTTTTAAATTTATTTTATATATTTTCAGTTTTATTTTTTTTATACTTTGTCTTATTTTTTCAATTAAATTTTATTTTATTTTATTTTATTTTTGGCATACTCACCAAACATCATTTTGATATCTGAAAATAAAAGGAAATGAAAGGTTTAATTAATTACATTTATACATATAATATTCACTATATTTTAAGAAAGTATTAAAGTTATGAGAAGAATATGCAAAATGCCTCCATCTATTTTGGATTCATTTCTAGGTATTTTTAACAGCCCTATAACCTGTTAACCCTTTGAATTTCCTTGAACCCTACAAAATCCTTTTAACCATTTTACATATATTAAATTGAGCTATCGAATCGTACTTAATTTGCATAATTATTTGTGATTACCAAATACGTAGTCAAATATCCGATCATTCAACCACAAAATAAATTTATTGAGCCGCCTTTTGTTTGATTGAGTGTATTGTGCGTGATAGCGACACACACATTTACACATATGTGTGCTTATTATTAAAGGTATGCGAACAAACCCTAATGGCAATTAATGCATTTGCCAAACTCATGTACACAAAGGACTGCGAATCCACTTATACACATATAATAGCTTGAAATCCCCGACGAAATCTATTCATAGCCTCATCGATAAATAACCGATTAAATGCAACAACAACAACAACAGTAACAACGGCAAGGCAACAACAATAATTATACTTGTATGTCCTTTGAGTGCATAAAATGCAAGATCATGCATTGTACGAGAATGTATGTGAGAATGTACACTAAACCGTTATTAACTGCAAACACTACCTTACACTTTCATTCATTCACTCATTCATTCAATTGCCAAACGTGGTATTATTCCGTAGAGCCAGTGAGTTACGGGAATTCCATGCGTTGTTGAATATGAATAAATTGACATGAAGAAAGGATATCCATTAATTTATGTATGTATGTATGTATGAACGTTTTGCGTGCGTGTTATCCCCTTTTGTGTTACAATTGCACAGCGGTGCATACATACATACAAATATTTTTGCAAATAGAATTTTCGCATTTCATTGCTTGTTATTGCTTTTGTAGACCGCATGCGGCGGAGTTTGCTGCTTTCACTTTGCGGGTTCGTTTTTCGGTTAGCACAGCACTCCGTGGGTGCATGTGTGCGTGTGTATGTTTGTATAGAGAATATGGCACACAATGACTTTTTGACGTCTCACTGCTAACAAACTACCATCAGCCAGCCAGCCAGGCAGCCTATCGTCGTTCCCTTATTGCATTTAATGTTTGCATATTGTTTTGCCTTTACTTGGTGATGTTGTTGTTGTTGGCGTGTTTTGTTTGCTCGTTTGTTTATTTATTTATATTTTATTGATTGAAAAGTGATAATGACATGCTAATTGATGTTGTTGATACGTTATCGGCAAGATAATAGCACTCACATACACATACACACATACACATGCACACGGCACATAGCCAGCAGAGGGTTTGCTTTTTAAATGAAATTAAATAATATAAGCTGTGGCGAGTATTAGACAAAGTTTTGAGCTAACGAAGTTTTTAATTTGATTATTAGCTGGTATTTGTTAAACTTCTTATTCAGATCAGATGTTAATTTTAGTACTGAAGGGGTGCAGTGAAAATGTTTGGTAATAAAAAAAGTGGAAAAAACGAAAAAAAATGCAGAAAGTTTCCGAAACCCTTAAATCATAGTATAAAAATTATAAAGATTAAATTTTAATTAAAAAAGCTTAGTTCGAATCTCATTGTTTTAGTAAAATAGAGTTTTGATTTTAATACAAAAAAAAATGTAAAAAAAAGCATAAATAATGAAAAATCTGAATTTTGTTAAATTGCACTTATTTTTAATTTTATTTTTAATTTTTGGACTGAAAATTTAGTTTTTTTCAATTTCTATATCATTATTCCGCTGAAAAATTTGTTTTTGCATCTCAAATCCGCCACTGCGATAATATGGTCTACAGTAATCCTGCCAGAAATAAATTTGTTTATAACATGATAATGACTGAAGAATTTCTTCTTCAGTTATGTGCTTATAACAATTTTTTAGAAAAATTAATTTAAAAATGGCGACTATATTGAACGGTTTCCGCTTGCAAATAGCAATAGCTACAGAAGTACGTAGCATTTTTTCAATATATACATTTTTGACAAAGTGGTGGGTCTCTAACGGAAAAAGTAACAATTTGACCTAAAAAATTGTTCGAAATTTGTTAATAAAAAAAAACTATGCGAGATAAAAAAATCCTACGTACTTCTGTAGATAATGTATTTCTGAAGATGTTGTCAAAATTTTAAGTGAATTGTTTGAGTTATGTTTCCGGCCAACTTGAAAAAAGCAGTTTTGAGATAAACGCGTTTAAAGCTTCGAGTATGCCTTACTGACTGAAACAAACGCTTCAACTAGAGAACGAAAATGGGGCATTTAGAAAATTTTATCTGTCATAATCTTTCGGGATAACATTTTTGAAACCATAATGTATCATTTGAAAGAAAAAAAAATCCATTTTTCCAAAATTTCAGATTGTCCTTTCCCCTTAAAGAAGTTAAAATTCGAAAATTACGATTATAAATAAAGACTGACGAAAACTCAGCTAATTTAGTGTCTTGTGGAGGCATACTCAATGAGTTTTCATATAATCAGAATTCATTATTTGGCTATATGGGAAGCCGAGGGATGCCACAGTGCAAATTACAATTCTCATATTGTTAAGACAGATGTTCATTAAGTCAAATTCAAACAAATTCAGTAATACTATGCAACGTGTTTCTGGTTATTTGTATTTACTGAAAACATAAATTAATTTCCACTCCTGCAGCTCAACCTCTACCAACTGAAGTTTTAAGGGGGTTTTAGGTATCATTTTGCTAAATTCAAGACAATCGCAATGGTGGTAGAACAGCGTGGCTCACGACAAGTGAGGCAATCCAACAAAATATTAAATTTTCTTTTACTAATTTAAAGTTTTGTTTGCCTGCAAACCACTCTACCCAGGAATCATTTTGTTGTCCATCTTACGTCGTACAGTTGACAAGCTCTTTTACTCGCATAAAATTATCGAGCCGAACTTCAATTTTTTGAACCGCGTATATTTTCCTTATCGTCCGCGATTTTATATTGAAGCCTTGCAAGCCCGAGAATTTTACGTAATTTCTCAATCTTCATCCCCCTCGCGAGATAATGAAATTTCAATCAAATTAAAAAATCTAAACAAGAATATATTTTTCTTTTCCTCTCAAATCGGACTTATAGAAGCTGAGCTCATATCCGAAAATAGCCTCAGATATATCGAAGAAATTAATTTGCTCGAATCTGATAACTCTGTTTCTCTGTTTGGACCCATTCCCTTCTATTCCTTCCTATGCTTTTCCTTCTTCTTCTCGCAAATAACAGGTAATCCATTTAGTGATATCGAAAATGCAAGGCTGTATTTTGTTTTAGTTAAAAGTCAGGCATTTATGAAAATGGGTCGTTTAACAACCGCACAATGCGTTAAAATTGTTGAAACCTACTACAAAAATGGTGATTCAAACGTGGCCACGTTTCGTGCTCTAAAAAGAGATTATGGTTCGCATAAACGTTCAACTACTCAAGCAAGTTGACGAGACTAGAGCGATTACGCATATTGCAAGGCCTGTGCATCATACTTTTGCTCGTTCCATCTCCAGTGAAAGTGTAGCCGAAGAGCCGGATGGGTCGATTTCTCGACGTTCCCAAGAGCCGAGACTTTCTTACGCCACATTACGGCGTGTTTTGCACTTGGACTTACACCCACATCCATATTAAGTTCAGTTCACACAACAACTGAAGCCAGCTGACCATTCACATCGCCGAAGCTACGTCGTTTAGGTGCTTGAACAACAAAGTAGTGGACCGCGATTCTTTCCAAAAATAAAATTCTTTAGCGACAAAGCATAGTTTTCACTCGGTGGATACGTGCAAAATTATTTCACATGGGGCTCTGAGCATCCATCAAATAATTTAAGAGAAGCCAATACACCCAAAAAAACCGACTTTTCTTTGGCCTGAAATTGAAGAACACGACTTGGACAATATGCGCTTCTAGCACGATAGTGCCACATGACACAGAATATGAACGAATATAGCTTTTTTGAAAGAAAATTTCCGCGTAAACTCTCATCTTGGCGATGTCAATTGGCCACCAAGACCGTGTGATTTAACACTGTTGGACTTATTTTTGTAGGGCTCCGCCATATATCGTTCTTATGCTAATAAACCTTTAATTCTTGAGCACTTTAAACTAACACTCGTCAAGTAAGGACCGAAATACCGCCCAATATGTGCCAAAAAGTGGCTGAAAGTTACCGCAAACAGCTCGAAGTTTGCTAAAATTCACGAGGCGGTCATTTCAATGATGTACTGTTCATCATATAATACCAAAGTTGAAACTTTATAATAAAAAAATTATTTTTGAAATTATATTAAATACATTTTATTCATTTTAGAAACCGCATAATGGATAATTTAATGGCTGCAAAAAAAATTTATATGAAACATTTTTTTTTTAATTTTTTAACTTCAATGACGTAAATCTACGTCCAAGAACAGAAAAGTTCGTCCAGCATGCAGAAACTTCCAGGTTTCACCAGTATTTGGCTCCAGTACTGTATATTAAAAAAAATTGGATATAACCAAACTATATATAAAATATAATAAATTCGGAACGAAGAAAGAAGCTAGAAAATGAAATAAATGGACGGAAGTTACGCCCTTCCCTTTATTAAAACTAGACTGAGCAGTGACTTGGAAGTTGGTATTTTACATTTAAGGAGCTTTCAAATGAAATTATTTTTATGAGGAATCTAGTGTCGAACAAAAGCGTATTACGATATACATGCCTATTCGATCGATGATGAGCGCCTAACAATATACCAAAATCTTATTAAAAATTTTAGAGCACAAAGGAGGGGGTCGTCATGTTGAAAAAGAAGTCGCGGCTATGGGTGGCAATACAAATCGATTTACGAGTTTTCAATACTTGTATATAACCACTATTTTTCAAGATCTAAAAAAATTATATTCGATATAAAGTCCTTTACTTTCTTTTTAGTGAATTTATAAAGCCATTGCTAAGCGAAAGCATTAAAAAAATTGAATATACCACCAGAAAAGTTTAAAATATTATTTAGCTAAAAAAAACATTGCCACAAAATGTTTAAAATACCGTTAAAGAAAAACCACAATAGGTTAAAATACCGTTGCAGAGAAATAGTGTAAGCAACCTTTTTGATCGGAGGCACTAAAGCGGCGTCTAACAGTAGCCATAAACGTTTAATTTAACAAGCTGTTGGCAAGAAAGATACAATTAACAAAACCGGCTAGAATGAAAACAACAACAACAACAATAAGAATAACGTAAGGTAATAATAAAAAAAATTAAAAAAACTATATATATAAATTTTAAAAATAAAAATAATACCAAAATTCTACAAAAGTGAATAATGCAACCGGTAAACCGGCTGGATAATTGTTACTCAACACGAAAGAGATTTTTGTATATATCGGTGTGTAATATGTAGCTGCCGACAGATAAATATATATATAGAATATGTACAAAAACTTAGGTATGGATACCATGAGTGCGTTACACGAACAAAAATCTTAATTTAAGAGCGAAATCATAAAAATAAAGAAAAAAAATTAAGCCGAAAAGGAGCGAAAAGCGTTTGGAAAGTAATATGCGATTATATGATATATATGATACATATACACATTAACACATGGACATATGTATGTGTAGTTGTATGCATGCAGGTACCTGCGTATTTAACAGCACAGTTATCGGGTACTCTTCAGAAAAGAACAGAACAAAGTGCCCGCTGCCAGCCAACCACTTAACAACGAGTTCTATAAAATTATTATTTTTTGTTGTTTTATTGTGTTTTTTTTTCACTGCTTGAAAGTTTCTAATTTTTATGGTTTTAAATTTTATGATATTCAATATATGTACATACACATACCCATACACACACATTCATCTGCAATGTGCATCTGAAGTAGAGAAATCAAAATTTTATGATCGAATATGAAAAAATCGTATTAATAAATATGGATGATAAACTCGTAAAAGAGTTCAGTTGAATTGCTTTAAAAAAAAAAACAACAACAATAACAACTGCGAATAATATTTCGAATTGGCAGGAATTTTTGTATAATTTTTATTTTTTTTTATTTTTGGTGAAGATTCTTCATTATTTGTGCGGTGTGAGTGAGTGGTTGGGCGTGTTGTTAGGGCGTTTAACATCGGAAAACACTTGAACCGAAATTAATGGCAAACAAGTGTGGCAAATGGCACAAACTACTCACACATGACATGACACTTGTGTGTATGCACATACATGTATGTATGTAGCTATGCATGTAAGTGTGGCTGTGTGTATTTAAATCTATTTTAGTTTATTGAATTTTTTCTATTTAAATTTTTTATGTAAGTATGTTGTTCACTTTGACGTGCTCATATGTTTGTGGTTTGTCGCAAATTTTGTTCTTTTATTTTTATTTCGGATTTTGGTATTTGGCTTTTGGCACTTTCAGATAGACATTTAGATTAATTTTTATGATCTTTTGGTATTTTTCAATAATCTCTTGTGACGTACTCACAAGATATTGTTTTGCATTAAATTGTTGTTGTTCTTTCTCTTCCTTTTATTTATGTGAAATATTAAAAAAATCAGAAAAGTAAATTAAGAGCTTAAGATAAATTTTTTTATAATTTTTTTTAAGTCCCCGGAAAGTTGATTTATCACCTACGTATTATAAAAAAAAGATATCAAAGGCAAAACATAATTTTTTATGATTGGGATCTCCAACACGCTGGAAAACTGCAAAATGGCGGTGGGAGTGATATCACGGGTAAAAGTAAATTATACAAACTTTGTCATAGACTGGTAACTGGCGAATGTCATGCGTGATGTTTTGCTTCAAGACCTGAATCGAAGCGGGATTGTCCGCATAGACTTTAGACTTTACATATCCACACAAAAGTCTAACGGTGTAATACCACACGATCATGGTGGACAATCGCCAATAAATCCACCGGCCCACAAACCAAACCAAACTGTTGTTTTTTCTGGATGAAATGGCAGCTCTTGAATCTTTTCAGGTTGGTTCTTCGCCCCAAATGAGCCTCATCGTTGAACAAAATTTGGCTCGAAAACGTCGGATCTTCTTAGAACTTTTCGAGAGGCCATAGAGCGAAGCGATGTCGTTTGAAAAGGTCGGGCGGCTTCAGCTCTTACACAAGCTGTATTTTTTACGCTTTGAATTTAAGATATCGACGTAAAATGCGACAAATCGTTCCATACGTCAGTCCGAGTTGCTGCGAATGGCACCGAATCGACTCCCCATGGTCTTCGTGTACACTCTCAGCTATTCGGTTGAATATTATCCAATAATGAATGCATCACGAGCATCACAGTGAAAAAGGCGAGGAAACTAGATGAGACAAATGTAAGCTCGCGGGTTAAAGGCTCAGGAATTTAGCCGCGGTAGGCCACGCCACATAGAAGTTCGAATAGCGATCGCCCGTTTAAAAAATAACAAAGCGGCGGGAGCCGATGGCTTACAGGCAGAACTATTCAAATACGGCGGCGAAGAGCTGACAAGGAGCATGCATTATGACGAATGGAACCTAAGTGAGCTCTGCGCCAATTATCGTGGGATAAGTCTCCTTAATATCGCATATAATGTGCTATCTAGCGTAGTGTGAAAGACTAAAGCACACCGTCAACAAACTAATTGGACCTTATAAGTGTGGCTTTCGACCTGCAAATCCACCATTGACCAGATGTTTACCATGCGCCAAATCTTGGAGAAGACCCGAGAGAAAAGAATCGATACACACTAGCTTTTTATCGATTTTAAAGCTGCCTTCGACCGCACGATAAGGAACTGCCTCTACGCCGCTAGATCTGAATTTGATATCCCCACAAAACTCATACGGCTATGTATACTGATCCTGGATAATACCAGAAGCGCAGTCAGAATTGGGGAAGACCTCTCCGAGCCATTCGATACCAGACGAGGTTTCAGATAAGGAGACTTTTATCGTGTGATTTCTTCTTTTTCATGCTGGAGAAAATAATACGAGCTGCAGAGCTAAATAGACCAGGTACAACCTTCTACAAGAGTGTGCAATTGTTGGCGTATGCCAATGATAACAACCGCACCGTAAGTTCTGCGTTCTCCACATTAGATAAAGAAGCGAACCAAATGAGTTTGGTAGTGAACGAGGGCAAGAATAAATATTTCCTGTCGTCAAATAAACAGTCATCGGCTCCCACGTTACTGTTGATAGTCACAACTTCGAAGTCGTAGATAATTTCGTCTATCTAGGAGCGAGCATTAACAACAGCAACAATGTCAGCCTTGAAATCCAACGCAGAATCACTCTTGCCAATAGATGCTACTTTGGACTGAGTAGGCAATTGAAATAAAGTCCTCTCTCTACGGACCAAAACCAAACACTACAAGTCGCTCATCATTCCCGTCAGAGCTAGAGGTAAAGAATATGTTTGTTCATGGGCAGTTCTAATCTCTTACTCATATGATAAGAGCTTTAGTACACGCAGCTGGAATGTTGTATTTAATGCTCTGGTTATGAATGTTTTGGTTGTGACAGATTGGTGTCGTTTGAATTCCCTCCCAAAACCTTTTACATTACAAGGGTCTTTCAACCATACTTCCTAATTTTAAATGCTCTTATGAAATTGTCTTTTTTTTTGTTTGACGACGAATCCAGCGTTACCCAACCACCCGCTCAACCGACCGAAGAGCGCTCGTGATGGATTGATATATCAATAGTTTGTGTATATGCACTTATGGTCCCTTTGTGTCATTCCCTCTCTCTCTCTCTTTTTTCTTCTTTTTCTCTCTTTGAAGAGATTGTACTTTGAAACAGAAACGGTAATTCTTACGTTTTGGGAGCCTCACACCCACTATAAATCGTTATGCAGGGATTTACACTACTCGGGTATATACAGGAAGAATCAAGATTTCGAGCTCTCATGCGTTTCAAAATTTAATTTATGAGCTCAGTACTCTTTACGAGCTTTTTTTTTTTAAAGATAAATGAAATAATTCATTTAACCGTTAAATAGTTTCCGAAATCTTTACGGCACCAGCCCCATACCAGTAATATAGTTGCTGACCAATAATGAGTCTTCAAAGACATGCAACATATTTTTAAGCTAAAAAAGTATCAGTAAACTCGTTACCATGCTGTGAACTTTAAATTTAATATTGATCTAAAAAAATTTCGGGCGCCAACTTGGAAATTTGCATGAAAAAGGCGACGAACTCTGGCACTCTCATTACCTCTGCAACAACAACATAAAACCAAACCAACTAAAATGCGGCTAATTACGGTCTGCCCCCTCTGATGAGCTCAAGCGATAACGGAAACGTGCACACCTATGCACATACAAATTTTTTTTTGTTATAAAATCTACCCAAAACGCACGAAAAATAAGGATCAAAGGATATGAAAGCGGCTACAAGACAGACAAAGGTCAGCTGTTGGTCGCTCATTAAGGACGAAATTAAATGTAAAAGAATTTCTATTAAAGAAAAGTGTAAATTAAAATGCTAGTACATACATACATACATACATATGTATATGCACATAAAAAAAGGTTAGAGAGAGTTAAAAAAAGTTTAGATAATTGAGTAAAAAGTACACGACAGCGTTAGAATTAAGGACACACAGGATATCAGCCGGCTACGTACATATGTACACCCATACAAACATAGTAACATTAAAAATCATTAAAGGTCAAAGGTAACAACTGAACTAACTCACTTTGCCGGCGAATAATTAAAGAGCTAAACCAAACGCATAGCTACATACGTATAATCTCTCTTTACAAATATGAAGGTGTGTATGTACTTATATACATATATATATGTAAGTATATAAATGCATTTTGCCATTTAAGCAATGACCCGCTATTAATCACACGCCTTAAATGCATACCAACTCACTTGAGTTAAATTAATATACTCGTACTCGTGTGGAAGAAGAAGAAGAAGAAGTGACAGTAGAAGTAAAAAAAAATAATATTACTTAAACAACCCTGTTTACCTAATAAGGGTCTACAATTATGTAGACATACATACATTCATAAGTAACTGGTGTTGAACAAGTTTTAATATTTTTCAGAAATATTTACTCTTCAGCTTAAAGACTCTAACGAGCGTCTGCTTAAATATGCGATAGTTTAAGTGGTTATGTGCATGAATACATGTATACAGTCACTCAGCTATCTTTATACTTATAGATATACATATACGTATTTACGTAGCATGAGCATATGCTTTTTAGGACTTACATATATACTTGTGTTGCCTGCAATATCGGTTTAAATACTTTCAAGCTGCCACTACCAGCCGTAGTTTACTGCTGCTGCTGCTGCTGCCAACAATGCAACGGTAAACAAGATGCCAAATGACATTTGTAAATAACAAAAATGATGATGAGAAAAACCCCAGCGCTTACACACACACATACATACGCAGGCATATTTTAAACTGGAGTGCTTACTAAGTCTTTGCATAAGCTTAAACAAATTTATATATAGGGTGTGGCTAACAGGGCAATATTTTTTCGAGAATAAAAAACGAAATAATTGTATTTAAAGGAAAAAAGCCCGATTTGCGCTCGAATTTCGTTCATTTCCGATTTTTTTTTTTAAGATTTTCGAGACATACAAATGTTTAGAATTTATTGGTATTTATTATCTACATACATATATAAAAATTTTATTTTGGTTTGTGAAAGCTTCAAAAACTCAAAAAATTTTGCACCAATTGAGCTGAAATTTTGAGTCCAATTTTCGACTGGTAACTGGCGAATGTCATGTGTGATGTTTTGCTTCAAGAACTGAATCGAAGCGGGATTGTCCGCATAGACTTTAGACTTTACATATCCCCACAGGAAAAAGTCTAACGGTGTAATACCACACGATCATGGTGGCCAATCGCCAAAAAATCCATTTATTGATGCGATGTGTGGGAAGTGGCGCCATTTTGTTGAAATCAAATGCGGCGGAGATCACGAACTTCAATTTCAGGCATCAAATAGTCGGTTATACTGGCGCGATAACGGTCGCCATTGACGGTTAGTACTCATCGGCTTAATTTTTGAAGAAATATGGAACGATGATTCCACCCTCCCACAAACCACACCAAACCGTTGTTTTTTCTGGATGAAATGGCAGCTCTTGAATCTTTTCAGGTTGGTTCTTCGCCCCAAATGAGCCTCATCGTTGAACAAAATTTGGCTCGAAAACGTCGGATCTTCTTAGAACTTTTCGAAAGGCGCCGAATCGACTCCCCACGGACTTCGTGTACACTCTCAGCTATTCGGTTGAATATTATCCAATAATGAATGCTAGGTCTCAAGATGGTTGATGGTGTTGAGAATAGTACGTTCAGTAGGCCGACTATGTTGACCATAAGTTGAGCGAAGCGCGTGAAACACATTATTTACAGAACGTGAATTTTCGTAATGAAATTGAATGAAACGTTTTTCAGGCGTAAGTCTTTCCATGGTGAAATGCCAAACAATACTGAAAAAAAAAATAACATGACAGCTTGACACGACTCACGTGTGATCTGCCAAAAAAAGGCTATTGAAAAAAGTACATCTACTTTGATCACCATTTATATTCCTAAGGTCTTCGAATAGGGGTTTAGGGCATAGGCAGCTTTTTGCTTAGATTAGTAGAACACCACTTCTCTCGCCAGGAAGTGTACCTGGGACCGACCTATTCGAAATCTTATTATTGGTTCGATTTACGTGAATGAATTGAGAAAAAAGGTGGATTTATGCTTCGATTTAGTTAAAATTTTAGGTGATATGCCAAAATGGACCATGGATCAGGAATAAAGTCCAATTTGTTTTAAACATTTCTTTACGGGTAAGGGATCACCGACAAACAGAAAAAATTTAGGGTAATTTGTATGCAAGCTTAGGTCCAAGCGTATTCTTTTCGCTGCCTCACGTAATTTTGCTGTGACCGAAGGCTGCGTTATTTGAAGCTTTAATTTTCGTGAGACTTTAAGTAGTAAATTAGCCAAACGCACTTATAAATACGTAGGTAGATCAATATTACAAAATAATATAATATTTTAAGTTTTGATTTAGATGATGCTTACTCAGAACTTTAATGACCCTTTGCAATACCAATTAGAATAAAAATTGGAAAAAGTACAAAAAGCCACAATAACGTGTGGCAGGGTCAGCTACTTCGATATATAGATATATATATTTTTTTGAAATGTATAGAAAAGATGAATAAATGAAAAAATATTGTATAAAAGAAAACAGAAAAATCAAAAGGTATAAAACAGCTTGATCTCATACTAATAATATTTCAAATAATAAGTATCGCAAGCGTTTACGGATAATCGTTGGTCGAAAATACTCTGCCTGTTCGAAAATGTTAATTGTTAGTTAAATTGTGTAAAGCATAATAGCCGAATTTGGGTTGTGGCCTTTAAAATTAAAAGTAATTTCTTTCAAACAAGTTGTTTTCTATCAACAGCAGATCTGTTCCATTACAAATCTATGGATTATGCGATGGCGTTTCTGGAAAATCTAAATTCAATCGGGTAGTTGTTGATTCTATTTTGTTCTCATCAATTTTTTTTCTGAGATAATACGCTTGCACCTATTTGTTTTCAATTCAACACATTCTACACACTGTACCGAAAAAATTTGAGGAAAATTCTTTGTTTAAATTTTTTTCAACAGCAGATAATCGAGAAATTGTAAAATTCAACTTATTTTCTCGACAGACTTCGTGCACTCGTATTTCTGGAACATAATAAAATTCTCGGTCAATTAATTTTTTACGCTAAACTTCATAAAACTAATATGGAATGCGGTTCAATTTTGTATAGCTTACTAGTAAGATCAAGATCGGGGCATCCTGCTCTATAAGTGTACAAGTATAATTCAAAATTTCTGCAAGAAGTTAAACTTTATTTCAACTGTAAATGGCTAGATGGAAAGCAATCCAGTGATTCCTTTGAATTGCATCTATTCGCTTGTTCCCACCTATTCGTGCACAGTTCATAGCAATTCAAATGAAATCAATTGAGTTTTTGCTGATTTTTGTTTCAAATTCGACAGAGCAATTTTTTGAGGATCTGCTTCCATCACAATCTTTTCTGGGTATGAATCATGACAGATTATGAATGAAAAGTTTTTTAATACTATGTTCTATCTATTGTTTTTATCCTATGTTCTAGATATATAACAAGAGCTGATCAATATACCATCTATGATTGAAACAGAGATGTTAACCGTACCCTATACACTTTCTCACATACTATTTCATTCTCGACATTGGCTAACATTAAATGAGTTTTGAATCCTATATACATGTTAGCATTCTACAGAACATGCAAGATCGCGAAAAGATCATACCAGATATACCAGAAAAGAACTCTGAGCACAAAGATATATTACTATAAAAGCTTCCTTCTTGGTATCCTTTAATAGGGGTCCTCTTCAACTTTGAAGCTCACACAACCGAACGATGATTCTTACATCAAAGTATTCCTCATTAGATTACAAAAACATTTAGACTTCAAAATTAGATTTACATAAATGAAATCTATTAAAATTAAAGCTGATAAAAAATCGCATGCCGTTTCTTTTTCATTATATAACAATCAAAAAGTACGTTTTAAAGATAAATAATCTTTTTATAACAGATAATACGATATAAAAAGGGTTATTTACATGCTTTAAAGTGGTACCTTTTAGATGAAATATGAAAATTATGCGGCCGTAATTACCGAGTGGTCAGAATTGCATACTACCATTCGGAAGGCCATGGTTCGAGTCCAGGATCGAGCAATATTGAAAATAATAGAAACTTAATTGCGGTCGCCCCTCGACAGGGAATATCAAGCCCTCCGAGTGTATTTCTGGCATGAAATAAAAGGCTCCTCATAAAAATTCATCAGTCGCTCAGAGGTAGCCTAGAGGAAACTGTAGGTCCGTATATTTATTGGTAAAAAATTCCGACGCAAAACCACAAATTGGAGAAGGAGCTCGGCGGAAAATCGTTCAGCGGCAATGTATATATATATGAATTTTTTCATTGATTTTTATATATAACAGATTTCTCAAGTTGGTCAATAAATGACTAATGAAAGTATTATTTCGACTCTTTCAAAACGTTCATTCAAATCTTAATGATTTAAGTGTGCTACCGCCCTAGCTTAAGTTTTAGAAACTCTATAGCTTTGGGAGATGAAAAACATAAAATTATAGAGGTTTTAACTCTTTAAAACAACTCAACCTTCACACCCTTTACTCACCAAATGCCAACACAGCTGCCGTCAACAGTATGCTGAAAATCCCAACATCTTAACAATGTATTTTTGTTGTTGTTTTTTTTTGTCAGCGCCGGACGCTTTAAAAAATTTTAAATTTGAATGTGACGGCAAGTTATATCTCAGCGCCGTCGACTTTCATCGCACCAACCCAATTGATTACGTTTTCATTTTTCTCAACTATTTTCTCATTTCTATTTCACATACATACACATACAGACGTATATAAATATTTGTAAATATGTTATTTATCATTTTATTTCTGCCTGCAATGAATAAATTTTTATTTGTTTGTTGTTTGTGCAGCATTTGAACGCATTCAGCGGAACGCTTTGCATACTGCTGCCGGCTGGCCAGCCGCTGCTGATCAACATCTTAACAAGATGCGCAGCATATCATTGACGTTTTCGCTTTCCAAATGTCCCGCTCAGCGCCACAGCGAAATGTTGTTTTTCCACTTTTTCAATTTTCCTATTATAATTTTTTCTCTTCATTTCTACAACACATACAACAACACCAACAACAATATTTCCTAGCGCTCATATCACTGTATCGAGATCTGTGATTGTGAAGCACTCGAGCGTTTGCTGCCCGCTGCACCACCAACTGTCATCCGGCAAAAATGCCAGCAACGAGCGGTGGCGTGGTCGTTGCGCACCGGCGACGATGACGGTGATTTGGTATTGTTGCTTGGGTTTTGCTGTTTTGCTGTTTGGGTTTCGTTGGTTTTCAGTTCTCATGGCGCACCTTTGCGCCACCGTCCCAACAAAGGGTTGGCATTGTGGAAATGTGCACCGTTATTGCTTATTGCTATCATTGCGCGTATTCAAATTCAAACTGCTGTGAATTGTTGGTTGTGTTGTTGTTCTTGTTGTGTTGCGGGAAATTTTTTTATGATTACAGTGTGAGCAGCAACAGCTGAAGAGTAGAAAGTCAATGGCTGTTGTGTGCGCTTCAAAGGACTCGTCATCAACCTCGCTCAACGGCTGGCTGGCAGTTGGCAGTTGTTGCATGTACAATTTGAGTGGTTAAATTGTTGTTGTTTTTACTTTATTTTTTTCTCAAAGTACATTTTTTTTAAATTCTTTATTATATTTTTACGGCATTTTTCAGTGCCACAAATGGGCATTTGTATGCTAAATAGAGTTTGATATTTTCCGTTCGCGCATCGTTTACCTTTTCAAAAAATAATTTTGAATGACTTACCCTTTTTGATTCGGATTTTTTTTCCCTTGCGAGAATTGAAGTAAAGAAAAGGGTGAGAAAGGATTTAAATTCAGGCAGGAGAATTTAAATTTCTTTTACACGTTTAGACGTTCGTGGAGATATTTACACCAGCATCACCAGCACCGCCAGCATTTAGAATACAACTTTAATGCTGCACAGTGGCATGTTTATATAAAGTTTTCAATAAAAAAATTATAAAAACCAATAAAAAATAAAGCAATACTAAATTAAGGAGAAAAAATTAAAATAATACAAATTTAATGATACAAAATACAGTAATATAAAAATAAAAAAGAAAAAGAAAAATAAGTAAATAAAATAAAAAATAAAATAAAATAAAATGAATTAAAATAAAATAAAACAAAATAAAATAATATAAAGAAATAAAAATAAATTAAAATGAATCAAAATATTATAAAATAAAAATTAAATAAATAATAAAATTAAATAAAATAAAATTAAATAAAATAGTATAAAAAATAAAAAAAAATAAAAAAAAAATAAAATTAAATTAAATAAAATAGGGAAAAAATAAATAAATTTAAAAAAAAATAGAAGAAAAGTAAAAGAAAAAAGAAAAATATAATTAAAACAATAAATAAAAATTAAAAAAATATAAAATAAAATAATATTAAATTAAAATTAAAAAAAGAATTAAATTAAATCAAATAACATAAAACAAGACTAAAAATTAGATTAAAAAATGAAAAAAAAATTATTATTTATATAAAATTAAAAATAATAAAATTAAAAAAAAATTAAATTGTACAAAAAAATTGGATTTAAAAAGTTAACAAAATAACATAGAATAAAATGAAACTAAATTAAAAAAAATTAAAAATAGAGAATAAATTAATTAAAAATTGAAAAAAATAAAATAAAATAAAATAAATTAAAATACTAAATGAAAAAATAATATGAAAAATATATTTATATTCAACAAAAGGGATATCATAAACGATGACATATAGCAAATTATAATAGTTATCGGACGGAAATATCGATCATGTGGTACACCTGAATGCGTCAAAACCTTAATCACGTCTCATTAAGTCATTAATCGATTGGTATAGTTCTGCTATAATTAACTTTTAGCTAGAAAGTAACACCCAGTTTTTCTATCTCTTCTGTTACGGTGTTAATTCCAAGATCGTTGTGAATTACCGGGTTTTATGGCCTGTTTCGATTCCAAAATCGGATATATTCTTTTTTTTTTTTTAGAATATAAGTTTTTTGAAGATTTTTAGAATATCGTTATCGTTAGTCTATATGAGCCTACCAAATTTGGATCTTTACCTGGCTTAGCGCATTCTTAATGTGATATTAAATATAAATATAAAAAATAATTGACACCTGTGGAAGCTCTTCTAACATATTGCCCGTAATCCTGTCGTATTTAGGACCTCTCTTTTTCTTAATGTTATTGGTAAAAAATTCCCTAAGTGATTTAAAATTAAATTGAATAAATTTTTTATTTAAAACTCCATCAAATTCAAGAAAAGAATTGGTTCCAATATTAGCTTTAAATACATTGGAGAGATGCGTGGCAAACAATATATCATTTTTCTGGTCGCTTAGAGCCCACTCATTCTCATGAGCTCTTAGCTGAAGATCGCAAAAGAACAGACTTTTAAAACTTTTAACTTTACGCCACAAAGAGTAGTTAGAATCAGAAGTCGCTGACAAAGGTTTGTAAAGACCTTTGAAATTTATTATCCTTCTTCTACACCAGGGCACTCTGAAGTTCTTCTAAGCATCTATTGAGCTCATGTTTTAAGGCCGTGGAATGAAACCTCTGTTAATCCCTCCTAAGTTGTCTCTTCTTGGTTGCCAAACTTGTAATGTCTTTACCCAATAGATCACTGAAAATTTGTTTCCTGCGGCTGTTGGGCGGACCATGCGTTGAGATTTTTACTGTATTGTCAACATCTGTTATTGATTTAAGGAGAGTGTGCAATTTATGAATTTATGAAATGTTTGTATTTAGCCAATTTGTGAATTTCTTGGTTAAAGCTGGTTGCAGTTCATTGAAAACTGGGACAATAAAATAAAATATAAAAGGTTATGATGTAATTTAAGATAATAAATTTCAATAAAGGAACTTAAAATTAAATTAAAAAAACCAAGCTACATAAATTTTAACTAAATAAACTTAAGTAAAATGAAATGAACATAATATTTACAATAGAGGTGTCCGTGTGGATGTACGTCTAGCAACAATCCTCATCAAAGCGAAACTCATCAATATATCGCTGATTTGCGCCCAGGCCCAGACAGAAGTGTAGCACTAAAGAAGTCTGCTGTGAATTCTACATCGCCAAGATGGTAAAATCATGTACATCAGATTCTTTGCAGAATATGGTCAGATGCATGTATGTTCAAAGGAAAAGATGAATTTTGATTTTTCGCGGGCTGTGTACATTCGATTATCGATATTTTGTTCTTGAGAGGATGTTGGCATATCAATCGACTCATGTCATTCAATTTTCTCGAGTGTTTTGAGCATGAATCGTGTGGCAGCGAAGTTGGTTCCGAAATTGCTAAATTTTGAGCAAAAGCAATGTCGAATTAGTATCGGTCAGGAGTTGTTGAATGACGTCAACAATGATCCGGGTTTGCTCAAACGGGTCACAACTGGTGACGTGGGTATATGGTTATGACGTCGAAGCCAGGGCCAAAGGAAGCTGCCAGATGAGCCAAGACCGAAAAAGGCACGCCATTTTCGATCAAATGTGAAGCTTTTGCTCATTGTTTTCTTTGATTTCAATAATGTAATGCATCATGAGTTCCTGCCAAAAGGCCGTTCAGTTAATTAGAAATACTACAAGGAAGTTATGCAACATTTGAGTGAAGCAAAACGGCTCAAACGATCGGAATTGTGGAAAAACAAATCGTGGATTGTGCATCACCATGCATGCACCAGCTTTCACATCAATGCTTATTCATGATTTTTTGGCCAAAAACAAAACTGTAATCATGGCTCAACTACCCGTATTCACCAGATTTGACTCCCTGCGGCTTTTTCCTATTTCCAGAACTAAAGAAACCAATGAAAGGAAAGCGTTTTGCCACAATTGATTAGATCAAGTCAGAATCGAAGAAAGAGCTGATGGTCATACCGAAAAGCACATTTTAGAAGTGCGTCGAGGATTGGAAAAAGCGTTGCCACAAGTGTACTATATCCGAAGGGGATTACTTTGAAGTGGACAAAATAGATATTGATGAATAAATAAGTACTTTTCAAAAAATTGAAAATTCAGCTTCTCTTTTGAACACACCTCGTCTATTAAATTTGTAAATTATGAAAATTTTAATTTTTGGCCTCTAATGCTCCACTGTGCACCTCGGCAACAATCCATATGTACATATGTATGTATGTAAATCGCGCGTAAATATTTTTTTGACAGCAGCTCATTCTGTTGCGCCTCACTTACCCTTTCATTAGAGCAATTTCTATAAAGGTTCGCATACTTGTAATGCGCACAGAAAAATTTGTAGTTTTATTACAAGAAAATAATCTTAAAATTAAATCACTTTCTTTTCTTCTTTCTCTAATTGCTCTTTAATTTTCTATTGATTTTTTTTTTTACACAGAAAAGCGCTTGTTTCTCATGGCGCGGCATTTATTCATGCCACATCGCATGAATGTCAAGATGCTTTTGTGCCGCGCGGCGTGTAAAGCAACCATCAAGCGCCTGGCATTGTGGCCCTACGGCTGTGTTTGGCATTAATCAGTTCACATTATGTGCGACTTTTGCAATTAATAAAGATTAAAGAGCGCTGTACACACGCACACGCACACACATACGCATGCATGCATGCAGGCCACCAGAGAAATGTTGTTTACTTTTCATGCAACAGCCAATCGAGCACTTTTTGCTTTGATGAATCTACGATGGCGCAGCATAAATGCAAATGAAGCAACAACAACAACTGCTGCATGTAGCCACAACTAAAAATGTTTATACAAAAATACATACATATGCACGCACATAAAATAGCTGCGGCATGTGACATGTGGCGTTCAACATTGCAAGTTTGTCGTCGCTTGCTGTTTTGTGGTGGCCCAGCAGTTGGCTTCCCCCAAATCCGTTATACATTTAATGTATGTAAATAGATAACTATGTATGTTCCCTGCTCCAACTGAGCAATGAATTAAATTTCCTTAATTCGGCCATTGTTGACGCGTTTTGCCTGCCTGCGTACGTTCGTCGCATCGATTTGGCACAGTCAACACAAATTATAATATGCCACCAAACAACAGTAACAACGATAATAACAACATCAAATGCAGTTTGGCAAATCCAAAAAAAAAAAAAAAAATAACGAAAAAACCAAAAAAATTACAAAAACAAGTAGCAAATAAATAAGTGAAACTGACATTGTCTGCTTCGCCGTTTGCTTTTTCAATAATAAATATGTAAATAAATGCGTAGAAAATGCCATTGCGTCATTTGGGGATTAACTTGATCGCTGCATCTACATACATACATATAAAGGCAAGTACTTGCGTATGCTTCTGGCAAAGTGACGCCCAACCACACATTTAACAATAGCCGAAGAGACCGTCCCAGCGCAAAGTAAAACAAGAAACAAACAGTTTTGAAAAGTCACTTAAATCCCATTGTTTTGGGTTAACATGGGCTTAATAATATGAGACAAATTCGAAAAATTCCTTTCCTACCCAATGAGCGCTTACTTAAATGGGCAAGAACACAGTGCGTCAGCTGTATAAGCACAGATATTCGTAAATACAATAAGCTTTATTGCCAAATATCGTCTGGCCGTACCAGATTTTCTGGATGCTCCTTGACTCTTCTAATTTTAATACTTTTTTAAATTATATCCGGAAAAATGAATCTAAAAAATTTGGTTTCCTCACTTTTCTGACCAGTTATAGGGCAACTCTTAAAAAGTTGTTTGAAAAAATGTTTATGAGTAAAAAATTCTACAGATAAGAAAGTTACTAAAAAAAATGTTTCAATACCTACTGCGTACATGTAAATATGTAAAAGTACGCTGAAACTGCGATATTCGTAAATTTATGTATTAGAAAATCTGGAAATAAGTTTCCTTCAGTTACCAGAAGTCAAAATTTAAAACAAATTTCATAAATAATTTAATTTTCTCGGACATTTGTTGTTATTTTTAATAATATATGTCTTTAACTCAATACATTACCAATCAATAGCCGTTTCATCCTTAGGTTGGTTTATTTTATTTATTTCAAAAAACCGAAATTTATAGAATTCTTTATCTACCGTTTATTGCCTAGTCAGCTGATGGTTCGGCCAGTTTATAGTTAAAATGTTTTCAGATTATAAACCTGGTAATTTCTGTCAAAAAAGTACATTTTTCCCTCAATAATATTTATACGAAACGACGAAACCAAAGAAATGATGAGCTTCATGCTTGGAAGGTCGAAACTATTATTTTTGTTTCTCTTATCCTGCCTCTCTCGAACAATGGATAAAAATTGCATGGGAAAAAGTCTGAAGAAACTACTATTATCAGCTGTCAGTTCATTTTCATAAACTATTCGAGAAACGTAAAGTAAGCAAGCAAGTAATGAACTCTTTTTTGTAACAACTGAAATGTGTAACTTTTTTTTTGCTTATTTTAAATTGTTTTAGATACTTTATTTTTATATAAGTATTTTTTTCCAAAATTTATGAATTTTTCCTATTTTTCGTCTATCAGCTGCGGTACTTCAAAAAATATATATATTTATATTAGCGCAGGCCTATTTCGAGGTCGCACAGTGTATATATCTGGTATGCCCATACATACATATATAAACATATGTGCAAGTGCATATATATGTATATAAATACCCATATGAAAATTTACAAAATCATTAGCATTTTTCACGCTGCAACAGTTGCACAGGTGCGCCCTCAGATGACACAGATGTTCACTGGGACTATAAAATTGTTTTTTTTTTTCATAAAAGAAAAACAGCTGTTGGCTGCGAATGCTGGAACTTAAATTAACCATAAAAAACGTCATTTCATGTGGTCATTTGTGAACTGTGTGATGAGCTTCGGTGTTGAGCTTTAAAAATTTTTGTAATAAATTACAGGCCGATGGGTTATGAAAATATAATACCTTCTGAAGAATTCAAGATCGATTCAGTATTATAAAATAAAATTAAATAAATATTACACAATATAATAAAATAATTATTTAAGACCGCCGTTTTGAGTTATGCTTAATTTCTACAGAAGCAAAAATGCCAGAACAAAATACTAGGAAATATAATCTATAAATTAAATTGATTAACATTTGGAAGAATGTGGATCTCTAACATGACGCACTAGACAAGCCCGCAGAGATATTATCTAAGTTATATCTGTATCTTATGTATCTATATATACAAGAGTGATTTGATGAATCAGTGGCTTTTTGAATAAAATATATGTTTTTCGACGAGTAAGCGTTTCATTTATCAACATCGTTTCCGTTTAGCCTTATGCTTTTAGTCTAGTACTTTTCCAATTTTTGAATTCCTTCTAACAAATTGTTTTCTCAAAGCCCTCAAAATAGGCCTTTGTTTCTATGATCCGAATCTCTTACCGCCCAACCATAGTTGCAGAGGTCTAAATGTGGGGAATATGTTGGATGAGGTGGCTCATTTTATGAATTTTAGCCATGGTGACTACACAGTTGGCACCCGTGCATTGTTCTGATGGAACAGCACTATTTTCGCCAAATGCGATCGTTTTTGCTTGAAATCAATATCGAAACTGTCCAAAAGCTGTGAATTCGCCGGTGATCGTTTTACCAATTTCATGGTAAACGATGTCAATTACACCTCGTGCATCCCAAAAAACAGTGGCCATGACCAACTTGGCCTCCTTTGGTGCACGTTCACCCGGAAAAACCCACTGTATTGATTGTTCTTTGGCCTGTGTCGTGGTGTGGTGGGTCGATGTTTTATCTAAGGTAACGAAACGGCGCAAAAATTCGTATGGATTGCAGAGGAATCTAGCCAAACACTCTTTTCAAATAGTTACACGGTTGCGCTTATGGTTGTGTGTGAGCAATCGCAGCACCCATCACGCGCATAGCTTTTTCATGTTCAAATTTAATGTAAAATATTGTAACGAACTTGCTAAATTCACCTCGATTATTCTCCTTTTTGTTCGAGTCCGATCACTGGATTACTAAACAAACTCCCAAGATTTATTTGTTCGGTTTTTTGTGACTGTCAGGAATTTATTTCTAGTGTAATTACAATTTTCTTATTTAACAAATCTTTATCATACACAATTATTATCTGCTTCACTCAGCTTATCCGCTTCTCAAACACACAGCTCACAGCAGTGTTAACTCCACTAAGTTGTATATTCGTCTTCTTCTGTGATAGCGGCTGCCTCTCTTTTTATACCTGTAGATGACCTAACCATTCTGTTCACGCGCTTAAGGATAGGCTGATTGTTCGTTTGCCTGCGGTAGCTGCAGCTACTCCGTTCATCCTTAACGACGTGGAATTTCCTTTAATCTGTCTACCCTTTTGTTTGTCCTTGTTATGGGTAATTTGCATTATACAGCCGCTTCTTTATTTTCTGTCCTTCCGGGAATTGCATTTACATCGTCAACAGTTTTGTTTGTCCTTGGTATGGGATTTTCGTCACAATATGATGTACCCACTCAGTTGAGATGCCTACAGCCTCAGCCAACTTAAGCACTTGTATATTATCTCCAATCGTTCAATATCATTAAATGTGTTTTATATACGATTTCCGACGTGACGATCTTTTTTTGAAACGTACGTCGTCACTTGCACTGATAAACCACTTCTTAACCATTGCAATTGATACTGTAGAGTCCCTCTAGTACCTATCAAGTGCTTATCGTATACTATTGTTTTCCTGAAAGAGACCATGAATCAGTTCAAATAAGTTCAATTTCAACTTGGTCGAAACTTAAATAATGCTTTCTTTAGTGATGTATATTTTCTGTTCGGTTCAAGTTAGAGCATTCATATTGTTGCAAAAAGGCGAAACAAATGTCAGATGGAAGAGCGAGGCCAATAGCTGGCATATTCTAGAGCGCAAGGATCACGAATGTTGATTATCGACATTTCCAGGCGTTAATACGAGCTCTGCAGTATACAGGGAAGCACTAACTGCTGTTGTATAGCGAAGTCGTTAGTAAAACACTTCTGTAAAGTGAAAATAGTAGACTGTGACAGTTCTAAAATAGGTGATTATAAAGGGTTATCCATTTCGAGGCTCCCTACATTTTTAAAGGCAAAAACGTAGAAATTTGAAAATTAATGGGGAATGTTTATTATCATTCGAAAGAACATTCTTTGGCATTAATTTTTTGAAGATTATTTCCTTCAAATGATGGCCCTGGCTACGTCTCAGATGGTCCATCCGCTGAGTCCAATTTCCGATGGCTCGTTCGAGCATTTCGTCTGGTAACTGGCGAAAGACACGCGTAATGTTTTGCTCCAAGGCTTGAATTGAAGCGGAAATCTCCGTATAAACTTTTGACTTTAAATATCCCCACAAGATAATGTCTAACGGTGTGATATCACATGATCTTAATCCAGTCGGTCGGCCCAAAACGTAAAGTTACCTGCTCACCGAAGTGTTCTCTCAATAAACCCATTAATTGAAGCGATGCGTGGGAAGTGACGCCGTCTTGTTGAAACCAAATGCCGCCGAGATCACGATCTTCAATTTCAGGCAACAAATAGTCAGTTATCATGGCGCGATAACGGTCACCATTGACGGTTACGTTCTCAACGGCATCATTTTGGAAGAAATATGGACCGAAGATTCCGCCTGTCCTCAAACCGCACCAAGCCGTTTTCCGAAATTGCAGCTCTTGAATCTCTTCAGTTTGCTCTTCGTCCCAAATGCGGCAATTTTGGTTGGTTACATACACATTGAGCCAGAAATAGACCCCATCGCTGAACAAAATTTGGCTCGAAAACGTCGGATCTTCTTCGAACTTTTCAAGAGCCCATAGAGCGAAGCGAGCGGTTTCAGTTCTTGCACAAACTGTATTTTGTACGCTTTCAATTTAAGATCTCGACGTAAAATGCGCCAAGGCGTTCCATACGTCAGTCCGAGTCACTGCGAACGGCGCCGAATCGATTCTCCACGGTCTTCATGTACACTCTCAGCTAAAGTCGCTATATTTTCTTCACTGCGTGCTGGACGTGGTCTGCTCAGTCGAATTCTATCCAATAATGAAAGCTGGGTCTCAAAATTGGTGATGGCGTTGAAAATATTACGCTCAGTAGGCCGACTATGTTGACCATAATTTGAGGGAAGCGCGCGAAACACATTCTTTACACAACGTGAATTTTCGTAATAAAGTTGAGTGATTTGTAAACAAAAATAACACGACAACTTGACACGACTCACGCCTGATCTGTCAAAGAAAGGCTATTGAAAAAAGTACCTATACCTAGATCACCATTTAAAAGTATATAAGGTGCTCTGAAAATTTCTAACGTCAATTATATCCTTTAGGTTATTTAAATTTATCATCTCTCTTGGCCTTTTTAAATACATGAATTTCCCTCAAGAGATTTTATAACTGTTTCGTTGTGTCGTTTCATTACTTTCATTGCCCTTATGAGCAGTATTTGTAAATACGTAGTATGTATTCATAAGTCACTTGTCATACTTTTCACGTGTCATACTTTTCAAAAATAAATGAAATTAAGTATAGCCAAATAAAATAAAATTGATGAAAATAAATTAAAATAAAATTAAAATTTAAAAATTAAATAAAATTAACTAAAAGAGAATAAAAAAATGAAACACAATAAAATTAGTAAAAGAAAAAAAAATTTTATGAAGTAAAACAAAATAAGTTCAGGGAAAATAATATACAGCAGTTCATAAATTCAATAAAATAAACTAAAAAGGAATAAAATACAAATGAAATAAAATAAAATAAAATAAAATAAAATTTAGTAAAAAAAAAGTTTAATTAAAATAAAATGAAAAAATAAAATAAAATATTTTGAAATAAAGTAAAAAAATGAAATTAAATTTAGTAAAATAAAATAAATAAAATTAAAATAAAATGAAATAAAATTAAAAAGAAGCAAAATAAAATAAGAATATAAAAAAATAAATTAAGTTAAAAAAGTTAAAGCAGCCATCATTCATTAAATCGAAATTCAGCAAAATATCAGTAGAGAAAGAATTTTTTTCTTTAATTTTAAATTCACTGTCGCTATGTGCCATATTTGCTACGCGGAAAAAAAATTGTCATGAATTTATCATTTTGTCATTTATTGACATTACACCCAGATATACATATTTACTTCTGAATCGAATATATTTATTAAAGCAATATTGCGTTTGCATATTTAATCGCCAACACATTCTTTCAATCCGGCAAAAAAAACTGCAAACTGGCGCTATGAAAATAATAAATTCATATTATATAATAAAAAATTGGGTCACAGCAAAATGCACTTTGACTTGCAGCGATAAAAACGATGATGTAAGCGTGACAAACTGTGCCAAAAAGCCAATACAATATATATATATATATATATATATATATATATATATATATATATATGTATATATATATTTTTGTATATATGTATGTAGTATATTTGTGTGTGTTCTTGCATAGCGCCGGCTAGCGCCCAACCACCCACTCACACGCATGCAAAAAATTGCACACATACATATATATACATATTTATTTATTTGCATTTACACGCGCACAGCGTGAATTTATTTATTTTAGCAATGAGCGTGCAACATGCCACCAATGAATGACTGGATTCAGAATGCATATTCGCCAATTCGCATGATGGAATTTCAATTATGTGCAATATAATTTTGTATTTATGTACATATGTATGGATGTATGTACACATATTTAACAACATGCATACATAATGTACTTACATTACACATACATATTTACTTACATTTCTGGATATTTATTTAGCGTATGAAAATCATATATATATGAAATATTTGTTGCTGGTACATATATACATACATTAATTTTTAAGTATTGCATTAACAACCATGTGTGTATGTATGTATATAATTGTAAGTAGATTTGTGCATATGTGTATGTATGTTTTTTGAATAATTGAGGGTGTAGCGCACATATTCAAATAAATTGCTAAGGGAATTCGCATAAACAATGAATTCTTCATAAAATGAATGCTATTTAACAGCGCCAAACAACAACAACAACACACACACACAATACCAACAGCAACAGCAATAACATCTAACAATGACAAATAGCATCAACAACATCAACAAGCAACAATATTATAGTGATACCATAGCAACAACAACGGCAACAACAAGACTAATTCATTGCCTGCCTTTAGCTTGCCTTAGCTTAGCGGCTTCAGCTTCGGCTTCGGCTTCAGCATTGACTTGACTACTGACACTGACAGCGTACTGAAAAATGTTTTGTTGCTTCATAGTTAATTGCAGTGGCAATTAATATGAAATATTAAAATGATGATGACCTCACCCATTTCACAACAACAACAACAGCAGCAGTAGCAGCTCTAGTAGTAGTAGTAGCGCATACAACAAATAATGCATAATGCACAGCCCTCAGGGGCTTGTCGACATTTAGCAGCATCGAACAAGGGGCACTGCTAAACATACATATGTATAAAATAAAGTGAGCAGAAGCAGCCAACACTGGCCACGTGTGGACTATATACTCCTACATAGCATAGTTACTGCCATGTCGCTTCTAAGTAATATTTATACATACCAGAAACATACCAACTTACATATATAGAGAAGTGTAGTATATACTCCAATTATGTATTTAAGGTTTTAAGTAATTGTTTTTGCTCCTAAATACATACATACCATACATATGTACCTATGTACTTATATATAATACACATATGTACATATGTTTATTAAAAGCATAATTTTATTATCACCGCCGACGCCAAGAATATTTAGAAATTGTACTCTATTCTAGTCTCTAGCCTTGCTGCTGAGCCTATCTTCATCTAATGTTGTTGCTAGTGTGTTTTTTTTCTTTATTTTTATCGCGTTGACAGCTTCAAAGACATCTGGCGGTATAAGTATTAACACACAAGTAGAATATGTACTTAGAGTCGTATCATACAGACAAGCATTGAGCCACACCTTTAACCAATACCCTACCGTTATTTTTTTGTGGCTAACCCGCCATAGGCAAGCCAGAAAATGGTTTCCAGATGACGAATCCAGCAGGGTAGTAGCTAAATAAATAACAAATAATCTCGCATGCTGCAAAGAAACTCCTGTTTTTTTGCATGTCGCCATATAAAGAGGTGACCTGTCCAGAAATATCCTCTGTTTTACAGAACTACTCTGTCTGGACCTACCACAAGTGATGTTCTGATCCCACTGCAAGTTAGCTTAATTTAAGTGAGTTTTTTAGTGTCAATTTGCATGTGATCAAAAACTTAAAAATACATGGAAGAATTTGCTTGGTCTTTCTATACTTAGACATGCCTTCTGCTTTGTAGTTTCTCTATTTGTATATTTCTGTGAACACGAACCTAAGGTAGAGGCAGCCTGTTCTGTTCAACCAACTCTGCAAAAGACATGCAAAAAATTATTATAAAATGATTGCCAGTAAGTTTATCTCTTCCACAATAGCGAGGATCTCGATCTGCAACACGCAGCAGTGTGTTCTAGGATCTTGTTTCCAGAAAAGCTCTCTATGAACACATCTTTCACGCTTTGTTATGTTTCTGGCTATTTTTCTATTTATTTTATTATAAATCAGTTTGTTATTTCACTAAAGCTCTCCTACTCTTAAGAGTTATCGTTTTTATCACTGATGAAAAAATATGTGCGAAGAGATTTTGGTACTCAAATCACACTCTTTAGTAATAAATATTTTGCAGACAAAAGTTTCGGTGTAAGATTTCTCATATCTCTGAACCTCTGAAGCTTAGTTTTCTCTCCAATTCAATCTTCTGCACAGAATTTTGCCTAGAACTTTTTGACTAGGTTATTTGACTAAGATCACTCCGACTGGTGGAATATTAAATCAAGTTTAAACTGAGGTGAAAGCCTCACAAGATTTTTTATTATGCCTAGTGTTTTCGACTAGCTTCTTTGGTTTAGATCACTCTGACTGGCGGAATATTGACACAAATTTTGTATAAATTTCTGAAAAACTCCAAGATTTGTACCCGTAATACGTGTAGCATGTCCAGCTCTTATTTTTAAGTCTATCGAGAGATTTTGTCAATAGATTGTTTAGAACTTCATTTCCACTTGTAATAAATTAGTGTTTATTAATTTTCATTTTCCCCAAGCTCTTGTTTGAAATATCAATTGATATTTTATATTTAATTAGATATTTAACTAAAATTATTATTAGGTTCATTAGAGAATGAGAGAAAATATTATATTATATATATGAGTTCCACACATAGCAAACAGCAAATACTTTATCATCCAGACATTGTAACCACAACAATTTTCTGTCGGGTCACTCGCGACTGGCTGTCTTCATAATAATGGACAACTGATGCGAGCATTTAACAGGGGGACGACTCTTGCCATTGTTTCTGTTTATGGGGTTGCGACGATGGCGTTATTAAGTAAATTAAATAAATAAACATATGTATGCGCTATGATAATTAATTGGCACTACACACAAGAAGTGTCATCATCCAATGTTATTGTTGGACGGACGGACGGACGGCGCCCGGTCACATATTTAGTCACTTAAGTGAAGTGGATGGAGTGAGCAGTAAGTAGTTTGGCTTATTTCTTTTAAATGAACAGCGACAAAGTAATTTGTGCCAGAGCGAAATTGAAAGGGCATTAACGAGATGCAGCTTAATACATATTCATGGATGTATGTAAGTATGTATGTATTTAACAAATTAAATTTTTTCATGCGCGGCATATTTTTAAATGTTTTTGGAAATAATTTAGTTGGGTTTTAAGCGCAGTAATTGATACTCTCAGAAGAGTAAGCGACTACTTAGCGAAAAGTAAAGTGTCAAAAGTAATTTTATTTTTTACTTACATGATTTTTCTAAACGAAATAATTCATTACTCCCTTTAGCCCATCTGGTCAAGAGCTGAAAAAAGAAAATGATGGCATGAAATTGTAAAAAGCATTCAATATTTATTCACAAATATGAACATAACTTAAGAGTTTATTTTTGAGTCATTAATTTTAATTTATTTTTAGATACTTAAGTCACTATGGGATATTTGGAAATAATTCCATAATTATTAAATTAAATTATTAAAAGCAGTATAAAATCTTAAAAAATTAATTATTATTTAATTTTAAGCCTGAAATATATTTAAATCAGCTCTCAACTTTAATAGGATTGGAACTCAAAAATATTTAAACATAACAACGGGTGGTCCTGGGACTGATCTTTCACTCTGTTTGTAAAATATTGCATTGATTGAACCGATTGCTCCTCGCACTAAGACTTCTCTCAACCATTGGGTTCTCACATCAGGCAAATTCTGGACAAAAAAAAACACCCAAAATCACTAACTTGACTTTGCTGTTAACTTTTATAAATTCAAAAACATACGGCAATCCTGCCCGAATATCTTGTGTGATAGCAATAGAGAATGAATAGAGGAACTATTTAAGATTTTAAGATCTTTAATGCATAATTCATAATTATCCTCGGCTGTACGATGCACACAGAGTAAATCAGGTTTATTCAGCTAACGGTTGTAGGTAACAGCAAGAAAAATCAAGGGAAATGACTATGGACATATATATATATATCAAAATATAAGGAATGCGGAGACGAATCGACCTGGCCATGCCTCTCTAACCGACCATCCGTGTACACCGGAGCCCAAATGAAAGAAACATCCAAAATTATATAAAATTTTTCTAATTGTGGTCGGGACTCGGCAGAAAAGGTCGATTCCTTCGATCATATTTCTGACATGAACTAAAAACTCCTTATAAAAATCTGTACGATGGGTTCCGCGATTTCTAACACACGATCACAAGCGCAGCATCCACTTCAAAGGACTGTTTGGCGATATTTAACCGCAAGACAAACGATATTTCTTCCATATTTGGATCCACCTTATCACACCAGAGACCAAAGAACAATAAACACAGTGGATTTCTCTGTGTGAACGTGCATAAAAGAATACTAAGATGGCTCTGTCTGTCAGCAAGGTCACGGCCACTGTGTTTTGGGATGCACGAAGTGTCATTCACTTCGTTTACCATGAAAAGTGTCAACCGATCACCGGCGAATATTACTAAGAGATTTTGGACAGATTCATTATTAATTTGAGGCATAAAAGATCTAATTTGACGAAAACAAATGCTGTTCCATCAGGACAATGTACGGGTGCTCACGTGTGTAGTCACATCTCCATTCGACGAAATTTACTTCTCAGCGAGCATTCTTTTGAGATCTGAGAATAGGAAATAGAAGCTTGGGGCCAGATCTAGAGAATACGGGGGATGCGGAAGCAATTTGAAGCCCAATTCATGGATTTTTGCCATCGATTTCACTGACTTGTGACACGGTGCATTGTCTTGGTGAAACAGCACTTTCTTTTTCTTCAAATGCGGCCGTTCTTCGGCGATTTCGCTCTTCATATATTCCAATAATAATACGCGCTGTTGGTAGTCCTTTCTTTCGAGGTAGTCAATGAAAATTATATATACGTCATAACCTTGCCAGCCAGCTGTTGCTGTTTCTCCACCCTTCTGAGCGCGACCATCGTGTGCAGTCCACTCGCATGACTGTCGATTGGACTTCTGAGTGAAATGATAGAGTCATGTTTCATTCATTGTCACATATCGTCGCGGGTTTCTTACACTTGAAAATCTCCAAAAACTGCCCCGAATCATCAACTCGTCGTTGTTTTTGGTCAAAAGTGAGCTCCCGCGCAATCTCTTTGCACAGAGCTTTCTCATACCCAAATATTCGTGAATGATATGATATACACATTTAGTTGATATCCTTAGAGTGCCTGCTATTTCATTCAATTTCAATTTACGATCATTCAAAATGATGGTGTTTTCGTCGGTAAAATACTATAATTCACAAACTAATGATCCGACAGCTGTCAAATTTATATACAGATCATACTAGTTATATAGGCCTAAACACCACTGTAGGAAGCAGAGGAAGAGGTGGCTCAGCTAGAAAGCGACTTGGCTTCATTTGGGATCTCCCATTATTGGGCGCTGTATGGCAAAGAGAAGAAGCAATTGGATGGTTATTGTTGACTAGGAGCGCGTAGGTGGCGGCTATGTCAGTGAAAAGGAAGTAATCATCATATGGGTTGTCGACGTTTGCGTTATTTAAAAGTACCGTGTTACCCTAGCGTTGAGACTTATAGTAGTACTCTGAACTGAGTACCTCTGAGAGTCTGTATCGCGCTCTTGGTTAGGCTGAGCAAAAACAAAGGAAGTGCTCAAACATCTGGCGCGTTTATATTCGCCTCTCTACCTCTCCTGCATGTATTACTTTCGGTAATGTTTAATTTTCAATAGGTTAGGTAA
Source organism: Neoceratitis asiatica (assembly GCA_030068015.2). Taxonomy (NCBI): domain Eukaryota; kingdom Metazoa; phylum Arthropoda; class Insecta; order Diptera; family Tephritidae; genus Neoceratitis; species Neoceratitis asiatica. The sequence continues at coordinate 50,380,434 of CM061526.1, read as the reverse complement.
TAGATTGTAGTCTGTCAATAAGCCTATAACAGTACTGTTCTTTTGATGAAAAGCGGACTTTATCCTGCTTAATTGCCTATACACATGATGTTGACAGTTTTGCATGCCGTCAAGGCATTACATCTCATCCTGATTCGCCTTCCAGATTTTTCGTCTTACTTATACAAAGTCTTTCCCGTTTCTGCTATAACCAGCTGACACAAAAGTCTCCAAATACTTGTGGAATCAAACAGTTTTTATTATCTTTTTTAAATGTTACTAAATGCTCCCTACGAAATGCCCTAAATACTCAATTAATTATATAAATTAAATAAATGTTCATTTGATGTTCACACATGCCGTGTCCCTACACACACTCATATATATAAATTAGCATATAAAAGAGTTTCATTCATTCCCTCCTCGATCGGATTGTCCGATTAAATTTTTTTTCAGCTGCGAAAAAAGCGCGTGAGAAATCACTCATTTAACACCCTTTAACGCTGAATGTTTGCCAAAAAAAAAAGCGAAAGGACTAACCAAACGCTTGAGCTCCTTAGCACTCTTTCCTTCTTGTGTCTACCACAATTAATTACAGCGTTTGTAGCACCTTTCACTAATCGCAATCTACGCGTATTCTCACTTAATTTTATTTTATTTGTTTTTGCCTTTCTTATTTTTTAGTTTTCTTTTTATTTCAATTTCTTCTTTATTTAACTGCACTTTATTGCTCGTGCAATATTTCAACGCCTTCATTTGCATGCGTTTATTTCTTAATAATTCGATTCCTCAGCTGAAGCTGAAGACCCAACATACGGACGGTCATAGAACGTGCCGCATATGGCGAGTGGTAAGTGGCAAGTGAAGCAGACCAATTGCCGACCATCACCTCTGTAGGCTGCAATTTTAACTGTGCGTCAGCCATTTGCTACTGGTACGTGCGCCACCACACTTCCTTCCACACACGTACACAGGCTGGCACACATAGATAAACCATATTCGAATTCCGACATTGCTTGATTATGGGTTCTCAATCGAGAGCACTAAACATTTGGAAATTTCATTGATAAGCCGAGGACGAGTGGAGAACGCAACCACAAGAGACGAGCTGCTACTAAAGATGGAAAATAAGTTAAATTTTGCATTTAATTTGCACGTTGAAGCCACAAACAGCTGCCGTTCAAGCACATAACAAAAGGCGTTGTGTTCTACTGTCGACCAAAAAGCGTCGAATGCTCAACGACAATTTGGATTTTTAGCGAAATTACCGAAAACAAGCGGCGCGCCGCATGCGCACGTCTTAACGCATGGCACGGCAGTCTTTGACGCATGGCAAGCGAGGACGAGATGGCTGTAGAAGGTCGAAGTGCTCGGTTACCGCGCCGGCCATTGCGTATCTGCGCAAAATTGCAAGTTGCAAGTTGTTTACTTGCCGCCGGCGGCGATGGCGGCAACGGCTATCGATGGGTCACAACACGCACGTACATAAATTCAGCATAAATTCATCGTGTTGTATGTGTGTGTACGGCCGGAGCTTTTATATGGTCATAAAAGAGGCTCGCTGCAGATATGCGCAAACTGATAAGCCGTTAACCCTCACGCATGCTGGCCGTAGCATGTAGAGACGTCAGCAAGGAATTAAGAGGCGCACTGTACTCCTTCATCCACACGCAAGTGCGGTCGCGCTTGCTGGAGGGCACAAATGAGAAAAGAGCCGCTGTGAACCCAGCAAATTTGTTTGCAGCTTTTGCTGCCGTCATCTTGTGCCACTTCAAGTGAACTGTGCAGGCAGTTAGTGTCCGTCTTATTATCAATTCTCTTTTTGCACTCGAGTATGTACATACATATATAATCGTCGCATAAGTTGGAGCTTGGAAGCTGTAGGCAATTTATATTTTGCTACCTTCTTGATATTTACACTAAATAACATTTGTAATATCCATAAATTTTTGATGATATGAAAATTTCGTGTTGCGCATGCGTCTACTGGTCGACACGCCGTTACCTAAGGCAATGGGAAACGCGCGGAAAGCGCTAAAAAAAATACAACAACTTAAGGAATGCATCAAAATGTGTTTTCTGCGCCAGACTGGAAGTTTGATCTGTGTCATACGCATGCATACGTATGTATGCATATGTATGTGTTGTTGTTTTTTTTCGCCTCACATGAATACATATTAATTTTGATACATACATGCATACGTATGTATATATTTACTTCAGCCGCTACTGCTCTCGTAGGAGTTGCATAAATGAGTAGAGCCCACACAGTGCTAACTAAAAGCCGGCCAGCAGGCGTTCAGTAAACAAACGGGCAAACATACATACATATGTAAGAGTGTATGACGGTGTGGTGAGTTGCCTTGGGTTGCATTTAAATTAAATATTTATGCAAATGTGTTAAAGTGCATTTTAGTTGTTTACATACGGAAGGAAGAAGGTGGAGACGTTGGCGTTGTATTTGTATATATGTATGTACATATATGTGTATATAGTTGCACGTGGTGATACTTGGTGCTGCATATGTCTCTACAAACATATGCTTGCAAATATCGACTAACTTAATTTACTTGCACTTATAAGTATGTAGATATGTATGCATTGGGTGGAATTGACTGATGGTAGTGGACTGATGCTTCAGTTAAATACATAAGTACATGTGGTTTGGTGTTTTGCTCGATCACAAGGGACATTTTCGTGACTTCATAAGACTCTTCTAAAATACTCTACTAAAGAAATCTGTATTTTGCTCACTCATTTTACGGTAAAAAAATTTCAAATTCGTAGTGTGGTCACCCTGAAATTAATTTCTGCAATTTAATTTCATCTAATTGCAGAAAAAGTGTGTACCTGTACTCATTTATATGCAATTGGATATCGGAAATTAAATTTCCAATTGTTGATGCTGCACTAGCAATTTTAATTTCACGTGAAAGTGCTGTCAAATGATTTGAGTATTGTCAGAGAAATTTAACTTTGCAAAGTGGCCATTCAGACTAATTTTCAGAAATTGAAATTCAGTTTCATGAAATTATTTATGCTACGTGTGTGACTGCTCTTGAAATTAAATTTTGAAATTTGTCATTTTGAAAGCTTGCAAATATTCGGAATATGGCAGAAAGGTCAAGGAAAGCTATAACTGCATTTGACGCTGGCACAGCTTCAATTGGCAGAGTGTGGGGTCTAAACCTAAATATTTTCCACAGTATTTAGACCCATTTTATTCTACAGCTTCACCGGCACTCGAAAAAACAACTCTCAGGAGCAAAATATTTAGAGTTCAGCAGTTTGCAGATATCCTTATAAACGGAGCTCTACAATCGACTCCAATCGGAGGAATTTCATAAAACTGGTTAATTGAAAAGTCCCCGGCATAACATAGTAAAACACATTTTTTTGGCAAAATTAATTTTTTTATTCAACATAGCTCCCTTCAAGGGTGGTACAGTGATTATAGCAGCCCTTCACCAATTCGATACCAATTTTGTAGTACGATTTCGATTCCAGTTTCGGCGATCACCTAATCATTGGATAATTAGTTCTTCCCAGCGAGCATTATTTTGAGATCTGAGAACAGGAAATAGTCACTGGGACCTAGACCTGGAGAATACAGTGGATGCGGAAGAATTTCGAAGCCCAATTCATGGATTTTTGCCATCAATTTCGCTGACTTTTGACGCGGTATATTATCTTGGTGAAACAGCATTTTATTTCCCTTCAAATGCCGCGGTTAACGGCGCTGTTGATATTCCTTCCTTCTTCGAGATATTCAATAAAAGTGAGCTCGCGCGGCAACCACTTTGCACAGAGCTTCATTATGCCCAAATATTCGTGAACGATATGTTGTAAACGTTCAGTTGTTACCTTTAGAGTATATACTATTTCATTCAATTTCAATTTACGGTCATTCAAAATAATTTTGTGGATTTTTTTTTCGTCGGTAACAACCTCTTTTGGACGTCCACTGCATTCAACACACGAAATTCCTTTTTATCCATTTCTTCACAATGCTTCTCCGACAGCTTTTTAATCACTGAAAAGATTTTAGGTCGAGCTCTACCTCCAATTTGTGGTTTTTGCATCTTGAAGTATTTTCAACAAAAGGAGTGACCTACAGTTTATTTTAACCGACTCCACACGACTGATCGATTTTCATAAGAAGCTTTATTTCATGTCAGAAATATATTCGGACGTTCCCTGCCGAGGGGCGACTATAATTAGAAAAATTAATTTTCTATAATTTGGGATATTGGTTTACGGTGATGTGATAATGGGTCAGCAATGGCATCAACCCAACTCAACTCAACAAGACACGCGACTTAATGACAAAATTGTTAAAGAATATAAAATATAGAAAATCGGCTAAAATGGATTAATTAATCTTAAACTATCAGCACGAAGAAATTCTACAAAAAATTACCAACGAATTTCCACCTATAATAGTTCAATTAGTCACCTGGCGCACCTTCCTTCCGTAGTTATGTTCGTAGCTTACAAAGACGAAATATTGCCAGTTGTCTGTATGCTTACATATTTTTAAATGAATTTACAATTTTTGTCATTAAATTGCATAATTTATACATCAAATCTGAGCTCCGGCGGTAACTCTTCATTTAAGTGCTGCTCTCAGAAAATACGTAGCATCAGCTGGGTTGGTAAGGTTTTTGCCGATTGAACTATAACTTATACCAATTAAAGAGATCATTTAGACACACGAACATCTCCAGTGAGGTGTATTTAAATTTAGGAGAGCATGACATCGATTTCGCAAAAAGCTTGTAATGAATGAAAGTAATATTTTCTTACGAAAAAAATCAATTTAAGAATATTTTGTTCTAAGCTGCAATAGTCGCCTAAATTAAAAAAAAATGCCATTGCATAAATATTTGAATTTAATTTTTCTTTTATCCTTAATTTATTTAATTAAGAAATTCATTATTTTTTATTAAAAATTTAATAGTTATAATATGTTATGTATAAAAAATTATTGACAGTGATTTTTCGACAAATTTAACTAAATATATTGCTTATTCTTGCAGTTTAAAAACATAGTTTATTTCTAGTGGCAATTTTTTCTGTTAAGCAAAATTTTACTTGTTTTATCGATTATATTTTTTATTTTATATCGATTTTTTTATTATTTTGAATTTAATATTTTTTAAAGTAATGCCACATGAACAGCTTTTGGGCGAAAAACAAATTGAAAATATGAAAAAAAAAATTATTTTAAGGGGGTAGTCTACAGGGATGAATTTTAGGTAATCATTGAAGCTCCGTGAAAAGAAAGCAATCAATATTTTTTATTATAAATCTTTTTATAAGTTATTATTTATTGACTTGAGAAAATACCAAAAAAAAAATTTAAAACAACAATTTTTTTAAATATAATTTAAATAACATCAGATGGAGTGGGGTGTCGTGAAAAATTGTTACATGCTTCTAGCAATCTGAAAAAAAGATTATTAATCTAGAGGTAAGTCGCAATATCTGGAACTACGGAAAAGTCGGAAAAAAAATTTCGCAAAATGGCGACTGTTTGAAAAAAAAATTTATTTAACCTTATTTTGGACTCTTCGAATTTAAAAAAAAAGTCGAATAGAATTTGCGGATGAGCGTAGTTCCAGACAAAGACAGAAGTCTATAAAGATGACTCTCCAAAAATTTCAAGTAAAGCGGTCTAGTAGAACTTGAGAAATAGTGGGTATCGTTTCGAAAAAGATAGTTTCGAGAAAAATGCGTTTAAAGTTTCACGTAAAGGCCGAGCCGGTATGGATGCCGCGTCAGCAAAACAACTGTATCTCCGAAAATAATTTGAATTATGAAAAATCCTCTTACAAACATATTTTTAAATAGTTAAACTTTAAACATATGCAACAACAAAAATCGAATTTTCCAAAATTCTAGACTAGAATAACTTCTTAATCAAATTGTTTTTTATTTATTTCATTTTTTTTTTCAATTGCACACTATTTATACGGTATAAAAAAATTACTCTGAAATTCAATTTAAATATAGACTAAGATATGTAGGGCTAAAACGATTATTTTAAAATAAAAAAATTTTATCGAATAAAAATCGTTCAAAATACGCAAAAATGCTTTACTTTTTACGAATAAAATATTTAACTTTATTAAATAAAAAATTGGATTGACATAGAAAATTAAGTAAACTCAATAGTAAATAACCATTTTTTAAAGTAAAAGTAAAAGTACATAAGTAACTTACCGACAAAATAATTCTTTGAAAATGTTTACGCAATCAACAGGTAAATATTTCTTCAACGTAAATTGATTGGCGTTGAAAAATTAATTTCAATTTATCATTTATTTTTCTGGTCAATCAACATGTAAATTTTTTGAAATTTTATACACAAAACAATTTTTTAATAGCTCGTTTACAAAATGCTTTCAAACAAAAATGAAAAACAATATTAATGGTTGTTTGAAAAACATGTTTTCTGTTTATGATTCTAAACGCGCGTTTTTACTGTTAATTACGACATTTTAAATTGCAATTAATTTAACATCTAATTGCAGCTGATTAACCATGGCACATTCATCATTTTGACAAGTTCATATTTAGTAAAGAGATATCCCCACATATACATACATATAAATGCGTAAACCAATGTGTAAAATGAAGTGTTTTGGTGGTTGACTAGCTATTAGTTCATTTTGAGGCAGTATTGATCTGAGTGGTAGAGGCAAGTGCTTAAAAAATATATTTTTTTATGGCGAAAAGTTTTAGAGTATGGAAAATCGCATGCTTTTCGAACTTTAAAAATTTATCATATGTTTAAAAAATATGTATTTGCGACAGGAATTTAAAAATCTGCATTGCAAAAATTCTAGTCCAACCACGCGTTTGATAACTTAGCGACGTTACATATATGTAAATTGTTTGCCACATATGTATTTCCAAGCCAAGTTCTATGGTGTTTCTGTAACACTATTAATAGTTTTGAATGAGTTTGGCTTGTGTATGAGCTATTTACAACGCATATATGTATGTATATAAATTCAAAATCTCAACTTTACAACAACATTTTGCTAGTCATTCAAGTTTGAGATTGTGATTGAGATTATGATTGAATAGTTTTCCTTCATAGTTATGCATATATACATACATACAAATATACATGTATATATATGTTTTGATATTAATATATTTTGTGCGTAACGCCAACATAAAAATGCTAATGCAGAGCTTTATTTATAGTGACAACGTAAATACCAACAATTTAATCGATTTTCTGCACTGCTTTGTAGTATTCTCATACATTGCTCTGTTTCACATAAGAACCGTGCAAATGCTGACAAATCGCTTAATAAAATTGTTGATTACAAATACAATTATTTCTTTTAATTTTACTTTTGATTTATTTCATCATTCTCTTTGATTAATTTTATTTTATTTTAATTAATTGACTTAATTACTTTTTTTAGAATTTTTTTTTTGAATTTAATTCAAAATTTTTTATTTTACTTTAATTTACTATTTCATTACTATAACTATTACTATTTTATCTTGATTCCTGTTAGTTTAATTTAATTATTTTATTTTATTTTTATTAACTTTTCCTTAATTTTGCTTAATCTAAATTGATTTTAAATATTTTTAGATTTATATTTTTTTTTATTTTTTTTTTTTTTTTTTTTACTTGTAATTTTATTATTTAATTTTATTGTATGTTATTCTATTACATTTTATTTTACCCTTTTTTATTTATTTTTTATTAATATTTTATTATTATTTTTTAAATTTAATTTAATTTTATTTGATTTATTTCTTATTTTATTTTTATATATTTTTATTTATTAATTAAGCACAACGGTAACCCTCTCCCACCCAACCGACATGAGAGCGCCATCCGCAAAACGGATGGAATTTTCCGAGTCATGAAAGCAAGAATTTCTTACGCGTCGAGATTTAAAACTGCCCAGCTACAGAAAACAAATTCATCAGCTGTAATACTGAAATATTAGATTTCTCTACGGCTAGAAAGTGTGAGTAGACTTATAAGTTTTAAGCGACTACTGTACGGAGGAAGATTTTTGAGGGAACCCCAGTGCAAATGACGAAAAGTGAACAACAAAAATTGTTTTTGAACAATCCAAATTTTATCAAGATGGACTTTATATTTGGGTCCACAAAACCGAACCGTACTCCAATATGGTCTTACTGACGACCTAAAAAGTATTTTCGTACTACTCGTATAAGGCTCTCTGAATTCTTTAGACCATCGCTATACAAAGGCACGGGCACCTTTAGCCTTCAGTACAGTGATATTAATTGAAGATTGGAATCAGTTTAGCATCTATTGTTACATTCAAATCAACAAAATTACATACTTGCTTTAGACTATAGTTGTATTGTATAAGATGGTGATTGAATATATTTTCGTGTAAATAACATGGTTTTACATTTGTTAAGCTTAAGAGCCATATCATTGTTATTATACCATGTTACTAAATTATTCAAATCGGTTTTTAAAAAATCGGCATATAATAAAATTTTTGAATATTTTATAACTGAAGCCAAATCATTAATAAATAGTTAATAAATAACATGAACAGAATCGGTCCCAAGTGGCTAACTTGCGGAACTCCAGATGATAGATGAATTATGTTCGAAAAGGTATCGTTAAATAATACAGAGATAGGAAAATATCTTTCGGAGAAGACTTGGTTGAAAGCCAAAAATATCTAGTTTTTTTTTAAGTATTATATGATTTACTCTGTACTCAGTATTCAGTATTCCTGTTTTCTCTAAATTCACTTGAAACGTGAGTAACAAATTCCAACAAATTAATAAGAGTAGATTTACCTTTGCAAAACCCATGCTGGGAACTGGAAATTAAGGGAAATATGGAAAAAGTTAATTGGACAGTAATTATAGTTTCAAAAAGTTTAGGTATAGCAGATGTCTTTGCTATTACTCTAAAATTTCCAATTGAAGATCTACTACAATTCTTATGCAAAGGAATTATAAATGAACCTTTCCATATAAAAGGAAAAATGCCTTTTTTGGGGATGCATTAAATAGGTTTTTCAAAGGCCGGTACAAGTTTTCAGCACAATATTTAAAGAAACATGTTGGTATTATGCCAGGACCGTAACTAAAAGAACTTTTCAAAACTTTAAACTGACATAACACATCTTCGGGAGAAATAAATTTATTTTACTATTATGTTTGAGTTTAATTTATTCTATTTATTTTTATTTAGTTTTGTAAAATTTGTAAAAATCTTATTTTATTTTATTTGGTGTTATTCTATTACATTTTGTTTTAATCTATTTGATTTAATTTATTTTATTTTATATCATTTTATTTTAATTTACTTTTTTATTTTATTTTATTTCATTTTTTTTGTTTATTTTGCTTTATTATAAAGGGTGTTTTTTATAGAGGTATAGAACTTTAAGTTGCAATAAAACAAAGATAATCTTGTGGCATTACATTTTAAATATGGTTTCTGACATATGACCGCCACGGCTGGCGCGGATGTAGTCCAATCTGGACGTCCAATTTTCGATGACTTTTTCCAACATTTGTAGCCGTATATCGGCAATAACACGGCGAATGTTGTCTTCCAAATGGTCAAGCGTTTGTGGCTTATCCGCATAGACCAATGACTTTACATAGCCCCACAGAAAGTAGTCTAGCGGTGTTAAATCACAAGATCTTGGAGGCCAATTCACAGGTCCAAAACGTGAAATTAGGCGGTCACCAAACGTGTCTTTCAATAAATCCATTGTGGCACGAGCTGTGTGACATGTTGCGCCGTCTTGTTGAAATCCCATCTCCTGGACATCATGGTTATTCAATTCAGGAATGAAAAAGTTAGTAATCATGGCTCTATACCGATCACCATTGACTGTAACGTTCTGGCCACCATCGTTTTTGAAAAACGGACCAATGATTCCACCAGCCCATAAAGCGCACCAAACAGTCAGTTTTTCTGGATGTAACGGTGTTTCAACATACACTTGAGGATTACCTTAACTTCAAATGAGGCAGTTTTGTTTGTTGACGTAGCCATTCAACCGGAAGTGCGCTTCATCGCCAAACAAAATTCGCTTATGAAAATCGGGAACAACGGTAATCTCGTTTTGGGCCCATTCGACGAATCTACGATGATCGTGAGTCTATTCATGATGAATTGCCAAACCAAACTGAGAATAAATCACTTGACAGCGTTAAATCGGTCGCCATCTTGGAAAGTAATGCCAACTTAAAGTTCTATACCTCTATAAAAAACACCCTTTATTTTAATTTACTTTATTTTGTTTTTTATTTTGTTTTATTTTATTTTTATTTTTATTTTTTTGTTTTGTTTTTTTATTTTATTATTATTTTTAATATTTCTTTATTATATTATTTTTTTGTTTTATGTTAATTTTTTTTCATTTTTTTATTTTTTTTTTTATATTTCTTTATTTTATTTTTTTTTTGTTTTATATTATTTAATTTTATATTGATTTTGCTTTATTTTGTTTTTGTGTTTTTTTTTGTTTTATTCTTTGTTTTGAATTTTATTATTTTTTTTTTGATTATTTTATTTTTTAAATTATTATTTTTTTATTCCTTTATTTTTTTTTCATTTTTGTTTTTTTTTTTTGTTTTATATATTTTATTTTATTTTAATTTTAATTTATTATTATTTTATTTTATTTTATTTTTTCCTTTATCTTGTTTTTCATTTTTGTTTTTTTTTTCTTGTTTTATATATTTTATTTTATTTTAATTTTAATTTATTTAGTTTATTTTTCTTTATATTTTTAATTTTATTTTATTTTAGTTTAATTTTAATTATTTTATATCATCTTCCGTTATTTTGTTTCTTTATTTTATTTTTTGTTTGTTTATTTCATTATATTTTATGATATTTTATTTCATTTCGTTTTACCTTATTCGTTTTGCCTTATTATTGTTGTTGTTTATTTTTTTATTTATTATTTTAATTTGTTTTTTCAGTGTTTTTTTTACTTTTATTTTATTTTTCTTGCTGCAATATTAGTAATCTACTGTTGTACGTTTATAAGCCGACGAGTTTTACCGGAAGCCGGCAGCGCCTTTGTCGTCTTCTAATCGTGAATTGTTAGATAATAACTGCGCTTACACTCACCGCATCTTTTATTCATTTTTATTTATTAAATTTTTTGTTTTTGATTTTCCATACTAAAATTGCAATCACCGCCATATTGCCAGTAATAATTTGCATATCGATTTACTGCAATTCATAGGTGAAACCCGCCTGCGACACTTTTTTTTGAAGTCAAATCGCGTTTTTTCATTTATTTTATCGTGCAACAATTGATATTCAAAGCCGTTATGGAGTAGTAATCGAAAGATTAGAATATATGTATGTATGTATGTTGTATACATTTGTATATTCATATGTGCATATTTCAACGATTTCTTTAGCAATTCTACTTTATGGCACGCCACGTTCTGCAAATGTGATTGCAGTCAGCTTTTGAGATGGGCGCGTATGACGCCCTCAGTTATTGTCATGATTGCCAATTTTATGGCTTTTTCATAGCCAAAGTATCTACATAAACATATATGTATCTTTTCATAATTTTTTTTCTGTTTCTTAATCTCCATCGTTTCATTTTGCTATAGACTCTCCTTCTAACAACATTTCCATACCCAGTCCACACTTCCCTTAGATAATATTTGTGAAATTCCTAAAGTGGTAAAATTGGCTTTGTTCTCTATTTATTTCACATTTTATTGTCATTCTCAGCCAATTTGGTTGCAATCAATATACATTTTGTTGCCAACTTGTATATTGTTGTTCGATATCGCCACCTCTACACCTTCGATTTGTCGTCGAACAACAGCAAGCAACGAGTCAAAATGCCCGTTATGAAATATTTATTCGCAATGTCATTGAAATGGATTAAGAATGTGAAAAAGAATGTCTCACACTCACACACACACACACACACACACTCAGAGTGCAATGTGAATTTGTCGAAATCGAAAGATTAGCACACTTACACAGACATATATACGTACAAACATACTTTTGTTAGATATAAAATAATAGCAAGCGATTTGAAAGTGAAAGGTATTTTGAAGTACGTGCTTAGATATTTTTTTTGTGTGTTTTATTTTTAAGTGAGAGGTGCCCTCTTGGAAATAAAAATCTTATTTAATTGATTGACATTAGCTTAGATTTGGAAATTGACTGGCAGGTATAATAATCTGCGTTTAAACCCCAACAGGAAGTGGTTCCTTACGTAAGAGTTGTTTTGAACTGAGTTGTCAGTAAAGTTTTTTTTTGTCGAAAATAGCCTAAAAGCATGGATCTTTTATATTTTGTGAAGGAACTGAGACTTTTTAGGATATATCTAATATGAGAGCACTTAAAAGTTATCATTGAATACAGAACCAATGTTTAATTGACGAAATTACTCAGGGTTTGCAGAGGTGTTCGAGTCCAGATAATTCGACTTAAGTCTCACAAAGTGAGCCGTGCATTGATCTTCCCATATAAATTAATTGGACCTGTAAGCGTCAGACTAACCCAACCTTCGTCGATTGACTTATACTCGTATGAAGGACAAATAAAATGAGTACCTTAAGCAAGCCCCTCCACATTATCATTCACTTTCGATATTTACTAACTTCTCTAAGCCACTAGTAGAAGTATCTTTATATTACATGTAATTGAAGACTAATTTAAAATAATTATACGTCTTTCGATGTAAAAACTCCACACGATAATGCATGTAGAGGCGAATGGCATGAATATTTTCAACTGATTTCCTTTAAAGTTCTTAAAGCAAAAGCAATAATTTCAAAAAATACAAACATGACAGATTATTTTGCAAAGTTCAAAATTTTATAAAAATTTTTTTTTGCCAATTTTAAGCTATACATAAATAGATAAAATTTTATTATGAATTATGTTGTCTGTTGTCATATGTGAACGGGATATATTAACCTTTTCAATAAAGAGAGCGCCGTGTGAACTACATTAACAAGTGGCACAGTAGAACTACGTGCTAACTCATTGATTTATAGATTTTGAATCAATATAGTGCAATGTATTGAAGTGTGCGAATTCGTTATGTCAGCAAATGATGTGTTAAAGATCTCGGAAGTTGGTATAGGGACAAGAAAAAGCTTTCCGATATGTGATTCCTATGGTATGACGCGAGCAAAAGTATCATCGAAACGATAGTTACTTTTTTTCGTGGAAAAGTTGTAATTCAAAACGGAAGCATTAAACTTTATACCGCAATCTTCGATCAGCTGTTCGTCACATACTTCATGGTTTCGAATTGCCGAAAGTGTGCTACCAGGGCGGACTAAATGATCTGCTAAGAGACTTGAAAGATCTCAAAAACGCTGATGATTTGCTTGGATAAAGTCTTAAAACACATACTTACTTTTTCCGAGAATGGATTTCTAATGATTTATTTTTATATTATATTTATATTTATAGTTTCTACTTTGCCAGTGAGTACGAGTAAGCTTATCATACCAAAATTAAGGGTTTGATGAATATATTTACAGGAGATACAGTATATAGTACAGTGGCGTATTTTTGAAGAATCTTCAAATTCTAGATTCACAAAGGTAGTTCATGTCGATCGTTCTTTACACCTCAAGGAAACCTACAAAAACTCGAATTGCTTCTTCATAAACTACAATAGTAATAAGCTTGCATACGTTTCTCGAACAACAACATGGATCTATTAAATCCTTGCTTTTTTTTGTCTTTGGGATAGTAGAGACCAAACAAATCACTAAACCAAAAAGTCTTGGCCTCCGAAAGAGCTTAATGTTGGCGAAAATAATTTCTGGCATAAAACTTTGGTGCCTTCTCCTAAAGTTAATCTACCAACACTTCCGACAAAGCTGAGATTCATGAAGTCATTTGTAAAATCACTTCTATGGGATGGAAATTGAGATGGAAGGCGTTGAACTATATATAAGATTGACTTTAAAATTAACTTAATTTTTATATTGAAATTACTTTTCTATAACTTTTAATGTTGGTCAGACATGGAATCGAAAACTAACATTCCACTAGGCCTATCGCCCTTTTGCACTGAAAAAAATACCTCCCATCATTCAAATTTATTCAAAATTATTTAGTTTGGACATCCTAATTTAAAAAAATTAAAATATTTACTCTATGGTGACTGCCCCTGATGTAAATCCAACACTGTGTATGGGAATACGCATTGCTAACCACACGGCTATAGTGGCCGCCAGGATAAAAACTTTAAATAACTTTTACACAAACAAATCGTCAAAAAATCTTAAAAAACAATTTTTTACGATGATAGTCATTTTTGGATTCAGCACACCCAAAAACATTCAAACAAGGAAGCCAAAACTGTTCTCTTGTTTTAACTATTTTATTTTATTTCATTTCATTTTTAATTTTACTTTATTTTTATTAATTTGGTTTTTTTTATTTTATTTCATTTTATTTTATTTTATTTTATTTTAATTTTATTTTTTTAAATATTTTTTTATTCTTTATATTTTTTTTTATAATTTATTTTATTTATGTATTTTATTTTATTTTTATTTTTATTTTTATATCTAGTTTTTTTTATATTTAATTAATTTTTAAATTTTTTTTTCAACTTATTTTATTTTATTTTATTTTATTTTTTATTTAATTTAATTTTTTTATTTAAAAAAATTTATTTTTCTTTATTTTTTTTTTAATTTAATATAATTTTATTTTATTTGGCATTGTTTTATCTTAATTCATTACATATTATTTTTAATTTTATTTTATTGAATATATTTCATTTAACATTTTTTATAATATACCAAATAAGCATGGAATTTCTGCATGCGGAAACAATTTTTTTTTCTAATTCACCCTTTATAACTGTATAAAAACTGTCAGTCCATACCAGATACCAATAGCTTGCTGAGTAAACTCTCCATTATATGGCACAAAGTACACAAATGGCTGACAACCATATGGTGGATAAACTTGCAATGAAAGTCAATATGCCAAGACAAGCAAAACCTACAAACACACTCGAGTACAGAAAAAAGTGTACAACAACATCAACTAAGTGCACGCATGTATGAGTCTATTAGTGGATATACAACAACAAAATATACACTTCAGGTGTATTTGATATACTATATATATATGAGCATATAATGTAAAATGTATGTATGTTTTGTTAGTTTGGTGTAACACCAGAGACAGCCGCCTCTAACGGTGTTCTATGCCTGTATATATATGCATACATATGGACTTATGAACTCACCAAGTCAAAGTCATAACTGCATTTATTGTATAAATATTTTATTAGAAAAATTTCTCGAACAGAGAAAATATTGAATATTTGAAAATCTCGTAAATATTACCGTTGGCAACTTGAAGAGTGAAGAGAGATATGTACACACTGTAACATATGAACATATGTTTATGGAGGTGACATTGGCATATTTGTCAAACGTTAGTTGAAATTACTCAAACTTCATTTCATAATTTACTTTGGTTTCTTCCGGTCAGCACCTTAAGTTCTTTAGTAATATTTCTTGTAAATTTTTGTTTACTCTTTTGCCTGCATTCACCACCCTACCAATGCAAATATGCATGTGAGTGCGCGCGTCTTCAATTCATGTTGACCAAACATATCACTTTTTACATATATTATATGTATATGTATATGTACAGTACTTGTACCATAAAAGTTTTCTTCAAATATTTGCATTAGCTACTGTGGGTGCCGCACCTAAAGCAGAGGTGTATGATGAACAGCGTCGACCAATAGCTCTACCTCTGTCTTTGAGCGTACAAAAGTGTTATGATGATAGCTGCCACCACCAGCCATAGGGCACCTTATGCCGTGAGCACTTTGACATATGTAAATAACTGTGGAGACCTTGTGTGCGGAACTGAAGTGGAGATTTCTATTGACGCTACTGGTGTTTGTTGAAGGAGTATAAACGATAGTTTGCTTTAGTAATATGTGATACTCAGTTAATCGGAAGATTTCAAATTTGTTGTGCGAAGTTTTTCCTTATTTTTTATATATTTTTTAAATTTTATTATATATTTTTTATCAATACTTTTATATTTGATTTTATATTATTTTATATTTTATTTTATTTTTTTCATATAATTTTATTTTTATTTTTATTATTTGATTTGATTTGATTTTTTTATTATATTTTATTTTTACTTGCTTTAGTTTTAATTATTCAATTTTTTTTATTTAATTTTAAATATAATAATATATTTTATTAATTTATTTAAATTTAGTTTGTTTAATTTTACTTATCTCATTTTTTATTTTATTTTATATTACTTTATATTATTTCAATTAAATTTGCTTTATTTTTATTTTTATATATTTATTTGTTTTATTTTTGTTCATTTAATTTACTTCTAAATTAATTTTAATTTATTTTATTATATTTTAATTTGTTTTTGTTTTTCTATTCATTAATTTTTATTTTTTTTATTTTCATAAATCTATTTTATTTTTATTTTTTGCCTTGTTTTTGTTTACTTCATTTTAATTTATTTTATTTCGTTTTCAGATATTTTAACTGTTTAATTTTATGTGTTTTCAATTTATTTTCAGTTATATTTTAATACTTTGTTTTCGTTTTATTTGAACTTAAGTTTTCTAATGACTGTTTTTATTTTTTATACACGGCAAATTCTTATTCTTTTTATTTAGTACAGTATTTTTTTTATTTTTATTTTTATTTTTCTTTCATTTAATTGTTTTTTTTTTACTTAATTTTTTATTACATTAATTCTTGTATTTTCGCTCTTTATTTTATTTATAATTTATTTAATTTTTATTATTTTTCTCTATTTTATTTTTATTCTATTTTTATTATATTTGTGATCTTAATTTTTATTTAATTTTTTCTTTTTTCTCATTTTTTATTTTTTAATTTTTATTTTTGTTTTTATGTATATTTAATCTTAATTTTTGTTTTATTTTTATTTTATTTTTATTTCAATATTAATTTTATAATTATATATATATATATATTTTTTTTTTTTTAAATTTCACTTGTATGCTATTTTAATTTTAATTTAATTTAATTTTTATTTTGTGTTATTTCAATTTTTTTTTACTTAATTTTAATTTTATTTCAGTTTTATTTTATTTTCTATTTTGTTTATATTTCACTTTAATTTTATTTTACTTTTATTTTTATTTTTTTTTATTTTTATTTAGTTCTTATTTTATTTTAATTTTATATATAATTTTTTTATTTTTTTCATACTTTTATTTTATTTTATTTTTTTAAATTTAATTTTTTTATTTTAATTTTATTTGCATTATATTTTTATTTTATTACTAATTTTTTATTTTTATTTTTATTTAAATGAGAGTAATTTTATGTTAATGATAATTTTATTTTTATTTTTATTTTTATTAATTTTGCTTTTATTTAATAATTTTTTATATTAAATTTTTTTATAGTTTTTTTGGTTTTATTTATATATTTTTATATTTTATTTTAATTTTTTTTTAAATTGATTTAGTTTTATTTTAATAATAATTTTTTTCTTTATTTTTTATTTTTATTTTTTATACTTAATTTTTATGTTTTTTTATTTTTTATTTATTTTAATTTAATTTTTTTATATTTTTATTATTTTTTATTTTAGTTTTATTTTAGTTTTATTTAATTTTTATTTTTATTATATTTTAATATTTTTTTGTTTTCATTAGTTTTTTTTTAGCCTATTTTGTTTTATTTATTTTTGAATGATATTTAAGTTTTTTTTCTAATATATTTTGGTTTTAATTTTTTTTAAACTTTTTTTTTAAGGTTTTTTCACTGTTTTATTCTACTTTAATTTTTGTAATTTTTTTTATTTTTTTTTTTGAGTTTAATTTATTTATTTATTATTTTATATTTTTATATTTTATTTTGTTTTATTTATTTTAATTTTGTAATTTAGGTTTTGAATGTTTTTGTTTTTTATTTTTATTTTTACTTAATTAATATAAAAAAAACTACTAGAAAAGTTATAAAAAAATGTTCGGCCACGGATTTTCAACTTTCCATTTTCAAAGTGAGTTAAAAACGAGTTATATGTGTGTGTATATACATATATTTCTTTATGAATAAACAGGTCTGCGCCTTAAACTTTCAATAACATTTTATTACTTGTGATGTCTATAAATCTTTTGTTAACATCCAAATTTGGTATTCATACGCACAAATATTTGCATTTCTGTTCATGTATTTATTTAGGAAATTAAACAAAAGTTTGCATTTTTAACAAATTGTCAAGCAAGCCATGTATGTTTGTTATGTATGTATATTGCGCTGTCATGCTAATGTTGTTGTTTTTTTTCTCCTTTTTGAATATTTATTGTCTAGTCTGCGCGTTCGATAAATTAAGTGCCAATAAATCATTTTAATTAGCTATCTTTGTTAACATTTGAATTTTCGATTATTTATCTGCAAAACATAAGTTAGTTTGTACGGTTTTTTTGCATGTCTCTGCATATGATTAAGTATAATTTTTTTTATAAAAAAGCTTAGCTCCTTTTTAAGCACCTTCGACTTTATGAAATTTTTATTATTTTATTGCCAAAAAAGTAGTTGGTTAAATATATTCATACACGTGCATACATACATAGCTAGTATGGGATGTCGATGAAACCCGTATTGAAATATAACGGAGCATTTGATTTTTAATTCTTTTGTTTTTATGCAAAAGTGTAAATTAAAAAAAAAATATATCTGTTGAAATTTAAGAATCTTCTGTTGCCAGGGAAACACTGTCGTATATTTCATAAGTTATCTTATCCACAACTGTCATCAATCATGTTAGAACAATAATTATCGTCAACAGAAAATTAATGCGGGGATTTTTTCGCCATAAGAATTCTTCCATGATGTAGCGCACAATAATTGCTGCAAACTCTGAATCTAAACCAAGTTTTTGTTTTAACATATTAGCTACTTTTTCACGTCACGTCCGCACACTCAGCATGTTTCGAATATCTGTCAACAGATCATCTTTACAATGGTTTTCAGAATATGAAGAATATCTGCTTTTAATCGTCGCATTTTAATTCTCTCATTCCGTTTTATAGGCTAAATCAGCATAACCATTTTACGCTCTCTTCTTAAATGAAAAATTCTCGCTCTCTTCATATAATTTACTACTATACCAGAATTAAAAAGGCAGTAATTGTGAGATGCAAGTCTTTTCCCTACAATGTGAACATTTGGGCAACGAGTGCTCGTTCGATAGTCGGGCATATCCAACGCACACGAACGAGGCGCAGTCCGTATGACGAACGGAACTTTTTTTTTGCTTTTCATTAAATTCGTTTGACAAGTTTTCAGAAACAAAGGACACAAATGTCTTGGATGTCTAATGGAACATTCAATTTGATTTTAGAAAGAATAAGGAAGGTAGAAATTGAGACTGTTACTATTTTAATCATTAAAATTATATCAATTTCTCTGCGACTAGAAAGAATGGAAAGGTTAATAAGTTTCAGACGACTAGTATAAGTTTAATGGGTGACCACGAACATAAGCCCTCAAAGCTTGAGTTTGACTTCGTGTCTGCTCGAGGTGAAGTTGCCCCACAACTAGCTGTAGAACTCAAAACATGACACAGTTTGATGCTTGTATTATGGGTGCTGAATACTTTATGATTAGTTATAATAACATTGATTTCACTCGTTGCATTTTTGATCACCGTGAGTTTATGCCGACAGCAGGTGCTGCAGATTCTTAAAGCACGTCGGATAAATACCTTTTTCTGTGTCTATCTTTTCGTTTGTAAAATGCCAGCTGTGTTTGCCCGGTATACGAAAATATGAGGAGATATTAAGATCTTCTGTGTATAACCCTGCCTTTATCTCGAAGTCTATTTTGGACCCTTCGATGTAGATTGATTTAGTTTTATCCTATCATCACGTCTTTAGAGTATTTTCACCAAAAGGTTTCTATTGAGATCTAATTTTGGTAGGACAAATTCTATGATTTCCGTGCGGTGTTATGAGCTCACTAAGTATGTTACTATATAAAAATTGTTACTGGTTCAAATAAACTTCGTCCTGACTGCGAGACCTACTACAACTTTCATTTAGCTTCTATCAAATTGATATTAGTCCTTGCCAAGTGATGATTTACCAAGCACCATGCCCAATCTCTAATTTTCTATTGCGTAATTTTACGTCTAAAAATTTTTCTTCAAATTCTTTGATTTAAAATGATCTTTAGCTGACTAATTGTGAAACAAATGAAAAAACAAAATTTTTAATTTAATGTTTTGACATAAGTACACTTTGTTATAACAAAACATTCTGTCATTTTTTCAAATGAACAATAACTCAAGAAATAAATTTGATAGTTTGTCATAAAAAATCTATTAGTGAAATATTTTTTCAAAAGTAAATTCCATTTCTCCTAAAAAATTTTAAGCAAAAAAATAAAATAAATAATGTGTATACATATGTACATATGTATGTATGTTCATATATTGCCTTTGTCAAAAACAGTAACTAGACGCTCACCTTCTATTTGTTTATTTATCTTCCAAAAATATTTATGTATGTATGTAGTGTCCACTAAATTAGCTGAAATCTGCAATAAAAATGGGGAGAGATGAAAAAAAGGAAATAAATTTTTGAGTACATAGTATTAAAATAAATGTTTTCATTAGCGTGTACAAGCAATTAAAGTAATTTATGACTCGTAAATGTCAGAAAAATTGTACAAAAGTGTCGCCTGGCAGCTGGCGAAGTGTGGTAGAAGAATAAGGCACAGCCGGGGATGAGATAGGCAGCACTTGATATATGAAAAAATTTGAATATATGTACATATGTATGTACATATGCCGAAAGGTACAGTTAGTTAGTTAGCTAGCAAATTTAATTTGAATATTTATTTGCCTGAAAATTTTTTTAATGACATTTTCGAAAAGTTTTCAATCACAAAACTGAATTGGGTGTGGCATTTTAAAGTGCAACAAATAAATATGCAAATAACTGTTATTGTTGTTGTTGTTGTGCAAAAAATTTATTTATGTCTATGCAATATTTGGCGCTTCATTAGCGGTTATGAATAATTACCAATATTTGACGTTGGCATGTCGGCGTCGCTGTTGTTGCATTCCACCACCTGAGTAGTGCAAGGCAAGGCGAACGAAAGAAGCGAAGACCCAAAGGCCGTCATCAAAGTTTGAAAATTTATTTATTTTTCCTAAACAAAAAAATATGTGCAAATGTATGTATGTAAAGGGTGATCCAAGTAGAGGTACTTTTTTTGAATAGCCCTTTGTTGGCAGATCACACGTGAGTCGTGTGAAGCTGTCATTATATTTTTGTTCAGTGTTGTTTGGCATTTCATCATGAAAAGACTTACGCCTTGACAACGTTTACACATCATTCAACTTTATTGCGAAAATTCACGTTCTGTAAGGAATGTGTTTCGCGCGCTTTGCCCAATTTATGGTCAACATAATCGGCCTACTGAGCGTACTATTCGCAACACCATCACCTATCTTGGAACCCAAAATTCATTATTGGATAATAGTCGACCGAAAATGTTACGTACAGTATGCAGTGAAGAAAATATACCGCCGTAGCTGAGAGTGTACACGAACACCTTGGAGAGTCGATTCGGCGCCGTTCGTAGCAACTCGGACTGACGTATGAAACGACTTGACGCATTTTACGTCGACATCTTAAATTGAAAGTTTAAAAAATACAGCCTGTGCAAGAACTTAAGCCACTCGACCTTCCCAAGTGACTTCACTTCGCTCTATGGGCTCTTGAAAAGTTCCAAGAAACCATGATAACCGACTATTTCCTGCCTGAAATTGAAGCTTGCGACCTACGCGATATTTGGTTTCAACAATACGGCGCCACTTCCCACACATTACATCAATCAATGGATTTATTGAGAGAACACTTCGGTGAGCAGATAATTTCACGTTTTCGGCCCTTCGATTGGCCACTGTTAGACTTTTCCCGTGGGGATATGTAAAGCCTAAATTCTATGCGTTCAATCCCTCTTCGATTCAGAACTTAGGGCAAAACACTACGCGTGTCATACGCCAGTTACCAGTCGAATTGCGCGAACGAGTCATCGAAAATTGGACTCAGCGGATGGACCATCTGAGATGTAGCCACGGTCAACATATGAAAGAGATAATCTTCAAAAAATAAATGCCAAAAAATGCTCTTTGGGAAGATAATAGATATTCCCAATTAGATTTGATTTTTCTGCATTTTTTTCTCTAAGCAATTAGGGAACCTCGAAATGGATCACCTCATCATCAAATGGTTATATATGCATGTTTAGCTATATGTCTGCATGTCACCTTTGTGTGATTGCATAAATTTTATCGCATTCCAAGCAATTGCCAACTGGCCACGAAATTATATTTTATTGGTGGATATAAAAAATTGACGTTAGTTCACCTTTTGCAGTTATACAAATACACCAATGTACATATGTATGTATGTATGTATGATATGTACATATGTATTTTAGTGGCATTTCACGTTCCGCTAAGAGGCGCAGATTAACACGTGCTCGTCTTTATGCAAAATTGATGAGCTTTTATATTGACATGGCATTTGCATAAATAACTCCAAACCCTACTTTTATTGCTTACATTTTTTCGTTTCCCCTTTTTATTAAACAAACGTCATTTTGAAGCGTAGATTTTTTGTTGTTGCTTTTTTACATAAATATTTTTTGTTTCTATTTTAAGTGCTCACTTTGTAAGCGCGACACGAATTTTGAAATTCTTCACGAATTCATTTTGATAGTAAATAAATTTACTACCAAACTACGAAAATTATATTACGAATATGAATTCAAATACTAACACGTCTGCCTACATATGTGTACTTATATATGCACATATATATGTATGTATGTTTGTATATTTTTGTGCGTGCCAACTTTTTTGTTAGCAACATTTTTTGCTTTAACCAAAAATTTGTAAAACACATTTGTCAGTATTTTTGTGTTTTTTTTCTTTGAAAATGACGAAGCTCTTCGTAAAGCTGTAAATACCCGAAAAAAATATGAAAATCAGAATATGAAAATAAAGAATTCCAATAACCATTAACAAACATTCAACTCAATGAAGCTTTTGTTCCAACTGTAGGCTATCATTCTTCCGCTTTCAGTGCGCATGCGCCTTGGAAGAGCTTTGAAGCATTGTAAGAAAAAAATTGTAAATGGAAAATAATACGAATTAAGCGTTTCGCTTAACACGATCGTTCAGCATTAAATGTTTAATTCAAAGCTTAATATTGGTTTTTCTAATTTTATAAAATTTTTTTAATTTTTTTATTTAACGATGAGAATTTACACAATGAGTTGGCACAAAAAAAATCCTAAGAATTTCTCAATAACAATAAAAAATAAAAAATGAGAGGTTAGCCCCATCTGTGGTTAAGGTTTTTTGCTTTGAAAACAACTGAAGGGGGCAGACACGGAGGGAAAGAGAAGAAAAATTGAAAAATTTCCAAAACGAAGCGAACTCAAGAACAGTTAGTTGGTTAAAAAAAATTAATGTTTTAACATTTAACTAGAGTTTTTTTTTAGTCGATCGAAACGAGTGTTAAAACAATCAGGCATTTTATGATTTTATTAACTCCTAATTTTTTCTTAATTGTCACTAAATTTCGAATATTATCTTCATAAGAACAAAAAATTAATCAAGCCCTTGAATTTCCCTAAACTTAGTTAGCACATTTACCAGGCGCTCCTCTTTCCTACACTCCATTCTTTACCAGTCATTAGATTTTTGCGATTTTCCTTGAGGTTTCCTCGGTTTCCTCTGAAGTTTAAAGTAGTTAAAGTAGAAGTTCAAGTAATTCCGAATTTCGGAGTTACCTAGGATACCTTAGTTAGTAAATTTTTCCGAACTTTTTACTTTATTTATTCTTAACTGTTCAGATGTTCAAATACTCACAAGTTTGGTATATTGAAATGTTTGAATATTTAAAGTTAAAAAGTTTCGAAATTCATATTTTCTGACCGTTTTTTCATTGAAAGTCAATTATTTTCCGAATTTATAGGATTTGTGAGACCTTAATTTTTTTCTAAATTTCGAACATATTTCGAAAGTCATTCAGACTTTACCGAATTTAAAACATTTTTTCGAGTATAACAAAATGTCGAAATTGTATCTGGCATTGGGCTTTCCGAATTTTCAACATTTGCATACAGTAATTTATTTTTAAATTTCGAAAAATATAAAATTTTTCTCATATTTCGACATTCATCAGACTTCTGATTATTCCAAGTTTCATTTAGTTGACTACCATACAGACATTCATTTTCTTCAGATTTCGAGCTTTTACAAATTTTTTTTAATGAAGATCAAAATTTTTTTGAAAGGCATTAAAGTTTTTCTAGTCTTGAAACACGCATATATCGAGCGCTCAATTACAAACTTTAAAAATTTTGCCAAACATTAATTCTCTTACGAATTCCGAACATTTACAAGTTATTCTTGTTTTCTGAGTTTCGAAAATTTCGAACTTTTAAAAGTTATTCTTATTTTCTGAGTTTCGAAAATTCGAAACATTTTTCAGGCGTCAGGAATTTTTTCTTTATTGAATATTTTTTAAATAGGTTTGAATATATAAAATAAATTTTTTTTTATAAATTTTCGTTTCTCAGAAGTTAAAATCTATCGAATTTCCATCGTAGCCAATAATTAATTTTTCTGGGATTTCTAAATACTAACAAGTGCGAAATTTCATTCGTACTTCGAATACCTATCTCGCGACTAGTTTTTCCAAATTTTAAAATTTTTATCACTATTCGCTTTTGTCTTATTTTTGAATATAAAAGTGCTTTGTATTCATTCCGATACTCGAAGTTTCGTATTTTTGGCTAAAAACTAATAGTTTTGGCTGAAATTATACCAGAGAGAGTCCGATTATGTTTCATCATAAGAAAACTCTCTAAAGTCCATGTTGATCAAAATCAAATTCGGATATCTTTAAAATTTTCAAAGTAAATGCAAAAAAAAACTGGGATTTCATATTAACTCGAACTTTCGTATTTCTGGCTAAAAACTAGTATTTTTTGGCTGAATTTATACCCGATAAAATCCGATTAATGTAAGTTCCATTCCAAAAAATCTCTAATGTCCATGTTGATCAAAATCAAATTCGGATTTCTTTAAAATTTTCGAAGTAAATGCAAAAAAAAACTGGGATTTTACATTAAAAATGAAATATAAATTTTTAAAGTTCTCAACGATGACTCGTCTTTATTTTCCAACAATAAAAACGCCCCCAAAGACATGCCGAACTCAATCTCAATCTGCGAAATGTGCTGTAGTTACAAACAATCGCTTAAAGTGATCAAGAATGTGGTAGCACTCAAATGAGAAAGTGTGAAATGGGTTTGCGGCGGCTCAAGCATTTTAAACGCTTCAGCGCGGTGCGGTGCGGCACGTACAAAACAACTTCAAAGTGTTAAGAGCCGACAAAAGTCAGCGCCAACACTGAATGCGAATGGCCAAGCGGCAAGATGCCAAGAGACCAAAACTCATACATACGTGCATATGTATATTTGTACACTTAGCATTATGGCAGGAAAACAGCCTAATTGTCTTTCAAAACACAATCAAAGTCTCAAACCGCAACAACAGCAACACTTTTACGGTGCACGCACAGTTAAGAAAAAGGAAAAATAAAGAAAAATTCAAAAGAATAGAAAAATATTATTAGAACCTGTCATGAGCGGTAAGTGCGTCTGTGGACAACAACAATGAACAAATATATATGTATGTGTGTATATGTATATATCAGTAAGCGCTTGTCAATGACGCCGACGACGCTGAGGTTGGCTATCTTTCAGTGATGTTGCTGATGGGCTGGACGGCTTTGATTGTGATAGAATTTTTACGATTAATAAAAGACGTTAACTGACAAAGAAATAGTTGTGAAAGAAGAAGAAGAAGAAGAGAATAGAAAGATATTGAAAAGTAGAAATAGAAACACTTTAATAGCATTTGAATTGAAGGTGCGAGAAGTCTGTATGGGTAGACCAAGTGGCAGATTGAAGGCGGCCGAAGAGTAAGCGGCTCACGTGAGGCGAGACTTGCGATCAGCGCTTATAGCAAAAAAGACAAGGAAATGTAGGGGGGAAAAACGCACACACTCACAAACACATCAACGTTCACATCCACGTCCACTTATGCCAAAAGGGTGAACTAATGACAGTTTAATTTACTTCTTATCGAAATTAATTCTTTTGCTGCGTCATCTATTTTGCTGTTTGTGTCATACCTACATATACTCGTATAGCAACAACAACAACAACAACAATAAAAGTCATTCACATACCCACTAAGTACTTATAGAGAATTGAGTATACAATTATTATTACGAAACTAAAGAAGAAGAATAACAACAACAACAGCAACAACAACACAATCACTTTGTGACGGCCTCAAAAGACATAATGCCGCGCCAACGTAGAAATGTCATCTACGGCGCGCTTACTTTGAAGACTCAGCGTCAAGGTATTTCAACTCAATTACGGTACACATTTTTACCGGGAACTTGGCAGTCGGGCTATGGAAAAAAAATTAATATTAATTTTGAACCGGCGTACATTCGTTACACTTGTGTATAATAATTTTGTTCAAATTTAACTTTTATTTCAATTTTTGTTTTGTTTGAATTTTTTCTGAGGGATTTGAGGAGCGCGTTCTGCATTCACGTCGAAAGTTGTCTGATTTTTGGGGGTAGAACAGTCACAATGCGTTGGTGGGACCGTGCGTGTGGGCGAGCTACAAAATTTTATTGGTGGAGTGTCGCCGAAAAGAATTCGAAACCGTTTTGGAAGTCTAAAGGTTATCCTGAAGGAAATCTCTCCATCTGTCAAAGCTCATCTCTTATCTATGTTCCTCTCTATGCGGTTATACCTCTAAAGATCTTTAAATAGAGCTTTATTTAACTGAGAGATGTTGAAAATCAGCCAACACTGTATCTAAGCTTCCCCTTTTTCGCTCAAAACTTTACAGGCATTTTTTTTTTCCAAAAAAATTAGTCTGCTCCTGAAAAGTACGAGAGACTGTCAGCGGACATTGTTTCAGAGTTTAGTTCCTTTGGGTTATTTTAGCTTTTGTGGCACGGTTTTTGATCTCAGTATGGGAAATACAGAAACGGGGGCTACTCATCTGAAAATAACCACCATAGTAGGATTAGCCAGGTCAAAACCTCAACCGTACAAAAATATATCAGGAATTCAAATACAAGTAGATTCCTTTTCCCACCAGAAGTTCAAACGGTCATTAGGATATTCGCTGCTTGAAATAGTGAAGGTTAATGATCGACTCAGGGCACAACTCATTCCCTTGCTACCTAGACGATTACTCTTAGTCTCTAGAAATAACACCTATAACCGACGAGAGTGATTTGAAGACCGTCTTCAAATCTAATTGAAGTACGACTTTCAAAGCTCTCTAGATGTCAATGGTGCAGTATAGTATACTTGAAAGCCGCAGTCTATTTTGATTTCATTTTAGTAGGAAGTCCTTCTGGTTTTTCCCTGAAATGTTTCGAGAACATATTCGCACGTTAAATGCAAAGCTTCGACACATTATGACAGCAGTTGCCTTCAATGCCGTACTCTGGTCTTGACTTTCCCTCCGATTTCTTATTTGATTACGTTCAGTCAAGATGTATGACTCATTTCGGTCAGGTTTACATAAACTCACTGAGTTATCACGTTTCCGACACATTTATCTTTACTTTGTAGTCGCTAACTTTATCCTTATACTAACTCTTGCTCTTACCTCTCCTTATATGGCTATCTCAAAATGAGGTTTTTAGATTTTACAATTTACGTTTATAATAACGAAAATTAATAGGCATTTCCTTCTAACCCACGTTAATCCCACATCTCACAAAGCATCTTCGGAAAGGCACTCCGACCACACAACAGATCTTAGTAACTGAATATTCTTCCATTTCAGGAAACAGCACGACCTCTTACTCACTCAGCTCATCTTTACTTTTGTGCTGCAGAGTTCCACTGAGTACGAGATCGTTTTTTGGTCCAACTCTTACAAATAAATCTCTCTTAGCAACCATTTTTGGAAATCATCATTCCTTCCCGCAAATTTACTCGACTCGGTTACACTTGAGTTTGCGCAATCTTATTTGCCAGCAAAGTTATTGCCCGCTCGAAGTCACAATTTCTACGTAGAAAACTTGTCAACGTCTTTGTTGCAGAAACACATTGCACAACATTCTTCTAACACTAATCGCCTGCAGAAGCAGAATAAGAAACAGAAAACATCCTGCTGCCGCAAATACCAACCGTCAGGCTGGCGCAGGCGAGGCGAACAGGTGCAAGGCTAAGCAAGCTGTAAGCAGTGAGGGAGATCTTTGTACGCAGAAGGCAAGACATTGCTGGGGACGAACGAAAAAAAAGAAGTGAGTTAATAAATGTTGTGGAAGTAGTAATTGTGTGGAATTGTCGTTGGCAGCGTATAGCAGACGCGCAGGCGCAGCACATTTACTTACAATTTTTATTGCTCCACTCATTTGTGTGACTTGTCTTGTGTTATTTTTTTCTTAGAAATAGAGTTGTAGTTGCGCGCCTAGTGACCTGAGTCCGTTGCCACCATAAAAATGCGTACACACCCCGCAACGTCCTTTGAACTGAGACACACATACACACACAATCTCCTATTTTAAAACTTACTTGTTTTGCTCTTTAGTCCTTTGCTGCTGTTGTTGCTGATCACTTTGTGGCGATAACGCTTTTGGCCTCTATCACCTTTTGCCACTAACTCACACATATACACACGCACGCATATTGCATATTGCGTCTGCTCTACGTTTGCGCTGTGTCGGCATTTGGTGGCCGCGGCAGCGGCGCGCCTTCGTCAGTCATCCGATTCAAATAATTTTTGTGTTTTATGAGTATTATGTACGCATTTGAATATTAACAATATAATATGCATGTTTATGAGCGCAGGCGCATACCAACCATAGAAATATGAACTGCGCACGGCAGCCGTATCGAGGAGACCAGAGTAGTAGGTTAGATGTGCGTGTGTGCACATGTATCCAGGTATGCGAACGACGTTAAATTGCGTACCCACACCTCGAAAAAACGCGGAAAATTATTATAAAAAAAAAGAAAATATTCAAACCTAGCGCCGATTATCAGACGACTGTGAGGGTATAGTAGGTAGTTGGCTAAGGTGAGGAAGGTGAGTAAGGCGACGGTTAGTTTCCTGTTCATTTGCCAGCAATTGATGTCAAATAATTTTTTCATGTTTCGACTATTTTACTGCGCCCATTTGTGACTTTTTGACCAAAAAAAGGAGAGGAAAAATCGAAAACGAGGTAGAGGTTTCTATGCCTTGACGCAACTCCTGTACGCAGCTTACGTTATTATGATCGTGCACGTTTTTACACTTACATATACTCGTATGCATTTACGTTATGCAATATAATTGTCAATATGTATGGAGCGGTTGTAATTTTTTGGCTATAATTTTATGCAGTCCACCAGACGCTCTTTTGGTTAGGAAATTCTCGTAAAAAATATTTCGTTTAATCCATTTTTTTTTTCATTTTTTTTTCCTCATAATTTTTTCTTCTAAAAATTTGCTCCAAAATGCAATACCGCTGACTCCGAACGAAAAAGCGAAGCCTTAACATCTCAAGCATAATGGAAAAGAAAAACTTACCGCGATGAACTCGCATCACGATAAGATCTGGGACTTAAGCAAATTAATCTCATGACTTTTAGTCTTAAGATGCCAACTTGGATCTGATGGGGTATATACATATCTGGTTGATGGAGTCTGAAAGTGGCCTAACACCACCGTACCAATTTACCACTTTCGCAGTTATTTCTTAAAGATTATCGATCTGAAATTCTACTTTTGATCCTAATTGCAGAATCTCTCTAGAAGATGAAAAAGTAGAAGCTTTTTAGCACTTTTTCTTGAGAAGACATGGTATTATGTCCTACGCAATCCAACATAACTTATGTGGTGATCCAAGTAGAGGTACTTTTTTGAATAGTATCATTTGGCATTTCATGGAAAGATCTACGCCTGAACAACGTTTACAAATTATTAAAATTTATTACGAAAATTCACGTTCTGTAAAGAATGTGTTTTGCGCACTTCGCTCAACTTATGGTCAACATAATCGGCCTACTGAGCGTACTATTCGCCGTACCATCACCCATTTTGAGACCCAGCATTCGTTATTGGATAATATTCGACCGAATAGACCACGTCCAGCATGCATTGAAGAAAATATAGCGGCCTTAGCTGAGCGTATACACGAAGACCATGGAGAGTCGATTCGGCGTCGTTCGCAGCAACTCGAACTGACGTATAAAACGACTTAGCACATTTTACCTAGAGATCTTAAATTGAAAGCGTAAAAATACAGCTTGGGCAAGAACTGAAGCCGCTCGACCTTCCCAAGCGACATCGCTTCGCTCTATGGGCTCTTGAAAAGTGGTTTTCTTCCTTAAGAAGCGTAAAATGCCGTCCGACAGTTCTCTTAAGCAGAGTTTCTGAGAGCGAGTTTGGAAGTTGGGCGGGAAATTGTTTGTCTGTTTGTTGACGTGCTTCCTTAATGCAACAAGAGAGTGTCCCGAGTCGATGTTAGGACCTCGGAGCATACGAGTTCTTCGATTCGAAGATAGCCATCTAGCTTGATAAATTCTTCTTATAACTGAATCAAGTATTACAATCTTAAGAGTATTTCGGACCCCGGAATTTTCCGACTGTTCCTACAAAGCTACCTTCTTTGTATGCCCTGGCGTTAAAACGGAAAGATATGATTTGAGATTGTATAGGTGGCTTTGAAGAACTGTTCTTAGATGCGGATTATGGCTGAACGTTATCCATCGTATTTAACGAATGGACTCAGTGAGCGAGTCACTCTTTTACCACAAATCCAACGCCAAATTTGCTTTCCGTTATGTGGTCCCTGTAGCACATATCACTAGAATCTACTCACAACTATCCCTGTCTCGTCCATAAAGTCTCCTGTATAGTAGTGTTACCCGCTTTAGTTTTAGTCAACCAGCTGGGCAGTTTGCTAAATCAAGTTCCCATCTGAGGCCATTGTTTGTTTTTTGTTAGATTTTTTTTTTAAGTGGGAGGAGGGGGGCTAGTAAAACCTGCACCCAACCTGGCTATTCGAGGGGATGTAAGTTCGGAAGGATTTTATTTAAATATGTGCTTGTGGCAATGTTAACACCAGCTCTTGGAAATGCTCACATTTTCAGAACGTGCTGCGATATCCCAGTAGTAGGAATTCGGTAAAGGTGGCCTTCCAACTCTTTTGATAGATGTCAGGATCTCAAACTGACTGGCTCAACTTTGCAGTACTGAGATCGTAGCTTTGGGGAAGAGAGATTCTCGGAACTGCTCTCTCGACTTCCCACGACTATAAATGTTAAGATCTTCTTTTCGTCTTTAAACGGAAAAGGAAACACTTTGCGAAATTTTTTTTTGGATTTCGCCATGATCCTATGATAGATGCAAAGAAAGCACTTTGAAAGTAGTGGTTGATGAGTACTGGTGCTCTCGAGCATCACGCTATTCCCGTTTTTTTTCTCGGAATTTCTACTTATTTAAACAATTTGGGTCAAATATTGAACACATCAATAGGAATATTTTCGAAAGCTGTCAAATGAATTATTCAAACAGAAAAAACTATTTTCCCTCCCAAATTAATGCAAAATTAACCACATGGCTTTCGGAGCGCCTGAGGCAACCACTCTGCAAAGCAAAAACAGCCGTAAGCAATGCGTGTTTTCTTCAAATTTTTGCTTTGATCAGAAAACACTTTGTCATTTCGATTAGCGTAATTTCATTGCAGTAAACAACAAACAAACGATCGGGCCAACGTTTGTACGTACAGTGCGCCGCGGTCCCTGATGGTACAGCTGTACGGCACAGGCAACACTTGTCGGCAAATGACGAAAATGAAATTGAAAATTCCACCTTTGATATTTCATTTCGCTTCATTTCAAATTATTTGCCAACGCCACGATCAGCCACGTAGGCGATTAGGATGGTAGACCGCTTGCCGCCCGTCGCTCGTCGCAGCAATTATACAAACGTAATTTGCAAAACATCATCAAAAACTGTCAAAATTTCTTGACATTTACAAATTATTTGGCTTTTGCCGTTAAACTGTCGTTGTGTTGTGTTCGTGTTGTCGCAAGCGCATTGGTTGCGCGCTGTTTGTTTGTTGACGCGTTGTGACGCTTTTCAACTTGCTATTCAACAGACATTAAGCGAAACAGTTTTGTTGCAACGCGCCGTGCCGCGCGCTACTTGCAATTCAAATGACAGTGGAAGCGCGCGGGTCGCTGTTAATTTGCGTCAACATACTAATAAACTTGTAGCGGCGGCGCGTATGAAACCTCACCAAAAAAACGCAGCAACGAAGCCAGCAAAGGTTTGCATTCATTTTCCTATCCGCCATTCATATGAAATAAATCTACCGCACATTACATAGCGCTAAACGAAAATTGTGATTGGCCACGTCGTAGCGCGTCGCGACGCATTGCATGCCTGGCTTGTCAACCAAAATGTCAAGTTGTTGTGAGCCAAAATCCATTCAACATACGCGCGCCTTAGGCTATACCACACACAATCGTGCGCGTTAATATACATACTCACATATATGTTTATATGCGTGTGAGGCAACAGCAAAAATGCGCAAAACTTCAAACCCAAAAGTTGTAAAAATCTGTGGCGCGCAACTTTGATTTCGACTTTTGGTGGCAGCGCGCGATTTGCAGCAAATTCAATGAATTTGCATGCTGCATTTATATGCACAAGTTCTTGCTGTTGTTTTGTACAATGATTGAGTGGCCAGTCATTCAGGCACTCAGCCAATCGGACAAGTGCGCGGCCGCGCTTTTTAAAATATTTAGTTGTAGACTTTTTAATATTTTTATTTTGTTTCATTTTTATTTTTACAAAATATTTTTCCATTATAAGTCTATCTACAATCATATGTATAGAATGTATAGAAAAGCTTGATTTATTTTCTTTTCTTTTTTTTTTTCTTTCTAAAACTGTCAATAGTGATCGATGTGACCGCCGCGCGCTGCCGGTTTTCATGCTGTTCGTCGCCGCGCCGCTTAGCGTAGCAACATTTTACGCTACATGTTTTTCGGACGGCACTTGTTTGTTGTTGTTCTTGTTTTTTTTTTTCATTCTTCTAAATATATCGCAGCATATTTGAAAGCAAACTGGATATCAATATTTATTATGCGCCAACGTACATATCTGCGCGCGCAGACCGTAATGGTGTTTCGAATGTGACTATCAAGCAGTGACGGGCAACGAAATTGTTTTGGAGGGTTTTGTGAACATGATTGCAGAGCAAATGAAAAGAGTGTGTTCAAGATTGTATGCAATCAGTAGTATGAAAGTATGAAATTAAGCCACATAAATCGATGGAAGATTGCTGCCGAAACCATGCTTAAGTAGAAGAATGGAAAGAAGATATGGATACTATGTATTCTTCCAGGTTCAAAACACCAAGATCTATAATATTTCACTCGCAGTGTCATGTTATTCAAAATTTAATATAGGGAGATACGCGATTACTAATTAACTAACCTTTCCGACCACGCAAAACAGCCTTTCAACATGGCGCAGCGGAAACAATGTCTCTCCTACTCAACTTCGATTTGTGATATTTTTGTAACCGAGATTGAAGGAATAAAAATGAGAGAGGAGCACATAAGTTGCGACGGAAATATGTATCAGAAGCAAAGCCTTCAGGACCATGATCTCAACCTTTCTAAGAAAGAGAGAGCGCGAACACTGAGCTTTCTAACCTCAACAGATAATTATAGCGAGGTTTCGAGGTTCCCTAATTTTTTAAAGAAAAAAAAAACACAGAAAATTTAAATTCAATGGGGAATGTCCATTATCATTCGAAAGAAAATTCTTTGGCATTTCAAATGTTGGCCGCCACGTCTCAGATGGTCCTTCCGTTGAGTCTAATTTTCGAGGACTCGTTCGAGTATTTCGACTGGTAACTGGCGAGTAACAGTGATGTTCTGCTCCAAGGCCTAGACCAAAGCAAGGTTGTCCGCATAAACTTTATAAAAAAGTCTAATAGTGTAATATCACACGGTCTTCGTGGCCAATCGACCGATCCAAAACGAGAAATTACCTGCTCCCTGAGGTGTTCTCTCAATAAATCCATTGATTGATGAGATGTGTGAGAAGTGGCGTAGTCTTGTTGAAACCAAATGTCGCGGAGATCACGAGTTTCAATTTAAGGCATCAAATAGTCGATTATCATGGCGCGATAACGGTCGCCATTGACGGTTACGTTCTCATTGGCATAATTTTTGAAGGTTGCAATGGAGAGAGCTACCTTAGAACAGGTAATAAAGAAAAGGATGATGCCCGACAACACTACGAGTCCCATGTTACAATCGAGGTTGGTATGGGATAAAATGAAAGAGTGGGCTGCGATAGCGCTCACAGAGCTGAGGACAACGGAACGGCAGCGGAGAGGAATAAGATCGAATGAATAACACTGCAATGCATGGGTGAAGAGACATTTTGGTCCAGCTGGGATCTGCGAAGTAATGCTTAACGGCGGTCCCGTAGGTCCAACTATAAGCTATAGCCAGCATAGCAAGAAAATGCTGCCTGGGCATGGTCCCGCATGAAGTGCATCTAACGGACAGTATCTTTGGAAGATTCACCCTTCGGAAAATAAATCTCCTCACAATCACATGCTTACAAAATTTTTTGAGAGCGGAATAACGGTACTATATAAACAAGTAAATTCTGGTATATTTCATTTATTTTTTAATTCAATAAAGCAATGAGGCAAATAAACCCTCAAAGCCTTCGAAAATCGCGCTCTGCTACGTACTTATATGTAAATAAATTTTCTTCCATTTATTTGTGTTTTTTTTTTTAAATTTTAATTAAATTTATTCTATTTTTTTTTTTTTTTTTTTTTTTTTTTTTGGAACTGCATACCACAATCTTTGTATGCAGAGCAGGAATTCCAATTGATTGAGTACCAAAAGGTGTATTCCCATTATTCTACGTATGCATACATACATGAACCATACATACTTACATATATGAATGCATAATATGTTGCATAAGGAGAACTTTTCCTTGCCTGACTAGACGCATCGTTCTGGCCGCCGCAGGCCGCACTTGGCGTTATAAAGTGGCAATTGCTAAAGTGGCTACCAGTGGCTAGGCTCTCTACATCTAGCTAGCTATCGAAGCCACCTAGCTACTACCTACTGTATAATAACAACAAGAACAACAGCAAGTGCTTATATGTATAATTAATTTGTGTATATGTATACATGTGTGTACTTGGCTATGGATGTTATGTATGTATGCCTTCAATATATATCTATATTTTTACATCTTTTATTCTAAGTTGACTAACACCTTGCCCTTACTATGAATTTAGTTTTATGTATGTACATATGTATGTGCTCGTAGAATTGTGTGCTGTTCATAGCTGGTCTATGCATTAGCTTCTATCATAAATACTGGCTTTCTACTCTATTAACGCCTGAACCGATGGACGGACGAATGAACGAATGGACGGATAGTCAAGAAAGGAGTGGCATCCCAGGCATACGTATATACATATATAACTAGTACTTTGGCTGAGTGAGCTGGGCTGGAGCTAAGGTTTATGCATATGTATATGTGTGTATGCATGTATGCATGAACACATGCAGTCAGTGTTTTTGTTGTAGAAAAATGAATTATGATTTGCTGCCATTTAATGATAGCATCGCACATTTTAAAGACTTAGAGAGAGGGCCTTTCAATTTCCACATGGTATACGAAATAGAATCTGAAGAGCTCGATCCGGTCGTTCGGCGCCACAATTGACAGCTGGAATGCAATCCACTGATGAGTAGTTATTGTAAGTGCAATCGACGACGAGCAGGTGAATATATGCATGACTTTTTGTGTTAAAAAAAAAATATAAGAAATATTGAAATATTTACAACAACAATCGTTCTAATTGCATTTGTCCATTTGTAACAAAAATAAAAGTAAAAAATCATTGAAAAAACAACA
Source organism: Neoceratitis asiatica (assembly GCA_030068015.2). Lineage (NCBI taxonomy): Eukaryota > Metazoa > Arthropoda > Insecta > Diptera > Tephritidae > Neoceratitis > Neoceratitis asiatica. The sequence goes on along the minus strand of CM061526.1, from coordinate 50,344,361 downwards.
ATAACTAAATGCTTTTCTAATGCAATTCCAATTGCTAATAGTTGGTTTCTTCTTAATTACATAACCGCAATACTAAAATTACACAATTTTTATAGCGCAAAAAAAAAATAAAATAAAAGAAAGTAGAAGAAAGTAGAAGAAGTAAGTAACAATTTTACGATTCCCACTTAACGGTTACCTCCACCGTTTGTGGCAATTAAATTGTAATTGCTCTAAAATCGCCTTTGTCCGCAGTGGGGCGCAGACATATTTCTCATATGGGTGTGGGTGTGGGTGTGGGTCAGTCGAAATTGAGGAGTTGAGAGTTGTTAGTTTTGTGGTTGACCAAAAGGAAAATAACAGCAATAGCAAAATTACAGTTGTAGCTGTTGTTGTTGTTGTTTTTGTTGTTATTGTTGTGCACACGCGCCCTTAACTCAGCCACAAACCACAAACCCATCGAAAGGGAGCACAACAACTCACCAGCATACCAGCCGACCGATATTTAGTTGCTCATTTGAAAACAATTAGAAAATGTCGTCTTTATGTGGCCAGCTCAAGGTGTTTCGGGGGAAGTGCGTGTGTTAAGTGATAATAATTCTTATTTAAAGAAAAGCGAGGGCTCGAGTGTTCTTCGATAACCACAACTCACTGTCAACTTATGAGGATGATTGAAAAGTGCGGTTTAAGCAATTAAAATAAATTGTTTTATTGTTTAGGAGAGAATTGTAGATACACACATAGATACATACATACTTAAATATGTATTCACATATATGTGACATTATTTATGTGCCTACCTTTTCATAAGTTTCTCTGAAGTATGTGCACTGCAGCTTTACTGTCAGTGAAATACATTCATTGGTTACCAGCGGACCAATGGTCCAGCCGAAAATTCAATAGTAACCGATATGGACAGGGCTGTTTTTCCTTTGTTTAAATGTTATTAAAGAAATTTGTGATTAACTACGTGTTATTCTTTAATTGCAGTGTTCTACCGTGAATATTCCAAAGAATCACTTTCAATAAACTTAAACTAATGCCAAGCCTGTAATTACAGAACAGTATTTTCTCGACCGAATGGCATTGAGGTGAGTTTATAATATTTTTTGAATTTCTTCTAAATGTTGTGTAGTCCTTAAACTCAGTTTGCGTTCATCCCACAATTGAAGTGGAATTTGAAGGAATATTTTTGTGATCTCTCTATGAGTCCCAAATCTATCTTTTCCTTTACATCTTTGGCGACCTCAGTACATATGTAGATACACCAATGTTTTCAAGTTGGTTGTCTTTTCGACGGTAAGTTATCAAGCTGTAAATAATATGATAGTGGCCACGACATCAATATCTTTCCGAATCACAGCTTAAGCGAGAGTAGTGTGTCCATGATATCTCGATCTTTACTTTGGCGACAGTCTAGTGGATTTCACAAAGGCAATTTGAAACCTTCTACCACCCTTATTTTTCTTCTTTGGCATAGGCACCGCTGACGCGCTTTTAGCCGCATCAACAATAACTGTTCCTTCTCTTCGCTGTTTGGCGCGTGTTGGAAATACCAAGTGAAACCCGGTCGCTCTTCACCTGATCCTTCCAACGGAGTGGAGGTCTTCCTCTTCCTCTGCCTTCACCAGTGGGTACTCAATCGCGAACACACAAAGCTGGAGCGCTTTCATCCATTCGGATGATATGATCTAACCAGCGTAGCTGCTGTCTCTTGATTCGCTGAACTATGTCAATGTCGTCGTATAGCTCGTACAGCTCATCGTTCCACCATCTAAGGTATTCACCGTTGCCAATGTGCAAAGGGCCATAAATCTTCCGCAAAACTTTTCTCTTAAAAACTCCTAAAGCCGACTCATCGGTTGTCGAAATTCTCCCAGCTTCTGCACCATATGTCAAAACGGGAAGGCTGAGCGACTTGTAGAGCTTGGTTTTGGTTCGTCGAGAGAGGACTTTACTTTTCAACTGCCTACTCGGTCCAAAGTAACACCTGTTGGCAAGAATGATTCTGAATTGGATTTCAAGTCTAACATTGTTGATGTTGTTAATGCTGGTTCCTAGAGAGGCGAAATTATCTACGATTTCGAAGTTATGACTGTCAACTGTGACGTGGGAGTCAAATCGCGAATGCGATTGCTGTTTATTTGATGACAGAAGATATTTCGTCTTGCCCTCATTCACGATAAAGAGTAACCCTGTGCGATACCTCGTTTGGTGTAGAAAGGTTCGGAGAAGTCTTTCTCAATTCTAACTGCGCTTCTGGTGTTATCCAGGGTAATTTTACATAGCCATTATAGCTTTTTATGGATCCTCACGAAGGCTGCTTTAAAATCGGTGAAAAGATGGTGTCCATCTATTCTTTACTCTTGGGTCTTCTCCAAGATTTAGCGCATAGTGAATGCCTGGTCAATTGCCACACTGCCTAGGGCCGATCAGTTTGTTGACGGTGTGCTTTAACAATATTCTTGAAAAGACCTTATTTACGATATTGAGGAGACATACCCACGATAATTGGCGCATTGTATTTTGAAGAATACACTTAGATTCCATTCGTCAGGCATTCTTTCGTCCGAACATATTCAGAAGCTGCTGCATGCTCCCGAGGCTTTGTTATTTTTTAAGCGTTCAATCGCTTTTCGAACTTCATAATCGGGTGATGGAATATCTACACCATCGTCATCGATTGAGGTTTCGGGTTCATCATTTCCGGGTTTTTGACTTTAACTGCCATTGAGCAAGTTCCCTCCATACACTAAGTATGCTCTGGACATCTGTCATCAGAATAACGCAAATCAAATTGACAAGCTCATTTTTACATAGTGGATGGAAATGAGCCTGAGAGCTGCAAGAGTTTGACTGCGATCTTTCTACTCTCTTATTTTACTTATTAATTTCTAAAGAGGAACTTTTAGGCAATTTTAAAATGTAATAAGGAACGGATGTTAATAGCCGTGTCGGCTTGATTCTAAAACTATGTATTTTTAAATTATATGTTAAATTTTTATTTATTGTGATTGCTCGAAGGCAAGCGATTTCAAAACCATAGAGAGTATTTCTAAAATAAAAATAACATAAAACTCTTTTTTAGGTTCAAAGGCGGCTTAAAACTGACGACCCATACTTTGGTAGGAAAAAATCAAAATTTCGTTGAAATCCTTAAAAAAAATCTCGTTTGGAATTAGCAGTTGAGATTTCATACATTAGTACATGAAGTCTCAATAAAATCTTGTATAAAAAACTCTTTGGTGTAGAAAGAACTTAATTTTTAAGGATCACTCCAGTCGTTGACACATATGCTAATTATTTAACATTTGCTTCTCCTCAATAAGGGCTTCTCTAAGCAATTTATCTGCAATGTAATTTCATTATAATGTTTCAAGCCTCAAATATAAAACATTTTGAAGTAATATATTGAAACAACTGAAATCATATATACTACATAGATCTTTATATCTGATCCAGGAAAAATTGGAAGGGATGTACTGGATCCATAAGGATAATAGCAAAGTTTTTATAAAAGCTTTTCTTCTCCGACATTTTAATAGAGAGTTTATCGATCAGAAATAAAATTCGTGTTAAACTAGAATATGTAATACATAAATATGTATGTATCCTGGAGATTTATGTGTTTTTATGCCAATCTGGAAGTCGAGAATTCCTACATTCGAGCACACCAACACTGGGTCTAGGCCCATTTCATTAAGTATGTATCTTTTAAAAACTTACAAGCGATACAGGCAATGTTAGGTGCCACTGCGTATCGACTGGATTAACTGAAAATAATATTGTCTCCTCACCAGCAGAATCAGCCAACCGGAGACGGGTTAAAACTTTATATCCCACCAGAAAAACATGAATATTTATACTATTATTGTAGCTCAGAAGAATCAGAGAGGGATCCGGCCGTAAGACTGGGAACATACGATTGGTCCTTGCATGTCACAAGGTCTTATATCAGCCGCCGTAAATATAAACATATTCTTAGAAACTTATTACCGATATTTCATTATAAAAAAATTCCCGATCGTAGGAAAAAATTGTTTTGTTGGAGGAACATTTCTAAATCACTTTTTTAGAAATATTTATTTTTCACCATAAAATACTTATGTAGGCCTCAGTTTCACCGATAAACTCTACATTCGTGCGAAATTTCATACCGGTGAGATTTTTTTTGAGGTCTGTGAACAGCCAGTAATCGCTGAAAGTCAAATCTAATATAGTATGTTACCACTGTCGATGTGGTATCAATTCAAACTGCAATTCATGTAGTTTTGCCATTATTTTACCTGACTTCTGCCACGGTGCGTTGTCTTGATTAAATAAAATTTTGTTTCTTTGCCCTTTGTATTCACTTCTTTGAAATGTAAAACAATCTCTCTCTATAAAATTATCACTGTTGGTGGTGTTGCCCTTCTAATTCCCATTTTAAAATTTATCGTGCCAAAAATAAAAATTACGAAGAACCCACATATGGATGGCAATGGGCATTTTCCAGGACAGATTATTCTTCGTGTTCTTCCTTACTCGCAGCTGAGGATAAAAGCAGTTTTGAAGGATTTGAAAAAATTAATCGAAAGAAGAGCTAAGAGTTTGGATTCTAAAATTCTTAGTCTGTTTCATTAGCGGACTATAATAAATGACTTTTTGAAAACTAATCTTGAACTGAAGGCGCCTAGATGATAAATTAAGTAGGTTTATTTCGTTTCTAAGTTTATCAAAATTAGATCTAGATAAAGATATTCTGAGTAATGTGACACCTAGCGTTATGAAATAGCTCTTATTCCTCTCTACAATAATACAGCTTTCAAAACAAGTGCTGGAAATCATTTCTCCTTTATTAAAGTATAAATATTTCCAATTATTTTCAACACATCCTGATTTTGAAAAAAAAAACTTTGAAAAAAAATTTAAAATAAAATTAAAATAACAGGTCAATTGAAAAGTTCCCGGCCTACCATAGTAAGACACATTTCTTTGGCAAAATTAATTTTTTTTATTCAAGGATGATATACTGATTTTAGCGACCCTAAAACTTTTCGATAACATTTTTGTATTATTATTATTATAGCCGCTGTTGACGCTCCTTCCTTTTGCAAGATAGTCAATGAAAATTTTTCCCTACGCAACCCAAAATACAGACGCCATATCCTTGTCGGCCGACTGTTACGTTTTTCCACGCTTTGGAGCGGGTCGATCGTATGCTGTCCACTGACTCGACTGTCCATTGGACTTAGAAGGGAAATGGTGGGGCTATGTTTCATCCATTGTCACATACTAACGAAAAAACTGGGGTTTATTACACCTGAACATCTCCAAACACTGCTCCGAATAATCAAATCGTCGTTGTTTTTGGTCAAAAGTGAGCTCGAGCGACAGCCAGTTTTCTCATACCCAAATATTCGTGAATGATGTGATGAAGACGTTCAGTTGATATCTTTAGAGTGTCTGATATTTCATTCAATTTTAATTTACGGTCATTCAAAAGCATTTTGTTCTATTTTTTATGTTTTTGCCGGTAACAACCTCTTTTGGGCGTCCACTGCGTTCACTGTCTTCGGTGCTCATTTCACCACGTCCTAACTTAGCATATCAATCTTTGATGGTTAATTTTCCTGCGGCAGTGTCCGAAAACTCGTCATCAAGCCAAGTGCTTACTTGAACTGTATTTTTTTCCTTTCGAAAAGCAATATTTTATCGACACTTTGCATCGAGAATTGGAATTGCAATTTTTCAAAATAAAAAAAGTTATAAAAATTTCATCACTTAAAGTGCTATAATTCACAAACAAAAGATCCCACAGCTGTCAAATTTATACATGCGTCTTTTAAAGGTTAGGTCTCACTAAAAATCGGGGCGCCAGGTCGGAGACTTTCTAATTGAGCTGTTATATAATAACTCGTCGTTGCAAAAAAATTTCTACGTAAAAACGGCTTAGTGACGTCAGCATACATACTCATCCAATGTATATATACATAAAGATCAATATCAAGTAAATAAACAAATTTCTTTAAGGTAAGTTAAGCAAAAAATATTTATTTGAAAATAAAGCCACGTCTGGGCAAATGCCATATTGGCTGGCGGCTGGCTGAGACCAGAGACCAGAGACCAAAGACCACAGCATAGCAGAGCACAGAGTATCAAACAAATGCGATAATAGTTTAAACAACAAATACTTAACTACCAGAGAAACTGCAACAAGAACATGCGGACACACACATACACACATACACACATACATACGGTTATACTAAATCAACAAAATGAAGTCAAGTAAAAGGTAAAGTTAAGTCAAAATAAAGGTAACAACCACAACGGCAACAGCAGAAACAAACAAACACAAACACTTAACGCACATCAACAATGCAAACAGGAACAACAGCAGTAAATAAAAGAGAGAAAAAAAAAATAATAATAGCTACAATAGCAAACAGCAAGAACGACAACTGCGACAAACTATGAGGCAAAAAGTCATAAAAAAATGCAAAAAAAAATTATAATAATAAAAAATAAAAATAAGAACAACAAAAACAAAATTGAACAAAATTACATTAAATTGGCTTCAATTATTGCATTAATTTGGGATCTGTGCTGCTTTCCGGCTTATCCGTGTTTTTTTTTTCTATCTACATGCATGTGTATGTGCGCATATGTATATGTGATTATGTATGCCCTTTGCATTCATTCCTTTGGCGCTGCAACTTCCTGAGCGAGTCTTTTTAGCTGGAGTTGGCTAGACCAAGCTGTTGCCTCGCTTGCTCAACTGACTTAACTTGGGTCGAGCCCCTACAACAACACAACATACACGCATGCGAGTAGAGTAAATGGTTATACGGTTCTGTGAGAGTGTTTGTGTGTGTGTGTGCATGTGAAGTGAAGTTCACAGAGTCCATATTTGTAAAGGGAATCGCAATAGCTGGAGGAGCTGCACTTTTATTTTTTATCTTTTTTTCTGTTGTATTTTTTCATTTTTTTTCTAAATTTTTCTTTTTTTTAACATTTTGCTCTGCGAATTGCGTCAAATAACAAAGAAATGGTTAAAGTAATGGAACATAAGTTATTTGTCACACGAACTAAACTACAAGCCAACGTATTTATGTACGAGTATATAGAAAAACACACTCATGTAGACATGTATGTATATATATGTTTGTAACACAGCGCCTGGCTTATCCAGTGGAGTTTGTAATTCAAGTCACATGGGAAGTGAGTCACTGGGCGGGCATATGTTTAAAGAAACTTATTATACGTTTATATGTAACTATATACATGCCCAAATACATATTTATTTACCTATGTGTACAATATATTCACGAATATATGTATATTTTTAAATCGAAAAGAGGCGGCACGAGATTAATGCCAATCGTCGAGCAATTTGCACGATTAGTTTTTTGGTTTCGAAGTGCACGATGCATTTTTGAATAAAAATTTTAAGTACTGAATTTATTTGCACACCTTTCACTTGCAGATGCACTGGTGGGTATGGAGCTAAAAGTGACTTTTATAGGTTAAAGAAAAAAAAAAAAGGAAAAAAAAATTAAGAAATAAATAAAAAATATTTCTACATTTTAAGTGGAAAAAAATTGCTAAGAATTTAAATTTAAAATTCTTTTTATTTTTTTAATTTATTTTTATTAAAATATCAAAGGGTATGCCTTTTGCTTTTTGTAGGCTAATAGAAGTTTTAGGAAAATTTTACTTAATTTACTCAGACAAAATCCCTACGGTTAGTTTGAAAAAAGCTTAAATTAAAAAATTTCGTAATTACGGAAATCATATTTTTGAAAAAAAAAATTAAGTTTTGAACGTCAATATAGGGGTATTTGCGAAAAAAAAATAGAAAACTGCTCCTTGTTCAAATCGAAATTCAATGTTCAAATAAAAAACTCGAATGTTCCAAAAGCCTTTTCCGTAGTACCTCGATGATCAACACCAGCTTTATAGTCTACATCGTCCCAATAGCATTGTTTATTGAAACATAAAATAGAGTAGAGCAGATCCAGTTCAAGCAGAACAGCCCTTATCGGGTAAGAATTTCTAACCGCACAGGTCCCACATTGCAAAAAATTTCAAAACATTTCAAAATAAATGGTGATCCAAGTAGAGGTACTCTTTGACTGAACATGCGTAAGTCGTCATGTTATCAAGCTGTCATGTTATATTTGTTCAGTATGGTCTGGCATTTCATCGTGGAAGGACTTGCGTTTGAACAACGTTTAAAAGTCATTCAATTTTATTACGAAAGTTCACGTTCTGTAAAGAATGTGTTTCGCGAGCTTCCATCAAGCACGCAGTGAAGAAAATATAGCGGCCGTAGCTGAGAGTGTCCCCGAACACCGTGGAGAGTCGATTCAGCGCCGTTCGCAGCAACTCGGACAGACGTATGGAACGACTTGACGCATTTTACGTCGAGATCTTAAATTGAAAGCGTACAAAATACAGCTTGTGCAAGAACTGAAGCCGCTCGACCTTCCCAAGCGACATCGCTTCGCTCTATGGGCTCTTGAAAAGTTCCAAGAAAATCGTTTTCGAGCCAAATTTTATTCAGCAATGAGGCCCATTTCTGCCTCTCAATGGGTCAGTAAACAAGCAAAATTGCCGCATCTGGGACGAGAACAACCTAAATAGATTCAAGAGCTGACATTTCATCCAGAAAGAAACCGATTTGTTGTGGTTTGTCAATGGCGACCGTTATCGCGCCATTATAACCGACTATTTGATGCCTGAAATTGAAGCTCGTGATCTCCGCGTCATTTGGTTTCAATACTTCGGTGAGCAGATAATTTCACGTTTTGGTCCGGTCGATTGGCCACGAAGAATGTGTGATATCACACCTTTAGATTCTTTCCTGTGAAGATATGTAAAGTCTAAATATATGCGGACAATACCGCTTCGATTCAGGCCTTGGAGCCAAACATCACGCGTGTCATTCGCCAATTACCAGTCGAAATGCTCGAACGTCATCGAAAATTGGACTAAAGGGATGGACCATCTGAGAAGTAGTCGAGGCCAACATTTGAAAGAGATAATCTTCAAAAAATAAATGCCAAAGAATGTTCTTAAATTTTAATTTTTTTTCTTTGAAAAATAAACAAAAAAATTAATACTCTTCGTTTAAATTTTATTCAAGTTGTTTTCTGTGTCTGGTGAACATTCCATAGTCCCATAGTCATATTCTTCCTGAAAGGACGATTGGATGAATTTTCATTGAACATTACCAAGTGCTATTTCTTCGATTGTTACGTTTTTTCTACAAATCGAGTAAACTTAAATGCAGCTCAGCGTGTTGGAAAAGTCGCAAAACTCAGGAGTTTATAGAAAATTTAGTGAGGAATTTGAAAATAAAAATAATTTTTGCTAAAATTGTAACATGCTTAAAAATTTTGAAGAATATTTTGAACTGATATGCATAGCTCTTAATTTTTTTCAAAGAAGCTAAATAAATCAGACTTCATATCAACCGCTTTACAAGGTGTTGAAAAATGTATTATTTCTTGATGTCGAGAAAATGTTGATGTTTTCGAAAGCAGTTGTAAATTGAGACCTTAAACTTGAACTAGCGAAGTATCTTATTGGTATTAAGGAGGTATTGTAGTGTGGAATTTTGAAAAATTCGATTTTTTTTGCATATTTTAAAGTTTAACAATTTAAAAATATGTAAGATAATTAATTAGCTCACGCGGCATCCATATTGTCTCGGCTTTTCGCGAAACTTTGAACGCGTTTTTCTCGAAACTGTCTTTTTGAAAACGATACCCATGATTTATCAAGTTCTACTGCACCGATTTACTTGAAATTTTTGGAGATTCATCTTTATAGACTTCTCTATATCTGGAACAACGCTCACCGCAAATTTCAACTTTTACTAATGTCTTCCCTGATTCAAAACATTGCAACATTCCTCTAGATTAATAATCTTTATTTTTTCAGATTTCTAGAATGGCTGAAATCGTGGTCATGTGACAATTTTTCACGACTCCCCTTTATCAGATGTTCATACGTGGAACAAAATTTTTTTTTAAATTTTTTTTTGTTATTTTCTCAATTTAATAACTAACTTATAAAAAGACGCATAGAAAAAATATTGATTGCTTTCTTTTTACGGAGCTCGGAGGTTTAAAGATTACCTAAAATCCATCCCTCTAGACTAGAATACCCCCTTAACATTTACTGAAATGTTGAGCCTGATAACTTTCGAGGGTTGATTCACTATTACTTTTATCGTTCTATGACCTTACAAGAAATTTCTCTAAAAAAAACATCAGTATATATACAACTTTCCTCGAAGTCATTGGCAAATTCAGTGTCAACAGAAATTAATGACGATTAACATCGACAAGAAACAACGACAGCGACTTTGGGAAACGGGAATACCAAATATGTGTCAATGACTATTGAGAAAAACTACGGTAATACAAATTTTGACTATCCGCTTAGCGTCGACAGCGGTTACCATAAAAGGGGAAATTGAGTAAAACAATACCGACTGAAAATTATAAGCAAAAATAGTTTATACAAATAAAATAAAAATGAAATAGGAAATAGGAGAGTAGTTAAAGCATTGATTATGAAAATGTCAGAGTTGTGGTCTGACAAATCACTACAAGATGAAGATTTAATAAAATAGCAGACCAAAATACGATTGAAACACACTTCCACTCCTTATATAGGGTTTTCCAATAGGAGTGATATGATTTCTAAAAAAAAACACACACACTAATTGTTAAGGAAATTCAAATGTATTTTATTTAATGTAAAGGACAATCGATACTATTAAGTTCTGAATATAACATCATTTAACTGGCCTCCACGACATCTTTTGCAGGATTGAATCCGATGAACCCAATTTTTGAGCACTTTTTCCAATAAATCAAGTCTTATGTCATGAATAGCACGTTCAATATTCACTTTTAAAGCTTGAAGAGAGTCTGGTTTATTGCTCAAGACCAATGACTTCAAATAACCCCACTAGAAGTAGTCTAATGGTGTTAAATCACAACTTCCTGGAGGCCATTCAATGTCACAATTTCTTGAAATAATCGAATCTCCCAACCTTGCTCGCAATAATTCGGTTGTACGTGCTGTGTGACACGTAGTCCCGTCCCGTTGGAACCAGATGTTGTTAAGATCAACTTCTTCCAATTGTGGCCATAAAAAGTTGGTTATAATCGATCTATACCGCTCTCCATTGACAGTAACGGTGCTACCAGCTTCATTTCGAAAGAAGTACGGACCGATGATTCCACCAGACCAAAAACCACACCAAACTGTCAATTTAGGTGAACGCAATGGTTGTTCATGAATAATTTGTGGATTTTCTTCGCACCAGAATCGACAGTTTTGTTTATTTACCGCACCACTCACATGAAAGAGAGCCTCATCGGAGATGATTTTCTTAAAAAAAATTGGGTTCCTCGAATTCGTTCCTGCAAAAGAAGTCGTGGAGGTCATTTGAATTATGTTATATTCAGAGCTTAATTGTATCGATTGTACTTCACATTAAATAAAAAACATTTGAATTATTGGAAAGCCCTATATATACACTCCATAATTTTTTTTGTGCGCCTGAACCTTTAGGTAATCAGTATTTTTATTTGCTACCCACGAACTTAGAGTTTTATTGCAAAATTCAGCCACTTCTTCTTATACAAAAATAGAAAAGTTATGCTTGATTCGAATTCGGTACTCATAGAAAATTTCAATGGATTTGCTCAAAAAATAAATTTGAAATTCGATTTTTGATTTTGCAAAGCTGCATATAGATCTGTATTTTATTGGTATTTCATCACCGATGAGAAAATTATGGGATTAATATACCTTATATAATTATAATTTTTTACAGAACATACACAATATCCTTTCCTTGTATATTTTTATAGCAATTGAAAGTGCCGAAATAGATATTTAAAGTAAATATGCAAACTTTGCTTCCCTTTTTTTTTAAACTTTTGCTTGTGTGAGAGTCCTTGTATAGTAATTATATGGGAAATTAAAGATGTCTAATAGAATGGTTTAATTAATAACAAAAAATACGTTTGCTCACCAAATTTAGTAAAAAATATCTTAAATGTCAAAAAATACGGATAGGCAGACCGACACGAAGACAGGAAGTAAGTAGAAGAATAAGGCTAAAATAGCCCAGCTCGTCATCCTGATGACATAGGTATGAATTTTGATGGGTTTGTGTTTAAATGCAGCGGATCATTTAAGTTAAAAAAGAACTTTGCGTGGTATTTTAGGCATTTAAATCAAAAAAAATTCTTACTAAAACTACTTTTCTCGCAAGCCGAAATTGTCTAATTTTGTAATTTTTTATTGAGAATACGAGTACCACGGCAATGGAAGATTCGTGCGGATAAGCCTTATTCAACTAATTAAATTAAGGTGGGTTTGAAATCAAAAAAATCGATTTTTTATCTTATTATAAAATTAAAATTAAAGATATAAAATTTGTTTAAAATATTCTCATAAAATTTTAAATCGATCAGAGTAAAATTCTAAGAGATAGTCCCTTTGGAAGTTCCGCCCATCAGGCCATGTCTGTGTCAATTTGAAACTTTAAACGCGTTTATCTCTAAACTCTATTTTTTAAGTCGGTAGACACGATTTCTCGAAGAGTTATAAAGCGTTTTTTTCTTCAAATTTGCCACACATCTTTGTAATAACATTCATTGAACATTGAACGAAAGATTTTTATTTTTTTATTTTTATTACAACCAATTTTTTCGAGCCAATGCATGGCGAAAATTTGATCAAAAAATTTGTTTTTGTGTTCAAAGTCTGTCAAAAATTCAATTTTTTTTTTCTTTTGTCCAATAACGAGATTTAGCCAATGTACTAACGAAATATTTTTGGTTTTTTGATTTTAGATGAACCAATAATAAGTTATGCAATAACGGCGAGAGCATTTTCTTTTGAGACTTCAAGGGAGATGAGGTACCAACGGCTGAGTTTTCGGAATTTTTGAATGCAAATTTCACAAATTACTGTCTAAATATGTATCTTTGATATAGTGAAATTTTGGAATAAAATATGTAATTGTATGTATAAAAAAAATAGTGAAAATTCCTTTTTTAATCTCTGAAACCTACTTAACCCCTTAAATAGATAAAATTTGCACGCTCCGGAAGAAATTTTTCGGACAAGATTAATATTTACTCTACACTCATTCACAGCAAGGATTTTGTGAGAAAAAGTAAATTAAAAAATTGCTTACTTTAAATTATTGAGATAGAGATGAAAAAGCTTCAACGATATAAAGCTGCTACGAATTGATACTACTAAGCTGTACCACAAAAAAAGAGACTGCGAGAAATGCATATTTTTTTCCTTGCATTTATTTTATTTTCCAACACTTTCGCTGTTCAAATATTGCACAAAATTATTAAATTATTCGCACTCAGCATTAGCACATAAAAGACAAATGAATTTCACTAAGTAGCTTGCGTACACATGCAGCCAAGACAGGTGTCTACAGCGAGTGGTTATGGTTAGAAATGGTATTTTTGAAAAAAAAAAACATAAAATCTATAACCACACTGGATCAATAAAATGGAGTGTGTTTTCATTTCAAATTATTTTGGCTAAAACAATAAACCATTTAGTGCCTGCGCAAGAAACTAGTGTCTGTCAAAGACACTTTCTTTGCCATTTCGCCTATCCAGAAAACAATCTCTCTGTATAATGCCTTACGAATTAGGAAAATAAATAAATATTGAGCTCACTTTTAAGTTGTTACGTTACCAGAATCTCAGAAAAATCTTCCAAATCAAGCATCAGGTCATAAATAATCATTTCCATGTAGATACTTTGTTCAATTTGTTTTCAGGAGTCTAGGTTTCACTTAAGAACTTTAATAAAATATATGCATTAGCAGATATCCCAATTAATGTTCCGAAAGCTGTTATTACTCGTATATATAGTACCACTAAGTCTCCTACCCAAGATCGTTTAAAAACGAAAAATTTCAAAGTTTCCTTGCAAGTTGAGTCCAAAATCGTATTTGATGGAGAAACGAAAGCAACAGAGTTATGTGAATCCCTTAAAATAACATAATTTGCTCAAAATGAACACTCTTATATTTCTTTTAAAATACCTCAACCAACTAACACTGTATTGCAATGTCCTAAGGTTAGGCGTGAGTTGAGTGCTACAGCGATAAGTATTTTTTTTTTCAAATAAAATTTTTTCCTATTTTAGAAATCAGGAGAAAATGTGGTCATACACCTTCTTCTATTGCGCGTTAGAGCAGGCATTCAGTGGCGATGAGGAACTACTCCACATATGGGAAAATCGTGATGAGCTAGTACTCCCCGTCTTTACGAACACATTCTCAATCAGCTAGATTTGGCGAGGATCTACTCTCACTCTGAGAAGGTTGTCGCGAGTATATTTCCACATACTCTAAGGTCCCTTATGAAGACGTATGTATGTGTGAAAAAAACAAATACAAAAAGAACCCCACTTCTATTAATTTTTTGTGACGGATCTCAAACTCCGAGGAGTCCTTAGCGATAATGCGATCCTTAGCGATAATATGGGGACCATCATAAATGAGTTGTTTATTTTTTGTTGAAATTTTTAGTATTACATACTCGTAGAAATTTTTTTTTTTAATTTTTTTCTTCGCTTTTCTATCATTTCGCTTACTGGGTTTCTGTTGTCCGCTCATTATAAGAAAATTTCCGGTCACTAGAGAATTAGCACTTATTTAACAAATGTGACTTTTACAAAAATATATATGTATGAAAATTGTCACTCTAAAACGAATTAGAATTAGTTAAAGGTCCGGAATTGATTTCAAATGTAGTGACATAATGAATAGTAAGCAAGGAAAATGCGCATTTAGTTGAAAAAAGTTTATCATTCCGTCACTAACACAACTACGCTAAATTTTTTCGAAAATTTTGTAGTATTAAAATTTAATAATTAAAATTAATTTAACTGCTACCGCAGCCAATCGACTTCAATAGTCACTCACCTATTTCAAAATGTTTTTTTTTTATATTTTTCTTTCTTCCATACGTTGTGTTGCTGCTATATATTTACATAAATATTACATATATATATATTTGGCACGAAATATAATTAATTTTATTTCATTTTCGCTATAATTGTGTGAAAGCTTGAACGAATTTTGTCTTTGAGTAAATGCCGTCGGCGTTTGTCTGGGATTTTTTGCTTGCCACACAAAGCGTTGGAAGTGAAAAGACGGTGTGTCGCCATTGCAGTAAACAATTAAACAATTCGTTACACAATTTATAGTTTATCACAAAATGAATTTTCTAAGCTTGCAATACAAAACGGATAAACACTGCTGAAAATAGCCAATTTTATTTTTTTATTACCATTTTAATAATTTATTGCATTTATTCTAATAGTTTTGACTTCATTTCTTTTAATTGTTTTTTCTGTTTTTATTTTTATTTTTTGCATTCTGAATTTTTCGCTATTTGGTTGCACATTTTCCGAAACGAATGTGACTTGGTAGCACTTTTAATAGTTACTAATTTATTATAATTATTATAATTAGAAAATTTTTTTTCCAAACTGTCACTGCTGGTATTAGAATTTTTTTTGCAATTTTTTGATTTAATTTTCTTTAATTTTAAAAGTTTTTCCATTGCCTCAACTGCGCCTAGCACATTCGTTATTGCGAAAAACGTTTTTGCAAAATTTTAGTCCATTGTACTGTCGCTGCTGTTGGCAGAATTTTCTATATGGCAACTGTTGCCATTGCTGCCGCCGACGCCGCGGCTGTTCAATGCGAAAGCCCAATTGCGAATGCGACACTAACTAACGCGCCTGGCGACCGACCACTTTGTCTTATACTCCACTTCACTGCACTCGCTCCACTCGCTATAGCTTACCACGTAAGCAGCAACATACAAATGTACATACATGCATATACATATATGCAAACATACTCAGTGGCTTGTAAGCATGCACGAGGTAGATATGTACATAGAAACTTTAACGAGATATTTGTAACCAAGTATTTGCGAATATGTCTGTATGTAGTATAAGTATGCATTGCGTGCAGCCGGAGTATATTTGAGTTGCCGAACGAACCATATCGAACAAGGCTTTGTATGAGTTTATTTTAAATGTTTTTTTTTTTTTACATTTTTCTCAAAAGTACACACTTCAAACAGTTCAAACGCCGCGCGGCGAGCTTCGTTGAACAAATATTTTTTACAACGAAGCCTAAAAATTCGCATAGAAATTTGCAACGCGCAACAAAATTGGCGAACTGACGTGCCGCACTGCATGGCACCGAATGGCGCACAATGAAGTATTTAAGTTGCCGTTATGCTTTGTCTGTTTGTTTGTGGCCAACAAGCAGTAAATGCGTCTCCGAGCAGCCGCTTTGGTGGGCTGCAGCGCCACCAAATCCAACAGTTCCTCAAAGTTTGCAGGCAAAGGCATTCATGTTGCTGTGTACGGCGAAATGTTGTCAAACACAGAGACTTTAGCAACCAAAATACAAAAAAAAAAATACAAAAAAAAGTTTACAAAATTTTCCTTTTGTAAATTTGGTTTACACCGAACTTCTGTTGCTCACAGCCGAAATGTTCGAACTGAAATGTTTGAAAGCTGCGTTCATTTGAGTTGTTGGCCAATTTGCAATGAGAGCACGCGAATTTTCAGTTGCACCAACAACACCAACAACAAGAACATCAACAGCAGCAGCACCACCACTAACAAACGCCAACAGCGCCATTAAAGCAACAATGTAGAAGCACAGTAAACAACAACAAGCACAACACTTGCAACAAATTACACCACACTTCAGGTGGAAACTCGGTCGATCGGTTGGTCGGTCTGCGCACAGGATTGATGAGACGAATTCGTTTGTTGCATGACTGAGCGCGCTGTTCCCACTACTATTGTTGTTGTTACTACATATTTTGTTGCTATTAACTATTTTTGTGCTTGTTTTTTGTTAGTGTAGCACATACATGCCTACAGACATCGTTCGTCATTGATGTGTTTGCAGGTGAGAAAAAGGATAGTGCTTGTACGTCGCGTCGGCATGTGTCAACAGAGACGAATACAGAGCCATGAATTTATATACAGTTACACACATATATGTATGTACATATGTAAGCTATGAGAGTCTGTTGTATTAAAGAGCAAAAGCAAAAGAGGCACTGTGCAAGTTGGCATGTGTGTCCTGAGACAAAGGATTATTGGCGGATATTGGAAGTTAATATAGATATATGTACACATATTTGTATGTGTATGTATTTGCCAAAGTCTCCATGTATGCATTATGTATGTGTATATTTTCTGTTGCCTTTAAGCCAGTCATTACTCAGACAGCTGTGTGATGGTTACAATACAGGTTGTTAGTTAAGAATGCTTTGAAGGACATTCCAAAAAAGAGTATGAAAAGAGTTGAAAGGACGCTTTGATATATTTTGTTTTGACATATTTATGTGTGGTAATGCTATACTTATTTGTTTTTAATACATACCACTTCTATGTTTTCCTTTCATTTTATATAATTGAGCTTTATGAGTCCAGCCATCTGCAAGTAGAAAAAGTATATTAAAATTAATTAATTTTACATAAAAATGTTGCTTGAATAGAAATAAAATTATTAAAAATATACATTTGTTTTGCTTTGATGCAAAAGCTAGCGAAAAAAATTTGTCTAAAAGGAATTAGAAATCTTCTGTATTACCACAAACAACATTTAGCGTCTGCCTCTTCAAGTTGTTGCGCCCTAAAAACTTGCCTCATCGCAACTGCAGTATATCATTCAAATATTATCAAAATCGGACCATAAATTCAGCTTTTCTAAATAAATTTACACTTGCGACACCTAGCGGAACCATTTTTCTTTAGAGTAATTACCGCTAACTTGACAAAATGGGGTTTAAATTTATATATAATCGGATTAAAGAAGCAGATTTTAAAATATCTTAACTCTAGTGCCACCTAGCGATTTTCTTTTTTAATTAGATCAGTTTTTTATGGGGTTTGTCTCACTCTCTACGAACAACCACAGCGGGTTTGCCTCCTGTCATCAAAAAAGCAATCACTGCAGTCGCGACTTGACTTCCACTTCACTGTTGACAGTCATAGGCTGTTGTTGAAAATTTTGTCTACGTAGGAACTAGCATTACCACCTATAATAATGTCGGCCTTAAAATCCAGCGCAGAATCACTCTTACCAACAGGTGCTACTTTGGACTGAGTAGGCAAATGTCAGCTCAGAGATAGCGATAACTAGATTATATAGTATTCGATATAGTGCCAGTGGGTCGAACGAGCGGAAGACGTCCACTCCATTGAAGGGATCATATAGAGAGCGACCTGGCTTAACTTGGAGCCAAACACCGAAAAGAAAAAAACGACTTGTGCGCTATTGTTGATGAAGGAAAAGTTCCCATTAATTATGCTTCGTTGCCTGAACTAACTAACGCTTAAAGGCATGCTTCGAAAAGCATTTTTTTCTGGCAAACTCCACGTGTCTACTGTTACGGCACATAAGGGAGTTGAAATCATGATCTCTCAGTTTGAATTTGACTGATCTCAATTACATACGTAGTCCAAAATAGGAGGGATGTAATTTAGAAGCGATGCTTTGTATGAGGCATATCCAGATATTAAGTGTACTGAGACTCTCACGACCGGAAGAGTTTTCGTTAAACTAGTGACACAGTAGTGTATCCAGATTTCTCCCTCTTGAAACGAGACCGGTTCGAGGTCAGTACGTTCAGAACTGTCCACACGACAAAACGTTTCTTAAACGATGTCAGATCAATCTCCCGTCAAGTGCGAAATACGTGTCATCATCCGTTATCTCTTTTAGTAGGGAAAACCTCCGTTTGCGGTTTATAATGAGGTAAGAACTGCACATGGTGGTAAAGCTGTGAATTGTCGCGGTTTAAAAGCGGTCATACGTAAGGGAATGATGAACAGAGGAGCGAAAGACTTTCAAATGTCATTGACGAAATGTTTGAAAAAAGCGAAAATGCATTCCGTGAAAAGTGCAGATTCCATGTGCATTCTAGTTGGCTAACAAATTTCCGTAAATTATCGAGTTAAAACCAACCAGGGTTGTTCAAACTCAGACCTATCCGCGAGAACATCCAAAATTGATGGTAACTAAATTTATGCATATATATCAAGAACAGTAGAATTTTTGGACAAACAAGGCCGGAGAGAGGCGAGAGTTTAGTGTTCAACATCAAAAACATCATTCGTACCACTTCGATGAATGCCTGAAATACACTTTTTAGCACTATCCTCTCTAACAAGAAACGCGTACCTTATTTGTAATCTATGAACTGTTTACTAACTGTTTCTCTGATCCTTTCTCTGGAATACTTCCGAGGGCTTCTGCACCATATAACTGCATGGTTATGTTTGGCGAGAGAATAATACTGATTTCGGCATGTGGAAACGTTCTAGGCAATTGGGCAAATTTTTGGCCTTTTGTCCAAATTCACCGTAAAAATTCATCTCGATTCACAGAATCGAAGTAAGAAGTAATGAAGTTTCGAGACGTTTATTGCCGGAGTCATGTGGTATGGAGAACAAAGCAGGAGTAATTTTTTGGAGCGGATCTGTCTGATGAATTCAATTCATTCAGAATCTTTTACAATGGATAACGTTTTCAAAGCTTGATTTTATGAATGCCTGAAATGCGATTATAAGGCTGTTTTAAAAGAGAGCTAGCTTATTCAAAGCCTTGTTTGGCAATGCACTGTTAAGGTGGTTCAACGAAATTTTACAACCCCTTTTAATTCATATTTCGAGTTTTCGCTCGTATTCGGGCATCGGTCTGTAAACACATTTTTTTAGTAACTCGACTACAGCGCCATCTTTCGATAACATATCATTGCTTATTACTTTTGATTTCATATTTTTTAAGTACAGGTTCAGAATTATTTGGTAACTCAATAACTACTGAGGGAATTTTCCAACTGAAAAATAATCAAATAATTCTAATATGTTTTTCAAGTTCATGAATATTGAATTAAAAAATATTCTCTAACAAAAGCGAAACGTATTTAGATGGTATACAATTCTCAAGTGCTTCTCCACTCCCTCTCAAATTAAAACAAAATTTTTGTGAAACTCGTTTTTACGAAATGAAATATTTAAATTTTACAGTATTTAGCAACTTTTACTGTTATTTGTTGTGAATTTTCAAATTGGGACTCAAGACCAAAGCTACGGATTAACTGTCTCCCAAAACCAGCCATTTACTATTCGATTTCGTATTTGTTGTTATTACAGTGGCTAACTTGGGATTTGTCAACCCTTGCATGTCTCTTACACAAATGGCTGTACTAGCTCATATGTGTATGTACATACATACATATGTACAAATATATGTATGTTTGCCTACACACATGAGTTGCTGCTACAACTCAGCCGAAAATTGAATATCCATGTCCTGCCACCACCAAGCAGACAATTCCAAGCACATTCAGCCATGCTGCAATCGAAAATAAAAAGCCTTGAGTGTTGCTTAATGGAAAATAGTAATACAGAACATTCCATGGCGGAGAACAGCAAGTGTACTCGTACATATGTACTCATATGTGACTATTTGCTGTGCGACAAGAGCCAGAAACAGGAGTGCACAAACA
Organism: Neoceratitis asiatica; assembly: GCA_030068015.2. Taxonomy (NCBI): domain Eukaryota; kingdom Metazoa; phylum Arthropoda; class Insecta; order Diptera; family Tephritidae; genus Neoceratitis; species Neoceratitis asiatica. The sequence continues at coordinate 50,323,770 of CM061526.1, read as the reverse complement.
AGCGTCCGACCGAACGACCGACCAGCAATCCAAACAACCAGCCAACCCAAAGAAGTGATTCTGCTGTTGCCAATATTAATGCAGCGCAGAGCCAGAGCCACAAGTGGCAAGTTGGCAAGTTAGCAAGTTGGCAGTTGTCCTCTAACAACCGGTTCGGTTGTGGAATTTTCAGCTCATACAGGTGCTCTCGACGAAATTGAAGTGGTGAAATTCTTAGTTCGGTTCGGTTATTTTGGCCAACAAAATAACTTCGACTTCGCATACATTGAAGTCGTGGCCATAACTGGAGCTTGCGCAGTTTGAAAGTACGCTCAATTGTTGCATGCGATGTTTGCAAAACATACTCGTCGTCGAGACTTGGCATGTGAAAAGAATGTTTGTTTCGGTTGTGAGGAAAAACGAGGAAGTGTGTATGGCTATCCAACATGCCGAATGGTAGCAGTGAAATAAATTTGGGTTTGCCATGCTTTGGCACGTTTATTCGATCTAAAGGATATGCAGGTTGCGTGAGCGGATAGGGATGATTTACATATTTTATTGAATATTCATAAAAGTATCTTGTGTGTTTGTCTATTTGGGAGAAATAAGTGGCGTTTAAAACCTAAAGTGTTCCAAAGCATGATTTTGGAAGTATCCCTTGTGTCAGAACTCCACTTCAAACTACTCTTTAGCGCCGGCTATGACGGAAGCCACAGCATAAAACAGACTGGAATACGTGAAAGATGAGTCCCTGAGATCGATCTTGCGAGGAAACACAACCATATTGACATTTAGCTCAGCGCAATTTACTTATCCTTTGGAAATTGTGATGACTTCCAGTATTTGGAAACATAATTTCATTTGAATGTCTTTGAAGGGAACAACTCCGCATCAAGAATCTTGCATTGAAGTGAAAAGAAAATCCGACCTCCTTGATATTGGTTAGACGTTCAGTTGTCCATTGGCATCATGAGAAATCATAGAGTTAGGCTTGGTTAGAGACTCTGAGCATTTGTTTTATAAAAGGTTTCTAAATTTTAAAAGAAGTCTATGTGGAAATTGAAAGACTTCAGCTGATATTTTAAAAACCATTCATAATTGCTTAGACATCAGGACTGCAGTCTTATATGCAAGATCATAGATGAAGAGACGGGCCTAAGAGTTTTTGAAAAATAAGTTTCACTCTACTTCTTGCTCAGCTAACTAAGCTTTTGTAAATATTACATTAATTTGGGCTGTTAGGTCTCTCCTTGTATTTTTTTTTTTTTTTTGGAATTTCCTGTAGTTATTAACTGATTTAAAAACCCAGATTGAGATATTGAGATGAGAGAATTGATTCAAAAATTAATTCCCAGTTTATTTTTATTGGTCCGTATGATCGGTACAAAAAGAATATATACTTATACTTATGGCTCTTCTACCCGCTGTAGTGATCTACGGTCGAGCGTCTTCTCAAACTTGTAATTTTTGCGTCTTGATGTGTTTACCAACAGTTTATTCTAAGTCGCCTCCGAAGGTCCGATGGATTTTAATTAGAAGGAATAATACTCGGAGCGCTTGATAATCCCTGCCGAAGGGCGACCGTAATTAGAAATATTAATTTTCTATACTTTTCGATATTGGTCAAACCTGGAGCCGAGCCCTGGCCTTCCGAATCGTAGTACACAATGCCACTCCACCCAGCTATTGTGGCCGCCTCACTAGTTAACTATTTTAACTAAATTACCAAAATAAACAACTTAATTTTCCAACGCAGACAAGCAGACTAGCTGCTCCTCGGGATGCCTCGTTCCGCTCATTAGAAGATGAGTATGCAATTATATGCAGACAAAAGCAACTATTTTCCATGCTACATTACATATACAAGTATGTTTGTATGTGTGTATGTATGTGTGTGTGTATGTATGCGTGTTTGTATGTATGTATGTGGGTGCATAATTTCAAGCGTTGCAAACATAAATTATTATTATGAGAACAAAGTTAAAACACTCCACCCCACATTCATTCATTCATTCATTCATTCCTGCAAACATGCATACACACACACACATCCACACATGCATACAAACAATGCCATTTGTTATTGTTTTCGAATTTAATGTGCTTTTCAAAACATACAAAACCCCACATGCAAATTGACCAAAATGCGTACGCTTGGGAGCACTTAGGAATTTTTGTGGCTATACTATGTACATATGTATGTATGTGGATGCAGGCAGTGATGATGATGATGACAGAGAGTTGCAATTGTGATTGTGATGTTTAGTGGTGGGCCAACGCCGCAGTTGTTGCTGAATACTGTGTACAACCGCTTGCCGAAAATATATGCAACAAATACTGACTGAGGGCAACAAGCGGTTTTCTGGTCTTAAAACCAACACTTAAAATTTCAAAACTTTTATATACATACGTATATACAATGCATGTACATGTGTATAGATGTGAATGCATACATATGTATATGCATAATCTCCAACTGGCAATTATTTTTAAACACGTGCATCACATTTTGCTAAGCCCAAAGCGTACGCCATATGCATATCTAAAAGTATGTACGAGTTCATACATATACATATGTATGTATATATTTTATATTTGCAAACCATATCGCATATGAGTACTAATATGTGTATTTATTTGTCTCTCTTGACTGCCAATTTAGAAATTTACATAAATATTTTCACATGACCGCATTTGAAACAAAATTTTAACAAAATATAAATACACTGCGGAAAATAGTATAAATACCCAGTAGTCATATGAATTAGTTATAAACTACTTTAAAACTGGTATGTAAAAAACCCCAGTTAGTTGATCAGTTTCCCTTATCTCTTCAATCATCTATTTCGTAGCGTTATTGTCAGGTTTTCACCAAGACTGCACTGGTCTCATACAACTTCCAAAAATACAAAAACGCTACTGGTACAATTTTGATATCAAATTAGAATTTTGCTTACTTAAAAAGGGATTAACGATGACCAAATGATTTATTATAAAGGGTGTTCCAAGTAGAGGTACTTTTTACCATAGCCTTTTATTGAAAGATCACGCGAGAGTCGTGTCATGTTATTTTTGTTCAATATTGTTTGCCATTTCATCAAGGAAAGATTTACGCCTGAACAACGTTTACAAATTATTCAACTTTATTATGAAAATTCGCGTTCTGTAAAGAATCTGTAAAGAATGTGTTTCGCGCGCTTCGCTCAACTTATGGTCAATATAATCGGCCTACTGAGCATACTGTTCGTAACACCATCACCCATCTTGAGACCTAGCATTCATTATTGGATAATATTCGACCGAATAAACTACGCCCAGCACACAGTAAAGAAAATATAGCGGCCGTAGCTGAGAGTGTACTCGAAGACCGCGGAGAGTCGATTCGGCGCAGTTCATAGCAACGTCTATGTCCAGCACGTGGTGAAGAAAATGTAACGGCCGTAGCTGACAGTGTACATGAAGACCGCGCCGCTCGTAGCAACCCGGATTGATCCAACGACTTCGGGCATTTTACGTCGAGATCTTATACAGAAAGCGTACAAAATACACCTTGTGTACGACATTTTCGAGCCAAATTTTATTCAGCGATGCGGCCCATTTCCAGCTCAATGGGTATGTAAACAAGCAAAATGGCCGCCTTTGGGACGAAAAGCAACCTGAAGAGATTCAAGAGCTGCCATTTCATCCAAAAAAAAACAACGGTTTGGTGTGGTTTGTGGGCCGGTGGAATTATCGGTCCATATTTCTTCAAAAATGATGCCGGAGAGAGCGTAACCGTCAATGGCGACCGTTATAGCGTCATGATAACCGACTATTTGAGGCCTGAAATTGAAGTTCGTGATCTTCGTGACATTCGGTTTCAACACGACGGCGCCACTTCCCACACATCGCATCAATCAAAGAATTTATTGAGAGAACACTTCGGTGAGCAGATAATTTCACGGTTTGAGACCGTCGATTGGCCACCAATATCGTGTAATATCACACCGTTAGACATTTTCCTGTGGGGATATGCAAAGTCTAAAGTTTATGCGGACAATCCCGCTTCTATTCAGGCTGTGGAGCAAAACATCACTTATGTAATTCGGCAGTTACCAGTCGAAATGCTCGAATGAGTCATCGAAAATTGGACTCAACGGATGGACCATCAGACATGTAGCCACGTCCAACATTTGAAAGAGATAATCTTCAAAAAATTAATACGAAATAATGTTCTTTCGAATGATAATAAACATTCCCCATTATGTTGGAATTATCTGTGTTTTTTTCTTTAGAAAAGTTGGAAATCTCTAAATAGATCACGTTTGAATTTGAATTAAGTGGGAGTCAATTATTAGGTGTTTAGTAACACGGACTAGTGCGCGTACATTCACCAAATGAGTAGTAAACTATGAGTAGTATTAACTTTTCCGACCCGTTTGATAATTCACTGCAGGGTATATGTACATACATATCTCTGCGCTTTTGCGACTTGCATGCATATATCGGTATTTATTCTCTTTTATTCCATTTTCATTTGTAGTTTACCACTTTTGTGGTGTTTTGGCAAATTTACTCCTGTGGCCGTCTAATTCACCAAAGTTCGGACTTATTTAATCATAGTGCAATCCATCCATGATATTTTTGGGGCAAGCCACATTTTCCGTCAAGTGACCATCTTCATCAGTAATATAAGTACATAGATATGTATATGCTTTGTCAGTTTCTATGTTTTTTGTTACAGGTATAAATAGCCGAAAACTTTTATTTATATAATTATCTTATATTAAATTGGGCAAAATATTTTTCAATTGACGTCGTGTGAAGGTGAAACTAAAAGCATTTTCAAAATTTAAATTATCTAGGAAAACTTATGTACTATGTAGTGTCATCTACTGCACATCATTTTATAATTAAGTTTGAATGTGGCGTCTTTGATGTTAAATTAAGGAAATGTGATTGAAATATTTTATATATTATTTTATATTTTATTCTTAGTAATTAATTTATTATGCCTTTTTTGCTTTTATTTTTTCAACTTTATTTTGGCTTAATTTATTTTATTTCATTTCACCATATTATATATATATTTTTTTATTGAATTCAATTTTATTTGGTTTGAATTTATTTAATTCAATTTTTTTTCTTGGATTTTAATTAATTTAATTATTACACCTTTCATGTAGATCAAATAGTATATTAACTTTGGTCCGAAGTATGTAAGTACCAGAAGAAGAAGAGATAGAAAATTTATATCGATCGTATCAGAATCACGAGCTAAGTTGATTGAGTCTGTCATTCTTTCCGTCTACCTGTTTGAAAGCAAACTAGTCCCTCAGTTTTCCGGATATTTCAACCAAATTTGGTGGGCAAATGCACCTATGCGTTTAAACATTTATTTGTCGGAACCGACTGAATCGGACCATTATAGCACATATACGACGTATATAACATACAGCTTCCATACATCGATATTTTTAGATAGGAGGTTTTGGTCAAAACTCAGTCAAAAAAGACTTTAAGAGCATGACATTTGGTATTATCCATGAATATTATGAATTGTATGTTGGTACTGAAAATCATCGAAATTAGACTGCTATATATATATATTACCCCAGTATATCCGATTTGTTCAGATATGAGGTTTTGGGTCAAAACACCGTTAAATGGGAGCGTGAAGTTTGGTGTAATGGACACATATTAGAATTGCATATTGCTAGTGAAAATCATCGACATCTTAATTCGATATCAACAGATTTGTTCATATATAAGGTTTTGCGTCCTAAATCCTCCGGAAAGTAACATAAGGGCGTAAAATTTGGTGTTCTACAAACATAAATTCAAGTTGATAGTGACACTGAAAATTATCAAAATCGAATTTTGCAATTTGCAATAAATTTTATATGTTCATGTATGGTATAAAAACCTCGGCATGGCCGAAGACAGCCCTTCTTTCTTGTTTTCATTTTAGTTTATTTATTTTTATGTTAGAAAATATTTTTTTTTAATTATATAATTTTTCTTTAAGTTGTTCTTATATTACTTTATTTTATTTTTCTAAATTTAGTACTAAATTAGATTATAATATCTAAATTTTTTTTATTTTGCTTAATTTAGTTTATTTTAATTTATATTACTTCAATTTTGAATTTAATTTTATCTTATTTTTTAATTTTTATTTTTTCTTGAATTCATATAAATTTTTATATTTAATTTTAGTTATTTTTAATTTTGTTTTTAAATTATATCATATTTTATTTTATTAAATTTTTTTTGCATTATTTTATATTGATTTTTTTCTATTTCTTATTACCTTTCATTTCTTATAACATAATTTATTTTATTATTGATATTATATTTAATTTTTTTCTATATTTTATAATATTATTTTAATTTAAACGTTTTTTTGTTTTGTTTTGTGTATTTTATATAATTTAATTTTATTTTTAATATTTTTGTCATTTCCTCTTGCTTCTTATTATCTAATTGTTATGTTAAATTAAATTAATTTTATTTATGGTTATAAGTTAGAGAGCTTCATTGGAAAAGCCTATTTGTTTGTTTTTGAATTTAATATTTTGTTATACAACAAAGAAAAATCGTAGAAGTGACAACTGTTTTGGAGATCACCATATCTTCTCATTGGATTTCTTTCAACAGAGATCGAACCAACGGATCCTGACTTACAGGTAAGTGCTCTACTACTGAGTCAACATCAGCCATGCAATTTGTTGTTGTAATATATATCCCATCTTGTGCACTTAAGTTCTGTGCCGATTTTCTATATCTACCATTAACGAACATATTCAATGTTTCAATCAAGCAAAATATATTTCCCTCGTTATGGAAATAGTCATATATATATTTTACCTCTGCATATATCAGGTAGTGGGTCTTGTATCATAAACCACCGGGACATTGCAAAGCTATCAATTATTGACTCTACACAACACGAGTTTTATATAAGTAAAGCAACCTCAGCGAACCTACTTGAATTCACTACTCATGTTAGTAATGGTTTTAAAAATGGTTATCAACCCGATTTTATTTACTCTGATTTCAGCAAAGCATTTGACAAGGTCTCACACTCAATACTTCGCTATAAACTCGTTATATTTTTGTTTCCACCATCCTTGCTCAAATGGATTTCATCATATTTGATAGGTAGAAAGCAAAGAGTGATTTTTAACTCCAGTACTTCACGTCAAACATCAGTAATATTTGGTGTACCTCAAGGCAGTCATCTCGATACCTTACTATTTCTCTTATTCATCAATGATCAGCCGAATGTGGTTCGTCATTCTAATGCACTTGTGTACGCAGATGATGTGAAGCTCTTTAAATCAGTTCGTTCTATAGAAGATGGAGAACTCTTGCAACTTGATTTGGTAAAGTGGTGTAAAATGTGCACTTAACAAGTGTAAATAAATGACCTACTCTAGAAAATCTTTGCAATATTTTGCCTATATGATTCAAAATCACAATGTTGAACAAGCAACTGATTTCATTGACTTGGGCGTCACAATGGAATCTAAGCTAGATTTTAGATCTCATAAATTAATGTGCTTATAAGACTAAAAGAGTTCTAGCTTTCATTAAGCGGTGGGCTTAGGGGTTTACTGACCCATATATTACCAAATTACTCTACACCTCACTCGTTAAGCCCATTTTAGATTAGGGTTCCGTTGTATGAAATCCACATTATCAATTGCATGGTGATAAATTGGAATCTGTACAAAAACAATTCTTACTATTCGCGTTAAGGAACTAATACTGGGATGCGAATAAAAATTTCCCTGCTTATAAAAACCGATTAAAGCTTATTAATCTGCCTTCACTCCAGAGTCGACGGGAGATGCTTGGAGTTTTATTTTCAAATAAGCTGATAAGAATTATTATCAATAGTCCATTTTTACTAAGCGATTCAGATGTTTGTGTAACGATTTTAATTTTCATTATGTTAGCTTTCATTCTTCTTACTACCTTTTTTTATAAAGAAATATTTACTGAGAGTTTTCTTAATCGCAAATTACTTTATTAGCAGCTGATGAGCAAATCTGTAGCTTATCGGTGTAAGAGGCAAGTATAAACGCGACCTTCTGCGATCGGTTTCGGATTCGGGACAGTCCGGGCTGTACCTGGTTTTCGGTCACAGGTCTGTTAGATATTATGTTCATCCTTGAGACGCGCTCCTCGGTCGGTTGGGTGCGCTGGGTTCATCGTCGAGAAAAAATATTTAATTCTTAACAAACTAACAACTATTAAGTGTGGTGATATTTAGTCGATATTTTATTTATTTAATATTAGGTTAGTGAGTTTTCTTGCAATCCTGCATACTTTCAGGCATTATTTAAGTTTTTCTTTATATGTTATGTTATTTAATTTTTATTTCTTGCTTTTCTTATATCACCTTGCTTTGCTTTGTTTAATTTAATTTTATAATAGATTGTGTTATTTCAAATTATTTTCATTTTGCTTAATTTTTTTCAGTTTGTTTAATTCAATAGTATTTAATCCTTTTTTGTTTGTTAATTTCTTTTTTTTTTGTGTTTGATACTTTCATTATTTTTATTTAACCTAATTTATTTTTTTATCTATATATTATTATTTTTCTATATTAAATAAAAATTTTAATTTAATTTGAAATATTTTTGCTTTTTGTTTTCAATTTTAAATAATTTATTTTACTATATATTTTTGATTTTTTATATTTTATTGGATTTAATTTTATTTAAATTTTTATTTTATTTTATTTCATTTAATTGTAGTTGTTTTAGTTTATTTTACATTAGTTTAAATTTAATTTTATGTTATAAAATTTCATTCAATTTTTATTTTATTTTTTTATTTTTTATTTTTTTTTATATTGCATTATATTATCTTTAAATCTATTTACTTTATACATATAATATATTGCTTGTTTTATACTTTTTTGCTTTTTCATTTAATCGACTTTATCATTTATTTTACGTTTTATTTCAATTTATTATTAGTTTATTTTATTATAATTTATTTTAATTTTGTTTAATTTAACTTTATTTTATTTTATTTCAAATAATATTTATTTCATTTCATTTAGTTTAACTTAATATTATTACTTTTATTTTTTTTAGATTATTTTGTGTTTTGTTTTAATTTATTTTATTTTATTTTATTTTATTTTATTTTATATAATTTAGTTCTATTTTATTTTATTCTTTTAATTTAGTTAATTTTATTTTTCATTATATCTCATTACATTTTTATGTATTTTATTATCTCTATATTTTTATTTGCTACATAATTTTATTTTATTTAATTTTTAATTATTTTGTTTTATATTATTTTATTTTAGTTTAGTTTATATTGTTTTCTTTTTTGTTTAATTTAACTTCATTTCTTTTTGCTTTTTATTTATTTTATTAATTTAATTTTTGCGTAAATAATTTATATTTTCTTTTATTTTATTTAATTTCGCTTACTTTAACTTTATATTATTTTATTTTATTTGAATTATTATTATTTTATATTTAATTTTTTTTTTCATTTAATTTAGCTTTATATATTTTTTTAATTTTTATTTTTTGTTTTTTTTATCTATCTTGAATTTTACCAAACGAACGGTGAACTTCAATGACAATAATTATGAAGGTCTCTTTACGTTCAAAAACACACCATCCGAAGACTTCTCTCGAGCACTGTGTGACGATCTACAAAAATGCTTATGTGAAATGGCTGATTTAAAATTGAAATTTATTTTCGTGATGTGCCAAAAAATTTGACAGCACTTCAATGGCTTCTCAAACATATATACACACATACATATGCATATATGTCTTCGTTCATAAAGAATATTGCAAACTTCAACTTGAAATTCTACAGTTTCAACTTCATCAAACAACAGCTTAACAGATGAGTGCTCGTATGCCTGCCATACAATGTTGCACTTGATATCAAAATATAACATAAACCCAACCCGAGGATGGAAAAGAGGCTGAGATGTACATATACATATGTATGTCTACGCCTGTGGCTCTCAGTGTTGTGGTATGGTTGGTGAGGTGCGGTGCGCGTGAGGAATGACAACGAAATTTGATCACTTTTCGTTTGAACCGTAATAAATCACTCGCATGAGTTGAAGCGAGTATGCTTCAAATGGCAACAACAAACAACAAGTAAGACAAAAAACAACAACATTGTGGTTTGAACATGAAAACACCGTGAAGATGAGCCAAACTTCAGCTACAAGCTCTTATGTTTGTGTGTTTTATTCGCGGTCGGAGATTATACTTTTTTTGTTTTTTCTCCATTGCATGCATCACTGCGGCTCCACGGCGTTGCCTTCGTCGTGTGCATGTGATCCTTCTTGTAAATAAATATGACTTCGCATTAAGAGGACAACCGAAAAGTGGAACCAGTTTCTTTGATATTATTTTCGGTTACTGTCGCAGTAATTTGTTTCTTTCTCATTTTGGTATAATTTCACAGGAACAACAACAAAAACGTACTAAGAAACGTTGACCGCAGACTCCACAGAGGCGAAGGAAGTAAAAACACCCAAATAAAAAGGAAGAAAAAGTAAAAAAAGGAAATATAACACTCAGGTTTTTGGGCTTTTGGCTCCGGCCAAGCTCGTTAAAGCCTCTTTCATGACATACTATTCACCTGATTCGCTGCGCCGTACACGAATGCGCCATTTAAACGCCAGGCAAGTGCTTGGAAGTTTTTTATTTTTTTTATTAATTCTATCTGAAACTTCGGCCTGTAGGAATCGCAGGCTGTTTATATCTCCACAAAAAAAAAAGAGAGTCGATAAGACTGTGGTTTCACAGAAACAAGCTTTTAAATCAGATTTATCAGAAGCGAGGTTTCGGTGTTTAACTCAATCTGAAATTCCGCGATTAACGAAACGAAGACAACTGAAGATGCACGGGTGGGAAGCAAAACTAGTTCGAGCCGTAATTGGGTTCACAAGTGTCGATCTTCGAAGATCTTTTAGCCAGTGAATACATATAAAGTGAGGAAGATACCAAATTTTTTATATTTTTTTAAATTTTTTTTGTTTTTTTGAATTGAAAAAATTAAAGAAACTCCCAAAATGCAAAAAATGGGAGTAATATGAAAGAAAACGAAAAAAGTAATTCAGAGAATTGCATCGTGTTGCGCACAGAAAGAACCCAACGACAAAAGGCAGAGACCTGCGTTTAACCTTGGAAGCGAAATATTTTCATTTTAATTTTTTTTTTTTTTTTTTTTTTTTTTTTTTTTTGAAGTGCAAAAGCATGAAAAATGCAAACAACTCAGCTGAACTGAGTTGAGAAAATCAACAACAAATTAAAAGCGAAACCAAAGCAAAGTGCAACGTAACGCAGCAGCTTCAGCGCAGACAACGGCGACACGATGCGATGGGCCGCCTCATCAAGATGAGCAAATTTGCCAAATACGCATCCAATAAAGCCACGAGAAGGGCGAAAAAATAAAATCGTCCAATATAAGGAAAAAAGAAAACAGCACAAGCAAAGTGGGTAAGCTCCAGCAGTGAAAAACATAAAAATAAGAATAAAAATGGAATGTCATGAACCAACCGAACGGCCGACCCTCTGATAGTGAGTGCCACGCAGCCAGCAAAACAACGCAAAATTTAATGAACTCAAGCTCCGGGCAAGCAACAGCGCCTCATAAGCCGAAATGCCTGCAACGTTTTGGGGCAGACAGCCAACACGTGAACGCAGACAAACCAAAACGAACAACAACAACAACAAAAACTAATATAAAAATACAAAAATAAAATAATAAAAGTCGTCGCTAACGACAACAAACTCCATCGCTTGCTGGCTGGTTGCTGCAACACCAAAGGACCACAAAGCCTGCGTGAGCTGTCGATGTGTGTTGGCGGTGACGACGACGGCGACGGCAGACAATGCAATGGAAGATAAAAAACGCATACGCTTAATCGAGCAGGCTTGTCATTCGGCTGCCTGTGACTTGGGGGGAGTGTGGCAGCGGAAGGGGTATTAAGTGGGTTGGGATTTTGTGTGGCGATTCATGCGAAGAAATACAATAAAATGCACAAGTGGAGGTATTTCGGTGTCGCTGCCGTAACAAAATAACTTCGCAGTGCAAGTAAAGTGCTTCAGGCCTCTCTATATGTGTATATGTTTGTGTATGGCATGTCTTTTTTTTTGAACATACACATATGTATGTATGTATATTTGTTTCGAAAGATACGCTTCTTCAACGCGGTCACGCATACTCAACTGAAGCTGACACAAGAAACTTGGTTACATACATTTGTGGATATGTCTTTATGTACACATATATGAGGACTAACAAGAGCTCGATATTTGTATGTTGTTCTTTAACAAAGTTCGTGAATCTTTAAAAAAAATGATCGCAAACGAGCTGAGCTTCTGCAACCAGGACGATTTCATTTTGCCTTGACATTCCCAGGATGCTGTAAATTTTGTTTGTCCTCGAACTCCCAGACATAGTTGACGGGTGCTTTCCTCGACTTATAGTGTGTGTTCTGTTATCTTTCCTGTAAATGTAGCATTAAGCTGGGTTGGAGTCTTTTGGAAAAAAATATTTTTATATAAGTTCGGATATACACCCGGAGATAATGACATAAGCAGAGCTGGTCGAGTTTAGAAAACACACTAATTGTCAAGGAAATTCAAATGTGTTTTTATTTAATGTAAAGTACAATCGATACTATTAAGTTCTGAATAGAACATTATTCAAATGGTCTCCACGACTTCTTTTGCAGGAACGAATTCGGTGTAAATCTCCAATTTTTGAGCACTTTTCCCACTAAATCAAGTCGTATGTCATGAATAGCACGTTCAATATTGACTTTTGAGCTTGAAGAGAGTCTGGTTTATTGCCAGAGAGCAATGGCTTCAAATAAGCCCACAAGAAGTAGTCTAATCGTGTTCAATCACAACTTCTTGGAAGCCATTCAATGTCACAAACTCTTGAAATAATCGAATCTCAAAACCTTTCTCGCAATAATTCGGTTGTTGCTCGTGCTTATTGATACCTAGCCCCGTCTTGTTGGAACTAGATGTTGCTAGTATCAACTTCTTCCAATTGTGGTCATAAAAAGTTGGTTATAATCGATCTATACCGCTCTCCATTGACAGTAACGGTGCTATCAGTTTCATTTCGAAAGAAGTACGGATCGATGATTCCATCAGACCAAAAACCACACCAAACTGTCAATTTACGTGAATGTAATCGTTGTTCATGAATAATTTGTGGATTTTCTTCGACAGTTTTGTTTATTTACTGCACCACTCAGATGAAAGTGGTCCTCATCGGAGAAGATGATTTTCTTAAAAAAATCGTTATCGTTTTCAAAAATCAACAATTTCACGGCATTTATGGTGGTCCAATGGCTTCAGTTCTTGAGTGAGACCAATTTTGTGCGAGTGCTACGATTATTACTACCATAAAATGGCAAAAGTGCACGAAAAGTTGCAATTACAGAACGATTATTTTCATAACAATATTGAATAACTTGTAAACGTTCTTCTTGCGTATATCTTGACATGATGAATGAAATTGTAAACATTACTGAATACAATGAAAAGAAAACTGACAGATCATGACATATTAAAAATGGCCAAAACGACACTTAGAAGTCATATTAAACAACCCTTTACATATTTTGCTATTATTAAATTTTATTTAACTCAATTTCATTTATTATATTTTACTTTTTGTGTTTAGTTTATATCGTTTAAACTAAATTTATAATATTTTAATTTTACTTAATTTTTTTCTTTTTGTAAATTTTTTATTTACTAATTTTTTATTTAATTTTTGTTTATTTAATTTTATTTATTTTTTATTTGTTTAATTCATGAATTTAATTTATTTAACTTAATTCTGTTCATTTTTTACTTTAATTTCTTTATAATATTTAATTTTTTTTTATTTTTTTTTTTAAATTCTTTATCGTATTTAATGCTATTTTATCTTTTGTTTTATTTTATTATGTTATTTTATTTTAAATCATATTTGTATACGTTATTTTTATTTTTTTTTAATTTTATTGAGATATATTTTATTTATTTTTTGTATTTTATATTGCTTTATTACATTTTATAAATTTTCTGAAGAGACTTAGTTTTATTTTATTTTGTTCTTTATCATTTTTTTATTGTATTAATTAATTGTTTTCCATTCAGTTTCAATTTATTTAATTTCACATTTTATTTTACTTAATTTTTTTTAACTTTATTTCACAATTTTTTTTCTTAATTAATTTTATTTTGTTTTATTTTACTTTATTTAATTTAATTTCGTTTATTTTCGGTTTCATTTTGTTGTATTATACTTTATTCCATTTTGCTTTATACTTAATTTAATTAATTTAATATAATTTAGTTTTGTTTTATGTATTTCTTCTCCATTTAATTTTTTTAAATAATTTTGTTTTATTTAAGTTAAAGTTATGGTTTTTGTTATGTTTTTCTTTATTTTATATTATTTTATTTTATTTGTCAAAATGAAACATTTGTATTTCCCTGCGCCCTTCTTAGACGCATCCAAAATGAACCCAACCTGAAATGAAACTGTCAACGATTGCAAAATCTCAACCAGTCTGTCCGTCAGTCCGTCACTCCGCCGAGACATATCAGACACCAGTCAGCAGCCAGCACACAACATTGCAATAAACTGATCCAACAATTTTACTGCGTTTGTGTTCCCTGTGGGAAAAATCGAAATTGTTGCAATAACACCGTAAAGGTTTCTACAGTATTTTGTACTACCACAAAACGCACGAGGTGCACCGTAAAGGGGCAAGTAACATAGCGATGCTTTAAATGAAAAATCGTTTGGGCAATAAAGGTCCACTACATGCTCCACAGCAACGTTGTCGTTTAAGTGAACAAATCTGTCCTTCTTTTCAATTGTCTAACAGCTGCTCGCTCGCTCGCTTAGTAGCCAAGAAACACACGTGTACTCGAACGCCGCACACAACAGTAATAACAACAACAACAGCAACAATAACAAGAGAGTGCAACACCGGCAGCAATGACAAAAGACAGGCATATCGGCTCCTGGCAGTCGTTACGATCGGAAGCCGTTGTCGGTATGTTGCAACAATTTCAAATGTTGCAAGTTATCGAATTATTCAATGCACAGAAGGCAAGTTGTTAGCGGACATGGACATATGAAATATTGAAAAGTATTGGCATATTAGAAAGAGAAAAAAAAGAAAGAAAAAAGAATTTACTTTACTTCAATTATTATTTCTGTTCCACTTTAAGTTATTTTTTCGGAGAATCGATGAGGTTAATGGGAAATTGTTGAACAGTTTGTTGGTTTGTTTGTTGTTGTGTGGAATATGAGAATATACATAAACTTTTTTAGAATCTATGGTTTCGAATGTCTTATGTCCGGGTCAGAGGTATATAGAGGGCGAAAATACGATCTGGTGATCGACTTTCAAAATTTTTTGAGGAAGCACTTTATCTGGCTGGCTGGAGATCCCTAACCAGAACCTATAGACGAGGAATTAATAAGCTGTATGTATCAGTTTCTAAGAAAGATTCGGGCAGTTAAAATATTGTCTGACGATTGGAAACGGAGTGTGGCGTTTTCAATTGAGAAGACTGAAGACTCCATAGTTAGCGCCAATTA
This sequence comes from Neoceratitis asiatica, assembly GCA_030068015.2. Classification (NCBI taxonomy): domain Eukaryota; kingdom Metazoa; phylum Arthropoda; class Insecta; order Diptera; family Tephritidae; genus Neoceratitis; species Neoceratitis asiatica. The sequence goes on along the minus strand of CM061526.1, from coordinate 50,308,182 downwards.
TCGACCAGTGCAAATCTAGCTTCGCCAAGAGAAATGACAGAGGCCCCTAATACATCATTCCTACGTTGAGAGCATTAAAGAAACCATAGCAATATTTGGCTTTAGTTTCCCGGCATGAGTTTGGTAAACTGACGTTGAAAAACTCAATAATCTTCATCATTATCGTATATGCGTTTAACATCGCAATGAAACTTTGGATTATGAGTAGTTTCAGGAGTTTTCGAACGAAACGTTTCATTGAAAAAAGACAGCGAATGCACACTACACTCCCTCATTCTAGCATTATAACATTTTTAAAGAGCTGCTCGAAACCTACTCAGCAGATTAATGATCTTGCAGTAAAGCTGGAATCATTGCCATAAAATAATTGTGATAGACAGGGCAAGATCAAAGGATGGTCTATCACACAAAGGAATGTCACAAAATATAGTATGAGATTTTCGATAGACTCCATCACCAAATGCTATTATTTGTCTAGGTAGACGAACAACTAGTAAAGAAAATTAACTGCATCTACATCCCGACCGAACGAGCGTCGTGACCAAGGATGCTTTTTACGTTTGTTTGCAGCAAACATGTCAGGATGGACGAAAGGCATGCTCTTGGAATATAGATTTGCCAACCTGACATCATCGGAAAAGATAGCACTGATCAGACGATCACGTCAAGGGAAACACTTAGAGAAGCATTTGGGCTTCGCACCTCCAAATCGCTACGAAACAAGAAGAAAAACTGAAGGAATCAAATGTAATTGAATAAGAAGTTAAAAGCAGAAAATAATCGTAGATGGAGAAGGAAATTCCCAATTGAATTTATAGCTTATCTGAAATCATTCCGAGAAAAAACTTTAATATAAAAAAGTCGAACCCCTAAGGACCCTGTTGACACCAAGTTTCTAAAAGACACTCACGATAGCGGATTCTTGGCTAAAATTACGAACTGAGAAGAAAAAGTTTTGAGCTTCATATATGCTCTTCGAAGGATAAAATGGTCTGCTACTAAACGAATTCATTTAATATGAGTTATAGACTATTATTGTCGAAATAAGATAAAGCTTTTTTGAAATAGCATAAAACGAACGAAGCTGAATAATCCAAGAACAAGCCTTCAGTTCGTTCGAGTGATTGAAAGAATTTTTAGGAAAAAATGTCCTTATTATTTCATAGTGAAATTTCAACAGATGCTAACTCCAATTTAGTTCCAATGTGCGCTCCATATTAGCAGTCTAAATTTCCCGATGTCGTGGGATCAGCTAAAGAGTCACAGTGTTGCTCCTCCCATATGGGCTGATGTGAGGCAGAATATTTATTATTCTTCTTATTCACAAAGACCAGCCTTTCATTTAGCTCTTATAACGGGTGATCCATTTAGAGGTTTCCAAGTTTTTGAAAGAAAAAAAACCTAGAAAATTCAAATTTAATTGGAAGTGTTTAATTATATTTCGAAAGAGCAGCATTTGGCATTTATTTCTTAAAGATTATCTCTTTCAAATGTTGGCCGCGGCACGTCTCCGTCGAGTCCAATTTTTGATGACTCGTTCGAGCATTTCGACTGGTAACTGGCCAATGACACGCGTAATATTTTGCTCCAAAGCCTAAATCGAAGCGGGATTGTCCGCATAGACCTTAGACTTTACATATCCCAACAGGAAAAAGTATCACGGTGTCATATCACACTATCTTGGTGGACAATCGTCTGGCCACAAATTTGAAATTATCTGCTCACCGAAATTTTCTCTCAATAAATCCATTGATTGATGCGATGTGTGGGAAGTGGCGCCGTCTTATTGAAGCCAAATGTTGCGGAGATGACGAGTTTCAATTTCAGGCATCAAATAGTTGGTTATCATGTCGAGATAACGGTCGCCATTTACGGTTACGTTCTCACCGGATGAAATGTCAGATATGGAATCTCTTCAGGTTGCTCTTCGTCCCAAATGCCGCAATTTTGCTTGTTTACATAGCCATTGAGCCAGCAATGGGCCACATCGCTGAACAAAATTTGGCTCAAAAATTTCAATTGAAGATCTCGACGTAAAATGCGCCAAGTCGTTCCATACGTCTGTCCGAGTTGCTGCGAATTGCTGTGAACGGCGTCGAATCGACTCTACACTGGTTTCGTGTACACTCTCAGCTGCGGCCGCTATATTTTCTTCACTCCATGCTGGACGTAGTCTATTCGGTGGAATATTATCCAATAATGAATGCTGGCTCTCAAGACGGGTGATGGTGTTTCGAATAGTACGCTCAGTAGGCCGATTATGTTGACCATAATTTGAACAAAGCGTGAGAAACACATTCTTTACAGCAGAACGTGAATTTTCATAATAAAGTTGAATAATTTGTAAACGTTGTTCAGGCGTAAGTCTTTCCATGATGAAATGCCAAACAATACTGAACAAAATTAACACGAAAGTTTGACACGACTCACCCGTGATCTGTCCAAAAAAGGCTATTCAAAAAAGTACCTCTACTAGGAGCACCCTATATTATGTACAGCAGTATGAAGTGCATAATTATCAAAATATTTTTTAACTAGCAAAGAAATCCACAGCAGCGTAATGATTTATAACTTGAAACAAAATCTCTACACATTTCACGCATATTAATTATATTCACATTGAATGCAGCAAATCGATTTACCTTAAACACATGTTTAGCACTTCACTTAGAGACATGTACCAGATCAAAAAAAAAAATTACAAAATAAAAAACTATAAATATAAGGGAAACCCACATCCAGTCCATCGATCTTCACATCACAGACATTACCTATCCCAAGCGTATCCGCCTCACAAATTTATCTTCATCTATAGAATTTTCAATTACATACACGCGCATTATAAGAGCAAGAGAAAACAAACAAACAGCTTGACTTAGAGATGGAGATGTGAGTGTGTTTATAGAGAGACTGAAAGATAAATATGTTTTTATAGAAAGAAACTATATATCTGATTTACATTTTCCTACGATCAGCACATCAGCTCACACGTAATTTTCGTTTTTAAATTTTTTCTTTTTATACTTTTTTTATTTTTTATATTCCGTACGCCAACAGATTTATAAATCTATTTTTTACAGCAGTCAACTCTCACCTCTTTATACATACATGACAGCCACAATAGCAACAACAATGCTGTTGTATATTTGTAATTTACAATGCTGAAACACATGTTCGATTTTCACATCGGATATGAGGCATAACAACAACAACAACAACAATACCAACAACAAAACACAACCTATATCGCTTCAAAATCTCCTTTTCTCTCCTGCTCGGTATGTCTCTGCAATTGCATCGTGTACAGCGTGTATCATCATCTGGGATCTCCTGTGAACCTGTCGTCATGACTCGGTCATCTGCGGTTGAGTTAATGAACAGCATCAGCCAGTCAGCCAGCTAGCATACAATAATAAACAAACAAGTGAAGACACCTTTGTGGCTTACACAGATCAACGTACGCACTTCTTTTGCACTTGTAATCAAGTCCGTTTCCCCATACGTCCATTCAACTACAGGTAACCTCTATTATTTGCAGACACGGCTGTTGAAAACCGAAAGTGATCCTACAAACCCACTTTAAGTACAATAGTTCCCATTGTTTTCCCTTTCATTCAGGAAATCGACAAAAGACAAAGAAACACACAAAAAAAGAGCAGAGGAGGCGAAAAAGAATCAAAACTCTATAAGACTACGGCGTAATGAAGAAGCAAAATGGAAAAAAAAATAAAACAATGCAAAAAAATAAACAGTTGAAGGACGCGAACCTAAGACAATAGCTCCTCGGTAAAAAAAAGAGAAAGAAAAAAAGAACGAAGAATATGGAGCAGATGCTAAAGGCCTGGCAGCAGCAGCAGCCAGAAGACAACTGGCAATTTGCACAAAAGAAAAGAACCCTTGCCTACCCTAACATGAGAATGAATCAGGTATCCGCCGCGCTACCGGAAAACAAATCTGAATATATTTATGTAGTTGGTTGTACAAACGTACATACGAATACATTTCCAGCACACATCGCATCCGTGTGTGCCTGCGTGGCTACGTGCCTGTGACGGTGACTGTGGCGAACTCCGACGCTGATGACTCCGGTTGCTGTTTGTGCTGGGGCGCGCCTCTTTGCCAGACGGATACTCAAGTTGTTGTTGCGTGTGTTCGCGCACAAAACATAAAACATACGAGTCGCCGCGTTTCTTTTTCACTCACTTCTTCTCTTGCGTTGTTGCGGTTGAACAACAGTTGTGTTGATCGTTTAACGAGGATCAACCACGCCGGGTCAAGCAAAACGCAGCGTGGCGGATTTGTGGCGCACTAGCGGTGGCAAACTTAAAGATGAAAAACAGAAAAAAAATTCAAAACAACAAAAATAGAAAATAAAAAACGAAAAAGTGTGTAGAAAACAAGGGCTTAAGACATAGTCGTGGTAAAGAGTTAAACGAAATCCCAACAAAAGCCATAAGGTGTAAGGCAGCGAGGGCCAAATGAAAAAATCAACAACACACAATTCACATCGTGAGTCAAATGTTGAAGCAAACACGCAGAAAAGTTGTGTATATTTGTATATTTTTTAAGATGTTATGCATGTACATACATATGTATGTAGTACAACGAAGGTAAGGTTAGTGATTTCAGAATTGGTTCGTCTTGTCGGAATCGAAGATAAAGACGTAAAATCAACCGAAACCCCAAGCTCAAGAGTTCGAAGCTACTTCGCCACGAAAAAAGCCGTATTCGTGAATGTAAAATTCGACTTTCGGTGTTGATGTTAATGACGAGATGTCCCATGGCGCGTTGTGACCAATAATGAATATAAAGGCGAGAAAACAGAGTCACGCTTTAAACCGACATCGAACATGCCGGAAGTTTCAGGACGTATAGTGATCTTCTCGCTGAAGTCAGAAGACAAAGTAAACTCACAGTCCGATGTGTGACGCTCCAACCGAGTTGGCTAACTATTTGGGTTGTGGGTAAGGAGACTTAATCGAAATCGAGTGTGTTAAAGAACATTACTCTAATCTAACAAGAGATGGAAGGTAAAATAATTGGAAACACAGATCTCCGCATATCAAATCCATGTTCTTATCTTCGTGAGTGAAGTGAAGTAAATATCTGGTTTCCCTTACATATTTTAAGTTAAAATTTTTAATTTTGACATATCAAAAACGTGCCTCAACGAATTGGAAACTTCTATAGCTGGGAACAAAAATCATAGTATTCTTGCCAAGCCAAGAAAGAATGGTGAATCAACCAATCATACATCGATGAGCAACGCTGTAATCAAGGAACCTGGCTATTAGTATTGGAACGAAGTTTATTTAATATTGCGGAACTGAAGTGATATCCTGGGTGTAAACCTCGATCGAAACCACAAAGCTTGCTAGTCGCCGTAAAGCTTCAGTCATTCGCGATTTCTCGTTTTAAAGAACCGAAATGAAGTTGAACTCACTCAACCCAAGTGGAACTCACTTAACCAAGTGGAAATTTCACAACAACCTATACGATGTATTACTTCTCGCGGCCAGTCAGTAGAGATGTTAAGCAGTCGAGCGCACTAGAACCGCAATTAAAAGAGTTAAATCAAGCGAATATTCAAATGTTTCCCCCACCGAAATCCTTTTCAAAATTATGCGCCCTGGTTATCGGTCACAGTTCAACATTTTTATAATTGTCCTATGCTTTGTTTACCAATTCTTAAACGACCGAAAAAAAATATCTCAAATTTAACGAAAGCCCCAGGATAGGGATGACATATTTTTACTAAATAACAGCTCATTCAGGTTGTTAAGGATATAAGAACTACCTGAAATATAATCTCACAAGATCAGGGCTTTTACGGATCAATGCGGAGTGAATTTCAGTTCACTATCCTCTACACAGTTGAATTTTCAGTCTGGACGAATGCATGTGTGCCAATCGGACAGTGGACAGTGAGAGTCTTCATCAAAGGAGATAATGGTGATTTAGAAAGATGTGATCGCGATCGTGCTGTTTTTAGCTAAGCGTGCGCCGAGCTAACAGATCTGACGACCTCTGCCAAGAATAAGACCACAGTAAATGACCAGTGGTATTACCAACTGCCGATAACTGGGTTATATTGCCTCATTGCTGGCAAATTTAATCCGAATTTTCGATTTTACAGCAACGTAAATTGAGATTGTTTGAAGAATTTAAACACATCAACCAAGCGATTGCTGTTATATGCAAAATAGTGATGCTAAGACAACAACAATTCCCATTTAATTTATTTTTCTCGGAAACACCACCAAGAACAGCGACTACTCAATGGAACTTGGTAGAAAATTCAAATTCAAAATAAAGAACAAAATCAACAAAGCTTTACAGTGACATTAAGTAAAAAGGTTTAGGGTAAAAACCAAGTAACAAGAACAATACCGAACTCGAACGGGTTGTTGGTTGATGACACAATCCGTTGGCTACACAAGCCATTACCGAAACGCGTCACTGTTGAATTGTAAAAACGAAAGAAATTACGGTCTTTTCTCGACAATTTGGAAGAAAATGTGAAAGATAAAAAGAAGAAGAAGCAGCAAAAGATGATGAAGGAAAATGTGATAATTATTATTAGATGCTGGCATAAAAGGGCTGCCTCTGCTGTTGCAATGGGCAAGAACAAAAGCAAACTAATACTCCAACATAAAATGATAAATTTCTGCTTAAGAAACTTTTGCAATTTATAAATGACAAAAATCCTAAAAGGAAACGGTGAAGTAGAAAAAAAAAAATTAAAAAAAAATTATAAACACAACTAACGCAAATGACGCGCAGCAGCGCGATTCCTTGGGCGGTCAACGCCCAACTGCTAGCCAAACGAGAATGCACAGTATACTATAAATTGTGTATAATTTTGAATTTTAATTAAAAAAGGGAAAATTACTTGGACGCGCTTAAGAGCTATTTGCTTTGCTTTCTTTCGTTCCAAACACCAACTCTCCAGTGGCGCTTAGCAACAACAATAGGAAGAGCGTTACGAATCCTTCTAGTGCGCCATAAATGACTGTGTGTGTATGTGTGTGTGTGTGTGTGTGTGAGTGAGTAGCTGAATTAAAAATAAGCAAAAGTTTGAATCATTAATCAAAAATACAAAAAACCGCCCCAGAAAACGTTGGAAATTAGTTGCAGAACAAAAGTGTATTTTGTCTTGTCTGGGGGAAAAAAAAAGCTTGGATTGATGGGTTGGCCGCAGTGAGAGGCGGTCGATAAGCTATTGCTGTAGTGTGCTGTGCTGTGCTGTTGTAGCCTTTTCAAAGCGCATTAACCCTTTTCTCGTTATCATCATCATCTTCTTCTTGTTCTTCTACAACTTCTTGTTTGGCAGTGAATTTACATTAAAACTTGATATGAATTGAAGTGGATTGCCCAAAAAGGATAAACGCAAACAAATGATTTACTCAAAGGCTAAACAAATGAAAATACATAGATATTTTGTTAAGACGATCTTATTGTTGCCATCGGTACGCACTTAAATCTTGAATGGCGTAATTTGTTGCTGCTTCTTTTTACGTATTTTGTCGTTGTTGTTGTTGTTCTTGTTGTCTTTTGATAAAAGCAATTTCAAAAGCTGATGGATTAGCAAATGGAAAAAGTTTTTAATTTGAAACATCAGGCATAAATTAAAATGGATTTTTGAGTAAATATTGATTTTCATTAAGCCCGTGCATATGTATGTATGTATGTAAAATTAAAAATACTTTTAATAAAATTTAAAAAAAAATCTTCTGAGATAGGTAGTTAGGTAGATAGGTGCAGCTTCCCAGGGCTAATTGACACTAAATTCGTCACTTTGGTGCACTATCGTATGGCCTTTAAATTCTAGCTATCTAGATTCATCGCTCCGTTCAACTATTTGCTGCTCTCAATGAAACTACTCATATCAGTTATCCTTTTTGTAGATAGTCATCCAAGGCTTGGTACCTGAGACACTCCAAGTGTTCTATTTCGGGCTCATGATAGTGCTGCACATTCACTGAGAAAGTGAGAAACTTTTTCATTATTCCCTACCGGTTTGAAGCTGCGACAATAGCTGTTATAGAGCAAACCCATTTTTAGCGCACGTTCTCCAATAACACGTAGCTGTAAGTCTGCATACACTTTTTTTGAACCTATTTAATTAGTCCTAAATTTTTGTCTGGTCATACTTACATCATATCTGCTTCGTTATTTTGCATTTGGTTATAAAATTTAAACAATTCTGTAGCTATTTGTTCAAATTGTTTATAAAACGCTCTCGTAATGATCCCTAGCATGCTTTAACTCTGCCTCAGGTTTGTCTAGAGAGGCTCCTGACTTAGCTAACGCGACTGTTTTTTCGTTGTCGGAAATGTTGCTGTGACCGAGAGCCCAGATTATGGATAAGTGGAGTTGGCCTGCCAGTGAGCCCAAAGGCTTACTTCACTTTTTAGCCACGCTGGAACTAATATTCGGCCTCGTCAAATTCAGCAATGCCGCGTGGCTGTCTTTGTATATAAAGGGTGATCCAAGTAGAGGTACTTTTTCAATAGCCTCTTTTTTGACAGATCATGCGTGAATCGTGTCAAGCTGTCATGTAATGTTCAGTATTGTTTGGTATTGTTTTGGCATGATATAAAGACTTACGTCTAAACAACGTTTACATATCATTCAAATTTGTTACGAAAATTCACGTTCTTTAAAGAATTGCCTACTGAGCGTACTACTCGCAACACCATCACTCATCTTGAGACCCAGCGTTCATTATTGGATAATATTCGACCTAATCGACAACGTCCAGCACGCAGTGAAGAAAATATAGTGGACGTAGCTGAGAGTGTACACGAAGACCGTGGAGAGTCGATTCGGCGCCTTTTGCAGCAACTCGGACTAACGTATGGAACGACTTCGCACATTTTACGTCGAAATCTTAAATTCAAAGCGTACAAAACACAGTTTGTGCAAGAACTGAAGTTCCAGGAAGATCCGACGACCATTTCTGGCTCAATGGGTATGTAAACAAGCAAAATTGCCACATTTGGGACGAAGAGCAACCTGAAGTGCCATTTCATCCAGAACAACAACAACGGTTTGGTGTGGTTTGTACGCCGGTGGAATCATCTGTCCATATTTCTTCAAAAATGATGCCAGTGAGAACGTAACCGTCAATGGCAACCGTTATCGCGCCATAATAAATGACTATTTTATACCTGAAATTGAAGTTCGCGATCTCCGCGTCATTTAGTTTCAACAAGACGGCGCAACTTCCCACACATCGCATAAATCAATGGATTTATTGAGAGAACACTTCAGTGAGCAGATAATTTCAAGTTTTTGGCTAGACGATTGGCCACCAAGATCGTGTGATATCACACCGTTAGACTTTTTCCTGTGGGTATATGTAAGATCTAAAGTCTATGCGGACAATGCCGCTTCGATTCAGGCCTTGTAGCAAAACATCACGCGTGACATTTGAAAGAGACAATATTCAAAAAGTAAATGCCAAAGAACATTCTTTCGAATGATAATAAACATTCCCCATTAAATTTGAATTTTCTGTGTTTTTTTCTTTCATAAATTAGGGAATATCGAAATGGATCACCCGTTAGTAGCATTCTGTATTTGCTCGTAAATACTAAATAGAGCTCAACAAGTCTTCTCTCTACGCATAGTACTTAAACTTCGAAGGTGTTAGCTGGGTTTGGTAGACGGATAGAGTAAGAGCGAGAGAGAGTGATGTCACGATTTTTGGGACGTACCTCTGTCCGTGCTTTGCAGTTGAGATGTCATTCTTCTCCTGAGCTAAACACCTACTCCATTCACGTCTAGTATCATCACCTGAAAGTAGTTTTTGAAATCCAACCTTGGGAGAATATAGTCTCATTTATTTAAAGTTGCTATGAACTGATTCAGGTTATCCATTGTCCATAACTCTTCTGGTTCCAATAACCCAACGTCTTAATTCTTATATTCGTAGCATCACATGCTGCTTCTTCATGAATTAAGAACCATTGACCTCATTTAGATTCATTTTATTTCGGTTATTTGTAATTGGCAGAAAAAGGTTTTTACGAAAGAAGGTTTCCTGGTAGTGGATGAACAATCTATTCGAAAATATCGTAGATATGGAGTAAAAAATACTGATTATTTTTCAACACTGATTATAAAGTGGATAAAAAAATTGGAAATTACTAAACAAATGTAAGTAAAGCCATTAAGAGAGAAGCACAAAGTGCTGAAGAGGGAAATGGATATAAAAGGGCACAAACTCTTAGTAACACTAATACCAATTCCCAAAATATCTTATTTTTTATATTAGGAGTTTTCTGAAATAGTTGCCTTAGTAATTTTGAAAACCCAACTTTTTTACGAAATAATCCTACACCAGTAAATTTGATATGGTAATGAAGGTCACGGAAGCAATTTAAGACGAGAATTTTTGGATATAATTTATTCGGAAAATTCATATAGTGAAAGTTGAATATTAGACAAGTAAAACCAAAAATTTTGTAAAAAAAAAAACACATTAAAACTAACAAATGATTATTTAATTAAAATGTTAATTATTTTTTGTTTGTACATCAATTTTAATTGAAGTGCTTAAATTTAAGCACAAAGTTTTCATCATAATTTACTTTTAAGCTCTCTCTCATACAATCCTAGCGGATTTGTATGCTGAATAGAGTCATTAGCAATTTGGCATCATCAATAGCAACAATAACAACAGTCATAAAGTACTATATTTGGACAGTAAAGGCTTATGAGATATGCAATTATTTTGTACTCATATGAATACGCATTTACCCAGCGGTAGAAAGTAGAGGTACATAGCCGTCAAATATGCAGAGTACGGGATACTGAAGCAATCAACACACAAAATATATGCTATTTTATTAAAATTCGTTTTTTTTCGATGTTAAGTTATGATTATAAATTTCTATTTTTTGTTATAAAATGCTCATCATTATTTAACAAATTTCATATTTTTTTATATTTTAGGTTAGTTTGTTTTTTTATTTAATTATAATTTAATTTAATTATTCTAATTTTGAGCGGAATTTTTGTTCTTAATTTATTTAAAAATACTTAGAAGTATTCATTAACGAAATAATATTATTATGTCAGTACTATAATATTAAAATTTATGTAAATAATTTTATTTTCTCTAGTAAATAAACCTAAAAAAGATAAACAGGATTTTGTGGTTTGTTGAAATTAATGATTAAATATTCAAAACATAATTCAAATTTATGCATAAACTTAAATAAATATTTCAAATATTTTCATACAATCAACACAAAGACGATTAAAGCTAGATTTGGAATGGCTAAGCTAACTAAATAAAATTTAGTAATACACATAAAGTGGCAATAAAATTTTGCGCTCGATTACACATTCTCAAAATTTCGAATTTTAAATAGCCAAAATTGGCACTTAAAGTACAAAATTTACTGCTTTTCTTCAGCTTTTTCTTTCGATAAAACCTAGAAACATTGGATCGTTTACTTTGTCAAACTATTAGCTTTCTAACATAATTTTTATTTTAGTTTTCTTCATATTTTTACATTTATTTCACTTTATTTTATTTTATTTTGTTTTATCTTACTTAATTTTAACTTATTTCATTTGCTTTTATTTGAATTTAAATTATTTTATTGAATTTTTTATTTTTATTTATATTATTTTATTTTATTTATATTATTTTTTTTAGTTTATTTTATTTTATTTATTTTAATTTTTTCATTTCATTTTATGTTATTTTATTATATTTATATTATGTTTTTTTACTTTATATTTTGTTATTTTATTTTATTTTATTTTTTTTATTTTCTTTATTTTATTTTAATTTCTTTATTTTATTTTATTTTAATTTTTTTTGACCTTATTTTATTTAATTTAATTTTATTTTATTAATTTTATTTAATTTAATTTATTTTTTTTAATTTCATTTATTTTTTTTAATTTTGTTTTATGCTATTTTATTTTATTTTGTTTTATTTTATTTTATTTATTTCATTTTATTTTATTTTTATTTTTATTTTATTTCATTTTATTTTATTTTATTTTATTTTATTTTATTTTTTTTTTTGTTTTATTTTTTTTTTTTTTTTAATTTTTATTTTTATTTTTTTTTCCTATTATATTTTATTTTATTGTATTTTATTTTATTTTATTTTATTTAATTTTATTTTATTTTATTTTATTTTAAACTATTTTATTTTGTTTTACTTTAGTTTATTTTATTTTACTTTATTTTATTTTATTTTATTTTAAACCATTTTATTTTGTTTTACTTTAGTTTATTTTATTTTATTTTATTTTATTTAATTTTATTTTATTTTATTTTATTTTATTTTATTTTATATAACTTTATTTAATCTTATTTTATTTTTTATTTTTATTTTTTTTTATTTTTTATTTTTTTTATTTTTTTTATTTTCATTTTTTTTTTTAATATTTTTTTTTTATTCCATTTTATTTTATTTTATTTCCTTATTTTTTATTTTGTTTTATTTTATTTTATATAAAATTATTTATTTTTTAATTTTAATTTTAATTTACTTTATTGTGTTAAATTTTATTTAGTTTATTTTTTTTATTTATTTTAATTAACTTTCTTTGTTTTATTTTATTTTACTTATTTTATTTTATTTTTCTAATTTACTGTTTTATTTTTATCTTTTTTTATTTGAATTTAAATTATTTTATATTATTATTTTCTATTTTATTTATTTTACTATATTTTGTGTTATGGAAAAATAATTTTATTTTATTTATTTTAATTTCATTTAACCTTATTTTATTTTGATACATTTCCCTTTGTTGTTATTTTATTCTTATTTTTGTGTATTTTACTTTATTATTATTATTTTTATATATTAATTTAGTTCTCATTTTAATTTAATTTTTTTATTTGGTACCAATTTTATTCTTAAATTATTATAATTTTTACTTTTGTTTCAAGTTCTAATTTATGATACATATAATTTTTAATAAAATATTATTCATAAGCCCGGTGTCAGTTAGGAGTGCAATGTCAAGTGGGATTAGTACTAGTGGCAAATCTAATGCGAATGATAACTATTCAAGACAAGAAGATATTCTTCCTGTACACATATGCAAACACATATATTCAAACGAACAATACTGACACGAGCAGTGAAGAGAGCTCGTGCAAAGCCAACGTCTTTAGGCAAGAAACGACAGGTATAAAACGCATAAATATAAAAATCGTAAACAAACGAAACCTCAACTCAACTCACGTTAAATGGGTCACCTGATGCACGAAATATTGCTGCATACACACACATGCTTGTACCAAGAAATAAACAAACAATTTCATATAAAATAAAAATAAAAATAAAAAAGTAAAAGACCTTAAAGAAGCAAGAGGTATCTCTCTCTATAAGCTTCAAGTGACTTATGTATATATCTATGCATGTATGTATGTATGTATTCATAGATATACATCAACAGCCTCTGATTTTTTTCCAGTTACCAGCGCAGAGGTATCTTCACATAGTAAAAAAGAAATCAGCGTTGACTTCTATACAAAGACGTTGCTTAGTTTTATAGCTGCGGCTTCATATTGTTCAATTTCAACAGCCAACAACAACGACAATTGCAAAGTAAATCTTAAGTTTGTTGTTGTGGATATGAGGATTGTGTACTCCTTTTGTTTTATTATGGTCAATATGCCACTTATTATTGCTATTGTTGTTGTTGTTGTTGTTATTACCATTGCTGCTGCTGCTGCGTGGATGGTTGTGGAAATAAATATGTACAAGTTCATCACGTGAAAGAATAGTAAATGAGCAACCAAACGATCGTGAAGACTCAGTCAATATCTTAGGAGTTCTTACGAGATGAATGGCAAAGGGGAAGAGGAAGACGGAGGCGAGTCACACAACGCGTAGAATTTTTTGATTGTAATGTCTTCTTTGTTGTTGATGATGCTTTTGTTGAGGTTAAAAAATTATCTTGTTGCTGTTGTTGAATGCTTTATGCCGTCAACAACAAATGTATGTATGTATGTATGTATGTTCGTACAGGTACTCGCATGTGCAGAGATTGCACTGTCACTCACTTTTTCGGTTAATGTTGTTGTTGTGGCTGTTGCATGCGTCCACAGCTGAATTGTTGATGTTGATGCGTGATGAAAGTGTTGATGATGGTCAGCGCGTATGTAGATGGAAGTGGTCAGATAAATGTTTATATTGTTTCACTTAATTTTATTGAAGTTTAGTGTGTTTTGCTTTTTACGTTATTTATTTCAGCTGTAGCTTTGGAATGGCATATATTGTGGAGGGAAATATCATACATAGAACAGTCTATTTTTTTTTTTTTTGGATTTTGAAAATTGAAAGTAAAGTTAAAATATTTTTCTTGCTTTTATTTGTGGTGTTGAGTGATGTCGTTGGATGTTATTGTGCTTTGGAATCCCAAAAAATAAAAAATTAAATTAAAAAAAGAGAAAGAAAAAAATTAAAAAGAACTATGTGTAATAGAATGATGGCTTTGAGCGAAAATTGAGAAATTAATTTTTTGTTTGAATTATTTCTTCGCATTCATTATTAAATTGAAAAGAAGAACTTTTTTATTATAAAGTTTTAAAATTAAAAATCATTAAAAGCTTTTTTTATAACTTTCAGTGTAAGAAAAATATTGAAAAATAATATGGATGAAAAATTATTGAGTTGAATTATGCCTTGACAAAATATTTAATTGTAAATATAAAAATAAAGAAAAAATGTACAAAAATATACAAAAAAAAAATATTTCTGGACTTTCAGCACCTTTATAAAAGCTAATTTAAATATAAATAATAATAATAATATATAGTATATATAATATAACATAGAAGAGTATTTTTAAATAAATTGGAAAAAAATTCAAAAATTGTATCCTCTGTTCCGGCAAAGCTTAAAATATTCCGATCTTCAATTTTCTCTCAGGTGAACTTATATACATTTTATCACAAAAGTACTAGAAATCGATTAATACCAAAGCCCCATGGAAGGAATTCTCAAAATTAGTTTTGTCACTAAATTGATCGTCGATTGTTCTCCATGCTTACGTTGACTTTAAGCGAGATCTCTGGTACAAGGTATTCGAAAGCAGCCGAGACGTAGTTGAAGGTTTGGATTTCTCCGATTGGTCTTCAAGTCTTCAACTGAAGTTAACATAGCCAATGTGAACAAAATTTTTTATGTGTCTCAGGAATCAATGGGTATAATTTTAAATGAGCTTGCCCATGAAATGCCTTTCCGCTGTGACTAGCTCCGAAATACCGAAATTTTATTCAAATACTTAACATCGTAAATGCAGCTGAAAACAAGCTAGTATGAGTTCATTCGAAAACCATATTCTTAAAACTAATTATAACAGTTGCTAAGACGTGAGTGTATGAGTTTGATTTACTTAGTACAAACCAGTCAAGTACAAACCAGTCAACAAACTTCGAAGCAGGCTCTTCCAATAAAACCGAAATCGAGGAAACCATATGAAAGTCGATTAAAAGTCAAAGTAATTTTGCTTAACGCAGATTTGACACACGGAATTCTTACCGGAAAGTTAAATAGTATATAAAAAATATAAACTGAGAATTCTGAGTCCTAAAAAAAATTAAGAGTTAAAAAAAAATGTAAGAGTTTGTAAACAAAACTCATGGATTTTGCTTACGATAACGCACCATCGCAAAAAAGATTTTTCTGGCCGTATTTTAAGCAACTAACAACAACCGTATTGAACTGATATGGCTACGGTCGCGTTTGTTTCTGTTTGTTCCTCTCAAAACTCATAAATTACCACTTCGAGAGTCTCACTGGCCCATCAAATAGTCTTTTAAGTTAAGTTAATAAAGTTTTTTTTTTCTAAACCGCCTTCGAACGACTGATTTCATGCCAGAAATAAGCTCGGAGCGTTTGAGATGTCCAACCGAGTTGCGAACGAAATGATAAAACTTTCTTGAATATAATTTTGCATTTTAATCTGTGCAGGATTCTAAGCCTTTTTCCTCCACATGGTGCAATCAACTACTAACTACTCGACTACGGCGGCCTAATGAGGTTTTCTCAGTGATTTGTGGATATTTTTTGAGTAAAATTTTTTTAAATAAGCCTTTAATATTTCTTTTTCTTTTATTAAAAAGCACTGTTAGTTATTATCTTTTTGATTTAAAAATGTAAAAATATATTTCGGTATATATTTTTTTTTTTCAAAAGCACTTTACTGAAATAAAATTTTTTACTGATGAATTAAGAAAAATGCATGTTTTTTTTGGGATACACTTTTTTGAATTTCTGATTAAAATTTTTTCTCACAATTGTCTTTCATTTTATAATATAAAAGCGAATCCCAGCGTGCTTTGCTACACCTATCAAAAAAATCAAGAAAATCTAATTGAAATTTTTTATTTTCAATTTTTTTGGAAAAAGAAACGAAAAAAATTGGTTTCGAATAATTTTCCCAAACATTTTTTATGAATTTTTTTAAATTTGTTTTTTAATTTTATTTTCATTTTAATTTTTTTCACTCTTTTTCTCTCTTTCAACACCACATACAACGTAATGTACGCTTATTTTGAAATTTTATATGCATTTGGTGTTGTTGAATGTATTTTGTATAAGTAGCGACCAATGTTCACTAAAATGGTAATATCTTTGGAACGGTTACGCAAATCCTCTCCTAATATACCTTTATAACACCTAAAAATTGCTGGTGGTTATCAAGTTATAAGCGTTAATCAAAATTTGCTTTGAATTTTATATACATATGCACATATACTATATATAGATATAGATTATATGGTTTGAAATTGTAGTTCAAAACTTTTAATAATTAAAAAATAAAAAAATAAAAAAATTTCTTAATAAGGGCTTTTAAATATTTTAGTTAAAATTTGAATATAAAATACAATTTTGCATGTAAAATCAATTATATTTTAAGAATTAGTAAAATAAAAGTCCTTTACAAATTAAATTTTTGTTTTAATTTTCAATAAGAATAATTACTATTATGAACAAAATATTAAATTATATAAATAATACTACAAGTCCTACAATTAATATAAATACCTTAGCTGATATTATTACTTTTAATATTAAAAATTGTTTTAAAAAACTAAATAAAATTTAATTAAATAAAAATAAATTAAATACAAATAAATTAAATAAAAACAAAATTAAATATATACAAAATTATAATTTATTTTAATCATTGAATTAAAAAGTAAATAATTAATTAATTCTGATAAATGTTACGAAAGGAATATACAAATAAATCTGTTTGTTGAATTCTAATGAAAAAATAAAATTAAATTAATTTTTCCTTCGAAATTTTGCGTTGCATGTGCTTACTTAATTTTTATGTATTTTTTTATGCATTTTATAAAATTATTTGCTTTTTCTGCTTATAGTATAAATTTATTACTCAAGTTATTATTTTGGAAATTTTGTGAACGTGAAGCAAAAATAAAAAAAAATATAAAAAAACAATTATTTTGTTTAAAATTTTTTTAATATTTTTATTTGCATAATTTTGGAAAAAATTTTCAAAATAAATTTTAAAATCTTACAATAAAAAATAAATAAAAAATTAAAAATCAAAAAATTTAGATTAAATTAATTTAAATGAAAATTTTTTATATAAAACGAAAGTTTATAATTTAAAAGAAATTTTCTAAATCTCTTGTTGCTGTTAGTGTCAATATTAAAAAAAAAAAACACAGAAAATGTAAGTTGCATTGAATTTTATTTTTTTACTTAATAAATGTTTTTTATTTACCTCTTTTTCGGTGCTATTTTTTTTTTTAAATTCAACAAATATATTTACCTCAAGGAAAAAAGTATATTTACTTATACGTAATTTGAAATAAGGCAGCGGGAAACCACTTTTTACAATTTAACTTCATCTCACTTTATAGTTATTATTATTATCAACAAAAACAAAAGCAAACCAATTTCAAAATGTTTTCTTATTTATTTTTTTTTATTTTTCTTTTTTTTATTAATAATATGAAAAATCCTAACATTTGCACTTCTGAGGCAATAAGTATATGTATAATAAGTTTAACTTAAGTAAATATTTTTTTGACTTTTTTAATAATTGTTGTGCTTTCCTTTTTTTTTTTAGAAAAACTGAATCAATTCTATTTGGCATTGAATCGACCAACGTTAAATTGTTAATTTCATTCCATGCCACAAATAAATAATTCCGCCTTGAGTTGTTTAATGGTGTCAAACTATCTGCTTTTTCTATAAACTCTGTTTAAAAGTATACCCCACAAATCTTCAATAGGGTTAATTGCTGACCACTTGAAAAGAGTTATGTTGTTTTTTAAAGAAAGGAAATCTTTAGTTGCGCGCGTAGTATGTAGTAGAGTAGGCTGGAAACCAACAAACTCTGTCAGCGCTACATCCAAGAGCTTAATATATATTTCCGCATTCGTCTTGGCGGGTATGAAACACAACGGAGACTTTCCATCATATCCAAAGGCTGCCCAAAGCAGCAGTGAACTTCCACCATGATTTCGTTTATAGCGAGTTTGGCGTGGCCGCTGTATATCATGCCAGTACTGATGGCAGACATCAGGACAATCCAAATTAAATTTTTTTCGTCAGAAAAAATTACTATTTTGAACTCATCTCTCCAAATTTTTAGTTTTTCAGCAAAGACCAGACGTACCCTTATATGTCGACGTTGCAGCTTGGGTATAGGCTTCCGAGAATCATGTCGCCTGTTCCTCAGGCGCCAAATTTCACGCTTACCTCTGTCAACGATTTTAGTCGTTCTTCCACTGCGTTTAATTATACCAGACCTTTCGGGAATTTTTTTTTTAAATTTTAATAATAGTATTTCTATGACGTTCACTCTGGAAGCAAGCTCGGCAATTTTCTTGCCCGATTCATGCAAATCCTTCATCAATCCACTCTTCTTCTCTAAGAAATGTGTGACATGTTAACCTAAAAACCATATCCAATTTTTTTTTCTAATTGTCGGTATGCAGCTCTTACGAAAACCAAAAACTCCATATAAAAAAGTGCAAAAAAACGATGCGCGAAAAATTTTTTTACGAAGCAGTACGCATCTCGAACGAAATAACTCCATTTTCTACTTGCGAGTCAAATAAATAGTCTCACATATACTTATATTTCGCTTGAAACAAGAGGAAGACTAATGTTCAAACGTATTAATGCAAGCTTATAAAGCAATTTATGTAATATTATTAGATTTTTCATCAATTTCTACACCTTTTTTTTATTTTAAGCCACGAAAAAGGTAAGAATACATAATCTCAAATTTCCATGCCGTACACGAAATATATGAGTTTATTTTTCGCTAGAGGTGCATACCGACCTTAAAGCTAAATAGAATTATTTTACTTGCCGAGATTCTTACGAAATTTATCACTAAAGCACACTTCACGTCACTTAATCGCTTTTGAAAAGACGCTAATCACGGAATCTATATATATAAAAATCAATGCAAATTTTGATGAACGCCTATAACTTGAGAACCACAAGAGCAAACTGCACCAAATTATTAGGAGTTGTAAAGGGATATAGGAGAAGGTTAATGTGAAGTTTTCATGAGATTAGCGCAGTCGTTCCAGAGATGTGACCATTTTAGTGAACATTAGTAGCTACCCATACAAAATACATGTAACAACAATAAAACCATGAAAAATTCCCAAAAAACACGTACGTTGCATTGTATGTGGTTTTGAAAGTGAAGAAAATGAACATGAAAAAAATTAAACAAAAAAATAATAATAAAAAAAAGTTTGAAAAAAATTTTAAATCATATTTTTCGTTTTCTTTTCCAAAAAAAATTGAAAATTCAAAATTACAGTTAAATTATTTTGATTTTTTTTATACATAGGTGTAGCAAAGCACTCTGGGGTCCGCTAGTGCACATTTAATTTTTTCCTACGTATAATGCCTGCATGATCATGATTTTTCCAATAACAATATTACGGATAAAGTTTAAAGAAGAATTTTGAGCTTGGAAATATGGTAGATAATATAACAAAAACATTTTGTAATTTATTTATACTTAAAAAATAAATACTGTTGTTAAGAGAGCAGAAACCATTGTGAGCAGAAATGCACATATACTTTTTTCACTGGGCTATAATAGTAATAATAATTTTTTGGGCTTATCTTACAAACTTGAAATTAAAAAAAAATGATAAAAAATTTTTATTTAAATTCAATATAATATTCTTCCTTATATATTCCTCGATATAATTTTAGATATATAACAAAAAAAAAAAAAGAAAATTTTTTTAAATTCTCTTCAATATTTTAAAACACAAAAGTAAATTAAAATAAATTTTTTTTATTACTATTTTTTAGTTTTCAATGTTTTTTCTATTTTAAATTTACAAACAAATAATAATAATAGTAATAACAGTTGGTTTTTATTTCGAATTATGCTACAAACTTACAATGATGAGAACAAACTTACCATTATACAAACAAAATAATATTAAAAAAAAAAAAAATTTTTTTAAATTTTAATTGAATTTTTGTTCATATAATTTTAATTTAACTTCTTTAAAAAATCTGAGAATAAAAAACTTAAATTAAATCAAATTAAATATTTATATTTATAACAAAAAAATGTTTAAAAAATCCTTCTGCAAATCTGCTCATTTTGGCATTATTTCAAAAATTACTTGCAACAAAAAAATAATTAAAGTAAGATTTAAATTTTTTCAAATATTTATTTTAGTTTATTTACCTGTTTTGCACAGCACCTTGCTGTTTTCAAATTCACAAAAGCTCTGCACCAGCTCACATGAATGCTCCTTTTTTGGTTTCAAAATATTTTGATTTACAGGAATTTTGCTTCATTCACCGTACCGTTTCATGCACTTGAGTTTGTTTGAGTTTTTTTTTTTTTTTTGACAAACCAACAACAGCAATAAGCTAACATTACCGTCACTGTCCTAAACACGGAAATTACAGCATGTTGCACATTGCTGCACCGACACCATACAGATATTGTTGGTGATACTGACAGCCTACAGCCTACAGCCGACACAGCCAACAAACCGGCCGGCAAAAGTAACCAAAAACTAACCGATAAACACACAGAGACAGATGAAACTGCGTATGATTACCACAGATGTGTTGATCTTCAAAACCCAAACTCGGCAGGCTCTAGGCTCCACCAGGCTCACATATTCGTAGCTTCACAGCTTCAGTTACATTGTTTTCGGTCATAAATCATTTGCAGTTGAAAAATCAGAGTTTCTGTTTTTGTTTCAACGGTCGGAGTGTTAGACTAAACGAGCGCGGTAAACTATACGAGAACAAGTGTCACTTGCGTTAACTAGTTTTGGGTGCGTTAGTGTGCGTACGACCAAGTATTGCGCCGACATTTGTGGTTATTTGTGGCAATAATATATTTAATGCGATCTCTGGTTCCAACTAAGCAATTCCATATCTTGCGTGTAACATGTTGTTGCTGCTGAGTCCTGCTGAATATTTTGTTTTTGCTTGCATTGAAGTTGATTAAGATTTATTTATCAGCAATGTGTCAGAGAAGTGTTTACAACGAGTACGAAGAACGACGATGACAACATTGCTGATGTACTACTGCCAACACCGGCTGCTGTTGGACAACTGCACGAGGCCAGGATGCAGGATAAGCCACGGAGCCTGGCTGACTGCCAAGCAACACAAAATTCGACTAACGGCCGAGACAGGCCGGCCGGTTGGTTGACAGACGCCAGAGATGCTGCTGCTGTTACTGTTGCAGAGGCGTTGATGAATGGTGTCGGCTGTGGTGGTGGGTGGGTGTGGAATACGAGGTGTGCTTGAGTGTTGTATGTCCCGTATAAAGCGCTTGAAGGGGGCGGTAGCACCAACACCAACAACACGTTAGAAACCCAACATATGTGCGCTAACGGAATAAAGTGTTGTTCTCGTTGTTGTTGTTGTTGTTGTTATTGTTGCTGTGGTGTGCGAGCAGCGCATTTAACCGAATGATAACCGACCGTACCCGACGTTGGATACAAAATGTTGGTTATGCGCACGCGGAGATTAAGCAGTTGAAAAACGTAGAAAAAAATTTAAAATAAAAGTCAACAACAACAACAAAAATCAAACGAATAAATTACGCGACAAACCAAGCACACAAACAACAGCAACGCGAAAGAATGTTGCCGCTGAAATTGACGAAAAAATGGAGCACGATGCGGCCGCGGTGTTGCACGTACACTTATATATATGTGTGGGTATGTGTGTGTATGCGCCTAGCAGCAGCAGCAGCAATCGTGTCGTTGTTAGCGCTACCATATTTTGCGTTGGCGTGCAGCTCTCAAAGACCTTGATGCCGCCGCCGAAGATGCCGGTGAAGACGTCGCCGACGCGGTCCAAAACGTTGATGAAACCACTAAAAACCAACAAAAAAAATTAAAAAAAAATTAAAAACTAGAAAAAAGCTCTATGCGCGTCAGGCGACAACGAGCTGTGTCAAAGTCGAATGTGTACTGAGGCGTATGCGACCGGCAAGGCGGCCATGAAGCAGCCAAGCTGTTGAGCTGTTGGGCTCTTGGGCTGACAACCCAAATGCGGCCATAAAAATTCGATACGCAAAATGTGGCAGCGACAACAACAACCATAACAACAAAAACTACTACTAAAAGCGAAATAGTACAAAAACAGGCAAATAGCAAAAGCAAAAAAAAAAAAAATAATAATAAGTGAAAACAAAAACAAGACGCCAAAGGCGCAGGAAACTATATTTAAGTGTGTACATATGTATGCAAGTGTATATTGGGTAAAAGCAGCGCCACCACCATGTCGCCGCGTAACCACAGCGAAATTATACTCATCTACACATACATATATGCAGATAAAACTTATATTATATACATACATACGCACATAGGTATATGTATATGTACCCACAATGTGTGCGCATTAAAATAATTTATGCCTCCTTGTCCGGATTTCCTACCGTCAAACCGATTTTTCGCAAAACTTCTTTTGGTTTCATCATTTAATTATTATTTATTTCTTATTTGAAATTTTTTTTTTTATTTAATAATTTTTATTTTATTTTTTAAATAATTTTCTTTTAATTTTTTTATTTTATTTATTTTATTTTTATTTTATTAATTTTATTTTTAGTTCATTAAGGTTTTGTTTAGTTTAAAAAAAAATTTTCTTTTACTTTATTCTCCCTTTACTTTTTTATATTCTTTCGCAAGCACTTTTTTAAAATTCGAATTCATATACCTGTGTGTGTTTGTTAATTTTTTCTGCGCATAGTGCAGTCAGTGGTGGTTGGAAATTTGATTTCAAACACCCACACATACATACATACATACACCTACGAAAATACCATATGAATAATATTTAGCAAACATATTTATTTACATATTTTCATGCATACATACATATGTTATAAAAAAAACATAAGCATGAGTATGTATGCATCTCTGTGTTCGTAAATTTGTGCCTGCGGCCATGTGTTCATTTTTAAAAATGGAACACCAACTTGGTGGGTTTGTCGGTGTGCCACCCACCCTCTATAGAGTTAGCAAAAACGTGGAAAAGGCAACAGCAACAACAACAAAAACAACAACAGCACAGCCAACTTACAACACAAAGTACTGCCACGCGACTCAAACTGTGGTTAACAGCGAGCAGTCTGAATAGATTATGTTGTTGTTATGCGCCAAATACATACACACACATATATATATATATATATATATATATATATATATAGGTATATATAGGTATGTATTTGTGCATATAAATATCCCCATTCGAGCGTGTTTCGAATAGACACTTGCGAAATGAGGCAAACTGCCACTAACTAAGCGCACGTACCCGCGCACAGTAACAACAACTAAACGAAAAGTTAAGTAAAGCAAGCAAAAAAAAAAGCAAAAAAAAATTAAAAGAGGGCGCAAAGCAATATAAACAAGTTGAAAAAAAAATGGGGAAAATTTTCTGCATGCCTGACTAGCCTGGCAGAGGGTGGTTTTTAGGGCAGAGCACCAAAGCAGTGAACAGACAGCAGTAGCAGCAAGCAGCGGCAGCAAGCAACGTTGCAGCAGAGAAACAAATTTACTGACAAACAAACATACTGAACAGCGGCCGAAGGGAAGTAATAAAAATAAAAATTAAATTTCTCTGTACGTAAATGTGTGGTGTGTGTGTGTTCAATAACTTTTAGCGTGCGGAGGCACGTTCAACGTAGCAAAAGACAGCGGAAAACCGCGGCCATTTTTATTTTCTGCTTTCGCGCCCCTTTTGCAGACGAAAAACAGCCAAACACACACGTCAAAATACATATACTTAGTAATTCTTATCAAAAGTACCGCAGAGAGGGCGTATTACATACGCTGGATCTATGAACTGTGTGTATGTGTGTGTGTTTCTACTGAGTGGCTGGCTGAAGTTGCAGGTGAGCTTGAAAATAGTATGCTCTGTACATACAGATGTTTATATATATACAGAAAAAATTGAAAGAATTCTCCTCATTTTCTGTGCAGCGTAGGGGTATATGTACGTTAGTATGCTTGGCTTCCATGCTGCAAGGGGAAACCAAGAAGAAGAAGAAGAAGCATGTTAATTAAAACTGTTGTTATATAAGTTTTATAGAAGTGTTAAATGAGTGGAGTCGAGGCACAAAAGTTGATTAAATGCACCAACCTTCATACATATACATATGTATATAACTGCCTATATGTGCATACGTACATATATGTACATATACATATATATTTATATGTATTTAGGTATAATTAATATTCTTACTATTTATTCCTTTTTGAATTGCTGCATTTTCCATTGCTGGAAACATGTGCTCTTGTGCCGATATAACATGTACATATATATGAAATTATATACTTATTCGTATAAGTACTGTTCGTACATCCTTTTAAAGTGTAAAATCAATTTGGTTTCAGTTCACATTTTGTTTACCGTAGGAGTTATACTCAATTATTATCATTATTATATTGCACTTCGCATTTATTTGCCTTTTTCTTTTATTACATTTTCAATAACATATAATGAAATGAAACGGTAAATAAATTAAAATAAATATAATAAAATAAAAAAAATATATATGTATATTTAATAATTCAAATTTAATTAAACTAAAATAAAAAAAAAAAAATTAAAAAAAATATAATATAAACCGAAACAAAAATAAAATAAGTTAAATTAAAAAAAGTAACTAATTAAAATAAATAAGTAAAATAAAACAAATCAAATAAAACACAATAAAAATAAATAAAAAAATTTAACACAAAAAATTTACATTAACTAAAATAAATGACTTAAAAAAATAACATAAAAAATTAAATTAATATAAAATAAAATAATTGAATTAAATTAAATTGTATACAAAAATGAAATAAACTTATATTGTATGAAATTAAATAACTTAAAAGAGCTCAAAAAATAAATAAAAAAATAAAAACAATTAAAAAAATTATATAAATAAAATAAAATCAGAGAACCTAAAAAAATTAAATTATATTATCAGAAATAAAATTAAAAAATTAAATAAAGTTAATTAAAATAGATCGAAAAAAAGTAAAAATAAGAAAAAATTAAGAAATAAATAAGATTATATAAATGAAATAAATTAATATAAAATGAAACTAAACTGAATTGAATTGAACTAAATTGAACTAAAATATAAAAAACGAATAAAAAAAATAAAATAATAAAATAAAATTGAATTCCACAACAGATTTAAATTAAAATAAAATAAAGTATTATAAAATAATATAAATAAAATAAACTAAAATAAAATAGAATAAAATAAAACAAAACAAAAATAAATATATAAAATAAATTAAACAAAATACTAAAAAGAAAAGAAATTAGATAAAATAAAGTAGAGTAAATATAAAATAAATTAAATTAAATTTAACAAAAAATATAAAAATAAACTAAATAAAGTAAATATCATAAAACGTTATAAAATAAAAAATAAAACAATATAAAATAAAATAAAGAGAAAAAATAAAAATAAAATTATATAGAAAGAAATATTTCAAATAAAATTAAATAACATAAAATAAAAGGAAAAAAATAAAAAAAAAGATAAAAAAATCAAATGCCCCATTTTCATTCTCTAGTTGAGGACCCATAAGTTGATTAAATTAAATTAAATTAAACAAAAAAATGAAAATAAATAAAACAATATAAAATAAAATAAATGAAATGAAATAAAATAAACTAAACTAAATACAATAATATAATATAATTTGGTATAAAATTAAATTAACTTAAATTAAATTATATTAATATATTAAAAAAAAATTAAAATAAAGTAATGTCAAGTAAAACAAGAAAAAATACTATGAAATGTACTAATAAAAAAAATAATAATAAAAAATAAGTAAAATAAAATAAATTAAATTTAAAAGTTTAAATCCAAATATTTATTTTCCTGTACTTTAATCCACTTAAATATTCTCTAATTTTATTTTTATTTAGACGTTAGCTTATAAATTTACATTTTTATAGGCGAGATGAGTCTCTAAAAATTTAATTCAGGAACCACTAGTCCTGCGTCTAAGAAGAAAGTATTAGTTTACTCTTAAAATAAGTTTGATAAATGTGTCAGTATATAATTTTCCCAAAAGTTAGGAATCTTTTATATCCGCTGCTTCTAGAAACCTTAGCACGAAAATCTAAGAATAATACTATTATAGAATCACATATAAAGATAAATAAAAAAACTCATTAAGAACCTTTGTTATCTGGGTTTTCTAGAAGAAGAACCCTTACTTTAGCAGAAATATTTTTTGAAGTTATTGTTATTGTTGTTGTAGCAGCTAGCTAAACCCCCACAGGAGCAAGCAAGACTAATTTATGTAACCGATGTCGTCTAACGGACGAGAGATAGAGGAGTGTTAGATGAGTTGAGATGCAAAGAGAGTTACGAAGGCATTACCTTAAAGGTAAGTATCTTCTGGGATGATTGCGATAATAGCAACCCAGGAGATATTGTTTACACAGTATAATGTGTTGCTCCTTAACTGTTTCACTGTGTAAATGAATAGATAACATCGTGAGTTTTCCCGTCACAATCCTCAGTTCGGTTTTCTGGCAATCTTGTAGCCTTTTCATCTGCGTATCGCTACTATCCGGCGTCCAGGACGGTGCTGTGTAGTAAACGACCGGCCGGCCAATTGCCTTGTAAGTTGCGAGCAACGTTTCTTTGGCTTTTCCCGAGGCGCTGCCGGCTACCGATTTGAAAATTTGGTTGCGGCTCTGTACTTAAGTAGCATTTGCAGTCATATTCAAAGTGAAAGACTGCAGACTAACATGACTCACAGTAACTTGGGGTTATTTATTGTCGGAATTCCGAGGTTTACTTTCGAACAAAGGTTTTCAATATCCTAGCAAGATCCTAATATCGAGCAGTCATCGACATATGGGATCAGGATAACGCCCTCTGGTGGTGGAAGGAGCTTTGAAATGTAAAAATTAAACAGTAGTGGGGAGAGGATGACACCCTGCGGAACTCCTTGTGTAATTTTTCGGAGTTTAAAATTTTGACCTCGAAACTCAGAAGATGACAGTCGATCACTCAGGTAGTTAATGATTCAGATCTTCAACCCCGATATTGAGGGTTCCTGAATATCCGATAGTAGCACTGCGTGGATCATGCCAAAAGCTTTTGACAGATCCAGTGCTACCAGGACAGTTCTGGCTCAGAGTGTAGTTTGGTTAAGGCCATGGACAATCTGGCGTTCAGTGTACTTGTTGTACTATGTAATTTGCGGAAGCTAAGCTGATTTGCTGCTTGGCTTCGATGATGTGTTTCGGTCGGGTGAAGCAAGGTCTAAATTGCCCTTGCTACTAGAGTACCGGCCAATAAAACTGTGCCCAGTTTCCACATAATGGGCATCATCAGAGTGGTCTTAGACAATTTGAGGACATTGGTGAGATATTCCGCTACCACTGTATATACATAGATGTTTTAGCACCTGGGCAGTCTGGTCGTCGGGGCCGAAATATTTGGAAGATTTTGCCTTCCCGTTAACTCCCTGGACCTTTTCCCTGAAGAAATTATAAGCTGGTGGTTGGTAGTTTGTGCAGATGTCAGGCGAAAATAGCAGTTATCACGTCTCGTCAGGTTCGATAATGGCTTGACAGTTGCCCAATAGGATCTTAAGTGTTTCTTTCCACTTGTTCCATTTATATTGGTTAACCAATAGCCGAGTTTCCAAGTTGAGTTCCCTGATAAGGGGTTCTGTGGGATCAGCTTGGCGTTGACTGGGGGAGAGAGGTTACACAGTTCAGCCTGTCGGTGTAAATTGAGCGGCAGTGACACGACTTTTTTGCGAAAGAGACATTCGCCAATACTAACGAGTTGAAGTGGGGAGAACACTGGAAATTGAGGTCGGTAGGCCTGTCGATCGTGGGTGGCATTATTGTTCGTGGTGCAGAAACGTCTTTACATGAAATCTGTGTACTTCAATAATATTCGGTTTAAGCCACTTATGATCAATTGATTGTAGAGCTAATTAGAAAAGAGGCAGACTACGGCACTTTTCAAAACCGATAAGCCAATATTACACTTCTTCTTCTTCTTCATTGGTAAATCAAGAGTTTTTAACTAATTTAACCATATGTTTATCGCTATATGCAATTACTACATGTACACTTCAGTGATCATACAGGCGTAAACACATGCGCAAATGAGCGCACATCATGGTTAACACTAAAAAACAACAACAACGACAGCAACGAATAAAAAGCAAATATTCAATATGGCTTCAAATTGCAATCGAACGAAACGACAAAATAATCAAAACCACTACAACTAAAAAACCACAAAGGTACACACCAGCATATATATGTACATATGTACAATATATACTATATATATGTGTATATGTATGTACACATGTATTTATATAATCACAGCACATTTACCATGTTGGCAATATTTTCACTTTGATTGCTGTTGTTGTTGTTGTTGCTATTGCTAATATAACTGGCAATACGCCATCTAAATGCAATGAGCGAGTGACTAGCGCTTTCAGCGTTGAGCGCAATTTGCTGTCGCAGCGAATTACGGCAAATGAGACCGCCAACAGATAGCGAAACGAGAAAAAAATTTCTCAAAAATACAAAAAAGCAACAAAAACAGCAACAATCAACAACAATAAAAACATGCGAATAAAAATCGAGGGAAAATGAAAATGAAAGCAACAACACTAAGCAGCTTCAGCTACACTCAAGCACACCCACAGGCACTTATGCACACACACACACGTACACACAAACAAAAATATACACTTATTTATGCATTTACTAATGCAGTAAGAAAAATTTGTTGGGGTGGTGTACAGCGCAAAAAAAAAAAATGCAGGAAAAAAATTGCAAAAAAAATTACAAAGAAAAAAAATTGCGAAAAAATGGCAGCTCGCTTGCGGTGCGAAGTGTGGAACGCTGATAAAAAACTCCGCCCACTTAAGACGCTTGCGCGGTAATTTCTCCACAAGCACTAAGCACATGGAAGCAAATGAATAGGGTACCGACGGCACCGACAATACCAACAACACCGACGGCAACAGCAACAACAGCAGCGACAGCAGCAGCCGTCGTAGAGCATGAGTGCCGAGCCACACTTATACATATAGTAGATATTTATATATGTATATAAGGTGTAGCATGAAGGCGGTGAACTGTGGCGCGGCTTTGGGTAAACTGGTGTGGTGTGGTGTGGTGTGGTGTAGTGGCGGTGGAGCGCCAGGTTGGTAACTGCCGCCGAAGGTGCATTTTTAGCAGCGCATTAGCGTGTTGTTTTTCATTGTAGTTGTTGTTGTTGTTGTTGCTGGCGCACTGTTTGTACAAGTAAGCAGCCACTTTCGCATACAAGCAAATATATTTCTTTGAAAAAGTGCATTGCCATGATGTGCGTGTGTGTGTGTGTGTATGTTTGTTTGATTGTTTGATTGTAATTAAATGCCTGTTAACGGTTCGATAATTTTTTCCTTGTTATTGTTGTTTCATTGTCTAAATGCATACATATCTAGCAGCTTTGCCGTCCTACCCTATTAGCTGCACCTAAATACATGCCTACCATACATACTTACATACATATGCAATTGTATATGCATACATAACTCTGTATATATGTATGTATGTAACTATGTAGGTGTGTGTGCCAGCTAAACGCACCCCTTTACTTACCTCCTTCACACGTTACGTCATATTTACATACATATGTACAGACATTTGTTTCAGCTTAGAATTCATAATTAGCAACAGCAGTAGCTATGTTTGTATGTATGTATACGCTATAGCGTAGCGTGTTGCTGTTGTTATTTCACGATGTGCGCGGCAAGTACTAAGTACTAAAGCGACGACCATCATTATTAAGAACACCAAAGTCATGCAATTTCTTATGTAGTAGTGTGCACCCAAACACATATACATATGTATATATATATAAGTAACATATGTATGTATAAATGCATATGCATATATATGTATATATGTATGTATGTTGGCAAGTCAATACACACCTTCTAATAACAATTCTTATATATGTGTGTAGGTATATACATATGTAGTTAGAGCACAATATATTTTTTTACAACAACAATAAAAGTAAAAACAACTTTCAGTATGACAACCCTTTCACCATTATTTTTAATTTTTTATTTTTTTACTATTTCTAATTCTACTTTGTAGTCGACTGTAGTAAAGGTCATTCATTCCTTTCTGTTTTGTGCCGAAAATGTCACCGTGAAATTTGTTTTGACTTTCTCATAAAAAAAGGTGAAAGGTGATTTGTATGTAAAATTATATATATGAATTTTAGGGCTTCAAAAATTCAACTTACTTTATTGCCATGTATTTTACGGCGCTAGAAAGCATATTTTTTCTAAATTTTCAAATCAAATTGTAAAAAAATTCTTTTCTAAAAAACACTGCTTTCAAAGTAGTAGGTTTCTGTACTGGACCTACTTATACATAGCACGGTTACGACATTTTACTTACATTTACGTTGGAAAAGGATTGATGAATTTAAAAGGGACAAGACTTTGCAAAAAGTCTTATGCTTTTTATTAATTAATTAATTTTTTGAATCATCTGACGCTCCCACGTTCATCGGGAATGGCGTGACAGTGGCATAATAATTTTTTTTTTCACTTTCAAAATTTTTTTAGAATATAAAAGTTTGCAAAAAAGTTTAATTTTATCCGAGTTAATGCACAATTGTGTTAAAAATATACATATCGATACGAATTATTTGCATTATATTTTTTTTTTAATTAATATAGTGTTCAAAAATACTCAAAACTAGAACAGTGGTATAAAGTAAATCTACACTGAGTCAAAAAATGATAAACTCTTTACATAAACGGGTCGAGAAATGTTTAGAGAAATCAGGTAAATTGAAAAAATACACCGTAGCATAAGAATCACTCGAAAATTGTAGAGTGACGTCATGAATTAAGACATAGCAATTTATTTAATTATTATTTAATGGGATATGTTTATTATCATTCAAAAGAACATTCCTTGGCATTTATTTTTTGAAGATAATCTTTTCCAAATGTTGGCCTCGGCTACGCCTCAGGTGGTCCATCCGTTGAGTCCAATTTTTGATGACTCGTTCGAGCATTTCGACTGGTATTTGGCGAATGACACGCGTGATGTTTTGCTCCAAGGCCTGAATCGAAGCGGGATTGTTCGCATAGAATTTAGACTATGCATTTATTTACATATCCCCAAAGGAAAAAGTCTAACGATGTGATATCACACGATCTTGGTTGCCAATCGATCGGCCCAGAAAAAGAAATTGTATGCTCACCGAAGTGTTATCTCAATAAATCCATTGACTGATGCGATGTGTGGGACGTGGCGCCGACTTGTTGAAACAAGATTTCAAGCATCAAATAGCCGGTTATCATTGCGCAATAACGGTCGCCATTGGCGGTTATGTTCTCACCAGCATCATTTGTGAAAAAATATGGACCGATGATTCCACCGGCCCACAAACCACACCAAACCGTCGTTTTTTTTCTGGATGAAAGACAACTCTTGAATCTCTTCAGGTTGCTCTGCGTCCCAAAGTGGCTCATCGCTGAACAAAATTTGGCTCGAAAACGTCGGATCTTCTTGGAACTTTTCTACAGCCCATAGAGCGAAGCGATGTCGCTTGAGAAGGTCGAGAGGCTTCAGTTCTTGCACAAACTGTATTTTGTACGCTTTTAATTTAAGATCTCGACGTAAAATGCACCAAGCCGTTCCATACGTCAGACCGAGTTGCTGTGAATGGCGCCGGATCGACTCTCCACACTCTCCAATAATGAATGCTGGGTCTCAATATGGGTGATTATGTTGCGAATAGTACGCTCAGTTGGTAGATTATGTTGACCATAATTTGAACAAAGTGCGCGAGACACATCCTTTTGAATAAAAATAAACTTGACACGACTCACGCGAGATCTGTCGAAAAAAGGCTATTGAAAAAAGTACCTCTACTTGAATCACCTTTATAACTTTACGATCGTTACGTAATATCTTTTGCAGATCCAAAATTTTCGCACCCTAACAATCAAAATTAAAATTTGTATAGCACATACTATAGTCTACTCTGATAGGATAAAGGCTAGTCCAAAATAATTCCTTCTCTTTGCTTTAAGAAATATGCATTGGGACTATCAGTACAATCTTCCCTCTTATACTAGTCGTCTGAAACTTATCAATCTACCTACTCTTGCCAGTTGTCGAAAAATGCTTTCTGACTTAAAATTTAATGTGCCGTTTAGAATGTACAGACACTTTTGACCATTGTTTCTGGAAACTTGTGAAACGAATTTTGAATTTCACGAGGCTTTGCATTATTTGTGTCTTGATTTCAACTCTCTATCAAACTCATTTGACATATCTGACTTGTTTTTTCATACTATGAAAACTATTTTGTCGACTCTCAACTAACCATTTAATAACGTTTTATTTTTGAATTAAATGATTCTTAAAAATCAGCTAACGCTGTAGCTGAACTTTTTTAGTTCTCGACACTAAACAAACCCTTACTCATCGTGACTCGGTATTGAACGATATTTTAAAAAGTTCCTACGTTAAGATTTAGCAAGCCATCCCATGCTCAGAAAATCAAACTTATAACGTATGTAAGTATAATATTCATCGTTGGAAAATGTAGAGTCCGTAGATATCAGGTTCTTGTAAAGATCGTAATGTGTTGACTGATGAGCACCTTCGGTGAGGTTAGTAAACTCTGTTTGAGTCGATTTCTCTGATAATATAAGAAAGGAAATCCGATTAAGTATACATATTAACAGTTTCATAAACTTGATTCCAATTTATTTCAGCAACGCGCTACATAAAACATGTGGGTGTGTAGGGTGTGGTTGAATAGGGAACATAAGCCTTTTTCGAGGTGCGACATATAGTTTGAATTAAGTTCGTATTCCTCCTGATGCCTACGAATCATTGATTCAGAACTGTTATATTTTCATAGTGATTCCTCTCTAGGATATCTATTGAGAAATTGTTATCAAATCAGAAAACAGAAGTAGTATAATCCACTTATTTTGAGAATGCTCCAGAATACAGGCCATAATATAAGAGAACCGATATTGTTTCAAATACAGGTTATAATACCTGGGTTCCAGGTTATATTACCATTATTTTACCTGTTTGTTATAATCGTCTTAATTTATCTCTTGTTGCATTTTAGCATCTTAGGGATACCAATAATCAGCCGTTCGGAGACAGAATAATATTAAAACAATCGGAACCGCTCATTATGCATGTAGCCTAAAAATTTACTTTATTAAATTTGAATATAGATTTTGCGTGTAGAATATGTATTTTGTCAATTTCGATTTGTATAAAACAAAATCAATTTTTGTGGTTATAAGTGATTGAGCTTTATTCAAAAGACCCATTCTGTTAGAATTCTCTGAATTGAATAGTTTGTTATACAACAAAGGAAAATTGCTAGTAGCGACAGCTGCTTCGGAGATCACCACATCTCCTCATCAGACTTCTTTTTGATAGAAATCGAACCAAGGGATTCTGGCATCCCAGGCGAGTGCTCTACCACTGACCTAACGTCTGCCATGTAATCTGTTGTTTTATTATTCAATTTTTTACTGTCCAACAACTATTTTTACTTAATATTGGGTTAGTGAGTTTTTGCAATTCTGCATAAATTCAGGCATTAATTGTCTGAGAAATATATATAATTAGATTTTAAATTTTTTAGCTTACGGAGGCAGTGTTACCATGCTAAAGTTCTTGATATGAATTTTTTTAATTGATTTTGCATCCCGGCAGGGAACTCATACCCCTCCGTTTGCATTTCTTGCAGGAAATAAAAGCTTCTTCCATCCGCTGATCGGAAACTCATGTCTCACTTATTGTAAATGGAATAAAAACTGAAGAAAAAAGTTTAAAATTATGCCGTGTTCCTTGAATGCTTAAAAAAGAAAAATTAATAAAATTTTAACATAACCTGCTTACTTAGTAGTATATGCTCTGGCTTCTCCCTGGAAATTATAGTTACCCCCTAAAAAACATATCGAGTATTTAGATCCATCGACTGATGAAAGATATTTTTTCCTGATTTTTGGTGTTTCTTTAATTTATTCAAAAGCGGTAAAAGATATACCTGCATAGATCTGAAACCTGTATCTTAGCAGAACCTTTTTAGTATCAATATATACTTAACGGCTCGCCCTATTGCCGCTGTAAAATAATTTCGAATTCATAATATATATAATTTTTAATTCCAGTTAACGGTTAATTGTTTAGTCATATAGTATAATGTTTAACACCAGAAAAATATGGAATTTGTTTATGTTTAAGTTCCGTTGGAAGCAGTGACAAATTTTGGCAGTATTTAACAGCTGAGGTGAAAGGAGTTCCATATCACAA
This sequence comes from Neoceratitis asiatica, assembly GCA_030068015.2. Lineage (NCBI taxonomy): Eukaryota > Metazoa > Arthropoda > Insecta > Diptera > Tephritidae > Neoceratitis > Neoceratitis asiatica. Next base: position 50,273,296 of record CM061526.1, on the reverse strand, counting down.
CTAAGTTAAACAAAAATGCACTGTTTTTAATTTCAACAGCAATGTATTTTACCAAGAGATTGAAAAAGGTATTCGGTTTCAAGCTTAGAAGTTTGAAAGTATACTAATAATTTTTTTTTAAGTGAAATATTCTACAAATATTATAATAAAAATATGTCTAAAAATGTTGGTGCACTTTTTGGTTAAAATAAAATTTCATCAAGTTGCTAAACAAAATTCAAATGTCAAATGCACTTAATCTCTAATTTAGTCAAATATTGATATAAATAGTAATACTAATTAATTACTAATGCCTTTGCATTAGCATTATCAACTAGTTTTTGAAAGCAAAAAAAAAAAATTAGTGGTGATACTTTTACAATTTTTCCAATAGAATCCAAATCTAGTCTTAGATATGGTCGGCTAGGTTTATACTTCCTAAATAACAGATATTCTAAGCACATCTAAAACTTAAGGAGGAGCTACTCGGTTCGGTTGAAATTGAATATTAGTTACCTGACTGCTTCAGTCGTAAGGGAAAATATTAGCTAAATGTGGACCTATGTCTATCAATTTCGATGGATTCAAGTAGTACATTGAAGTTTGGCCGTATTAAGTCTTTTAATGCTTTAAATATCCAAATAAAACAAAGAAAATTATTGTTAAACATAATATATCCGTCGTACATCAACGATTCCAGGTGAAGATTACTGTTAGAGATTATAACAGGACGTTCCTGAAGCAGAGTTCAGAAAAAATTTAAAAAAAAATTAACCTTAGTTATCTTATTTTTGTTGAAAAACTTAAATAAATTGTTCAGCAGAGAGTTTTATAAAAAAAAAAACACTTTTTCATCATTATTAAGAGGTTTAAATATTTTCTTCAATCATCAATAACACAAGCATACAAGGTTTTGTACCTATTCAATCAAAAAGCTTTTCTATGATAATTTATGACGATAAATCCCAATCTTCACTCCATTTTTAAGACTGATTTTGTTTTTTGATATAATCAACAACTAAATTTTTTGGTAAATTTTTGATAGTTAATGGTGATTTTATTAAATTAAAAGCAGCATCAATGTCGTCATCCCGAAAGAATTCGGAAACTATAAAACTAAAATTGCAAACCGAATTAAATTTTTGTATTTTGCGAATCAAATATTGCTAAGAATCGTTCTAATCTGCTCGAGTGCAGAAGTTCTTTTGATTTTAACAGGTCAATTGAAACGTTCCCAGCCAGACTAGAATTAAATCCATACAGATTTTTAGCTAGCTCTAACCTTCAAAAGTCCTGTGTATAAATATGACAGCTATTGGATCAAAAGTTTGTTATTTATAGCATTTTGAGTGAAGCAACTTTTGTTATTATGAAAAAAATTATTAAAAAGGAAATTAAGGTGTTGATGAAATATTGCTTTTTGAAGAAAAAAAAAAAGTTGAAGCAAAAACTTGGCTTGATGACGAGTTTTCGAACTCTGCCCTAGGAAAATCAACCATCGAGGACTGGTATGCGAAAGTTAGATGTGGTGAAATGAGCGCCGAAGGCAATGAACGTAGTGGACGTCCAAAAGAGGTGGTTACCGACGAAAACTTTAAAAAAATCCACAAAATGATTTCCAATAAGCGTAAATTGAAATTGAATAAAATATCAGGCGCTCTAAAGATATCAACTGAACGTGTACATCATATCATTCACGAATATTTTGGTATGAGAAAGTTCTGTGCACAGTGCGCGAGCTCATTTTGGACCAAAGACAACGACGAGTTGATGACTTCGAGCAGTGTTTGGAGATGTTCAGGAGTAATAAGTCGCTATTTTCGCGCCGATATGCGACGATGGAAACATGGCTCCATCATTTCATGCCGGAATCCAATCGACAGCCATCCGAGTGAACTGCACACGATGAACCCGCTCCAAAGCGTGGAAAAACGCAACAGTCGGCTGGGCAAGGTTATGGCGTCTGTATTTTGGGTGCGCATGAAATAATTTTCATTGTCTACCTTGAAAACGGAAGGCAAGCAACTATTAAATAGCATTATTGGACCTTTTGAAGGATGAATTCGGTGAAAAACGGGAGCATTTGAAGAAAAAGAAAGTGCACCAAGGCAATGCAGCATGTCACAAGTCAGTGAAGTATCGAAAAGTTTTAGGGTAGCTATAATCAGTAAATTACTCTTGATGAGAACTATGTTGAATAAAAAAACTAGTGTTGCCGAATAAATTTTTTACTATGGTAAATTTTTGAAATTTAACAAGTCGCTCAGATAACGATAATTATAAGTATTTTATTTTTTCAATCTTAAAATTTCTACTTTCCGATTTCTATATTTTCACTCAATCAAAAGCAATGATTACGTCTGAGCTTTTTATATTTCTCTTCAAAAATAATCATGAACTTGCTTATGAGGATTTAATTAAAAATAAATAATTTTTTTTTAATTTATTTCTTTCATCAAAAATATTCATTGCAGAGAGAGTTTTAAATTTGATTTGAGTTTGAGTTTTGAAATTTGCTTAGATAATACATAATTTATTTTAAGTTTTATTTGTCTGCTCAAAAATAAAAAAAATTCTAAGCCGTATTTTTCGATTCAAAAAAAAAAAATTATTTTGAAACATTATATGTTTATTTTTTGAAAAATAATAATTTTTTTATTTGTTGATTGATAATTTTTATTTTTATTTTTTTTTAAATTTTTTTTATTTTTTTTTTAAATATATCCTCACCTTTTTAAAAAGTATATTTTTTTTTAGTTTTTGAATAATATTTTTTAAATTTATTTTAAAATAATTTTTCTCATTTTGAAAAATATATTTTTTCTTATTTGAAAAATATATATTTTTTTTAAATAATTTTTATTTTTTTTTTTTGAATTATTTTTTTTTATTTTTGGAAAAATAATTTTTTCCTTTTTAGAAAATAATTCCTTTCTTTTTTGAAAATTATATATTTTATTTTTTCAAAATTATTATTATTTTTGTTTTTTTTAATTAATTTTTTATTTTTAAATACACACATTTTTATAAATACATCGAAACAAGTATTAGATGCATAAGTTGCTGTAGGAAAAATTTTTATTGTTGTATAATTATTGTATATATTATGTAAATATTATTTAGTTTCACTTACCATTTGTAATGTTGTATATTTTCAAAAAAGAAAAAATTATTCAAGAGCAACGCTTTGAGAAACTTCCCATGCATGAGTAGATATGTACACGTATTAAATAACACTAAAATCTCATTTATTCATATGTAAATGATTTCATTTATTATCAAAATTTGTCCCACATAATTAATTAATTTATGCGTAATGTCGTCACTATTTATTTATGTACAGAAAAGCTGAAAATAGCACTCAATTTATGAACTTTACGCACAGCAACAACAAAACTGGTAAATATTTATGTATATATTATACGATTGTATTTAGGCTTTTTAAGTGGACAGGCGAAATTATTATAAATATATATATATTATACTTATATATATATATAAATATGTAAATTTCACTTTTTTGGGTCACTGAAGCAACGAAATTAACGATTTTCAATTTAATCACAGAAAGCAGTATACATGATACATACGATACATATTTACATACAATTTTTTTTTGGTAGTTAGTCACTACATTCGGATTGCTATGTTTTGAAAACATTAAAATTAAAATAAATACAAAAAAAATTAAAATAAAATCAATAAACATTTTAAATTTATGTTCGTATTGAAATTAATCGGCCATTAACGATTTCATGTTAATCGTGGAAATTAAGGCGGTTGGTAAGTAAATGCATTTGTATATAATCATTTTTAAATATATACATATACGTAAATATATATGTTTTGATATGCACAGAGTATAGGTCGTCTTTTATACACATTTTTATAGCGCGAATGTCTGACCATCCTACGAGATTTATAATATTTAAATCGATATGTATTTCATACGCACCACTAACCTGCACAATAAACGCAGCAATAAACCGTCAATAATAAAATTTATAATAATAATAATAATAATAGCAACAACAACCACATCGTGAGGAATGAAAACAAAAATACCGAAAACTTTTTATTGCACTGCCGCCCATCCGTAAAACGAGCTCTCCATGCTCATCCTCTCACGCACATTTTTACTCCTTTACATTTACGTTAACACGTCATATGTACGTACGCAAACACTCAATCACCTCTACACGCACTACTTACATGAGCGCTGCCCATTGCGTAACTGGGCGAATGCGTTGACCGAACAAACCATGCTTGGCCATTGCGTATTGCCAGTGTCGCCAAATTGACCATGCAGCACACTCGATGGACGATGACACTCGTCGCAGCCGGTGGGGTAGAGGAGTATGAGAGAGTGGGGGGAGGGCGAAAGAGAGGTGAGCGGATACTGCTGTCTGCTGGTTGGAGGGCTAACGGCAAGCTACACTAAACGGTTGGGTTGGCGCCGAGCCGCAACTTGGCACTTACATACATACAAACATACATACAAACATACATACTCATATACATATAAAGACGAGCTTAATGGAGAAGTCATTTAATTACGCAAGGGAAAAATCGAAAATATAAACAGTACGCATATGTCTGTACACCAATAAAGTAAAAATAAGTAAAACCGTAATGTCTGTGTATGTGTGTACGTACATACATATAATTGAATTAACCTGGATGTACACATACATACATATCTATCTACAATGGAAACTTTAAACAAATTTCAAATATCCTGTTTTCTCAAAACAAACGAAAACCTGTTAAAAATTTAATGTTCTCGTATCTATTTGCGTTTTGCGTGCTCAAAGGGTTGTTGTTGCCTGAAGCAAAGGGTTGCGCGTCGTTGCTACGCACAAAAGGGTTGGAGCGCTTTTGGTAAGGGAAGGGTGCTGCTGGACAAGCGTCACATTAAAATCACGAACGAAAAATATCGTACAAACAATTATTGGGTTAACGGCAGATGGCCAGCTGGATAAGATATGTACGTCGCGTCATGCCAGGCGACATAGAGAGCGACAGACCAAACGACCGACGGTCAAGTCATTGCAAAGAGCTTGGTAGGCGCCTAATGTGGTCCGATGTGGTTGGATCGGATCGGTTGGTTGGTTGGTTGGTTCGCCGTGCTAATAAAAACCTCACACCTCAAAGAAGAATCGAATTAACACGCTTCAAACGGCTGCAAAGCCCACGCCACAGCAAACCTGACCGACCTATTTCATATTAGTAAATATGTATATGTGCATGTATATATGTGTGAATCATCGCACATCGCCGTCCACCACATCGCACGCAAAACACTCACTTTCGGTTTAACGCGCAGCCAGCAACAGAGCAGGGTCGGTCTCAGACTCCATGTGAGTCACTCATAAATACAAAAACAAATAGCAAAGTAATATATTGAGTTGAAATATATGTATGCACACATATGTATACACTATAGGAATAAAAGCGTGCTGCTCGTATGACCAGCTAAGGCTGTTGAGTGCTACTGTCCTGCTTGTCGTCTGTGCACACTTGAGAGCCCCGCCTCTTTTTTGTTTTTTCATTTGCCGGTTTTTGTTCACATGAGTCACATGAGTTGTGAGTAGATGGCGACTGTTGCGGAAGCATTGTGCGATTAGCGCGCACTCTAGCGGTTATTGGCAGTCGAAACACTCATTCGATTCATATTAAGTCTTCAGTACTGAGTGTTCTTTTGGATGAGAACAGTTTGTGGGCTCAGTTTGCGATGTTCTGCGCATAGATAGATGGTTTGTTGAAAAGTTCTGCGACAGGGGAAATTCTAGGATATGAGCATGTTTGTCACTTACACTCAAACAGAGAGGATATGTCTTCTGAGTGTTTGTAACTCAGACTCGAATGGCTAGCAGAATGTGAACGTTTGATTCGTGCCCAAATATAATAATTAAAATATTACTTGTTAAATGGAAATCTAAAATCTAGTGAGAATATTTTCAAAAATCCGATATAAATGAAACAGAGAAGGAATTCGCTGAATTTTAATGGGAATACTAATCAAACGGAATGCAGTAAGGTTTTGCAAGACAAAGGAGGATGAACCTCTCCACCAAAATGTAATGCCTTTTAGATTCTAGATAACAATTTCTTTGATATTTTTTTTTTAAAGGAAGATCGATGAAAGCTATCCCTGCTATCTATGTAGAATTGTTTCGCCAAGCTCTGCTTACTACTATCTTAAATATCTTTTGTTGAATCTACTGAGTGGTTGGTTTTTTCCTTTCATCTCTTCTAATCAATATACATATAAAGTGGCGGACAAAAGTCTACATACACTCCTTGTTTTCGTTGAATTGAAAGTCCAAAAAGTTATCATAAAAAAACAACAAAAATAATTGTTTAACATAAAATAGTAAAGCTATGACAAAAAAAAGCTAAAATCCAACATTGACAGAAGTCTACATACAGTACATACAAAACTTATCGTAGCGCAAAAACTTTGGTTAATATCAGGTAACATATATTTTTAATATTTAGTTGATCCACCGCTCGCACCAATAACAGCTTGAAGCTGTCGTGGCATCGAAGCTATTAAATTTGTCAATTCTAAGGGAGTAATACTGTCCCAAGCTTCAATAAGACGTTCTTTGAGTAATGCTGAGCTGGAAATCAGATTTTTTTCTAATTTTTCGCTCAAAAATCTCCCAGACATTTTCAATAACATTGAAATCTGGTCTTTCAGGTGGTGTGTACAACAAACAACAAATCCTTAACGATATTGGCCGTGTGCTTTGGATCGTTATCCTGTTCAAAGATCCAGCCTGCACCAAGCTCCTAACTATCCACCGAAGGCTTAAGATTAGCTTCCAACAATGACTTATATTTCAACCGATCCATATTACCCTCAATAAAAACAAGGTTTCCAACTCCAGATGACGCAACCGCTCCCCAAACTATTACGTTGCCGCCAACACACTTCACTGTTGGTACTATATTTTTGGCGTTAAATGCAGTGTTTTCTTTTCTCCAAAGTTTTGCTCTTCCATCGCTGCCGAATATACGGAACTTCCATTTGTCTGTAAACAAGACTTTTTTACCAAAAACTTATTCCCTATATGTGCTTTAGCGCACTCCGAGCGAAGTTTACGATTTTTTTAGAAAGAAGAAGCTTTTTACGTGGCATTCTATTGTGGAAGCCGTTATCGCTCAGAGCTCTTCGAATTGTTCTTAAATGGACACACTTTCTTGATGAGTTTGCGATATTTTCGGCTAATTTTGGAGTAGTAACTTTATGATCGTCATTCACTTCCTTCAGAATCAAGCTGATGCCTCTTCAATTTAGCTTTTTCGGGCGGCCAACGCACGGGTTTTTTCACGGTTGGATAAATTTTTTCTTTTGCAAATTTTTTGACATTGGTCTGTACCTAAGGTGGACTTAAGATTAAAATTTTTGAAATTTCACCATACGATTTCTTTTCTTTTCTGTTTTTAATAACCAAGCGTTAATATATATTTCTTTTCGAGGAGCCATTGTTGATGGTAATGTGTTTAAACCACAGCTGAATCCAACACAAGTAAATGAGAAAACATTATTTAAAAAAAGTTGTAAAAAAGGTTACCTAACCGCCATAACAACCCAGCATATCGACATAACTGCTAGTAAACCTGTGGTGTTTGTAGACTTTTGTCAAGGATATTTTTTAGGTTTTTCACCATAATTGTTTTATTTTATGCTAGAGAATGGATTTGTTTTAATAAATGTGATTAGAAAACGATTTCAAATAAAACTGCATATCTACATTTTTCGGCAAAGCGATAGTACTTTCTACACAACGAATACAAGCGGTGTATGTAGAGTTTTGTCCGCCACTGTATATACAAAAGGCTGAAAGAAATGTGGAAATTGAGCTGCTTCGAATTCGAACGATATTCATAGGTATGATGCCAATTAAGCTGGAGCTTTGCAACTAAAGCGATTTTCGGCCGAGCTAACTTGTGCATGCTTTTTTCCAACATAAGTCGGCTGAGTTTTTATTTCACCACAGGAATACACTGCGACCGCAACTAGACAAATTTATTTTCTATAATTCTGAATGTTGGTCGCACTAGGACTCGAACCCTGGCCTTCTGAACGTTAGTACGCAGTGCTCGCCACTCAGCTTTTGCGATCTTCGATATGCTAAAGGATTTTTATGCCATTAAGCGGTACGCTAGGACACATTCTCTGTCATGAATCTCATTAAAATTCTCTAGATGTTTTTCTGGTCTGACTTAGAGCCGCGAACTCTAGCTCTTATATAGCAAGAACTGTTTCCCCACTCGACTATAGAGCCCAGCAGTGTCGTTATCACGACAACATACTTTAAATATTTTAAATAATAATAGGTATAGGCTCAACTTTCTAGGTTGGGCTCAACTTTTACTCTAGGTGGAGCCTTTGATCATATCCACGCAGCGAAGTCTTGAATCAAGCGGCACGCTATATAAATAAGAGTATCAGCAGGCAAAACCTCCTTGGTAAAAAAATGCGTTGGGCGTGTAAAAAATCAGTTTGAATGTTAAGCGGAAGCTGAGAACTTCTTCATTTTGGATGATGACTAAGGTAAACAGAGTATATAGTATGATACAGTAACAAGCGCCCAGAATGTGTGATCCTTTTATAGGGAAGGTGCCCAGTTGATTGACGCCCTTATAAAAAATAAGGCTGTCCGATAGTTGCGACGAACCACCCAAGGACAGAGAATGGTAGGCCATTGTGACGCATACTGCAACAGCCATATAAGGGGGCAGAGATTAGATGCTGCATTTGGAGTGTCGCTGAGCACCTGAATTCACTACGGTGTATGAATATTTAACTGCAATCCGCATCAAAGCAAGGCTCTACACCGGAGAGTAGAACGATGTTAGAAAAAAATCGATTTATGAATGCAACGAATGTATCTATGAGCCACGATGTCAAGATTGTGAGTGGCTATTTTAATTCCAGGGTAAGAAAAGCTGATGCCTCCAGAATGAAATTTGGACAAGTGAATTGAGGCTGAGGAATTATCCCGGAGTCTAAAATACGGTATTCTGGAGTGACTGATTCGCATCAGCCTCTATGTCGCAAATAATACCTATCAATATACAAACGGATGGGTTGAAGAGGAAATGCTAAGATCTAAGCAGTTCTCCATTCCACTTGGATTTCTTCTCTCTGAGAGCTCGCTTCAAAATTTTCATATAAATAACTGTGGACAGTATTGTGAGCTCCTTTCAAATGGATAAACTAAAGATTTCGATGTCGTACCCACTGCTGGAAGCAGAGGAAGAAGAAGACCCTTACACCGTGAAAATAACAGTTAGAGATAAATATTTATTGTATACTAGATAAACTTAGCCCTTTTTCTGTGATGTGAAATTGCTAAATCATAAAAAATCCGATTTATCATTTATAAGTTTGACATTTTCTGTTTCAATAACATTGTTCACTAGCGGTTATGGTGCCGAGAAACTGTTAGATATATATTTTTTTAATTTAGCACTCTACACTAATTACATTAATAGCAAAAATTTTGGTTTTCTAGGTGTAGTTTTCTATAATTTTAACAACAATTTTAACAAAAACCAACATTTATTAAATCTTATTTACATACCAAATTTCTTTTTCGCGATTTTCGTGAATGACGTGTAGCAGTACAATCACATTGCATCCCCCAGCAGTAGTCAACAATCATATGCTGATCCCATCGGCTTTGGTAGCTCTCTTCAATAGTTCTTAGGTCCTCGTGCAACCGTTCCTCTTACGAGTATTCTTTGCTATAGGAAGCAAAATTCTTTAGAAACTAGTCAATTTGACGGTAGATATAATGCATCAATACTACATCTAAGCCTTTTGAAATTGTCCAGCATGTTAGCACACAGTTTCAGAGTATGTTTTTGACTTGTGATTTCCCAAAAAGGTTTTAATTGCTTCAGCAAACGAATTTCACAAAACAAGTTCCAAACTGATGATTAAACTTGTGATATCTCTATCCCTTATCAATATTCTTAATAGCGGGCCATCACAAATATCCGTTTTTATTTTTTTTATGCTTAGACTTTGGAATTCTTCTTTATACGAGTATAAAGAACATTCAGTTTTATCTTACGCCTTCAGAAATTCACTGTACAACCAAGGCTGGGCTTATAATATTCTATTTTCCCATTTCCAACATCTTACGTACACGCCAATATCTTTTTGTATAAACATGGATATTTGGTGTATCCGATTGCTTGCTCCAAATATGAAAAAATCTATATTAAAGTTTATCGGCAGATTCTTTAGGTAGTTAGAGATGCCTTTTTAAATGGTTAAATTATTCTTAGGTAAAAGGTTTTGGCTCTGTATACACTATTTCTTTGATATCACTATCGCTAAACACTCAACTATAAATTACTTCAAATAATGGTTCACGGGTAGAACAAATAGTTGGAACAGGCATGTACTTCCTCTGAATGTGGCAAAGGTCTTCTAATCGTTTATCCGAGTATTTTTTGTTTGTTTGTTGATCTCTCCATTGCATAGACACCCGAATCTCATATGACTTTTTTCTTAATACTGGCGTACTGTCTCAAGGGTTCATAGCTCAATTTGCTTGTCTTCACCTTTTGCAACTTAAAGTATTAAAAATATGCACTTTTTATAAAATCTATAGATTTCCTGAACATTTTGGCTGTATATTCCCAGAAAAAATGTAACTAAACACGTTTGGATCATCTTTATCTTCGAGATAAAGACATAATATCAAAATTAATTTATTTATAGAAAAATACCAATAAGACTTGAAACCGTGCTCCCGTAAGTACCAATTACATTAAATTTAAAAAACAGAAGATTGCCACAAAACTAGACGTTGGAAAAGAAATTTAAAAATATTTTTGATATTGCCAATAAAAACCTATCACAAAACCACTAACTAGATTTCGGCTTCTAAAATCGTGCAATCGATCGTAAGCGCAATACAACCGATTTTCTATTATTATTCTTATTATTCTCAATCATTTACCCACCTCCAGCCTATCCGCAAGAGGGGTGTAGCCCGCATAACGTACGGAATCTTTTTATACCTCTCTCGTATATGAAATAAAGGTATATAATTGACTTTGGTCCGAAGTAAGTAAATACCAGAAGGAGGAGAGATAGAACCACCGAAATTTATACCGATCATATCAAAATGACGAGCTGAACGCGAACTAATCCATCAGTTTTTGGAATATATCAACCAAACTTAGTAGTCAAATGCACATATGCATTTAAACGATAAATCAAAATCGGCAAGATTGGATAACTGTAGCATATATACGACCGATTTTTTAGATTTAAAATTTTGGGTCATAAATTCATCAAAAAAGTACATAAGACCGTGCAATTCTGTATTCTACATATATATCACAGTAAATTGCATATTACTTCTGAAAATCATCGAAATCGGATGACTATAACACAGAGCTCCCTCACAACCGATTTGTTCTGGTATGAGGTTTTGCTTGAAAAATTCGCCCAAAAAGGCATCTAGGAGCGTGAAATTTCATTAAAGCAGAAACGATAGCAGTTGGAGGAAATTAAGCTGAAAATAATCGAAATCGAAATCGAAATTTTGCGGTTGGCAATAAATTCTTTCTTCTTTTGTTTTAATTAATGCTGAGTCGCGCTGAGTAGGAGTTTGTTTTGTGCTGAGCACCATAAAATTCAGCTATAGAACAAAAATTCACCAGCTGTTTTTTGAAAGTAACTTAATTCAAACATAAATATATACATCTAATATCTAAAGCTTTAAATTACATTAGAGTGAATGAAGAAAAGATTACCCGATCAATTCTGTCTGATACTGATAAAAATTGGTATTCAAACCTTGAATCGTTGCCAACTAAAATAACTTTTTTGAATAAAATATATTTTTTCGGCAAATAAGCCTTTTTATTTCTCCTTATAATCTTCTTTTAGCTCTATACAACTTATGTATTCTTTCCAAAAAAGAGTTCTTTCCAAGGCCCCCAAAATAGGCGTTAGTTTTTTTTTTGAACGATCATTCGACCAAAATCTCTTACCGCTCAGCCTTTTCTTCAGGTTTGGAAACAGGAAATAGTCGCCGGGGGCCAAAAATGTTGAGGAGAAGGGGGTGTAGAATATGCTGGATGTGGTATCAGTTCGTGATTGTACACCACATGTGCAACCGAGCACTGTCGTGATGAACAGCACTTTATTTTCTCCAAATGCTAAAAAAAAAAATTAAAAAAAATTGGCCATGACCTTATTGATCTCTTTTGGTGCAAGCTCACCCGGAAACCCCCACTGTCTTGATTGTTCTTTGGTTTCTGGTGTGGTTTGGTTGATCCAAGTTTCGTTTACGGGAACGAAACGTTGCAAAAATTCGTTTGGATTGACGTTGAACATTGTTAAACACTTCTTTGAAATAGTTGTACGGTTGTGCGCATCGCGCTTATAGCTTTTTCATGTCCAAATATTCATGTAAAATGTGATGTACACACTCAGTTGAGATATCTACAGTCTCAGTCACCTCACACACTTTTATTCTCCGATCGTTCAGTATCATTCCCTGGTTTCTATCGGCGATTTCTGGCGTGACGACCTCTTTTTGGCGTACTGAGCGTTTGGCGTCATTTGAACTGGTATGATCACAATGGAACTCAGTAAACCATTGAAATTGATGGTGTAGGGTCCCCATTGTATTTACCAAATCTTTCCTTAGTTTCGGTGACGAAATTCACTTTTTTCCATTTTCGCTAAAATTCACGAGGTCGTCTGCTTTCAATGGCTCTCAAACACAAACTAAATGGCGCAGTTTGCTCAAAATTTTACAGCAGTCTATGAATCGATAACAGTTGCCGGAAGCGGTATTGTATTTACAGTAACTACGCTGCAAATTCAAAAAGACTCTGACTTATCAAAAAGCCCACATAATCTGATATCTGAAAGTTTTTGAAAAAATTAGGGAAGGATTACATATAAACCTAAAACCATATTGGAATTCTCAACACAAATATATATATAAGCCCAAATACTAAAGCCTGCTCTACAACAATCTACTATAAAATAATAACAACAAAAAATTATTTTTTACAAAAAATTAATTATTTTGATAAGTTTGTTAAAGCAAATTGAAAGATTTATTATCATAACAGTACACATACATACACATACATATGTATTAAGCGAACACCTTTCTAAATCTAATGCTTTACCCAATTAGAATTTAAGTCCTATAAATTTTATAGCAATAAATATGTTATGTTGTTACAGGATATTCCGCTTCCACCATCTCACGAGTGACATCTGACGGAAAAGCGTTGTGATTTTTACACGGCGGTTGTTGCTTATGGTAATATCCTGACGGCGGGAAATATGAAATTTTCAATGTGAGTAAGTCACCAGAGGGTGGAAAATGCCACCCCATCAAACACATTAGTATAGTGTACGATAACCGTTACGTATGAGTATTCGTTAATCGATTTAAGAAATAACATATTTGAACAATTTATTTGAACATTCCATTTAATCAAATAAAAATGCAGACAATTCAAATTTTATTTAAAAAAAAAGTGCTTAAAATATGTGCTTTAACTTCTTATTCGACAATATATTATCTTTTTAATATTTATTATGCCTTATAGTAAATGAATAATATATATTTAGACTTTTAACATTTCGAGGTTCACTAGTTTTTTTAAAGAAAAACACAGAAAATTCAAATTTAATGGGGAATGTTTATTATCATGCGGAAGAACATTCTTCGGCATTTAATTTTTGAAAATTATCCTTTTCAAATGTTGGCCGCGGCTACGTCTCAGACGATGCATTCGTTGAGCACAATTTTCGATGACTCGTTCGAGCATTTCGACTGGTAACTGGCGAATGACACGCGTGATGTTTTGTTCCAAGGCCTGAATCGAAGCGGCATTGACACATAGACTTTACATATCCCCATGGGAAACGGTGTGATATCACACGATCTTAGTGACCAATCGACCCAAAACGTGAAATTATCTGCACATCGAAGTATTCTCTCACTAAATCCATAGATTGATGCGATTTTTGGGAAGTGGCGCCGTCTTGTTGAAACCAAATGTCGCTGAGATCACGAACTTCAATTTCAGGCATCAAATAGTCGTTTATCATGGCGCGATAACGGTCGCCATTGACGGTTATGTTCTCACCGGCATCTTTTTGAAGAAATATGAACCGATGATTCCACCGGCTCACAAACCACACCAAACCGTTGTTATTTTTGGATGAAATGGCAGCTCTTGAATCTATTGAGGTTGCTCTTCGTGCCAAATGCGGCAATTTTTCTTGTTGACATGCCCATTGAGCCAGAAGTGGGCCTCATCGCTGAACAAAATTTGGCTCTAAAACGTCGGATCTTCTTGGAACTTCTCAAGGGGTTATAGATCGAAGCGATATCGCTTGAGAAGGCCGAGCGGCTTCAGTTCTTGCACAAGCTGTATTTTGTATGCTTTCAATTCTCAACGTAAAATGCGCCAAGTCGTTCCATACATCAGTCCAAGTTGCTGCGAACGGCGCCGAATCGACTCTCCACGGTATTCGTATACACTCTTAACTAAGGCCGCTATATTTTCTTCACTGCGTGTTGGACATAGGCTATTCGGTCGAATATTATCCAATAATGAAAGCAAGATGAGTGATGGTATTGCGAATAGTACACTCAGCAGGCCGATTATGTTGACCATAAGTTGAGCGAAGCGCGCGAAACAAATTCCTTACAGAACGTGAATTTTCGTTCGTTTTGAAGTTGAATGATTTGTAAACGTCGTTCAGGCGTAAGTTTGTCCATGATGAAACAATAAAATAAATAAATGCAACTGCACCAAAAATTATTAAAAGTTAAAAAGCTACATAAAAGCTACATGATCGATGATTAAAAATATTATTTTCTACGGACGGCATAAACAAGTAGATATCAGCATAAATACTTACATATTATTAAAGGGTTGGTTTTACTTCGAATTATCTCCTGTAGCGGTATTTTTATTTACTGCTAAGTAAGTCAGAAAAAGGTTGTTGAACTCTTTCTTAAGAAGCTTGTAGATAAACAGTTACCGAAAAAATATTATCAATTCGCCACGGGTGCAAAATACATACATGTATGTGCACTTAAAAAATATCGGAATCATTATGTATTTAAAATTTTTCTATACCATACATAGATACAATAATATCTAATTTATAACTATCACTAATAACTGTATTTTCGTCGTAATTATCTATAGTATTTTTGAATTCATCTTCAACGAAGATCTCATTCTTCTTGCTTTAAAATAGTCCAAATCAACATTTGAAAGACTCACAAAATTTACAGGCATACATTCATACATACATATATATGGTGTGTTTAAAAAAAAAATTGGTTTGTTAATTTTATTTTTTATTGTGCTAGTTTGTTAGAGATATAAAGGTTATTAATACAATATTTTGCGTATATCGTGATTTTCAGCTAAAAAAATAGAAGTATCAAGGAATTTCTGTAAAATTTTGTGTGGAAAATGGAATTAATTACTCTAACACACTTGAAATGTGAACGGAGGCAAAAAAAATTCAAACAACAACTGTATACCTTGCATGAAGATATCAAATTTATTGAAAATTACAAAATGGGATTTCGATAATTTTTAGTGTCAATATTTACTTCAAATCACGTCTGTATAATACCAAATATTTTGCTGTTAGATGCTTTTTTGGTGGATTTTTGACGTAAAATCTCATATCTGAGCAAATCGATTGTATGGGGCTATATGATATAATATTCTGATATCCATCGTACAGTTCATTATGTGTGTGTATAAAACCAAATTTCACGCTTCTAGATACTTTATTGGCGAATTTTTGATGCAAAATTTCATATCTGAACAAATCGGTTGTATGGGGTTATATGTATAGTAGTATTACCACGTGGATGATTTTCAGAATCAATGTGCAAAACGTTATGTATGCGTCGAATACCAAATTTCAGAGTCACAGATACTTTTTTGACGGATTAATTGATTGATTGATTAATTGAAATTTGAAATCTAAAAAATCGGTCGTATATATTCTATAGTCTTCCGTTCCCGCCGGTTCCAACAAATGATTGTTTAAACGTCTAAGTGGATCTGCTTACTAAATTTGGTTGAAATATCTCAAAAGCTGATGGTCTAGTTTGCGTTCAAGCAGAAGGACAAACAGGCGGACGTGGCTAAATCACCTGAACTCTTCATACGATTGTTATAAATTTTGACGGCTCTAACCCTTCTCCTTCTGGTACTTATGTACATACTTCGGACCAAAGTTAATATATCTTTTCATGTGCATGAAAAGTATAAAAATGCTAAAGCGCTTGAAACTAACTTTTTAGTGCATTAGATTTCAGAAACAAACTGTAAAGCAGATGGAATTTTGTGTACAGACAATTCAATTTTCCTAATTTCTTTGTTAAAAATATAATTTTTTCAATTTTTAATTTTTATATATATTTATCTACAATATTTTAGAAAGTTAAGAATTTTTGCTTTAATGAATGATTGTTGAGTTAATGGTTCGAAGTCAGGACTGTTTTATGCAGTAATCGTAACACTACTCTTTTTGATTGTCTTGAACTAGAAAAAGATTCTTCTTCTTCTTCTTTGCCGTAGGCACCGCTTACGCGATTATAGCGTCGTCAACATCTTTTTGCTATTTGGCGCCAGTTAGAAACACCAATTGATACCAGGTCGCTCTCCACCTGATCCTTCCAACGGAGTGGAGGTCTTCCTCTTCCTCTGCTTCTGCCAGTGGGTACTCCATCGAATACTTTCAAAGCTGGAGCACTTTCATCCATTCGGACGACATGACCTAGCCAGCGTAGCCGCTGTCTCTTGATTCGCTGAACTATGTCAATGTCGTCGTATAGCTTGTACAACTCATCGTTCCACCGTCTGCCTTATTTGCCATCGCCATCTTAAAAACTCCTAAAGCTGACTCATCAGATGTCGATATCGTCCAGACTTCTGCACCATATGTCTGAACGGGAATGATGAGCGACTTGTAGAGTTTGATTTTGGTTCGTCGAGAGAGGACTTTACTTTTCAATTGCCTACTCAGTCCAAAGTAGCACCTGTTGGCAAGAGTGATTCTGCGTTGAATTTCAAGGCTGACATTGTTGGTGTTGTTAATGCTGGTTCCCAGATAGATGAAATTATCTACGACTTCGAAGTTGTGACTGTCAACAGTGACGTGGGAGCCAAGACGCGAGTGCGATGACTATTTAGTTGATGACAAGAGATATTTCGTCTAGAAAAACATTAGTGGCAAATAATTCAAGATATATTACGTCACAATGCAAAAAGACGATAGAAATTAGTTTTACATTGAATTTCGAATTTTTTATTTCTTCAGCGACCTGTTTATACGTATGGAATTGATTGAGATTCGGTTTCGCATAAGGTTTAGTGTGATAATCCATTTAAAATTCGTGCTGATGGATACTATTTCAAAAATAGCCTTTCTGAGGTAGAAGGCGCACCCTGGTACTAACACTCTTTATGCCCAAATAATAATGTGGATACTTTCATCAGAACGGTGGTGTCTGATAAGCACCGTCATCGAGTCAATAATACTTTTCAGCTTTATCTATATTTTGGATTGTGATGACATCGACTACCGGCCCTTGTTTGAAAAACCTATATCAGTTAAAATCATTTGATTTATCTGAACAATTATTTTATCCAAGGATGGGTTTAATTTCACTCGAATTTTTTTATAATTTTTTTTACTGTACTGCATCGCTTACTTTTTGGGATATTGTGCCTATCACAAAGGACTAACGTGTCTAAGTCTAAAGGTATGTCAGGTGTTATTTAAGCTTTGAGAATTACAAACTCAACCAGTGCTAGAAACTGAATATTGTCTGCAAATAAATCATATTTTGAATCATTTCTTTACTTTTAATGATATACGAAATATATATACATACACAAACCTGAAAACTTGTTTGCCTTGCAAAATAATTTCAGCACCGCACGATGAGAAAAAGAAATCATTTGCTTGTAAATATGTCCATGTACCTGGCCATATTTCATTGTTTTTTGAATTTTCCTCGACGTTTCTTTGAACTATTGGAAAAGAGTTGTATAAATCGATTGTCCAATTATGCAGTATCAAAGGGTACAAATCATTTTGTAACTAATACCTAAAGATGCTTCTGTATCATAACTTTTACGGCTATTGTACAACGAAATTTACTGGCAAAAATCATTTTAAAATGAGTTTCAAAGAAAAATCAGCTTTAAACTTTCAAAAATGAGCTTAAATTCAGCGTATCAGGGAAAGAAGCTGGTTTCTACGGTTTTTCATATACATTATTTGTATTTTCTGTTACAAAAATTAGTTCATATCATGCAATTGTGAAGTGCGGATACGAATATATTCTTCCAATAGCTGTAAGAAAATGTGAGGAAAAAATAAAAAGTGCTATTATCTAAACAGAAAAAAAATCATTAGACGGTATCTTAGTTTTATGGAAAAGCACATTTTTTCTATTGTATAAAAAAATTAATAAAAAAATTGACATTTATCAAATTTCGGAAAAATTATTAGAAATTATTTAATTATTAAATTCATGTCCTAACAAACTTCATTAATTTTTTTTTCAAGCTAAAAACAAAAAAAATATTTTTTCTTAATAACATCGATATTTTGGCACCAGAACCTATATACTTATATATGCCTTATTTCCACAATAAAACCTTAATTTATTTTGATTGCATTTATTTTACACTGAAAAAATATTTATTTATTTTTCTGGCCGTTAAGATTTTATCTTTTTATAATAAAATATTAAATAAGTTGATTATTTTTACGAAAATTAATTTTTAAAGCAAATATTATTTTCAATTGTTTCTAAATTATTGTTTATTTGATATGTGCATGAGCATACCCGCCGTTGGGATTAATTAATAATTAATAGTTAATAATTAATAAAAAAAAAGTCAGGTTAAATTAAAATTTAAATAAAAAAGTAAGAATTCTTCAGTTATGTATAACTTTGCTTGGTCACTTCATTTCCTCTCATTGACTTTCTCATCGCATTTTTTTACACTTTTTGACTACTTTATCAATCCTTTTAAATTTTTAATAGACTTTTTTTCACTTTCAACACTTTTTTATATCGTTTTTATTTCTTCATTAATATTTTTTGACTCTTCTTTCACATTTTTGTAATTTCTTCCAAGCCTTTGCACATTTTTATTACATTTTTTTTTCACTTTTCATCGATATATTTTTCACTTCTTCGTCCACATTTTCTTTACTTCTTATAACGCTTTTATATCTCTTCAACACTTCTTTGCATCACGAAAAACCTTTTACATACGAAAAAAAAGAAAAAATCTGGATTGAATAGTGAAACTTTTCACTTTTTCAAAGAGTGAAAAAAGCTGTATTGAAAAGTGAAACATGACTTTTCACTTTTTCAATTCAACTTTTTTCACTTTTTCATTACATTGTTTCAATATTCATCCAAAGTTTTCTTACATCAGCTTCAACATGTTTTAAAATTTACATCTATATTTTTTCACTTCTTCATTAGCACTTTTTTCGCTATCACATACACATACATACATACGAGAAAGTGAAAAAAGCTGCATTGAAAAGTGAAATATGACTTTTCACTTTTTCAAACCAATTTTTTTCACTTTTTCATTACACTTTTTCATTGTTCACCAATAGTTTTCTCAAATCAGCTTCAAGATTTTTTAAATTTTGCATCTATGTTTTTTTTTACTTCTTTATTAACACTTTTTCACTTTATTAAACAAATTTTTATTTATTTTTTCAGCCAAACTTTTTCACTTTTTCTTTCACAATGTTTGCACTTCATCATCAATAATTGTTTTCATAGACTTTTTTTTATCGCTTGCTGATCGACAGCCCTCCAAGAGCACGGTATTAAGTTCCTACAATTCTTTAAAGTCACGTAGGAACTCTATACCTCGCTGATGGATATAAGGCGTTTCTTAATGCGAATCACCAACTAGTTTCGTTATTATATAAATATCACTTTTATTACATTCAAAAGTACTTAGACACAGTATTTAGCTTAATATCACGTATAAACTGAAACAGAATATGCAACTGGAATTTGCTTGCAATTATCTTACTTACATTCACAAATATATATATGCCCGTAGGTGTAGGCATGCGAGCAGCTCATTTTGTCCTTTTTCTTCCTGCTTCCTGCTATGAAATTCCCGTTTGTTTATACGAGTTTTATAATGTAATTAAGCCGCATTAAATAGCTGCTGTCGATACAATTATTATGAGCTGAAATTTAAATATAAACACATACACATACACTCAAACTTGTGTGAGTATTTTTGTGTAGACTGTCGAAAATCTTTAAGCTCCGCACTTGAGTTTAATATAAAAACACATACACATACATATTTCACTTGTATAAATTGCATTTTTTTTTCGACAACAACGCACTCAGACGAATTATGTGTGTAGGGATATCCATACATATGTATGTATATATGCATATCCTTTCGTACACTTCTATCTTAGTTTGAATACCTTGCTACTGACTTTTTTTCTACACATGTACATATATATATATGTTTGTATGTATGTATGTTTGTATTTATGTCTAGTGATAAACATGTTTTGTATCACCATAAAATGATGTCTTAAAATTTTATATGCACATTATCCTTTCGGAAAATATGTATTATCAATAAAAGAAAGTGGGAGTAAAAGGCAAAAAGCATAGCGAAATGCATATAAAGGCGTATGGGGAATGAAAGGCAGACTAACATCAATGTGTTGTGCTTAGCATAAGCAGAAGTACCCAATATTAAGTGTAGTCCTTGGAAAATCTGGCGCATCCAAGCTATGCGTTATGTACTAAAGTATCCACGTTATATGTATGTATGTATGTATATATGGATATATGTATGTAGGCTGCATGTACACTCTGGTGTGTTTGGTGGTGTTCGTGTAAGCAAGTATGTGACGCATGCATATCGAAAGCCATTCGTTCAATATTGGCAATGCGGATTGCTGCTTACACATACATTGGTCATCCCTTTCCACCTTGGCGAGAAAAACATGGCGCCACATTGACTAAGCGATTAAGCTAATAAGAATATTGAGGAAAATTTTTTTTTGTGTGTAAAGGATTTGATTTTAAGTTGAACTTAATGCATTACGCACACACACACTTTCACATTTGTATATATTCTTGTGTTTTATTAAATTTTTAAAAATATTTGCATTTTATGTTTTATATGTAAATTTTTGAATGATTATAGATAGATAATATAAATATTTTTAATATGAGCATAGGTCTAATAGATTGGTTTTAATTAAAAATTACCTGTTTTTAGCTTTGTTGCAATTAAAAAAACGAAAAATTTGAATTTTTTAATTTTTCTTTCATTTCCTCCTATAAATTCTTATAAAATATGAAACTAATTAAAAATACTTTTTTTTTGTTACTTTGTTGATTTTTTTTTAATTTCTGAAGAATTTTTAACTCTGATATTTATAATTAATAAATATATATATTTCATTTATTTTATCTATATTTTTTTATTAAATATATAACTATAGTAGTTTAATAGAAAATCTATTGAAAAAAAAACTCTTGGCGAATTTTCATATCTGAAAAAGTCGGTTATATGGAGGCTATATCATATGTCTTTCAATTTCGATGACCAATGTACAATTTATTATATAAGTCTAGAATCCCGAAAATCGCGCTCTTAGATGTTTTTTTGGCGGATTTATGGTCAAAAATTTAAAGTCAGAAAAATCCATTGATTATATGTTATCTGTCCGGTTCTGACGAATGATCGCTTAAATGTACCAGTCAACCAAGTTTGGTTGAAATATATCAAAAACTGAGGGTCTAAACAGACAGCGTTTAAACAGACAGCCGGACAGACGGACAGAAGGACAGACGTATAGACGGTCATACAGTAGATAAGAGATAGATGGCTAAATCAAATCAGCTCGTCATTCTGATATGATCGGTATACATTTTGGTGCGTCTATCTCTTATTCTTTTAGTACTTACATACTTTGAACCAAAGTTAATAAAAGGTGATCCAAGTAGAGGTACTTTTTTCAACAACCTTTTTTTTAACAGATCAATCGACGTGAGTCGTGTCAAGCTGTCATGTTATTTTTGTTCAGTATTGTTTGGCATTTTATCATGGAAAGACTTACGCCTGAACAACGTTTACAAATCATTCAACTTTATTATGAAAATTCGCGTTCTGTAAAGAATGTGTTTCGCGGGCTTCGCTCAATTTATGGTCAACATAATCGGCGTATTGAGCGTACTAATCGCAACACCATCACCCATCTTGAGACCCAACATTCATTATTGGATACTATTCGACCGAATAGACCACGTCCAGGACGTAGTGAAGAAAACATAGCGGCCGCAGCTGTGAGTGAACACGAAGATCGTGAAGAGTCGATTCGTAGCCGTTCGCAGCAACTCGGACTGACGTATTAAATGATTTGACGCATTTTACATCGAGATCTTAAATTGAAAGCGTACAAAATATAACGACATCGCTTTGCTCTATGGGCTCTTGAAAAGTTTCATGGAGATCCGACGTTTTCGAGCCAAATTTTGTTCAGCGATGAGGCCCAGCTCTAACTCAATGGGTATGTAAAAAAGCAAATTGCCGAATTTGGGACGAAGAGCTAGCTGAAGAGATTCAAAAGCTGCCGTTTCATCCATAAAAAACAACGGTTTGGTGTGGTTTGCGGGCCGGTGGAATCAACGGTCCATATTTCTTCAAAAATGTTGCCGGTTAGAACGCAATCCTCAATGGCGACTGTAATCGCCATGATAAACAACTATTTGATGCCTGAAATTGAAGCTCGTAATCTCCGCGACATTTGGTTTCAACAAGACGGCGCCACTTCGCACACTCCCACACATCCCATCAATCAATGGATGTATTGAGAGAACACTTCGCTGAGCAGACAATTTCATGTTTTGGCCACCATTGCCGGTCGATTGGCCACCAAGATCGTGTGATATCACACCGTTAGACTTTTTCCTGTGAGGATATGTAAAATCTAATTTCAATTCACAATCCAGCTTCGATTCAGGAGGTGGAGCAAAACATCAGGCGTGTCATTCGTCAGTTACCAGTCCAAATGCTTGAACGAGTCATCGAAAATTGGACTCAACATTTGAAAAAGATAATTTTCAAAAATTAAATGCCAAAGAATGTTCTTTGGAATGATAATGAACATTCCTCATTACATTTGAATTTTCTCTGTTTTTTCTTTAAAAAAGTAGAAAAACTTAAATGGATCATCCTTTATATACCATGTATATATAATTTTTTTCTATTATTTAATATAATTTAATTATTTTAATTTAATTTAATTTTGTTTTATTTTAATCTTTATTGTATTATTTAATTTTTTAATTTAATTTAGTTTTTTTTAAATTTAACTTTATTTCATTTTCTGTCAATTAATTATGATATTTTCATTTTATCTTACATTATTATTTAATTAATTTATTTTTTAATCTTTTTTATATTACTTAGTTCTTATTAATTTCATAGTATTTTCTATTTTATTTTATTTTATTTTAATACACAATTTTTGTTATTGTGTTTTATTTTTATATATCGTTACAACTGTTATGTTTTGATTTTAGAAATATGCGTAATTTTTTTTTGAATTAAAAACAAAAATTCTCCAACAAATATTTCAGTCTCCAGTTTATTTTTTCTTTTTATAATGTTGATAGAAATCACATATACACTTTTCTCATTAACAGTAATTAAAAATTTTCTGCCTCAAACTACTACAACTATTGCTCTGCAACAGGATTTCGAAAGTGCAAACTTGTTAAAACGAGTATGTATTTCTATTTAATTCAAATTCTGGTAAATTTCCATTTCCATTTGATTTGTGCATTTTTATATAAAGCAATATGCAATGAATTTCTAATGAGCTCCAGAGGTTGGTTTGCATAATAAAGAATTGAATTTCTTAATAATTAATTAGATTTTCTAATGCATTGTGCATTTCCGACGTTTGTAATAAAATAAAAAAATAAAAAATACACAAATACATATAAATAGATATTTATGGCGTATGAAGCTTGCATGCATATACAAAAACATACATGCATATATGTATGTGTGAGTATACTTACATATGCATTTCTGTCTGTATAAATATTTAATTACAACATTACTAATTATTGCATTAGAAACTACGAAAACTCAGCTGCAAATCAATTTGACTGACACATCCGTCAGCAGCATGTACTCATATGTATGTATATTTGTATATATATATAACGATAACAAACATTTTAATTATATATGCATTGACATTTGTTTGTCGCTTGTGACAAATGCGCATGCGCACACCAACGCCTTGGCACCTCAGCACCTCAGTACTTCAGCACCATGGCATTAAGCGCGCTGTTGGTTGACGTTTCTCATGGTTAAATGATTTTTACCAACAATGATTGTTGTCGAGACTTCTCGCTTGTTTTACAAAATTAGTTTGTTGTATTTGTTATTGTAAGAATACGGTATTTTCCACTCAATCATTTGCATTTTAGGAGTAACTGCATAAACGTACGACAAGCGTAAAATTAACGCCTGTTGCCAACCATCGCTTGATGGGCGTTTAATGTAAATCGAAGGAGAGGCGCTCACTGTGGGTCTCACTGCGTTCGTGTGGGGGTCTGCAGTTAGTGCGGGTGTATATATGTGTGCAGGATAGGGTGTGTGTATATGTTAATGTGAAACAGTGTCAATCCCAACGGCAATTAAATTGAATGTTATGCAGTTTTAACAGTGCAACAAAGCAAAAACAACAACAACTCGTAGCTGCCGCACAAAAGGTGTGATGTGAATGGGAGCTCCAGGGCAATAGTTTTGAAAATGAAATTCCGTCAAATCGATAGGAATTAAATGCAGCTAAACTACACAGAAAAGTAGTTGGATTTGTACTTAAATGCATAGATATGTAAGCATGCACAGTGAGACCTTGATATAATATGCCTGCCATAACATTGTAAAGGTTTTTGTCTGAATATTTCTGTTTTATAATATTTATATTTTTTGCAAAATTTTATGAATAAGCTAATAAGTAACTAAACAAAATAAAATAAAATAAAATAAGAAGGGCTAAAAATTTGTAATTAAATATAAAAACAATACATAAATAATCATGCTAAGTAATAATAAAAATTTACTTACCACCCTGACGTTATTTCTCATTCGTTGCTTAAAGTAATCAAATTTATGTATCATTAATGCAACGAAAAAGTAATGGAGATAGTTTGAAATACAATAAAACGATTTTTGATGATTATTATATTTTTTTTTTCTCTGATGATTGAATAAATGGATAAGCTACCGTCAATTCCGGTCGTTCAGAGATTATTTGGACGGCACTACGTGTCATACAGCCAACGCTGCAATTGATATTTTTCGCCGAAAATTGCATAATTTGCCGAATAAACTGGTGGTCTCGCAGCTGCTATTCGACACCGTAAGCTCTTTTGTGAGAAGCTGTTAAGAACAAGTGACACGCCAACCATCGAGGAAGGCCATAGAGAGCCACACAAATGGAAATTGGATCGACAGACAGAAGAGAATGGACTAGTCGCGGCAGCTAACAGGTCAATTGAACAGTACCCGGTCTACTATATTAAAACATTTCTTTTTGGCAAATTCATCGCTTCATTCAAGATAGTTCGCTCCCATTCTTGTAGTACGATTTGTTCTTTGCTTCAAAATAGGCTTCAGCTTCGGCGATCACCTCTTCATTCGGCGAAAATTACTTCCCAGCTAGCTTTTTTTTGAGATCTCAGAGCAAGAAATAGTCGCTGGGGTCCAGATCTGGAGAATACGGTGGATGCGAAAACAATTCGAAGCACAAATCATGGCAATTTTATATTAATTTCACTGATTTGTGACACGATGCACTGCCTCGATGAAACAGCACTTCTTTTTTCTTCAAATACGATCGTTTTTAGGTGAATTCGTCCTTCAAACGGTGCAATAACGCAAATACGCGACTATCACTGTAGATCGTCCTTCTTTTTTCAAGGTAGGCAATGAAAATTATTCCATGCGCATTCCAAAATACAGACGCCATAACCTTACCAGCTGACTATAGCGTTTTTCTACGCTTCGGCGCGGGTTCATCGCGTGCAGTTCATTCGTAGGACTACCGATTGGACTTCGGAGTAAAATGATGGAGCCATTTCTCATCCACTGTCACATATCGACGCAAAAACTCGGGTTTATTACGCTTGAACATGTCCAAACACTGCTCCGAATCATCAACACGTCGTTGTTTTTGGTCAAAAGTGAACCCGCGCGGCACCTACTTTGCACAGAGCTTTCTCTTACCCCAATATTTGTAAATACTATGATGTACACTTGCAGTTGATATTCCTAGAGTGCCTGCTATTTCATTCAATTTCAATTTACGATTATTCAAAATCATTTTGTGAATTTTTTGAAGTTTTCGACGGTAACAACCTCTTTTAGGCGTCTACTGCGTTCACGGTTTTCGGTGCTCATTTCACTACGCCTTAACTTAGTATACCAATCCGTGATGGTTGATTTTCCTAAGGCAATATCATCATCAAGCCAAGTTTTTGTTTTAACTGAATTCTTTCTCTTCAAAGAACCATATTTCATCAACACACGAAATTCATTTTTTTTTTATAACATTTTACTCAGTTTACTATATCGAGTTACTACTGTATGCTACACTTGGCAAACTGTCAGCGAGCAATATTAGTTTGCTTACCTTTGGCGATAAAATAATTGTCAGTAATTTTCTATTTGAGTTTTGACAACGGTTGCTAGATTGTTGTTGTTGTTGTGGCGCCTCATGTTATTTTGCAAACAATATGGTGACAATAGCAACAAAACCAGTTAACGTTGCAAGTGCACTGAATAAATTAAGAAAAAAAATGGAAAGAGTAAAAAAATATTTATTAAAATAAGAATTCGTAACGACCTACTAACCAATTTGCAGACTTGTATAAATTTAATTTAATTACTTTTGTTTAGTTTAAATTATTGTAGTAATTTTAAGTTCTTTAAATTTATTTAATATTTTATTTTGTTGTGTATTTTTTATTTTATGTTACTTTATTTTGCTTAATTTTATTTTATTTTTTATCTTTTTTATTTTATTTTTTATTTTATTTTTTATTTTTTATTTATTTTTTTATTTTTTATTTTTATTTTATTTTTTTAATTTTTTTATTTATTCAATTTAATTTAATTTTATTTAATTTTATTTTATTTTAATTTATTTTATTTTGTTTTATTTTATTCTATTTCATTTTATGCTATTTTATTTTATGTTATTTTATTTTATATTATTTTATATTATTTTATTTATTTTTATTCATTTTTGTTAAATTTACTCTATTTTAATTAATTTATTTTATTTTGTATCATTTTATATTATTTTATTATATTCTGTTTTTTTTATTTATTTATTTTTATTTTATTATTTATATTTTATTTAACTTTACTTCATCTTTTTTAATTTTAATTTTATATTTTATTTTATTTTTCAATTTATTTTTATTTAATTAAATTTAATTTAATTTAATTTAATTTTAATTTAATTTATTTTGTTTTATTTATTTAATTTTTTAATATTTTAAGTTTTATTTTATTGCATTTTATTTTATTTTACATTATTTTATTTACTTTTTTATCTTATTTCGTTTTAATTTTTTTAATTAATTTAATTTAATTTAATAAATTTTAGGTTTTTTATTTTATTTTATTTTAGTTAATTTTATTTTATATTATATTATTTTATTTATTCCATTTTTTATTTTGCTTATTTCATTTTGTTTTATTTTATTTATAATTTATAATTTAAATGGCCGAAACACCGATGCAATTTTTATATATTTTCATCATTCTTTTGTACGACTGAATTAATTTTTTCATTTTTAAGCGCACTAAAATTTATATGAAAAACTCCGTTATATATTTTCGCGACGGACACTAATCTATTTTCTTTCGTTTTTACTGTCGCTTTATTGTTTTTAAAATGTACCTCTTTACCATTACTGAGTATTTTGCTCACTGTTAAGAAATTATTCTTCAATTTAGGTACATAAAGTACTTCCACCAACAAAATATCACCAAAATTGGATTTGAGCAAAATCTTTCCATCTCCCTCTGCATATACAGCTTCTCCTGATGCCAAAAATACCATTTGAGTATATTTACGCAAAGAAGTGAATAATGAGATATCAGTGCACATGTGAGATGATGCTCCGCTATAGAAAATCCAGGTATTCTCACCACACGATCTTTGTGAGTTCGAGTCACATAAATTAAGTACAGTTGGAAGCTGTGATATTTTGCATTACGCTTTAATGCACATATTGCGCTAGAAATTCTTCGGCTTATTGTTATTGCGATTGTCACGCTTATTGAAATATTCGATGACTGATCACTTTTTTCTGGCCTTATATGTTCTTCCCTCTTCTTCCAATATTTTCATTATTAATGCTTCCATTTTCGGCAACGTGTCTCTGCTTTCAATTGCTATTACGAAGCTCTCTAAGGTACAGTAATGCCAATTTCACTAAGGCTGTCGACGATCGAGCAGAACTCATTAAATTGAAGCTCAAATTTTTCTGCTGCGTTTAACTAAAACTGCACCACCTTTTTGAATAAATTTACCTTTCGAGCTGGATCATCGACATTATAGAGATCGCTTAAAAGAATCCAAGCTTCTTTCGCCGTTTCACACTTCTTGACGTGAATTGATTCTAATGGTCTTACACATAGATGTATCATTGCCAAAGCCTTTTGGTCGGCAGTCTTCCATGCCCTTGCTTCCATCTCTGAAGGTTCCACCTTAGGAGTTTCTTTGATCAAATCTTGAGTTACCAGTAAACTCCGCATCAACAGTGACCACGTAGAATAATTATCGTCATTGAGCTTTTCTATATTTGTTAACGAAGAACTCATTTCGCGTCTAAATTAACTTATTTAATCAAACCAAATCGACCAACAATTTATTTGAAAACCGATACTAATGAACTTAAAAGAACCACGTGATCTGGGCCCATAACCCATGTAAAATGTTGATGTTAGATATTAACACACAACCGTTTGCTCTAAGTTCGTTTATTTAACTATAGAGTAATTACAATGTGAAAACTATACTAAGCATTTGTACTAAAAGTTATATCGTATTTGATATGCCTAAGTTGCATACTTTAGCTATGTCTTTTCTAGCAATTTTGCTTTATATTATTTACTTATTTTTTATATTTTTTTTAATTTAATTTTTTTAATTTTTATTTCAATTTTTTTTTAATATATTTAATTGTTTTATTTTATTTTGTTATTTTTATTTTATTTCACTTTACTTAATTTTATTTAATTTCATTTAAACCTCTTTATTTTATTTTCTTTTTTTTTTTCTTTTATTTGATTTCTTTTATATTTTAATTTATTTTATTGGTTTTTATATTATTTTTATACATTTTATTTATAAGAATTGAATTTAATTTATTTTATTTTATTTTACTTTATATTCTTTTATTTAAATTGATGTATTCTATCTAAGTTTTTTCCATTTAATATTTATTTTGTTTTAGCTTCTTTTTGCTGAATATTATTTAATTTTATTTTACTTTATTTTATTTTCTATTTTATTTTTATTTAAATTTTTTTGTTGTTTAACTTTTTGTTATTTTGTGTCACTTAATTTTTTCAAATTTAGCTTATTATTTTTGATTATTTTATTTATTTTAATTTTATTTTCTCAATCTATTCCATTTTAAATATACATTATATTATTTAATTATTTTTCACTTTATATTGTTTTATTTCAATTCAGTTTAAATCTTTTTTTATTTCATATTTATTTGATTTTAGCCTATTTTACTTTAACTTGTTTTATTGTTTTATTTTATATTTTATTTTGTTTAATTCAATTAATTTTTTTGTTTTTAATTTTATTTATTCCATTTATTTTTTGATTTTTTCCCTCGAAGTAATTAAATTTCTGTGAAGTTCTAAAAAAATGTTGCGCCAATTAAAAGCCAACAATCGTGATATTTTCCTATTAATTTGCATTATTCCCACAATTGACGATAGAGGGCTATTAAAACTATCAGCGCAAGATGCAAACCCCGAAAAAATTATGAGCAGTATTAATGGAATTGTCTATTGGGATTAGAGTGCGATCTGATCGCGTACGAAATGTCAGCGCACGATTTACATGCACCGTCAAAAAATTAAACAACGAATTATGCCAGATGCTGTGGCAGATTGAATGAATTGCATGTGCCACATGGAGGCGCAAGCAGCGAGCTCAGCAAGACGAACTGTGTGGTGGTGGTGGTGAATTGGTGAGTTGAAGTGAGTTTATTGAATGACGCTGAGCAACACCATTTATCTGTCCACATTTGAGTGTCTGATTGCATTCTGGCAATGCGATGGCGCATGAAACCGTTGATTTTGCGGGCTCATTTAGTCATTCCAGCTTTCCAGCTGATTATTCCGTCAAAGGAGTGAAAAGTTATTTCACTTTTATTGCGTCGCTGTCATGTGCGGCATGCTGTTGAACGGTCATCTGTCTCGTGAGTCTGATATCTTTTATGATTTTTTTTTTAGTTAGCAGAAAAACGATGGTCATAAAGTGCGCAATGGGACAGCGAAGCTTACGGTTGCCACTGCGCCGTTTCCTAAAGCAATAGCAATCGTAGTTGCGGCGCTGATTGTCATTCTGTCCTCTGCTGTATGCCCAGAAGCGTAGTATTTGCTGTAATTGTGCCATAATTTAAGCTGCGAGATCGCACACTTTACGATTATGTGGCTGAGCAATAACGCGCAGAAAAACAGCAAGCGAATTACCTGCAGCTGACAGTGGGGCAAACAGTAACATGCTAAGTTATGGTGCATCACGAATTGGACATACAGGAGGCATGCTATAGTGACATAACATACTCGTACATGGATACTCGTACTTATATACATGTGTATATTAGTAAGCCGGAATATTTATGCTATGAAATGCTTGCTGCTCATGCGCAACATACATCTAATAGCTAGCGGCTATGCCGTATGCGGCATGCAACATATATTGTTCATATATATACACTTACATAGGTGTGTTCGTATATATTATATGTGGTATTTATGCATCGTAAGATGTTCCTTGCAATTGTCCACTGCATAAATTACAATAACATGCTGATTAGAATCTGGCTTTGAATGAAATAATGCACGATGAATGAATGGCATGCCGCGTTGATATTGCGACAGATGCCGTATGCTGTTGCTATGGCGATTTTATGTTTAGAAGGCTTCAAAGCAAATGAATGAGCACTTGGCGCACAGGTGCTCTTTTAGAAAAATAGTTTTTATTAAGAAACTAATAACTTTTATTGAAGAAGACAGGTGATAACAGTGCTATGAGGCTCACAGCATAAATAGCAAGAGATTTAAGATGCATTAATTCCGATACTTAAATGATGGAGTAATAAAGAATAAGAGAAAAAAATACCATGGGATTAATATATGAATCTATAAAAGAATATATGTTACATCCACACTCTCTAATCTCACTCATAATGAAGATCACTTAAAGCAGTGACAGATGAAAATAAATTTGCATTAAGTAGCATAGAATTTCCTTCTGTCTGCTAGCTTGATGCATTTTTTCAGCTCTTTCATCCACTTCTTTGATCTTTCATCCACTTTATTGAATATTTCGGTTTATATGTACATACATCTGAATACATATGTACATATATCTGAATTTTTCCGAAAACCAGTGAATTGAATTAGGCAAAATGTATTTACTATTGATTTTATATTAATATTTTAAGTAATAATTAATATTGTTGGCCGCAATAGCCGAGTGTTTAGCATTGCATACTACCATATGGTGGGTCAGGGTCCGAGTCCAGTTTCGAGCAATACCTAAAATTATAAAAAAATATTTCTAATTGCAGTCACCCCCCGGCAGGGAATGTCAAGCTATTCAAGTGTATTTCTGACATGAAATAGAAGCTCCACATAAAAAGTCATCTGCCGTTCGGAGGCTGCTTAGAATAAACTACCTAACCTTCATTTGTTCATCTAATCAAGACGTAAAACTACAAATGGGAGAAGGAGCTTGACCGAAAATCACTTCAGCGGTTACAAAGTGCCAACAAAAGTATATTTAACAGCTTTCTCTTCTTAAGTGCTTTTATCGTTTTCCTCTATTTTTCTTCATGTAAATTCGATTGGACAGTCACAATAATAGTTATAAATATATTTATCGGTGTTGTGAAGTCAAAAATGGTAAATCAAGTTAAATATGTGAACCTTTTGTGAAGAGCTAATCGCATTTAGAAAAAAATTACCTAATAAACTTACATTAAAACTTTTAATACGCATTCATGCATATTAATACTGCCGTCTGTCACCACAAAACCACAAATGGAAGGAGCTCGAATGGCAATTTTTTTTTAAATGTGTGAAAATTTTCTGAAGGGCTAATAACATTTAGAAAAAGATGACCTAATAAATGTACATTAAAACTCTTAATGCGCATTAAGAATGTTAATGCATATTAGTACTATCGTCTGTCAGCATTATTAGATAATTTGCACTTTTTTAATAATAATATAACTCCAATCAGAGGTGTAGTTCAAAATATACTATAAAAAACAATCAATGAATCACAAGTTGGTAGGCTCAGCTGTATATATTGAGTTTTTTAGTTTGTTTCAACAAGTTTCATCACGCTGAAAGGGTGGTATTCTTATATATTTCGGAATAATTAGCATGTTTTTTGAAAATCCGTAGACCCTGGAAACCACCTTGGTTAAAAGAGGTGAGCTCTGCTCAAATGTAGAGGAGTCTGAATGCATCAGTAATATTTAACTACATCTCACACTTGCCAAAAATATATCTCTACAGAATCCACACTTAGTAAACCGTGCAGATTGTCAACAAAGAAAAAACACCATCCAGTATTCTCACGCCCATACTTTAAAATCTTAAAGCAGACTACAATAAGTTATTTTCAACTCATACCATTCTCTGTAGATTTTGCGACAACTCAGTCGGGATAAGACAAAAATTCCTTGCAATTGGTTCACCTTTCCTGAGCTCGTTAACGAAGGTTAAATTTTTTAATATAATTCGAGATAGGCAACTGCACTGAGAAGAAATTATTCTTTATAATTATGGGAAAGCTTCCTTCCTTCCACTGTTTGCCTGAAAATGTGCCATTGGAAATGAGGCTTAAACCACAAGATCAATAGTAAGCCCACTATCATAATGCTAGTGAGAGATTCCAGAACTCAAGAGCTTACCCGTGATTATAATTATTTGACTTTGCAGTTCAACAGTTCTGATGATAGTACAGACATTTATATACCTGAACTCCCCGGATTTTTTCTGTCTTAAGACTGTCACATTCGTAGTGTTACCTAAAATATATTTGAAAATTTCATAGATGACTCAAAAAATTATGCAAGTGCAGGTTTTCTTGAGGAACGGGATATATTCATTTTCAGATTAGTATCTAGCGGACTAAACAATTGCAGTACCAATATGCAACGAATGAACGGAAAACTGCTGTTACTGCATCCTACCATGCTGCGCCTCACTGATTCCAAGCCGAAAAAAATATAACAAAGGAAAGGTGGCCTTTCTGGTATGCACTCGAACTCAACTTCTCACTGCAATTGAAAATCACTTATTCAATTCGAAAATCGATGTAACAAAGCTACCTAAGCTTGTGAGCTGAAGCAAATTTTCTAGACGTAGTTTACGGCAGGAAACTGCACTGGATAAATAACAATTTATAACGATACTGCACAGATGGTAAAAAACTCGACAGATGCCTTGAGTTTTATCATAAAATCTGGACATTATAACGCTTCAGGCCGAGAAGGTTGCAATATAAATTGAAACCGAATCCTCAGAATGGAATATTTTAATTTTCAGAGACAATAAGACTCAAATAAATACTATTAGGAATATTTCTAGACCACTTCCGATCCGAAATAAAGGAGAGAAGGTAGGTTGGAGGGGCTATCGATGTGAGAGCATCGATACACTTAGACCAGAGTGCGCCCATTGTGAAACCACGATTTTGCCCTATCACTAAGCTTCACTATCCAACTACTTTGATTCAGTTATAAATTTCATTAAAAAATTTACCTTGACGTCCGTTGCCTTAGACAAATCATCAAGGAGAGCAGCTTCGAGATATCGGAACCTACCTTTGCCCACTGCGGAACAGTTGCTTAAGCAATGACAGACCGTTTCTTTATCCTCGTTGTTTTTGCAGCTTCTGCTTCTGTAATATCTTCTAAAAGGAACACCCAGACTCGCTGCATGTCGTTCTATCAAGTAGTGACCTGTTAAGACTCATATAACCTTAAAGATGTCCTCTCTTTTAAGACAGTATATTTTGCGTGCCCGTTTTCGTTCGCACCAAGTTTGTCTAGATATCCTGCAATTAGTAGTGTGATTACATCTTAACTCGGCCTGCTTACAAGTGAATTCTTTTAATAGCACTTTGTATTGGATTGTAATATTACCGAAGATTTTAATGATAGTCAGAGAGTAAATATAGTCCCAACCAATCAAATTATTGTTTCTTCTACAAACCACCATCAGCATCACATCTATAAGTATTCCACGAACAAGACCAATGCACCATCAATTTAATTTATTCATATTGGGAAAAAATATGCAAAAAAAACCTCGTCTACATTGAATAATTCAAATTAATGAGATTAATTGAAAATTCATTTGGACGCACACTTCATTTGCAACGTGCGAATATTTACATATTTATGTATAATGAATACTTGAATTCCTGAATAAAATTGACATAAATACAACAAGGGCAGTACCGTCAAAATGCAAATATAATATTAATAAAAGAAAAAGGTTTAAATGAAGAAAAATTTATTGGATTATTATAAACCGCCTACCCATACCATGACTTGATGACGCAGCTGTTTCTGTCCAACACCAACAGCAACGTAACCATACAGTAATCAACATCGTGCAACACATACACACGACCAGGAGAATTGAACGGCAGTGGCAGGAGTAGAATTTTGCTTGCGGCACATTGGCGTAATTTTCACTATAAACATATTCCAAATGTGACGAATTGTCTTACCAATATTGGCAATCAAGTTTGCACACTCGTCGACAAGTCAAACACCAAACACAGCCACCTGCTTGTGGTGGTGGTGTGACAAGTTCTTGAGCATTGCTTATACATTGTGTGGTAGGCCAGGAACTGACTGGACGAGAGATACAAGTACGCGCTGTGACAATAACAACAATTCAACCAAGCGCAGAGGCGCATGCGCATGCGCATTGACAACGTATGACAGTCGGCTTTGGAACTGACTGTTGTTGTGCGATAACAATCATGGAAGCGTCTGATTTGCACCTTTGCGCGTTCGTGTTGATTATATTTTATTTGTATACAAACATTTTGCAATTATTTTTATTGTGATTATTTATTTCTTTATTATTATTACCACATTATGCATATATTTTTAATTTTTCAAAATTTTATTTTTATCTGCACTTACCTCACCATATTCTTTGCATTTATTGCATTATAAATTTAAGTGCTCATATGTGTGTACATATTTTATTTACTTATACCACTCGTTTTCTTTATTATTTGTTAAGGCGTAAATACGCAAATCATAGGAAAATTCGCATGGAACCACAATTTGTGTTGGACGCCGCACCTGGGGTGAAGTTAGTTGGTTGGTTGGTTCATTTGTTGATACATCGGCCGAGATGAAGGAGGAAGATTTGCTTTTGTGGCAAATGGTTCTCCGAGAAGATATCTATAAATATAAAAAAATCTTTGTTATATTTTATTTTATTTTTCTATTATTTATTTTATTTATTTCATTTTATTTTAATTTTTAATTGAATCGAATAGAATTTAATTAATACTTTTTAACATTTTTTATTTCCTTTATTATTATATATTTCTATCTAATTTTTTTAAATAATTAAATTTTATTCTAATTTGAATAGAATTTAAGGAGTTAAGCCACTCTAGAGGGCCACAAAATTTTTTTTCAGGAAAACTGTTAAATAAATCTGATTTTGGACAAAAAGCATTTATTATACATATAATTAACTGCTTATAACTAATTTTTAAGAAAAGTTAATTAAAAAATGGCGGCTATACAGCGTTCTCCCTAGGATGTCTTCATTTCTTCGGGAACCACGGCCGGACACACAGCTCCTGTAATTTTTTTATTTTAATAAGTTGTTGAACGGTTACCGCTGGTAAATAGCAGTAGCTACAGAAGTGAATTGGTTGTAAATTGTTCGAGTTATTTTTCCAGCCAACTTGAAAACAGCAGTTTTGATATAAACGCGTTTAAACTTTTGAGTATGCCTTACTGACTGAAACAGACACTTCAAGTAGAGAACGAAAATGGGACATTTAGAAATTTTTATCTGCCATAATCTTTCGGGGTAACATTTTTGAGGCCATAATGTATCATTTGAAAGAAAAAAATCCATTTTCCAAAAATTCTAGATGGGCTTAACCCCATAATTAACCCTTTCAAATTTAAATTTATTCTCACCTATTTCATTTATTTAATTCAATTATTTTAGTTTTGGGTTATCTTATCTAAATTTAATTTAATTTTTTGATGATTATTATTCTTATTTAATTTAATGTATATTGTATTCTAATTCAAACAAACTGAAGTTCTTTAAATTCAATTGTGTTTTTAATTTTTTTGTATTTAATTTATTTATTGTTATTTATTTTTATAAAATGAAATTCTATTTAGTTGAAATAAAAATACAACTACATTATTTACACTTATTTCATTTATTTAGTTAAATTTTTTTATTTTTTTTTTACTTATGTCCTTAAATTAATTTAATTAATTCAAATAAATTTAAATATTTTGAATTCAGATACGCTTTTAACTTTTTTTCATTTGTTTCAATTCAGTTAATTTTTTTAAATTTATTTTTTTAGTTTTATTTTATTTGTATTAAATGTAATTTTAATAATTTATTTCATTTATATACATTTTCAATATATTCCTTTTTAAATTATTTCTTTTTAATTTATATTATTTTATTAAAATTTTATATTTTTATTTTGTATTATTTTTATAAAATTTAATTTTAATAAATTCAGTTATTTTATTTATTTTATTATTATTATATTTTTATTTTCAGTTTAGCTTATCTAAAGTTTATTTTTAAATGTAATGTAATTTCATTTAATTAATTCAAATAAATTTAAATTCTTTGAATTTTGTAGTATTTTTTATTTATTTTATTTTATTCAACAATATGCATTTTTTTGCATTTGTATTTTACTTTATTTAGTTTTATTTATAATAAACTTAATTTTAATTATATAAATAAGAGTTTAATTACTTTTTTTTTACTTTTTTCAATTCTTTAATTCAATTTGAATAATTTGAGTTTAATTTATCTTGTTTAAAGTTTTTTATTAATTCTGTTTCTCTTTATTTATTTAAAGTTATTTTCACTAATTCAGATATATTACAATTATTTGAGTTTCGTTATGTATTTTCTATTTTGGCTTAATTAATTTCATTTCAATTTATTTCATTTTATTTTCATACATTTCATTTTATTTGATTTTGTTTTATTGAATTTATTTATATTAAAATTAATTTTGCTTTTCTTTTTTTATTGCATTATATTAAATTTATATGATTTTATCAAATTTTGTCTAATTTAAAAAAGATATTTCTAATTTTCGTATAAATTTTTATTATTTTATTTATATCACATTTTGTGTACTTAGTTTATAGTATAGTAATTTTTTAATATTATTTTTAGTTTAATTTAATTTTTGGTTTACTTCAGGTTTATTTTATGTTAGTTTATTTTATCTTAGTTTATTTTCTATTATTTACATTACATTACATTACATTTTAATATACACTATTTGAAATATATTTTTTATTATATATTATTATTTTTATTTGATTTTATTTTATTTATTTTTATAAAATTTTTTTGTATTTTTTATTTTTATAAATTTTTTTAATTTTTATTTTTTTATTTGTTTGAATTTAATCTAATTTTTTGATTTTATTTAAATTTAATTAATTTTATTTTATTTTATTTATTTCTTTATTATTGCTTTATCTCTTTTAATTTTTATACATTTTCTTAGTTTCAACATTATTGTTTAGTTTTATTTTAGTTTGCGCTTTTTTATTTTTTTTCTTTTTTTTTCTTTTTAATATATTTCTTATTTCTCACAAAGTTGTTTTATTTTAACCTTTTATTTATTTATTTATTTTTTATGAAGATATGTATTCATAATATATTTTAGTGTATTTTATTTTATATTATTTATTTATTTTTATTACACATTTTCATTTAATTTTATTTTTGTATAGAGTTTTATTCTCTTCTATTATCTTTTTTTTTAATTTTTTTAATTTATTTCAATTTTACAATTTAATTTTATTTTCATTAATTTTATTTAATTTTGTTTTAGTTCCTTTAATTTTGATATATTTTTTTGTTTCTACAATATTATTATTTTTAGCTTATTTTATTATTTATTTATTAATTTTTTATTGGGATAGACATGCATATACAAAAGTACTTGCATATATTTTCAAATAATGTTGATGTCGCAACTGACATTTGGTCGCCACTTGGCAAATAATATTTACAATTGAAATTTATTTGCTGGTATTTGCATTGGCAGCAGCTGGAACATGTTGCTAAAGGTAACTGGTGGCATATGCAAATTTGTTTTGTAATAAATCGTATAAGTAATAATGGCAAAAAAGTTTTTTTAGATAACACCTTGTCGACATTCTTATGTTCAAATAATTATTTTCGTATACATATATATGTGTTGTTTATTAAAAAATTAATAATATTAATTCGTACAATCACAGAAAAATACATAAACAAATGTCGAACCAGCAAGTTTCAGATGGCCTCTGATCTTTTTCAAAGTTTAATTTAGCAATGAGTTTTTATCATTAGGTCAGGTTTCTGAGGTGTTTAAGGCAAGGTGTATGTTGATCAAGGCATTTTTTTAGAAAACAGTATATGTAATTTAAACAAATTTAATTTACATCAAGATTTCCTTTCAATAAGAATTGCAAAATGATTGAATGATAGGAGAAATACATTTTTCAAACCAAATTTAATTTTTTTTTAAATTATTCTTTCAGATATGAAAAAAGTCTTATTTTGTCGAAACAAAGAGTACTAAGTTTTAGTTAACTATTTATGAAACCTCCGTAATTAATATTTCCAAATTTTTATACAAAACATAAATATCAAGTTAGATACAATGACAAGTCGGCCAATGTAATAAATAAATGCAGAATTTTAATAAGTTTTTTAATAAATTTTTGAGGTGTCACAGAATTCTGAAGTTTGCCTGAAATTTCACAACAGTTTGACGTTTAGCGCGAATAATCCCGAGGTTTTCCGGTGTCTCATTCACAATATATGAACTTTTTTTCTTTGCAACACTATAAGTCAGGTCGGGTGTTGTTTAAGGTGGGTTTCAGAGGTTTTAAAAAAAGGAATTTTCTAATTTTTTTTCTTATACACACAATCATATATTTTATTCAAACAATTCACCATATCAAAGATACATATTTAAACAGCATTTTGTGAAATTTTTATTCAAAA
Source organism: Neoceratitis asiatica (assembly GCA_030068015.2). NCBI lineage: Eukaryota > Metazoa > Arthropoda > Insecta > Diptera > Tephritidae > Neoceratitis > Neoceratitis asiatica. The sequence continues at coordinate 50,233,597 of CM061526.1, read as the reverse complement.
TTCCGAAAACTCAGCCATTGGTACCTCATCTCCCTTGACGTCTCAAAAGAAAAAGCTTTCGCCGTGGAAAGCATAACTCATTATTGGTTTATCTAAAATCAAAAAACCAAAAATATTTCGTTAGTACATAACACATTTTTTTAATCAAATTTTCGCCAAGCATTGGCTCGAAAAAATTAGTTTTAATAATAATAAATGAAAATGTTCAATGACGTTCAATGACTAGATAATGTTGTTACAACGATGTGTGTCGAATTTAAAATCGCTTTATAACTTTTCGAGAAATCGTGTCCAAAGACTTAAAAAATAGAGTTTTGAGATAAACATATTTAAAGTTTCAAATTGACATAGACATGGCCTGATGGGCGGAACATCCAAAGGGTCTATCTCTTAGAATTTTACTCTGATCGATTTGAAATTTTATAAGAATATTTCAAACATATTTTACAGTTGAATAAGATAAAACAACCGCTTAAGCGACGTTAACTCAAACCGGTTAAATTAACTCAAGTTGATTATTTTGCGTTGTTGTTTTCTATATTATTTGCTAACTTGCCTAACGTTCTTTTGCTGGTCGAGTGCAAAATAATACGTCAATATTTGTGCTGTTGATTTTCCAGCAATCGATAAGCAATCAAATATTCTTTTGTAAGTTAAGCACAAGAGAATACAGCTATATAATATTAAGTGTATTGTAAACTCTTTGAAATTTACCAGGGCTCAATTTTTTTAAATTTTATTATAAACTATTACTTATTAACTTTTATTTAGTCTTATTAAAAAAAAAACACATTCTGTCTTATGACTTAATCTCCATCGAACTTTCTTGTTCTTCTAGATGAGAAAGTCTTCATAAAAATAAATCGCAACACTTTTGCCTACATCTGAATGCTTGTTCTCCAATAAAACATGCCAAAAATTGTAACCGAACTGCAATACTACATATGTACATAATTAAGATAAAGTCAAACACATATTTTTTACGAATGAATGTAGTAGACATGAATGTATGGAGCCTTCAAGTGGCATTACGAGCAAAGTAGTTATTGCCAATTCTACTCCAAATTGTGCAGTCAAATGCTTAAATCGGTAATTAAGGTACTAATGAAGTTATTTCGAATTTAATGAGCGGTAAAAAATTCAATTTACTGCATTGTTGTTAAGACAAAGTGTTTAGTTTTTCTTTTTGTAAAGGAAATGGTTAAATAAGTACTTTTAGTAATACAAACGAGCACACATATGTATGTTAACACAATTAAATTGAGTGTTTTCCAGGTGTATGTGAACCCATATACATATATATATTTATCAACTTATATGCACAAATTTATTAGCTCATTTAGCCACATCCTATTTACTATAAATCCAACGGCAACAGTCGGCAAATGATTCAAGCAATGGCACTTCGCATAAAATTTAACTCAATATTTATGTCAGTTATTTTACTAGTTAGTGTATTACCATTGAACTATTAAATGGTATTAAAAAATAATGTTATTAACATATATACATACATACATATGTACATACTTATTTATATCAGTTGCCTTGCAGGAAATCACGGCTCATAATCTGTTGTAATGGTCGCTCGCCATTTGAATTGAAAACAAATGATTTCCTCCATTAACATTTTATCGCTACTATTTATTTATGTATTTATTTGTTTGTTTATAAAGAAATTGAATATAAAGCTGGTAACAGGTGATTATGAGCGTCGCATTTAATTAGATTTATCTGTATTAGATCAAAGGAAACATATTTTTCCAAGCACTTTTATGCGATTATTTGATGATATTTTATGTTGTTTGTAACAGCAACAACTATCAACAAATATTAGAAAAAAAATATACCTTTTTTTCTAACCAGACCAGGTCCGTTAACCATTTAAGAAGCTAAGAAAGGAAAATAATAAATTATTGCTCACTTAATATGCTATCAATTATGTAATTTTAGTGCTTAGGTGGTTCTTAATTGTGGCGCAATCTAAAACAACGAAGTAAGAAGAAACTATTTATGTCATTATTAATGAAAAACACTATTCACGCAACTGGAAAAATACATTTATAAGCCGTATTCTTTTGCTGGTAACCTACAAAAGAACACTTTACTGATAAGCGTATTACATGAAAAGCAATAACAGAAAAGAGTTTATTTGACTGAAGCTCGCTTAAGTAATTTTCGTATGTTCTACTGTGAATTAGAGCTAAAATATAACTTCGAAGTTTCAACGAATTCGGAATATTTTAAAGTTGTGCTTTATTATCAAGCGAATATCTCTCAAAAGATAGTGAAATTGTAAGAAAACTCTTTTTTTTAATAAAAACTTCAAAGTTGTAATTTCTAATATTAAATCCTTTTATTTTCATCTACAAAACGTATGAATTTTAATATAAATAGTTATCACTTCTGTGGGAAATCCTAGAATAAAATAAAATAATTTGTAGGAAAATGATTAATTAATTATTTCTTAACTACCCTGTGAGCAAAAAAGTATTCGTTCACGCAATTAAACGGAAAATTTCGGTTGAGACCTTAAACTTTAAAGCTTTCTAACAGAAGCATTTTATTTATTTATTGTATAATGTCAATAACATAAAAACTCTAAAGTTAAATTTTTTGTGATTTTTTTGCAAAAAAAAAAAATAAAGTAAGGCAAAATTTTAATATTTGGAAAAATTCACAAAATGTTAAAATTTTTGAAATATTTCTTGTACAAAATATTAAATATTACCTTTCTCATGCTAAATTGTACACATTACTGTCGTCATTTTATGCCCAAGAATATAATATATCAATAGAACTGGTTGTTTGGTGCAACTGGAAAAATATAAAGGAAAATTTAAAAATTTTTTTTTTGTTATTTATGCTTTGATTTGTAACATAATGATTTTCAACGCATTTCTTTAAAGAAAATTTGAATTGCATATTAAGAAAATATAGGACATAAAGGTGCGACTTATACACTCGAATTATTTTAGGGTAAAACTTATTAATTTTTATATAAATGGTGATCCAAGTAGAGGTACTTTTTTCGGTAGCCCGTTTTTTGACAGTCACGCTTGAGTCGTGCCAAGTTGTCATGTTCTTTTTGTTCAGTATTGTTTGGAATTTCATCATGGACAGACTTACGTGTGAACAACGTTTACCAATCATTCAATTTTATGATGAAAATTCACGTTCTACTGTAAAGAATGTGTTTCGCGTGCTTCGCTCAACTTATGGTCAACATAATCGTAACACCATCACCCATCTTGAGACCCAGCATTCATTATTGGATAATATTCGACACAAATAGACTACGTCCAGCATGTAGCTGAGCGTGTACACGAAGACCGTGGAGAGTCGATTCATCGCCGTTGGCGGCAACTCTGATTGACGTATGTAACGACTTGGCGCATTTTACGTCGAGATCTTAAATTGAAAGCATACAAAATACAGCTGGTGCAAGAACTGAAGCCGCTCGACCTTCCAAGCGACATCGCTTCGTTTTATGGGCTCTTGAAAAGTTCCAAGAAGATCCGACGTTTTCGAGCCAAATTCTGTTCAGCGATGTGGCCAATTTCTGGCTCAATGTGTATGTACACAAGCAAAACTGCCGCATTTGGGACGACAACCCCGCTTCGATTCAGGCCTTGGAACAAAACATCATGCGTGTCATTCGCCAGTTACCAGTCGAAATGCTCGAACGAGTCATCGAAAATTGGACTCAACGGATGGACCACCTGAGGCGTAACTGCGGCGAACATTTGAAAGAGATAATCTTCAAAGAATAAATGCCAAAGAATGTTCTTTCGAATGATAATAAACGTTCTCCATTAAATTTCATTTTCTGTGTGTGTTTTTTTTTTCTTTCTTTAAACAAGTAGGGAACCGTTAAGTTTTCGTCGCTGCATTGAAATGGGATCCTATTTGATTTCGTATTGATTTTGACTTTCCACTCGGTATTAAAAAGGTGTTTAGCTTGCTTTTCGAATTTAAGTATTTGAACAAAATGTACTATAAAACTCAGTTGGCTTGTTACTGCGACAAATTGGTCTAGGACTACTAATGTCAGTTTTCGAAATTGAAGGAAAAAAATTAAGAAAAAATGCCTTGAACTGCAAATGGCAGAGGCAGTATGTTCCCTTATAACATCGCTAGACACAATTTTTTTTTTTAATACGTTTCAAATTTCCTTTTTTTCGATTCCTTCAAAATTATTTGAATTTTAAAAATTTCGATTTCGACTTGGTCATTAAAAGTGAATGGTACCCACTTTTTGCATCTAAAATCCATATTTCTTCTACTGAGTAATTCTTCAACTTTCTGAAAGATGCCTAAGGATCCTCAAGCAAAATATTTGTTTTCTCTTTTGTTTCATCTATTAAGAGTAAACATTTTTTGATCAATGCCATATTTCGGCTAAGGAGTATTTTAGTAGTTTTATTACTTGAATATCTTAATACACAAAAATCCAGTGTCACAATGTATATTCCCAGTGAACTGTTAACCGACTCAATCGATATTGATGAAAGTTGGCATTTATGTGTAATTTGGTCAAACTTAAAAAATAGAATAGTTTTCATTTCGATGAATTGCCTTAATAATATATAAATAACAATAAACTGATTAGCAGAGTTGATTGAAGTTATTAATGGTAATTTTCGTAAATCTCGAACAAATGATGCTTCAAATTATATTTGTAACAGAAACTGTCAGATCGCTTATTATGGACTCCTCATAGATGGCGCTACCGTTGAATTTTAAATTTCTTTTTCACCTACACGTGGCGCACGTGATTTTGTTATCGATATATTCCGTGGCATCGTTGTTTCTGGATTATTTTTCATTTTATTTTCATGTGTTGTACATTATTGTGGATATCTATTTAACTACGAATTTACAGTTTTATAATGCTCGATATCGGCGTTTTGAAAAACCTCACGAATCAGTCGCAAAAAATTGTGGAAAGAAATTAAGCTGAAAAAAAAATTTTAAATTTTTCCCTAATTTTTAATATTTTTTGCAAACAATAATCTTATTAGTTTTAATTCAGAAAAATAATAATAATTATTATTTAATCAACGTTGATTTTGGTGAAAGTTAAAGTGTGTCGAATTATTTATGCATTAAAGCGATGAATAAAAATTGAAAAATATGTGAAAATCACTGCCAAATGCCAATACGAAAAGCAATTAAAATGCACCACAAAATACCGTTACTTTTGTCATTTACGCCAAAAGCACTAATTTTAGTTTGGCCATTTATTTGCCAATAAGTCATTAAAATGCAATTTCATTAAAGAGAAAAAAGTAATACAAATAATAATGATAATAAAGTGAAGCAAATAAAATAAAATAAAATAAATTTTAACGAGACAATTTTGCAGTGCACAAATAGTTGAAATTGCAGTTGTTGTGCATATGTATATGTAGATGTATATGTGGGTTTGACATATAAATATGTAAATATTTACTTCTATAGCTTGTAATTAATTTGCAATTAGCGTGCTGTGCAGGCTGCCAATTGCATCATCTGCGTTTAATGGCCAACGCCGGGAGCTCTGTGTGAGTGTGAGTGTGTGAGAGAGAGGGAAGGACAAGAGGTGGAGTACAAGTTATATCCACTTGACGGCTAACAGCGAGACAGCCAGAGACCAATAGGCAAATCTAATGACACGTGCGCGCGAGGAGAACGACACGACTGCAACGGCTCCGGCTGCCAACCACCATTGAAATTCCATCAACGAAGACCTTTGGCCGTTTATGACAGGTTTAATGGCCAAAATTGCATAAACCACTTTGAACGAACAGCCAGCCAGCCAGCCAGGCAGCCAGTGGCCGGTGGTAGTAGACAGCCAACAGCCAAATAGCCAAACAACCAGCCGACAGTCGACAGCTGCCACGTTCTATTCGCCAAACGAACAATTAATATTGGCTGCATACGAGTAAATATGGAACCAAATGTACGTATGTATGTACAAACGCATATGTTGTTCTTACACGTAAGAAATATACACCTCATGGCCGTATGTCTACAAGTGACCGGCTATTTCGAGGTATTCCCATTGTTAGTTTTTTTGTCTCTCTGTTAGCGGCTAGCAGCGCGTATGCGATTTTTTCACGTTGGTTCGTAGCGAACTTAGCGTTCGCGCTTGAGCTCAGTATTAATTGAAATGCCATTCCGCCTAATGTTGTTTGAACCATTCCTCATTAAGCGCATTAAAATTCCGCCCATACGCTGGCGAAGTCCGTGCGCGTTAGAGAATTGTGTGCGAACGCCACAAATAGCGCATTTGGGCACTCTAAGCGAAAGCAATAATATTCGCTAGTGTCGCCCATTATATCTACGAAAAACAACAGTGAAAATGGTGGCGTTTCGACAGCAGTCAAGTGATTGACGTATTGGCTGACGTAGCAGCTGACCTACCGACTGATCGGCTTGTATCCATACTGCCGTCACAACATACCTTGGCGTATATGCCCGGCGAGTGTGCCGTCTGTATGCCTTTGTAGACACTGCGTTGTCTTGGCTCGGTCGCTGTACGTGGAACAACTATTTTCCTATTAATTTTCAAACGTCATGCAAATATGCCGTCGGTTAGCGGTCGAATTTGCCGCCAACTTGCGTGTACATAAATATAGTTAGCTGCACCGCGTTCCTGCACTTGAAGCACACTCTCAAATCATTCGACAGGAGTTTTGCCATATCGAGTTGCATTAATGTTATTGGAGATGTAACGGTTGCTAGCCTTCGGTTCTGAAAGATCAGAACACCTTAGGGAGTACACATATCGTGGGAGATATATGTGCGCTTCATCTGACGAGATTGTCATGGAAAAGCCAAATCCGAGTGAGGGTGATGATCTTTCAGGTAGTTTGGGTTACAGCGCTCAGTAGGAGCCACGACATCTGTTAATGAAGCAAGGATCTTTACTGCATAGCGGCGAGCAGCTAAGTCCCACTTGTAACTAAAAATGGGAGCATCTCTCACTTTTACTACTGTAACTGATAGGGGAATTCAAAAACCTCTGTTCCGACATCTTTCTTCCAGTCAGACCTCGGCTGGAATTCGGCTAATTTAAAAACTTATTCTCGAACTCCGGCTCCAGTTCTGCCTGTCTAACTGCCATTTTGGGTAAAGAGGTATCGCCGCAGCTGTTACTGCTAAAAAGTTCCCCCTTAAATATGATTATTAAAACATCTCCCATTCGTATCATAGTAACTGATAATCGAATTCTCAAACTTCTGTTCTGTCTTCCAAACTGGTGAAGTTGTCCATTAAAGAGACGGAGTATGGTTCCAAGGTATTTCCTCTACCTAAATGAGATTTTTCCGCCACTTGGAACTTGGCTGGTTCCGGCTGTTACTTAGTTGTCACTTCTACCCGCTAAATGGATACACTAACGACAGCTTTCACACAAAGGAAGGAACTCGCCATCGGTTCCGAGCTTCCGTTACAATCTCACTCTAAGACCAGACTTCCTAATTCACAAATGGAACAATTTTGGATGGCTCCCGCCTGTTAACTGGTCATAAATCGAAGCTTCTTCTCGAGCTTCCTCAGCTATATATTTGTATCTTCCAATTTGCGGTTTTGTGTATTGATGTTTTTACCAACAAATGGAGTGACAGTTTATTCTAAGCCGTCTCCGAACGGCCGATGGATTTTTATGAGGAGCTTTATTCCATGTCAGAAATACGCTCTAAGGGCTTGACATTCCCTGCCGAGCGGCGACCACAATTAGAAATATTAATTTTCTATAAATTTGGATGTTGCTCGAACCTGTAATCGAATCCAGGTCTTCCTAATTGTAGTACGCAATGCTAACCACTCGTCTATTGCGACTTCCTCAGCTAAAATTAAGCAAGACCTCAGCCTTCTTAATGGGTTCCGGCTGTCTGATCACCGTAGCATCTCTACTCCATGCTCAGCCTTGCTTGAGCGCCACTTGCCAAAGCGGTTACTTGCAATTTGGTAGTTGACTGTTATGTGTTGCCATTGACAGGCAAATCCAGCGCCACTCTTGCCTAAATACTCAACTATAAATATTAAAATACACACATACATATGTACGTGTGCACACACACAACTCACAACTTCAATTTGGAATTCATGCTCCTCCAGGCGGCTTCGGTTTTGCCTCCAGCGTAATTAATGTACTCAATCAGCAATTTTGACGGAAATTTATTTATGCAAAACTACATAACTGTATATACCAGTAGTAGCTTAACATATCGATCTGTCTGTCTGCAGCATGTGGCATGTGGCAAACAGGTATGTAGCATGTTTTGCTTTTCAGCTACCAACTAATTGTATGGCCTTCCTTTAGTTTCATTATCTTCAAAAGTCAATTCTGTCTCTTGTAAATCAGGAAAATCTGGTCACATCCTTCTTCGAGGAAGCTAATTTACCCAGCACCACTTGTTGAACGAGCGAGTTGTTGCTGTAGTTGTTGGTGTTAGTCAATTTATTTACACAATATTAATTCGTTGGTTATAAGGTAGGCTGTGTAGGCTCTCAACGGTTGTTGTCTAATTTGCAGTTAACTAAGCTTGTGTAGCCTTTTAATACAGTGGTGGCCATGGAAATGGAGAAAGTTGAAAAATCAAAAAAATTTTGAATTGAAATAACTATCCATCAAAAAAGAGGAGTGTAGGCTTCTCATATGGAACTAACCAAATGGTAATATTCATAGAGAAATTTGATGATGTTGTTGTTGTTGTAAGCGCAAAAATATCCCCAAATTGGTGAATATTGCGGGAGTGACGGTCCTTTACTGGATAAAAATCCGGGCCGTTCCGGTATAAAAACTCGATTGTCGCCGGAACTATTGGATTTTAGTCGCCTCTTATGCAGGCATGCCTTCCCACGGAATCCCTAACCCGCAGGGGAAAGAGAAATTTGATCTTTGACTGGAGTGTCACTAATGTCCGTAGGCGTTGGGTAAGAATTAAAGCGTCCGACGCCTTTATAAAAAGTATCTGTTGACTTTGAACGCATTTGACAGCGCATTTTTGCATTTTCAAAATTCATCCAGGACTAGCAACCTGGACTGCATAGTGAACATAATATTTACGAGTTGACCCGCACTGGAGCCGCCGTAGAGTCTACCTCAGTACTTTCAGCGCTTTCCTGTTTAAGGCAGTAGAACTTAGAGAAATACTAATGGTTGGTAGTGTGCTCAACGTAAGGTATACCACTAAATTTCAACCAACTTACTTCGGCTTACTGATGGTACATATACCCCTGAGATATCATCTTCAAAAAGTAGTTATGGTTGAGTTGGCGGAATGTATAGAAAGAGACGAAACCTTCGGATACTTATTTTGTAAGGGAATATCTTTCGTAGATGAAGGAGGAACTCTGGCACCAGAGCTAGGTCTTCGGGTAACCTGCCTGCGCTGATCTTGCACTTGACTCAAGCGGTTCTCTTATTAGGCGCTAAGTTGAAGACATGACCGATCGATGTTTCGGAGTGAAGAGTGAAGTGAGTGCGTCGGGATTGGTTTATTTTGCTTCTTCTTCTTAATTAGTGTAGACACCGTTTAAGAAACTATCGCCTAGTTAACAATAGCAAGTCATTCGTTTCGTCCTTTAGCTGTTCGACGCCAATTGCAAACGGCAAGTGAGACTGGTCTGGACTGGGTTTTTTTTCCAGCGGAGCGGAAGTCCTTCTCTACCTCTTATTTCATCCATCTGAGCGGTATTCAAGCCCTCCGAGTGTCTTTCTAACATGAAATAAGAGCTCCTCGTGAAAAGCCATCGACCATTCGTAAGTGACTTAGAATAAGTAAAACAGCAAGACGCAAAAAAAACTAGCTCATTTGGGTTGTGGAGAATACCTCGAGAGGATAAAAATTCAGAGGTTTATCAGCGCAATAAGAGACAACAGGCAAGAGACGTATGGGAATCCAAAGCCAACAATAGCTGAGACTCTTGTTCAGACAAGTATACAAAGCGAAGTGTGCCAAATTGGAAAGTCCAGGTGTGATAGAAGGAATCTGTGAAACGTCGAAAACCGCTAAAATTATGAGGATCAAGAAGAGCAACATTACTATCAGTGGGTATGTGGATGGACATGAGCCAGTACTAACTGTGAATACGGGCGTCATACTCCATAATTCGATCCGACTTGATCACCAAAGAAATCGCACGGAGCTAAGTTAAGAACAATAACTGGTGACGATATCTAGGTTCTAGGAAAAGCCACATTTAAAATAACCACAGGAAAAATGACAGCGTTACATGAGTTCATAGTAGCGGAAATCGTAGATGAAGTAATAGTTGGTGTGGACTTTCTCTTCGGTCAAGGAATGAAGATGGACCTAAAGAAAAGAGTGATGCAGTACGGAAATATGGAAATACCGCTAAGTATTTGGCACGATTCTGGTAAAGAAAAAGCAGTAGAAAGTAAATACCTACGAAAATAACAGTATGCCTCGTGTCATAATGGAGAAGTTGAGAGAAGTCCGCAAAACTGTTTAGCAACGCCCCAAGCTTATTAGAAATAGAAGGATGCATTAAGGCGAAAAATCCGGAAAGATTTGAAAAATGAGATTTGGTAATGCTGTATGATTCTTCGCGGAAGAAAAGTTTGCACTTCAAGCGTGAAGGTCCATACAAAGTATTTGAACGAATAAATATCACGGAGTATCGAATCCAGACCGTTGGCAAACCAAGAACCAAAATAAAAGTGGTTCACTTGGAAAGGCTTGCAGCATTTGAAAAAGATAGTGTGTTTGATCGGCACGATAAGACTTAGGTGGAGTGCAGTGAGACGGAAATCTCAAATACAAAGGATAGACAAAAAGAGTGGCAGTGAGATGGAAATTCCTAGCACAAAGGACAGACCGCAGCAACTACTGCAGGCAGACGAGTTAGCGCATGAACGGAGCGACGAGCGATGTTTCGGAGTGAAGAGTGAAGTGAGTGCGTCGTAGTTGGCGTAGACATCGTTTCAGTGACTATCGCGTAGTTAACAATATCATGCCAGTCATTTCGTACTATAGCTGTTCGACGCCAATTGCAAACAGCGTTAGGGACTGGTTTGAACTGGTTCTGAGCCCTCACTAAGTGGCATATCCTGCCCATCGTAGCCGCTGTCTCTTAATTCACTAAACTATGTGATCGGCCGCAATAGCCGATGTTCAACCCACATCCAAAATTATTGAAAATAATATTTTATAATTTCTGTCGCACCTCAGCAGGGAATGTCAAACCCATCCAGTGTATTTCTGACATGAAATAAAAGCTCGTCATGAAAAGCCATTGGCCGGTCGGAGGCGGCTTATAATAAACTTTTGGTCTCACAATTTTTTTGAAAAACAATAAAATGCCTACCTCAAATTTGAGAAGGATCTCGTCAACTGCTGATAATGCGTAGGATTTCAAGGCTGATAAGGTTGGTTGCTTTATGTACCTGGCTTTGAGTTGGTTTACTACTACATAAAATTTCTTGCAAGAACGGATATGCGGAATTGGGATTCTACTCAAGATTACAGGTACCAAAAATAGTGCTGAAGAGAATAAAGCAGAATCTACGAACTGGTTTGCAGTTTATGTTCCCTCAATCAATACTAAGTTGCAGTACTAAGTTGGAGCCCACCGCGTGCTTATGCACGCATGCAGAATACTCGAGAGCCAGTTACTAGTCTCCATTAGTCACTAATCCGCGTTGGCATCAACCAACTACTTCTTTTTACTACGACCACCACTGTATCTCCTATCTATTGAATATGCGTAAATTATTATTTTCCTTTTAATTCTCCAACTTTTTTTTTATTTTACATTAATTTTATCAATGCAAAAAGCTGTCGATGTACTTAATTTGTACGCGCAGAATGTCGAGTTAATTTGCAGCAGATAAATTTGCAATTTTAACAGTCTATCTATCGGCTACCACCGCTAACCACTTCTCACCTCAACTACACGCATGCATGTACATACTTATGTAGTCACAATCAACGAATTGAACCTTATATGTTAGTGTGTAGAGTTGCCGCTTAGCAGCTGCTTTTTCGGCAACGTCAGGATACTTTGTCTGCCGGCATGCACTTGGGCATGCGCATTCCCGGTGTGGCTTGGCTTTGACAGAGATTAGCAAATGCGACCAGTTTGGCGCTTAAACACAGCGTGAATCCATTAATTTTCAAAACCAAATATATATGTATGTATACGAGTACACGCCAACTGACTGGGTTGGCTGTTGGTATGCTCCATTTACATGTTTTTTTTTTTGTACGATTCGTAACTGTGCAACATTTAACAACAATTAAGCCGCAAATCTTGAAAATAAATTGCTAACGAATGCGTGTGTTGGAAAATGCACATTAATATTATATAAGTTGTCGATATTCGCAGGCTTGTTAGAATTAGTAAATGAAAACCAGATTTGACAACATTTTGCCAGAATTAATGCGCGAATTAAGAACCGAAAATGGTTGAACAGCAACGACGATCGCAGCAACGTCTACAGAATTTATACTGATTAGGTTACACGGCTGTAAAGCAGCGCTGATTATTGATTTCCGCATTGCTTGCTAAAATTAGAGGCAATCGCTTGACAAACGTGATGTTTTTGTTTACCATAAAAAATCGGGTTTGAATTAACATATACAAGACTTTGCTAAAAATTTATATTGTAGACTTCGGCAGCGCATAGTGGCCACATACTCAAAGCTCATTATGAGGTCATTAACTTTAATGAGATTGTTCTCAATTAAATTTACTAAAGTCTTATGGGAAATATAGATATTTTTAATTTTAAAATTTTTTCTGGTGTTGCTTTCATGAAGCTTTTTGCCTACACTTTGAGCTCATATTTATTGCATTCTTTCAAAAAGAGTCTTCAAGTAGCGCATTCACATTGTAAGTGGAAGAAATGTGTACCTATAGGTAAAGAGCGCTTTGAATAAAAGTTTTACGTAATTTTTAAGGTATATTTGGGTCTCAATATAGCGTCGAACAGGTTCCTCAAAAAAAGCTCAGACAAAAATACAATCTCTCGCGTAACAGTAGACAATGGAAAGCCAAAAAGGAATTACCAATATGAGAACGTTCATAGAGAGTTCTGAACACTCATTTTTCAGGGCTTTATTACTCAATATATTCACAAAGTATTTTGGGTGGTAACGATATTATGAATCAATTAGTCATCACGATTTACTAGTATTCAAATCGTGCAATATTATCATCGGCTTTACACTTCGGGCAGAAGATCAACGGAGTGCTCGTCGGAGTGCTCATATAAGTTGTTCAGCCTGAGTATGAACGGCTTCTCACACTTCAAAGTTGAGTATGAGGTTCGACAGCTGGTGTATGAGTTTGAATGGATATGAATACAAAGATTTTAAGAATATCATTCAGCTCTATCTATTTTTTTTATATGCATTGCATATCTCTGCTTTGATCTCACGCCATAGCGCTACAATATTGTGAAAAAAGCCCCTTGGTAGTTCGAATTGTGGACAAGCTACAAAAAACTCGCTACTTCGTCCAGTATTGACTTTTAAAGCTTGAAGAGAGTCTGTGTATTAAGTAACCCCACTAGAAGTAGTCTAATGGTGTTAAATCACAACTTCTTGGAGGCCATTCTATGTCACAATTTCTTGAAATAATCGAATCTCCAAACCTTTGTCGCAATAATTCGGTTGTTGCAAGTATTGTGTGACACGTGGCTCCGTCTTGTTGGAACCAGATGTTGTTAAGATCAACTTCTTCCAATTGTGGCCATAAAAGGTTGGTTATAAGCGATCTATACCGCTCTCCATTGACAGTAACGGTGCTACCAGCTTCATTTCGAAAGAAGTACGGAACGATGATTCCAACAGACCAAAAACCAAACCAAACTGTCAATTTAGGTAAATATAATGACTGTTCATGAATAATTTGTGGATTTTCTTCGCACCAGAATCGACAGTTTTGTTTATTTAACGTACCACTCAGATGAAAGGGAGCCTCATCGGAGAAGATGATTTTGGTAAAAAAAAAAAAAAACCTTATCATTTTCAAGTTGTTCCAAGGCGAAATCAGCAGCGTTGTTCTTGCGTATAGCTTGCCATAATGAAATTGTTAACATTACTGAATACAATAAAAAAAGACAGATCATGACATATTAAAAATAGCCAAAACGTCACATAGAAATCATATCATCCCTATTTGAAAACCCTTTAAAATTAACTTTTGATAAGTTGAAGCGCAGCTGTGGAATATATTTTGATTTTAATTATTTTCTGTAGTGAAACTTGCGGTTGATATTTTTACTGTGAGCAGTAGAATTATGTTCTCCAGAGATGTTGATATAGCCAATATAGAGTTTTTTTAATTAGAAGAAAAATTCTTAGTGGATTCGCCTACTCGAATTTTTTACGTTTTATAAAGAGTCCCAAAGGGATTTATAAGTCGATCTATCCATTCCTCATTTGAGTATTGACTAATTGTCAAAAACTCTGCGACTTTGTCCTTCCTTTAAATGGCTGAAGTGGAATAATGGAACAGAGAAAGAGTAGTCAATTGTGATACCAAGGTGGCGTTCTATCAACTAGTGTTCTCTTAGGACTCCTACTACATTTTTTTATATACACATATATATATATATATTGTATATTTGGATAAGTTTATCTAGATTTACTAAAGATTGCAATGTGAGTCTCTCCATATACGTCATGCTCTTTCTTATATTATTTGAGAAAAAGTTTGCATGCAGCAAAATGCATAAATAATGCATTTTATATCGGGAAGAATCTAGTTTGCCACATCTTGCATGGAAATTGGCCACTTGCAATTTTCCTCTATGTAGCCTACTGACAGTACTCCAAATGACAGATAGTCTATTCTGTTGATCATTCGATCAATATTTTTGAATCCTTTGTAAGGAAGTCAAGTGACAGCCACTGATAATGAAGATATCCTTTTTAGAGAATTAGACTTCAATGTAAACCGCAGCTTCCTTAATAGCTGAATTTTCGGTTTGAAAAAGAGACTACAATAGTCCGGAAAAGATCTCTTAAGGTGTGATATCACCACCATTCTTACCTTTTTTTCATCATATTATATTTCATCATATAGTTGTTGTTAACCGAAGTTGAGCAGCAACGGTCTGTGCTACAAGTATTTAGTTTGAAAACTTTATCTCCTTTATCGATTACTCTATTGATTTAACCCCTCAGGCCAAGGGCAGTTAGTTCTGCTTTCTGATAACCCACTAAGTTTAATGGAGAAAGATGTTAAGGACTACATTTCAAGCATTTTTTTTGAAACCCTTTAAGCTGATCAGCGCTGATTTTTTCATTTTATTTATGAGGTTAACAGTAATATAAACAAATAACTAATTAATAAATCTAACGACAGGCCTTCTGTGGGGTGTATTAGCTTTCTAGTTCAGAGCCATATCCAGAAATTCTGCTTTGGATCAAAAGCTTAGGTTAACACTATTCAGGGTGGGAGGGTTTTTGGCCGGAATTTAGTGTTTCTTTGTGAACGAAACAAGTTCCATCTTATTAAATAAAGTTGACGCAAAGTCTAAAAACATTGAGCCAGTCCTATACTCTTCAAAAAATCACAAATAGCAGTCCTGCAATAAATCAAAAATAGCCTGTGGGAGCTTCTCCCTATAGCTTATCGTATCATCGTCGGCTTATTCAGCAATTTTATCTACTTCCTCATCATATTCTTATAGATGGAAGCAAGTCTGATGTCATTGTTGTAGTTGCAAGACAGAACATAATACAACGATTATTCCTTTACTGTCGTAGAGGCAGAGAGGGAGAGAGAGCAAATAGTTAATAGACGGGTTGGAAAGAAATCGAGTTTTTAGATTTAAGTATTTCAATGTCGCTTTCGCAGCAAATCTGAAGCTCAATATCTAACTCAATGCAAGAAAGATCACTCCGAGAACTGCCAGAAAATGCTCATGGTATTATATGACCGCTTTTTATCTATCGACTTCGTCACTTAACAGGTTTATCTGATACCATAAGCTAAAACTCATACATATGAATATTTTCATAAAATCCAAAGAGACTATCTGTATACACAACCGATATCGTAAATAAAAAAATGAAAACTAAAATATTTACCTCTCAACTTCTTAATTACATACACACGAAAGATGGCTTCTTTTCAAGGACATTTCCTTCGCGTAAATTTTCCCGCCATTCATTAGAGAGCGAAATAAATCAGCTGATCACCAGCTGTGCTCATTTTCATACGCTTCAACACGCTTAAGTCTGCTTCACTCACACTCTCAAGTCATGAAAAAAGTTTCCTTATTTGTTTTTCATTCGCTCATTTGCCGGTAAAAATAAAAGAATTAGATTATTAAAAGCAGAAGAATTTCATGCGGGAGAAGGAGGCAGCAGAGGTGTTGTAGAAGTCAGTAGAATAGCAGACGAGCGCGCGGCGTAAGGGCAACTCGTTCATTTATTTAACTTTGCCTTTCACTTTTCACATTTCCCTCTTTTTACTTTGGTAAACGAGCACAGGCTGCTCCTGCTCTGCTAACAGTGTTTGCATTTGTTGTTGTCTCATTTTCATTTTTCTTAATTTCTCCAGCATCTCATTTTCGCGATTCCTTTTATTACTACTACTACCACAGTGCCAGCTCTAACCCACAGTGAGCTCCTTGGCCGCAACCGGCGGCACTGCTTCGCGTGTTTTAATTTCGCTTTTCATCAGTTCATTCCAAGGCGACTTTGAATTTTAGTTACTATACGGGGAGGAGCCATGGGGATGTGAAGCGCAAATGAGCGGCGTGTGCGGGTGGTTTGTTTGAATGAAGAAAAACTTTTATGCTTACTTTTTTGCGCGCTTACTACACAAGCAGCAAACGAAGAAGCTAAGGAGCGCATGGTAGAGCAACGTGCATCGTTCTAGTTAACTGAGTGCTAACTGACGCGAGAGTTAAGGGGAAGGGGGGGCAGTGGAAAGCTTTACTAATTTGCAATTGCCATCGTATGCCGGCGCGCCACGTCTGCGGCTCGTCTACAGCTTCGGTCTATGTCTTTGCATCCTTGCAGTGTTGTAGTATGCGCTGGTAATGAGAAACTGAGCATTTTCCATATCTCATCGGAGTAATGATGATGACGCTGCAACAACAATAATAACAACAAACGTGGCAGCACCCCCTAACGGCAGTTATCATTAACGCGCACTGCTCTTAATAATGACGTTCATTATGGGCGGAAAGCGTGGGTATGAAATTAAAAGCAAATACTTTGGCGCTTAGTTGACATACTGACACACATACACATACATACATACATACATACATACATACGTGTACAGTTTCTACTTTGGCGCAATTTCTCAATGACGACAAGACGAACTTTGTCCTCGTACTGGCTGCCTGCAGTGTGGCTGAGTTGACTACCGCGAATGAACAAAGTTTGGCGGCTCGCTTACTCTAACTGTTGCTGTCATTGCATCCTGCGTCCTCATAGTTCACAGCATGCCCAGTGTCTCATCGCTTGCTGCACTTCATCGTCATTGTACCACATTTCATTTTAGTTATTAACCTACTTTTTTGAGAAAAGACTCCCATCCCTTGCCGTCAAAGTCTTGCTGGCAAACGCCGTGCAAAGGACTCAGCTCTCTACCATCTCCTTATTTCTGTCTTACTGCTGGGTGTGTGTGTGTGTGTTGCTGTGGATTTTATGAATAATTTTCATTTTTCTTCTTGTTTTAATTTTAATTTTTGTTTGGCCTTCTTCGGTCGCTGTTTTCGCCGGTTTTTTTATTTTGACGTCGTCTGCGCCTTGGTTTTTACTAATGGCAATGTTTGGTCTGTATGTAGGTATATAAGTATTTAGTATATATATATATGAGTGCGCTTCGGTGGGCGTGTTCTTTAACTGCGTGTTGTCATTTCTATTATCTTCTACGTCATCTCGGCAAACACACACATACACATAACTTAACGCGGTTGCTTGGCATTGTTTCTAGGTCAAGAACTTTTACTTCTCCCACAACTTTACATACAACATACATACATACTTTTTTTTAATGCTGGGGATCTTCTTAGTTGATTTCTTAATTTATTTTTACTTGACACTGAAATTACTGTGAACAGAGTGAGAATGGAATCATCGAGGTTAGAAACAGTATATGGAAGAAGAATAGGTAAAGGCAATGAAATGGTATGTGTTTGGATAAGTTGATATGGGAAGCTGAAATTTCTGAACATTCTGCCTAGAGGCCACCGCAATAAAAAAAAATGAGCTTAATTTTTTATTAAAATAAAATTTTTATAACTTTGAATGTTGTTCAGATCAGGATTTGTAGCCTGGCTTTCCGATTGGCAGTACGCCCTGCTAATTACGCGTTTATAGCGGCCGTCAATCCTCATAAAAATCTATCAGCCGCTCGGAGGAGGCTTAGTATAAAATGTATGTCCCTCCATTTGTTGGGAAAACATCAAGACGAACACCAAAAATTGGTGGAGGGGCTCAGCAGAAAATCGCTTCAGTGGTTACAAAGCTCCAACTGTATACATGCTCCAAGTAGAGGTACTTTTTCAATAGCCTATTTTTGACAGATCACGTGTCGTGTCAAGCTGTCATGTTATTTTTGTTCAGTATTGTTTGGCATTTCATCATGGAAAGAATTGCGCCTGAACAACGTCTACAAATCATTCAACTTTATTACGAAAATTCACGTTCTGTAAGTAATGTGTTTCGCGCGCTTCGCTCAACTTATGGTCAATATAATCGGCCTACTATTCGCAACACCAGCATCCATCTTGAGACTCAGCATTCATTATTGGATAATATACGATCGAATAGAACACGTCCAGCGCGCAGTGAAGAAAATATAGCGGCCGTAGCTGATAGTGTACACGAAGACCGTGGAGGGTCGATTCGGCGCCGTTCGCAGCAACTCGGACTGACGTATGGAACGGCTTGAAACCGTACAAAATACAGCTTGTACAAGAACTGAAACCGCTCGACCCTCCCAAGCGACATCGCTTCGCTCTATGGGCTCTTGAAAAGTTTAAAGGAGATCCGACGTTTTCGAGCCAACTTTTATTCAGCGATGAGGCCCTTTTCTGGCTCAATGGGTATGTAAACAAACAAAGTGCCGCATTTTGACGAAGAGCAACCTGAAGAGATTTCAGAGCTGCCATTTCTTCGAGGAAAAACAACGCTTTAGTGTGGTTTGTGAGCCGGTGGAATCATCGGTCCATATTTTTTCAAAAATGATGCCGGTGCGAACGTAACCGTCACTGGCGAACGTTATTGCGCCATGATAACCGACTAAATGATGCCTGAAATTGAAGCTTGTGATCTCTGCAACATTTGTTTTCAACAAGACGGCGCCACTTCACGCACTCCCACACATCGCATCAATCAATGGATGTATTGAGAGAACACTTCTGTGAGCAGATAATTTCACGCCGGTCGATTGGCCACCCAGATCATTTGATATCACACCATTAGACTTTTTCCTGTGGGATATGTAAATTCTAAAGTATATGCGGACAATCCCGCTTCGATTCAGAACTTGGAGCAAAAAATTACCTGTGTTTTTTTCTTCAAAAAAAGTAAGGAACCTTGAAATGGATCACCCTTTATATTATATTGTAGGGTATGTACTTTATCTTTATCGTCCATAAGCGGCGTTATTGTCAATCTATATTCGTTTCTTTCTTCCCATAGAGCGTCACTTTTGATTTCCTCGTAAAAAAATGTGAATCCAGTTGTTCTCGAAAGATCTTTGAACGAGATCTAAATGTTTACTTCCATTCGGGAGATATATTAATGAAAGTTGAGCTGCTTAAAGTAAATTTTGCTGATTTTGAGCTAATTATCAGGGATATTCAGCATAATTAAGACCGAAACAAGCTTTTATGGGACTGCATCTATGGTGAGGTCTGGCCATATATTGCTCACATGGTATTAATAGAAATAAAAATTAGAAAAGATGTCATTGAGTAGAGAAATACTGAGGATCGCCCATGTCACTTTCAAGATTAAAATATGAATGGAAAAGGTCTCTTGTAGAGGTATTTAACTGTTTTTTACCATAATCTGGTGCAGGATATTTACTCAGACTCTTGAGCAGACCAAATGTCTTGCATTCTCTGCTACAAGTTAAAAAATTGTAAGTTTCTTTTGGTTAGAAAATGCTAAGATTCGCATCATGTTCGTCTTGACTAATGGTGCAGAAACCTGAACGATGTCGACAACCGATGAGTCGGACTTAGGAGTTTTCGAGAGAAAAGTTTATCCGAAGATTTATTTTCCTTTGCACGTTGGCAACGGCGAATACCGCAAACGATGGAACGATGAGTTGTACAAGCTATATACACGACATTGACATAGTTCAGTGAATCAAGAGACAGCGGCTACGCTTACTATTTCATATCGCCCGAATGGATGTAAGCGCTCCAGTTTTGAAAATATTCGATGGAGTAGAGTAACCGCTGGTGGAAGCAGGGAATAGGAAGACCTCCAATCCGTTGGAAGGATCAGGTGGAGAGCGATATGCTTTCACTTGGTATTTCCAAAGAGAAGGAACGAGTGGCGAGCTATTGTTAATGCGGCTATAATTGCGTAAGCAGTGCCTACGCCATAGAAGAAAATTAAATCGAAAAGCTTCTCTATCTGTTCCATTCGTTCAGAGCCGGCTTAAGACTTATTTTCTAAAATATCAATTCACACCACAACGTGTGTGGAATCTCAGTCGCAAATGGCTTAAGCGGCTGTATATATCAAGCTCATTGCCTACATTTAGGCGAACCAATAAAAATGAGTTGCGCAGTTTTAAACATAAAATTTGATAAAAAAGCAGCAAACTGCTGTTTTGTATTTAAAATAAAAAAATTAAAAATTACTTTCTCTCCATTAATTAAATTTTCGCTATAATAATTTTTAAAAATGTCTAAATGTAGGCAACGTTTTTGGTTTGCACATATTTATATATTGATAAAAGTTGAGGTTATTGAAAGCCTTGGCAACTGATTTATATTATATACTTGGGTACATGCATACATGATTTCATATATACATGCATTTATATATATATATATATATATATATATATATATTAACAATAACGTTTATTATAGGAATAAGAGGAAATTTTCAACTCGTATATTATTTGAATGAGAACAAATTTTCAATTCGCATCAATCTACTTGAATTTCTTGTAGGAGATTATATATACGTTTCCTTATTTCAATCCATCTACATATCTAGATATTTTCGCAAAATAAATTATGATAATGTCAAAATAATACATATTCGATCAACTGAGTGCTTCACATCCGTCCGCCCATTCCCTCGGGTTGAGGCTGATGTCACTACCTGCCTGCGAGCAAACATAATACACTTTATCCATACTCTGCGAATGTGCAAAAAAAAACTCAATGGGGACGATTGGAGGGGAGTTCACACACTTTACTCCCCACAGATACGTTCGGTTGCCATTTCTTTTTATATTTGCCACTTTTGTGCGCTCACGCTTTTCACTTGCACAGTTCGATTTTGTTTCTGACATTTTTGTCATTTGTACAAAAAATGTGATGTACGAGCTTTCGTTATGCTTCGTAAGATATAATAATATTGTAGTATAACGGAGTACACTGCTGAGTGTATGTGTGTATGTGTATGTGTAAATCATGTCTTCATCCTTCAACGCCTTCAACGGCGACGCCATTGGTGCCATTTCCAGTGCGTTTGTTACGCTAAATATGACAGTCGACATCCTGTCGCGCTGACAAACGTACTAGAGCACTTACATATATATACATATATACTTACAGTATATTTATGTATGATATATATATGTATGTATGTCAGTAGCAACGTTTTGGGCATACAATAACAATAACGACAAACGAGAGCTGACAGTCCAATTCCCAAAAGTCTACTGAAATGTTATTATGCTAAAAGCAGCCAACGGAGTGCTGAGCCAAGCCAAGCCAAGCCAAGCAAATAGTCAAATTTGCACGAATCATTCAACTAAACATTTGGCGACGACCAAGCGCCATAGTGACAGTCAGTAGTGCAGAAATATCCTTTTCGCTGTAATATCCAATATTGGCACTAACTTTGATATTGTTTTCATATTTTCTTAGCTATTATTATCACATACAAACATACATATACATATTGACAATAAATACAAATTGAGCTAAATCTTTAAAATATCAAAGAATAATTATTACCATAAATACATATTTATTCTCGGGTTTTAGGTATTTGTTTGAACAACTTAGATTTTGACCCATTCTATGAAAATTTTCATAAAGGATATCGCAAAATTCTTTGATAGAGCGACCTTCAGATGTTTGAAGCATTGAAATAAGCAAAAGACTCAAAAAGTCTTAAGACTCTTTCATCGCTCCCCTAACACCAAATTCTCCTTTTAACCTAGCGAATTCCATATCGTTACTACAGCTGGGGCTTACAATATTTATAGAGAATTTTCGAGTAGGTATCATAGCTATGGCTTCAGATTATCATTCTTGGTATGACGTCGAACTATATTTGGAAATTAGTACCACCCTTCTTTCCAGACCCTAATAAAATTTACTTTAATATATTTCTATCTAATTTAAATGTGAATCCTGATAAAGTTTCTTTGAAGTGAGAAAGTGATGATCATCCCTAAAGAGAAACAATAAACCCGAGAATAAAAGATCAAAAATTTTTCGGAATCATAAAATAGTACCTTCCACATAATATCTACCTTCAGTCCACTTTTATAAAACTCAACAGAAAGTTGGATATCCGTTCTAACCTAATATTTTGGTAGGAAGCAAGAACACATACACGGATGGTTTCAAACTTCATGGTAGAATAGGTAGAATTTGGTTTTTTTTTTTTTTTTTTTTTTTTTGTGGATATACAATTCGTCCTGGCAATATTTTCCAGGCCAATATACCCTCTATCAAGGAAGCTGCAAAATACATTAGAACCGTGTACACAGGAAGATATCTGCATCCTCAGTGTAAGTCAAGTAGCAACGAGATCTCAAAACAAAAACAAAAACTGTCAAAGACTTCTTTAGCAGACGTTAGAAAAGAGCAAACTATGCTGCTATTGAGTCACAGCTAACAGAAGCCGGATAAAGAACGCAGTGATAGGACTCTCGCCTAATGTAAACTTGCTGTTTAGGAAATTCATTCACACAAAAATGATGCGTCAAGTTGGAAGCGAAAAACGTTCTATCGCAAACTGAAACAAACATGGCCTAAATGGAACTGAAGTAGCTTGAACGAACGTCTTATACTTTCTCAGAATGAAGAATAACAATGGTAATTGGGATCCTGACCGGACCAAGCCTTGTAGAGAAGATATTGCACGAGATGTAGCAATGTCGACGGGCAAGAAACGATGTTGCAACTGTTATGTGGTTGCACTGAACTAGAGTTATAGTGATATCCTAAGGTTCTTAATTCTTACCAAATGCGCAAGCTATTCACTTAGTGTGTCTTATAAACGATGTGGGATTGTTTATGCTAGCTGAGCGGGGCATTCGAAATGGTGCTCCCCTAAAGAGCTGAGGTCGTATGGTGATTAAAGCTGAACACTGACACAGGCGTTCTTGCGGCTGTGTTAAACAATCATTAGATCATTACCTTTTCTAATTACCCTAAAACCCCATTAAACAGTGCGCAATTATTAAAACAGTTGTATTACTGACTGAGAACCAGTCCTGATATTTGGGGTCCAACATTGTTAATATCTGACTAGCCGCGTTGAACGTGGTTTCATTATGTCATCAAATATGGGCTTATTTAGTCTTAGCATATGTTATACCGTGACGAGGATTAAGCGCAGAGTTTATAGTGGTTAAAATAGTCTTTCCTCTCGCTAGCTCGTACACCTATCAGGGTCATATTGCGCTTACCGAATTGTATATTTAGAGTAGTTCTACATTTTATTCGTGATTCGAATGCTTGGAAAGACACTTCAATGGTTTGTTTTGTTCAAATTAATTGAAAGCATCAGTGAGTGGTTTCCAGAGCATTTAAAATCATCAAGTTTTAAGCCCTCACTAAAGATGAATATGCCTCCCTGATCCTTTTGTTCCTATCTGGGATTCTTGCATAAAATATATTGTCAAAGCAAAAAATTGAGGTGATAGCCGAGGAGAGTTTCTACGGTTTCTGAGGGAGTCGTTGGCAGAGCTCCCATTATGAGAACAGCTTCAGAAGTCTGAGCTGTAACTGTAACGCTACTGATAGCAATTTTTTCGAATACCTTCGTGTTGATGAAGTTGGTGAAGGATAATAGGTTGGATTTAAGTAATGCTGTAAATATACTGTGAAGAATGTCAAGGACCGATTCACAAGCGTCGACTGCAGTGTGGCTATCCTTAAACTCGTATTTTAGGGCAAGTAGCCTTACATATATTAATTTCCTAGTAAAATTTTTACCAAAATTAAAAAGGGGATCCATTCAGATGTTCCTTACTTTTTTTAAGAAAAAAACACAGAAAATTCAAATTTAGTGGCGAATGTTTATTATCATTCGAAAGAAGATGCTTTGGCATATATTTTTTCAAGATTAATGTTGGCCGCGGCTAAGTCTCAGATGGTCTATCCGGTGAGTCCAATTTTCGTTGACTCGTTCCAGCATTTCGACTGAATCTCCTCGTCCCAAATGCGGAAATTTTGCTTTTTTACATACCCATTGAACCAGAAATGGGCCCTATCGCTGAACAAAATTTGGTTCGAAAACGTCGGATCTTTTTGGAACTTTTCAAGAGCCCATAAAGCGAAGCGATGTCGCTTGGGAATGTCGGGCGGCTTCAGTTCTTGCACAAACTGTATTTTATACGCTTTCAATTTAAGATATCGACGTAATATGTGCCAAGTCGTTCTATACGTCAGTCCGAGTTGCTGTGAACGGCGCCGAATTATGATAATGTCAAAATAATGTCTCCACGGTCTTCGTGTACACTCTCAGCTACGGCCGCTATATTTTCTTCACCACGTGCTGGACGTAGTCTGTGCGGTCGAATATTATCCAATAATGAATGCTGGGTCTCAATATGAGTCATAGTGTTGCGAATAGTGTGCTCAGTAGGCTGATTATGTTGACCATAAGTTGAGCGAAGCTATTGAAAAAATTAACGATGATACCTGAGTAAGTGCTATATGATCAAAAGAAAACTTTTATTTCGACAAATTTTGAAAAATTTTCATTCAAATCCAAAAAGTAGTCAATTTATAAATAAGAACGTAAAATTTGTATCTCATTTAAAAGAGTATGAAGTTCAAGTCTTCACCAAAAGCTCATTTTTTAAATCTGTTACTGAAATCATCTTTTTGAAATACACATTATACCTCGAATTTTTTTCTTAAATTTTCTAGAAGAGCTGCTCAATACTTAGTTCTTTTCACATCAATTTAGTTCAGAGTTAAGAGCTCGATCCCACCGTCCTCAGCAGCTTGGATATTGGCATTATTAAAAGAATTGCTGCAGTCTTTTCGGTTCAAATAGTGACCATAAACATAAAATTTTATAGAATTTGAGCCATTTTTTATTTATTTTTTATGTGAAGATGTTGTTTTGTATGATTGACGAACTAAACTAATACTCAATAGGCTGGTCCGAAAATTTATGAAATAAAAAAAATAATTCCAAAACATTATTTTTATATATATTTTTATTAGTATGTAAAGTACATATGCCGTGACTTTAAGCATCGCATTGAAGTCATATATATATGTATATAATTGAAGCCAGATTTGATATTTTAGCGCATTTCGAAAACATTTCAAACACATTACACTGTGGTGCCGCAGGACGATACATTTCAGCGCTTTTAGGTGTGTCCGCAGAACCTCGGACATTTGCACGTAAACACCATACTTTGCTACACCTTACATACATACAAACAAATACACAAACACACTAATAAAATACTTTTAGGTTCAATCTTCTACGCCATTTTACAACGCATTATTATAGCCTTTATCCTTACGCCTGGCAAATGGTTGCGCTGAGTCTGGAAGCGAGTGAGCGAGTGAGTGTGTGTTTTTGACAACAAGCCAATATGCAGTAAATCTGCCAGAATGTCTGTGAATTGGATACTCGCACACATAAATGTCTCGGAGCAGCGGTAGAAGGGGAATGTGTCTCGGTAGGAGAGCCACTGTTATTATACGAGCATAGCTGTGGTTGGGGAGCGCGCTGAAATTGCAAGCACTTGGCACAAGCGTAACAACCCATGCCAGTATTTTTTGTTTTTGTTTTTGTATGTTAAACTCGCTCGCCACCACTCAAAGTAGGTTACATATTTTATGTTTAATATTTTCATTTTATTTCTATTTCATACCAAAAAACCATTTTATATTATTCCAATTTCACGCTCGCATGTAAGTGTTTATGTGTATGTGTGTGCGGCGAAATGGTTGCTTGTAAATTTTCCAAATGCGACTTTCCTTTACTACATTTACTACAAGGATAATTGAAAATTTTCACTGCACAAGTTCAACGTATACTTACATCTGTAGATACATACTTACAGAGATATACCGTTAAACTGTGAAGTTATCACGCGCGCATTTGTGTGTGCACGTGAAAAAAGCGAAAACTTCAAAGATTTATACCGTTATTTATTTTTTGTGCCATTTCTTCCGAATTTGCGACATTTTTTCCTCATTGCAACGCCGAAGACGAATGCTTAGATAAAAGTTGGATTACGTGAAAATTGTGAAAATTGTGAAGAAACTCGAAATTGAAATTGACTTACGGATTAGAATTTATTTGCAGTCGAATTTCGCCGACTTCATCTTGTAAAGCTGACAGTTAATGCGTAGCGCTACTAAGGTGCTTAGCTTTTGTATGGCGCGCAGGAGATAAAAGTGTGAAAGAATTATTTTCAGTGTATTTCTCGCGGGGAGTGTACATGCATACATACAAACATAGATATGTAGGACTATGGTTTGTTTAGTTGCGCATAAAGAACAATTGAGTGTAACTAATTTGAAAATAATGATGTGCATAATTTTTAAGGATTTTCAGTATGTATAGGTGTGTACAGGGATTGGTATGAGAAAGTGGTATTTTGCATTATTTTTATATGTACATAAAAAGATCTTTTTGAAATACATTTTAAGCTTCGAAATTTTTTATTAGAAGAGCAGCACAATACTCCGTTCTTAACACATCTATTCAGTTCAGAGTTGAGAGCTCGATCACCATCGTCAGCAGCTTGGATATTGGCATCATGTGATAGTAAGAGTTGCCATGAAATGGTAAAGAGGCGCTAATGTGAGAAGCAATGCAAATAAGAGAAGCTTTCTTGTTAAGTCTCCTAATGTACTAATCCCGGAACGAACCCAACTCTCAAAATAAGACTTCGAAGATGACAAAAGATATTTCGTCTTGCCCTCTCCTAATATGATAAGCTAATACTACAGCTTCCCTAATTTTTGGCTTGTGTGGGTCTAGTGCAAACTTGTTCACTAATTACCTGCCAAAAGGACAAAAGATGAGAATAATATTGTTTACAATTGCCTAGTTATGGGAGGGTTGCAGCTTATAATTCGGCTTAGAGAACAAAATCAAATATTAATCATCGAAAATCGTTTTATTTTTATTTTTTCAAAATATTCTCCATCAAGCGCTATATACCTCCGCATGCATTTGAGCCAATTGTCGAAGCTCTTATACCACTCTGATTGAGGTATCTTCAAAACATGCGTCTAAAACAGGCATCAACCCCCTATTCAGGTGACGAAAAACGTTGACCTCTCAGTTTATTTTTTTACGTAAGGGAATTAATAGAAGTCATTCGGTGTCAAGTTAGTTGGCTGACTCGTCAAATCGATGTTTTGAGTGCTCAAAAATGCAGTCGATATGTGAGAGTCGCACCATCGTGGTGAAGAGGATTCTGGTTTTAGTGATTTCTTGAAAGACAACGTGCAAACAACTGGTTTTGCACCACTCAGAATTTACTGTTCCGGGTTGTTCTAGTGGTACGGTAGCGGTCAGACCAGCTTTTCTTCATTCGTTCAGGTCATCTTGAAACACCCATACAGTCGATAGCTGTTTACTTTCGGGTTCATACGGGTAAATCCACGATTAGTCATCACGTCATGATGTCATAGACGTGTTCCAAAGCACCGCTATGGTTTTTTTTCTTTAACATTTCTCTCGACCAATTGACACGAGCCGTTTTTTGAGGGTTTCACAGATTGTGTAGTATCCGACGTGAAAAAATTTGTTTTAAAATCAAATTTTCATGCAATATCGAATATATGTCGATCTTGCAATATCAATTTTTGCACAGCACCAATAATTTCCGTAAGTACAATTGTTTTTGGACGACCTTCAGAAAATTCATCTTGGAGTGATCTATGGTTGAATTCGGCATACCATCGATAAATACTGGCTTCTTGATGTAGTTTCATCGCCAAAAAATTGAATTAAGTTCACCGATGTACCGTTGATGAGCCTTGTAGTGAAATGGATGAGAACTTCGTTAACCTTTCTTTAAACTTACACTTCCGCCCGACTGACGGAGAGGCGAACAACGAAAAGTTCAATAGAGCGAACAATTCTGCCTACGAAACCGGCCGAGAAAGACGCGTGTTTACACTTGCATCTAAAACAGGACAGAAATGCTCATTAGCTGCTATAAATTATTTCAAAATAAGGACATGTAGAAAGAAGCACTCGGTTACTCGTTATTATGCATTATTATGAGGTGCTTAAAATGTCCGCTAGATAAGAAAAGGTCATGGGAAAAAGGAAAAGGAAAGCAAGTTCTCAAATTAATTTTACTAGAAATAAAACCTAAAGCGCTTCTCTCTGTATTTAGGGTTAAGGCATCTCAGCAAGAAGTCGTAGACGACTATTAGAAGTACGAAGATTTTTACTCATATCCCAGATGAACGAAATCCCAGAACTTACAACGAAAAAAATTTTACAGGAGGCAAAAAGAATTGACGTAACTCCCTCAAAATATAGATTCTAACGGCAATTAGACCCTGTGAAACATCGATTCCAAAATTATGCTCTCAACCTGTTATAAGATGGTACTCGAACAAACCGAAGTTTAGAAAACTCTATTTCGACTTAGCTTAGATTTTTATATTTCCACTTCTCCTTCAACCAGCTATCATGTGAGAGCTAAATATTTCATGATGACTATGCTTATATCCCAGCAGTTTATAGGAGAGCAAATAGAAGATAGCAGATAACTTGGGATATTGATCCTTGTAGAATAAAAAATTGATCTTACCAGACCTATCTTACCTATTTTTAAATATAACAAGGGAAACATTTTCGATCTCAGTGGAACTAGGCGAAAAAAGTAATGTTTCTTACGCTTAAAAAAATAATAAGTGAATGTATTCAGAACAAGTGAGATTTGGCTTGACAACTTTTCATTTTACAAACTTATGGACCTCCCTTCGTATGCATGGGAAAGTTGGCTAAAGGATTATGACGATCTAACTTTTATGCAAAAAAAAAAAAAAATCAAAAAAATATAAAAAAACTTAAACAAAATTTATATTTAATATGTCAGCGGTTTAGAATTCTTCTTATTCGCCACCACAGTATATTAATTTTTCGAATTTAAAAAAAATATTATAATTGAACATATAAGTTTTTCACGCTCAGCTACCCTGAATGATAGAATGCTGAAGTTTCTTGCACAGTGTTGTTCAATTCTCTACTTATCATAATATTATTCGCCACTACTGTATATTAATTTTCCGATTTAAAAAAAAATTATTTAAATTCAACATATTAGTTTTTCACATCGTTCCCAGCAAACATGAGTCATAGAAAGCTTAGGTTTGCTGCACAGTGTAGTTTAATTCTCTACCTATCCAACGGTATACATGCTAATATTCTTCGCCACCACTGTGTATGATTTTTTCGAATTTAAAAAAAGTGTTAAAAATCAATGGCGAAGTAGAAAAACCAACTTTTTAAATAAAGTACAACCTAATGTGAGTACACACACACACCACTGCATATACCATTTTGGCAAACAAGCCGAAATTCAAATCAAAACAACAACCAATATACCAATAACACCAACAAATGATTTGCATATTTCATTTTGTGTGTGATTGTGGAAATGCATTGCGAGTGCCGAAAAAAAAAAAATCAAACAAGCTGTGCATACACACACACTCATTTGTAGTTGAAAAAAAAATTGAATAAAATCAATTTGCAAAGATTAGAATATTGCAAAAGCAACCATTGCATATTTGCACATCACCATGATTAGGGGCTGCAAAAAGAAAATGATATGCAAATATCTTATAAGCCCTAAGGGAGAAATTCAAAAATATAGTATACATATGTACTCGAACTGTATTTAATAACAACCCGCTGGCAGGGGTTGCAAACTATTTGGCAAATATGCATTTTATTAACTTTTATTGCAAATCCCCTTAACAAGCTGATGATGTCTCTGCCGGCTATGGTGAGTTATCGGTGAAATATATATATATGTATGTAGACAAATGTAACAGCATGTCAAGTGAATGCAAAATAAAAACGGTTATTGTAAAATAGAGATATACAAAAATGTAAAAAGAGCCACCTAAGTAAGTACTGAAATGTATATATACCGATGGGTAGGCCACTTAATTGTTATAGCTCTATGCAGATTATATACCAATCAGATTTATGGCAACTGCTGAATTTTACATAGTTTTCAAAATATGTATTTATATATGGCTAACTAAAATCGTTATTAAAAAATAAAAATTAAAAAATCTCTTCAAATCATGTAAACTTGGGTAACGCAAGGGATACCCAATCAAGAATTATCAGAAAGAATGACCGTCTTCGGCCGTTTTTATATCTTTAATGATCATAAAAAATTTATTGAAAATTGCAAAATTTGATTTCATTGATTTTTGGTATCAATACTAATTTGAATTCGCCTCTGTAGGACACAAAATTTTACACCTCAAATGTTTTTTTGACGGATTCTCGACACAAAACCTTATCTCTCCATAAGGTGGTTATATGAGAGCTCTATGTTATAGTCTTCCGATTTCGAAGATTTTCAGTATCAACTCATTATATAAAGGGTTTTCCAACAGATGATATGATTTCTAAGTTTTGGTTTGGTCAGTTTTAATATGTCATGATCTGTCTTTTTTTTTCATTGTGTTCAGTAATGTTTACAATTTCATCCATGTAC
The DNA here is from genome assembly GCA_030068015.2 of Neoceratitis asiatica. Lineage (NCBI taxonomy): Eukaryota > Metazoa > Arthropoda > Insecta > Diptera > Tephritidae > Neoceratitis > Neoceratitis asiatica. The sequence continues at coordinate 50,202,484 of CM061526.1, read as the reverse complement.
CACCATAAACGTCGTAAATTTGCTGATTTTGCCTTGGAACAACTTGAAAACGATAACGATTTTTTTAAGAAACTCATCTTCTCCGATAAGACTCACTTTCATTGGAGTGGTGCGATGAATAAACAAAACTGTCGAATCTGGTGCGAAGAAAATCCACAAATTATTTATGAACAACCATTACATTCACCCAAATTGACAGTTTGGTGTGGTTTTTGGTCTGGTGGAATCATCGCTTCGTACTAGATCGTATAGATCGATGATAATAAACTTTTTATGGCCACAATTGGAAGAAGTTGATCTTAACAACATCTGGTTCCAACAGGACGGGGCTATGTATCACACAGCACGTGCAACAACCAAATTATAGCGAGAAAGTTTTGGAGAAATCATATCACTCCTATTAGAAAGCCCTATATGTCTAGAATACCAAATTTTGAGCTATTAGATACACTTTTTGGCGAATTTATGGCACAAAATTTCATATATGACAAATCGTTCGTTAATATCTGAAGTGGTTCGATCTGGCCGGTAACGACCAAATGAACGTATAAATGTGCCAATGCATCTGCATACAAAGTTTGGTTGAAAAATCACAGAAGCTGGGCGAGCTTGCTACCCTTAAAAAATGTTGCCATTGTTAAATCAGGGCTTTAGCGATTCTAAAATTCCTACAATCTGACTCTCTCTTTGGCGTAACAAATAATTGAACCCAAGTTGAAATCCCTCCAGTTTATACAGGGTTCGGTTGAACTAATTGACTAGTACATAGTATGCATTGTGCTATCGGTTAATTGATATACGAACAAAGCTACTTTGCTCCAAACCTTGTTTAGTCTCTAGTTTGAAAGACTTTGTTCTGTTCGTAAATTGAGTAGTCGTTTCAGCGCTTTGACTCTTATAGCTCCTGCAGCTCTTCTTCACCAAGTAAAATCTATTACTTGAGATCACTTGTTGCACTGTCAAAGCACATTACCTACATTTTCTGCGCTTGTTGTTCCCTACCAGACTTAAATGGACGCTCCTTAATAATCCTACTAGCAGCCAAGAGTCTCTGGTCTTTTTTCGGATATAAATTTCATGATTCTGTAGCCTTTGGTTGTTTCTGATGTCTGTTCACCTGATGAAACAAAAAGTATGGTATTGTTTTTTTTTTTTTTTTTGCTAAGGAAGCGGTCCGATTTTTGGATACAGGAAAAGTTTTTTATTGAAAAAAAAGTAAAATGTACATCATTAAAAGTATTGTCTGTCGGAAGTGACTACTTTTTCCCGTGCCTCTAGTAATTTTGGGATACCATCTTCGATTTTTTCAAAAAACAGGAACCGGTGACTCTCAAATTATTTTACTTCCGTCGAAAAAACCCAATAGTCGGAAGGAGCAAGGTTTGGAGAATACGACGGCTGGGGTAAAACCTGCCATTTCAGCGTTTCCAGGTAGTTTTTGACCGCTACAACCACTGGGCGTTGTCATGTTGCAATATCACCTGAAATTCATTAGTTGTAGTCGATAACGAGTTCAGATTTTTATCATCGATGCTAAAATTACGAATTTCGAAATGCCGAAACCACTCTTTGTATGACTAATCGGCCGGCTCAGATTCGCTATAAACTTCTGCTAGTATGCGGTGGTTTCAACTGAACTTTTCTTCTAATTAAAACAAAAAATCCAATCTTCCAGTAAATGGTTTAACATTTTCGAAGAAGCAAAACGACGCTGATGCACACTAATTATTGTTGACGGATGTGAAACCTTTCCAATGAAATAGGTAATCGCTTTCAAAATCGGCCACAACTCGCAGGTGGAGCCATCTTTTGAGAACGGACCGCATTTATTTGTACATCCAGTGAAAATTCGGTTTTCACATTGTTCGTTGATTTTTGACCAATTTGCTGCTTATGTGTGCTTTTTGTTAAAGTCTTCCTAACACTAGAGCTCTAGAATTATTGACAAGGCTCGAAACATAATAGATATTTATTTGCCTCAAATTTTCGAGCCGTTGAACAATTCGAGTAACAAACCAGAAACGTTTTGGGAGGAAGAAGAGAAAATGATACAGAATATTAAACTATATGTGTAATTTGGAAGTTTCCGAGTAAGAGAAGTATGTATATCAATCGGATGAATAACCCTTCCTAGCTTTAAATTAGTTTTTTTTGTTCTCAATATTGATTTTATTCATTTCTGAGCAACTTTGAATACAATAAAACTTAAAAAAAATAGTACAAAAGTAGTTGTTTTCTTTTGAATAAGAATTTGAAGATTTCTGCTACAAAGTGCAGATAGGAATTTCCTGTCTGTGCTTCGTATGAGTTGATACCAATTACCAATAGCGCCTATATACGGAGTTTACTCAAATTCGTGCATACTCATATTGCAGCTGAGAGATCGGAAAACGTTATGAACAGCTGATGTGCTAAATGTACCATACATAGTATTGTACATAGTGGTAAATAAGAAAATCCACTTTTCATTTTCAAAGAATTTCGCTTCAACAGAAAATATTCAAAAAACTTATGTACTTATAATATTAAAACATAAAAAAATAAATTTTCGATAGGTTTTCAATCAAATATTGGCTGAAAACTGCGATTAAAGACGACTGAAGTACTTCTGGTTCGTAAAAAAATACCCAAAATTCCTCTAAAAATTCCAAAAAGTAATTTTTCTATCACAGTCGCACTGTTCAGAAATTTAATAAAAAATGCAGATTTTTCAGACCACTCACGAAAGGAAGAGTGTCGTATCTAGTCTCTATTCAAATGTCAATTAAGTTTTGCCTTTAAAAAATAGTTTGATCATCTGTCAAATTAGTGAACAAGCAATTTTGTGCGTGCGGTCAGAATTGGATTAAAAAATTGTTTTAAAAAATATTAAATTTTTCCAACCATAGAAGTTACCATAAATTTGAGTTTTATAAGAATTGTAAAGGGCATGATATTCGAAAAACCTGAAATGCGCGGACATTTTATTATTATATTTTGAGCAAAATTGTTTTAAAATTGGTCGGTTTTTAAAACCCAAATGTCCTTATATTCATTGAGCAAAATTTGGGCTATTTACAATTTTAAAGAAAAATAATAAAAAATAAAGCTTAAATGATAGCGAAAAAGAAATACGGGAGTACCAGCGCCCCAATGAACAAATACTCGATATTTTTTCTCTATATATGATCTGTGATGGCTCTTTTTTGAGGCATTGGCAAGGATAGGTAATCTACTATCTTTTCTGAGCCACGTCCGTACGACTAATGAATCTTTCGATAAATTATGCAAAAAAAAAAACCCTTGCATTTTACACGAAGAGTGCGACGAAATATGAAAGTTCTTAAATACATTTAAAGCCTGAAATAAATTCATCTTACAACACCTTGTATAATTTCATCTACAAAAAAAGATATAAAATAAAATAATAATTTTTAAACCCTCCATAAGTCACTACCAGGTATATATACGAGGCCAACCAAATCAAAGAGCAAAATAAAATCCAGTCATAAGCAGGATGTTGTTAAAGTTGATTTTTAATATCTACAAATTTTAAAACCATATAAAAATATTTGAAAATTGCTTGACATCCATACGACAAACATGTTTGCAGTAGATACACGTACGCCTACGCTATTGGCAAACAGCAGCAGCGGAAGTAACAACAACTCAGACACTATTGGCATTCAAGTGAAATTAGTTGGTGAGAGGAGGAGCGAGACACGAGAAGATTTTGTAGGGAATGAAATAAAAGGATTTCAAAGCTGGCATAAAGCACACATAAACACACACACACACACGGAGAGAGAAATTACGCACACTCAAATACAAGCTGAAGTATGAAGCAAAACATAGAAAATAAAAATAAAAATAAAACTGACAGTAAAACTGACGTTAGCCAAAGGATGTAAAAATTCAATTCAAATCAAAATGTCTGCTAACAACTACGCTTGAGCATTACAAACGCAGGAAAATGAAAGAAAGAATGGCAGGAAAAAAGTTGCGCGGAATGCGTCTGAAAAGGATGCTGTTGCTGCTGCTGCTGATATTGCTGTTCGAGGAGTTTGACAGAATAAGCAACATAAAGGCTTACAAGCTACGCATATCTACATACATACGTAAAAAACAAACTCTTAACATCGGCATGCATCAATAAAACAGTTATGTATGCATGCATGCATGTGACGAGCTAAAAAACAAATCTTTGGAAACATTTACAGAGCATTGACTGTTGGCATGACAACATTCACTTCACATGTAAGCATAAATCTACATATGAATACGGGATTTCGTAAAAGAGTGGATGCCAGTCCAAGACACTACATGCATTCACGCTCGTGTCAATATATGCATGTATATATGTAAGTATCATCCACCCACCTCTCACTGCATTCAGTCAAGGATAATAAACGCTCATCTCTTTCGTTCGCTGTGTGTGAATGCGAAAACTCACCCCCGCAAAAATTTTTAAAATGTTTTGTACATACACATATAAGTATATGCATATATCATATACGAATTCCAGTATTTCTATACGTCATAGTTTTATGTATTTGCCCTTCAAGTATCAAATGTGTAGATACGAAATAGTTGCAAAAATAAAAATAAAAATAAATAAATATTCGAACGCTGAGAACAAAAGGTTTTGGATTTTGTAAGAAAATGGTGGATCGAAAAGTCTGGCAAATGTATAATAAAATCAAACATCACGAAAATTAAATTTTGGTTACATTCAATATACATATGTACATATATTTCATAATTTCACTTCTAGAGATATTTTATGTCAATAAATTGCTTTGTTTGACACCTACCGAACCTTATAGTTAATTAAAATTACGCCAAACTCTAAGCAAAATTCAAAGAAAAATCTATAGGGATATTCTCTAAGCCTATGAAATGCATGATGAATGAACACAACAACAAACCACATGCAAAAAAAATATGCTGCGATAGGAAAAATATCCTATACCAAAACCTAAGTATATTTTTTCCATAGCGAGAAGGAAAAAGCAACCCTGTGCCTGTGTGGTTGTTATTGTTTTACTTGAATATGTCACAATTTTGCAACGATCTCTAGCACAACTCGAACAATAGTGAATCCCCCTTATAAGATCCATTGAAGCTTATGGGGATGTTCCACTTAACGCATTCATTTTTTGTTCAGTCAGTCCTTAAATAACTAATCACAAGGGCCTCCTAGCGGAATAAAGTATATACCACGGCTAAGGTAAGAATTACCTAATATCCCAAAACGGGGTGAGGTCGCCGAAAGGATGATAGTCCTTGACCAAATAAAATCCGAGTCAGCTCCGGTACGTTCATGCACAATTAAGATCTGGATAATGTAGTCGTCTTAGTTACTACCTATCCAAACTCGACGACTAGGACTAGACCTATCTAACTCTAAGTGAGGTAAAGAACAACAACAACAATATATCCCACGCCCATCAGTAGTTTCTGTGTTAACTTAATAGCAAGGATGACTAATAAAAGAAAAAAATATGGAAATCAATTTTTTCGCTTTGGGTCATTATCATATCAACCGCTTCGTTCAAATACGTGATTTTGGGTCATAAGTATTCCAATAAAGCATCTAAGAGCATAAAATTTGGAATTACACTATTTCAAATAAATATTTCTTCTGAAAATTGTGGAATTCGGAAGGCTACAACCGATTTTTCTGATATGAACATTAATAATAATCTTAAAATGTAAGAAAAAGAATTTGAAAAATTCATGAAAGTTATAAAAAGTTCAGCATATAAGAACCCAGCACTAATATGTAGAAATTAGATGATTTTTAAATTTAACCTAAACATATATTTATTTATTTATCAATTTTATGAACTCCTCAGAGATTTGAGCCATTTCAGCAATCTCCTTAATCACCTCAAACCGCTGTCCTTTAGTGAATTTTTTTTAATCACCTCAAACCGCTGTCCTTTAGTGAATTTTTTTTTCATTAATTTTGTTAACAGGAAAAATCTCTTGACGCCTATTCTGGTATATACGGTAGCTGAGGCATTCTTTGATAAATTTTTTTAGAACAGAAAATCGCTGATTCTAACCCTTATGGCTTTCACAAATAAAATAAATGTGCTCGAAAAAAATGTCAGCATATTTCTCCTTATTGTTTAACACACCTCGTTTGTGGTTCGAAGGAAGGAATATAAAAATTGAATTGAAAATATAATTTCAAAGTTTCGTTAATATTTGTAAAAAACATAATTTTTTTTTGTACTATTCACTAAACTTTTACTATTTACTTAAAAACGATTATTATCTTAAAAAGGGTTTTATGAAATTTTTAGATATATCTATTTGCGTCATGTGCTTGTACCATAGTGCCAATATTTATTTTAGAGACTAAATTTGCTTGAATAAATTCATATTTTGCATATATATAGTATTAAAACAAGATACATTTTTTTAGTTTCTTTGATTATAATGCAATTGAATTGCTTTGATTAAATTTTTAGCCAACGAATATGCTTTCAATCTAAAATGTATTTTTTTTAAATATCTTGATATAGTGCTATCTGTTGAGGCTTATTTTTTGTTAAGGAATATACATATCATATGATCTAATATCTTAAACGCTACCAGCCGATTTGGAAATCGGGTGTATAATGAAATCCGGACACACAAAATCCCGAAATACAATATTATAAATTACGAAATCCAAACACACAAAAAATCATACCAGACATATTCCAGAGACGACAAAATATCGACAAAACATATGCCATACACGATCTAATCACGATCAAGAGACGACACAATGCAGACATTGATTCAAATAATTTAAAAAAAAATTGGCTTCGCAGTTGTGTTAATAAAAATGTTTGTTTAAAAGGAATGTAATTCGGAGGTGGCTTGGATTCATTTGTTTGAAAACCATCAAGCACACCCCACATCAAAGGAGAACTTCAGCGAAAATTCGCTTCAACGGTTATAAATAGGCATTTTCCTTATTTATATAAAATTCTCCTTGTCACGCTTTTGTCCTCGAACACCTCCTCTGAATAGTTTTTACTGAAATTTCGTATACAACGGTGATTTATTTCGAGGTCCTCTTTTTTTTCTAAAGAAAAACTTTTTTTTTAAAGAAAATTCAAATTTAATGGGGAATGTTTATTACCATTCAAAACAACATTTTTTGTCATTTATTTTTTAAATATTATCTCTTTCAAATGTTGGCCGCGGCTACGTCTCAGATGGTCCATCCGTTGAATCCAATTTTCAATGACTCATTTGAGCATTTCGACTGGTAAGTGGCGAATGACACGCATGATGCTTTGCCCCAAGACCTGAATCGAAGCGGGATTGCCTGCATAGACTTTAGACTTTACATATCCCCACGGGAAGAAGTCCGTCCCAAAACGTGAAATTATTTGCTCACCGAGGTGTTCTCTCAATAAATCCATTGATTGATGTGATGGGTGGGAAGTGGCGCCGACTTGCTGAAACTAATTGTCGCGAAGATCACGAGCTTCAATTTCAGGCATTAAATTGTGTTATCATGGCGCGATAACGGTCGCCGTTGACGGTTACGTTCTCACCGGCATCATTTTTGAAAAAATATGGATTGATGATTCCACCGGCTCACAAACCACATCAAACCGTTGGCTTTTCTAGATGGCATGACACGCGTGATCTATCAAAACTAAACACTTTTGTCTATTTGATTTCTGCTGGTCTTTTTAGATTTTCTTGAAACTAAATCGAAACAGGATATAGTAATTAACTGCCAGAAATATATACATATATATTAAAAATGCAAGTTTTTTCATGCTCTACCCTTACTGCTTAAACTTAATTTGATACCATTGAGAGCTGTTTTTAAAATAAAGTTTTTATAAATTAAATTAAACTCTGAACAGATTTTAGGCAAGAAAAGTGGATGAAGCCTAAAATTCGTACAATATTTCATAACAATTAAAAACTCCAATCTTTTAAAAATATTTTTCTTAAATATATTGATATTTCAAGCCTTGTATTTTTACTAAAATGGTTTTAAGAATTAATAATGTTTTTCAATAAATTTTTATCATAAATTTGCTTTCATTTTAATTAGGCTTAAAACTGAGACTTATGTTCTGAAAAAAATATCAAATCAAAATTTTAAGCTTTCGAAATTTGGTTTGGTAGTAAATTTCATCCAAACTATGTATGTAGTTCTGTAAATATATATATATTTTTTTTTTATAAAAAAACAAATATTCCTTTTTGCAAATAATCCAATCTAGTTAGTTTCAAAACATAATCCCTTAATTAGGAACTCTTTTGCACTGCATTGCCGCTAGTCAACTACGTATTTTCAATTTGCTCATAAGCGAATAAAATTAAGCAGAAACAAACAAACATACAACATGATTTGCAAATATAGTAAATAACACGAACGCACTGAAATTTGCATAAAATCTGCAAACGATATCAGTAAATGCTAACAATAGAAACAACAACATAAGCTAACGACTTCTAACAAACAACTATGCATTACATACATGTATGTATGTATTTTTGTGTGCATACAACAGCAATGTTACAACTCAAAAATGCCAATCGAGCTGCCAAAAATTATGCAAATTAACAGGCGAATTTTTGAAAATCAAAAACCAAAAAAAAATTATTCTTTGGAAATGCTGACACAGCTGCGCCACTCAACTGACAGTTACACAGAGAGTGAAGCATGAAAAATAATAAAAATTTAAAAAAAAAATCACAGGTAAGCAGCCTTAAGTGAAACTGAAAGGATTTTATAACCGACGGCGATCGAAAAAAAAACCGAAAAAAAATTTATTTGCATAAATACAAAAAGTGCGAGTGTTGTTTTTTCTCATTCTCTACTTTTCGGTTATGCAAATGAGGGCCGCACCGCACCGAAAAGGGGTAATTGCCACACAAAATACCGTTGAATGTCTGACAGCTATGACACGATGACGATGACGACGACATACACCGCTGGCGACTCATTAACATAACATTAAAACACCGAAACAGGAAATGCGAAACAACAACAGACTACAATAACAACAACAACAACAACAACAACAATAATAATAATGTTATTGTCGTATATGGATATTTAAAAGCAGAAAAAGCGCCAGCGAGTTGGCGAGCCAACGCCTCATACTCACATCCTGACAGTAGTCATACAGACAGCTCATGAGATATATGCATATCTATATATGTATGTATGTATATCTATACATACAAAATATACTCGTAAGTATGTCTGTTTGTATTGGCAAAATAGCGCATCTGCCATTACTCCACACAGATTCCTGCTCATCACATACATTCACATACTCGTACATTCATATAGCTGTAAACTGTGCCGCTGCAGTCAAGTTCCAACAGTTCAACGAACGTTCTGCGCGCCGTGCTGTGTCTCACTAACCTAAATTAAAATTATGTTAATGAATGAGAAATATAATAAAAAGTAAAAAACACACACAGCGTACGGATTTCCCTACGAATGCCTGCCTCATTTGCGCGCGGCAGTGGCAGCGGCAGCGGCAGCGGCACGTAAATCACGGCCAAGGACGACGTGAATGGGAATGCCGCCGCGCGAAGCTCGTACTCGTACTGGAGAAACAACGCGCGGCTGGCTGGCTGACTGGCTGTTTGGCTGCTTGGCTCTTTTGGGCATAATGAAGTTAGCGATGGCGATGCGGATGCTGCGCTCTGTCGCTCATCAGCGTAATTTTAATTTACTTTTTCGTTAGTGCTATTGTTGTTGCTGTTGCTACTTAAGAGCACAAACAAAAAGAATGTTGAAACATCCTTCTTCACATTTCTGCTCTTTGTTTGTTTCTATGCGCTTCGCTTCCGGTTGGCGCCCGGCTTTTTAATTTTCATTTATTTTTTTATTTTAATTTTATTTTTCTCATTCACTCCATTCATTTCATGTCTTCTACTTCCTGTGTTTCGTTCTCATTTAATTCCTCTGGCACTGATTAATATTTTTGCTTTGCTTTGTGTGTGTGTGTTTGTTTTTGTGCTTTCCCACTCGATTAATTTCAATTGGCCTTGCGCGCAGTGACGTCACAAGGACACGCTGCTGTCTGCTCAACGTGTTGTACATGCAATTAAAATTTTAATTTATGCAAATTGCCAACGGCGCCGGCACACAGCTGAGTTTTGTGTTTTTGTTTTCTTTTTTTTTTCTTCTTCAATTTTTAATTTTTGGGTTATTAAAATTGTTTGCGCATTCTGATGTGCTGGAGATTTTGTTATTCGTGTTTTGGGTGTTTGCCGATAAGACGTGTCGGAATGTTGATGGTGAAGTTGTGTTCTAAATGATTTTAATTATTGTTTTTGTAGAGTTTTTTTAAATAAATAAAAGTGTGTTAAATGAGTAAAGTCGTTTATAGTCAAGTTGGTGATGTATTATTGGTGAAAATATGTGAAAAATAATAAAATAATTTTTTTTAATTAAAATAAATTTTTGGTTAAAAAATTAAAAAAAAATTGTTCAAAAAAAAAAAATTTGGATCGGAAAAATAGAATGACTGAATAAGTTTCCTCACTAAAACTGAGGCCGACCGACTTATGTTGCTGAAACTCTCAGTTTGTGGAAGAGAGGGTGACGATGGAACCCGAAATTATCGCTTCTCTACCTCACAAACACATCACACCTTCAATTTTGTTCATTATTTCCATTTATTCTTTTGCAAGGAAATTTTTGAAAAGATTGATAAGTTACGTCATAAACTGAATCTTAGATTTTGGGGTATTTTGAGCGAAAAAAAACGCAACAAATTATGATTATTTTCCAAGCGATATTTTTTCGCTCACAATAATAATAGTCATTATTTTTTAACAGCTGGACAAAAGATATTATGAAATGCTAAATCACTTCCGATCGTCAGACAAGCGAACGCAAGGGGGAGAATACTTTTGTTTAAGCGGTTTTCCTAAATAGATGATACTTTCATTAAAGAAAATACAGATAATCATTATTATAATCCTTACATCCTTTATAATAATAATAAAAATAATATTTTTTTAAAACCAGGCTTCTTTAAATAATTAAAACTATTTTTTATATAATCAATACTGCAAAAAAATAAATTTTAGTACGATTTTGGTGAAAAATATATTCTGTAATACATTAAATTTTTCGCATTTAGAGATTTTATAAAAGAAAAATATAAAAATATAAAATATAAAAATATAATAAAAATATAAAATATTTATATTAATTACACATTTTGGGAATTTAAAATTGAAGAAAATAAAGGAAATAATTATTAAAAGTTTTAAATTAAATAATTTGTGAAAAAGTTTTACTCTTTTTAAAGAGCTCAAAATCCGAAATGTGTTCTTATTGTTGTTGTTGTAACCACAAAAATAATCCCCAAATGGGTATAAAGACCCGACTCTCGCGATAACTATTGAATTTTAGTCGCCTCGTACGACAGAAATGTCTTACCGCGGGTAAATTTTTGAACCTCTAACCCACTGGGGGATCCTAAATCTGTAAAATCCCATTTTGAGGAATGTGCCATAAAGTACTTTCCGAACAACTCGAGATTATAATTTACCTTTTTTATTATTTTGGGAAAAAAATAAAATATTTCACTTGTTATTTTCGACAATTTTATGAGCTCAAAGCAAGTTCAAAATAAAAACATAATATTAATACTGATTTAGGCAAAACGATACGTGTAGAAATGACAGCTGTTTCAGAGTTCACCATGTCTCCTAATCTAAACAATCATCTCTATCCAACCTCTGTAGCTCACATTTAATTTAATCATTTCACTAGATACCCATAATCAAAAAAGAGTGTAACATATAGGCCGTAAAAATAACTAATATTGTACGTTTGGTTGTTAAAAGTAAACTTGTGATTTCTAATTGCGTTAGAGCAAAAATAAATAATAAAAACAATTTTTTTAATTCTAAACCGATCTTATTGAAATGAAAAAATTAAATAGAAAAAAATTAGTGCTTAGTTAGTTTTTTTTTCAAGGAAATTAGAAAGGAAAGAAACAGTTTTTCCGAATCACCGAATTACGTGTATATATATATGCACATTTAAATTTTTTAATTTGTACTACCAAATTTAAAATGTTGTCTATTACTAACTATTGAACAATAAGGAGCAAAAAATACAAAATAACACTGACAAAAATAAACTAAATAGAAGTAAAATATTGTGTTTTGTGAAGATTTGTCATTTAAATTGCAAAAAAAAAATTATAAATACAAAGAAAATTAAATAAAACAAAAGTGAATATAAAAATAGAAGTGTGCTAAAAATTTTTTCAATTAATAAGCAGCATCCAATTTTATATGAAAAATTGTATGTGATATTGTTCGTAAAAAAAGCATTGAAAATAAGAATTTATCTAAAATCGTTAAATGTGAATACTGGAAACCTTTTTTTTTATCACTTTATCCTTAAGTATATATTTAAATACAAAAAAAAGTCCAAAAAAAATTCAGAAAAAAAAATCTTTGAATTATTCTAAAACTATTGAAATCATTTTGTGACATTCATCATATACTGATATAAATTTTAGAGCATAAAAAATAACTTATAATATATTTAAAGGTTAGATTAAATTCAATAAAGTGTTATTTTTATTTATTAAATACTTAATTAATAATTTTTCAAAATTTCAATACGCTTAACTGAACAAAAATGCTATCGTTTCAACGACGATCGAAAATATATGATTACTAAGAGTTTGGAAGCATTTAAACTGTTAGTGCAATTTATATAATTATTATTATAATATAAGTTATTAAGTTATATAAATATTTATAAAATTTTTACAAAATTAGTTTACTACTTATATTAGCAAATAAAAAATATATATCTTATACTCAGATTCGAGAAATTAGCCCAAAAATATGTTTATTTCCCATGTTTAAATTAGATATTTCTTAAAAGGAATTCCATAAAAAATGTTATTTTTTATCATTAGAAATTGAAACTAAGTTTTGCAGTCCCGTTATAATATATTTTTTTAAATATTTTTTATTTTTTATTTATATTTATTAATGTACAGTTTGTCCATCCATATCAAATTGCATGCCAAAATCAGCAAAGAAAGTCCAAATTTAATTTCAAAAGCAGTTACACGTAGCATACAAAATTTCATGAAATTTTATTTCATTTACAGCAAATTAGTCTGAATGTCTATTTATACACAAATCATTTGACAGCGCTTTCATGCAAAAAAAGCAATTGAAAATTTAATTTCAGAGATCAAATTGCAGATAAATGAGTGCAGTTACTCACTGCAATTCTTAATTTCTGCAACATATATGGAATTATATTTTAGAAATTGATTGAGTGGTTACACTTCGAAATTGAACAATTTTTTACCGTAAAATGCGTGAACGAAATAAAAATTGCGTGCAAATTGCTATGTCTGACCGCGTCTTAAGAGTTTCCATAAGCGGTTTATTCGATATTTTATTGAAATAGATTTAAATTTTGCCTTATAAAAATAAATTTTAAGTTTTTAGTTTAAACACTATGAAGAAAACTCCAATTCATATATATTATATTTAATACCAATTTTAAAAAATTTTAATTTGCTTAGAGTTATTTAAAATGTTAAATGTAGCATATTTAAAAAATTTAACAAAATTGCAACTAATTTTTTCAATTTAAATTTATTTATATTCACATATTTGAAAAATTATTTTCTTATTTATTTTAAAAAATTTCAAAATTTTCGACTTTCTAATTTTTATAGTTTTTTTTAATAATTAGATTTGAATTTTTAGCTCAATTTTTTTTTAAATTGATTATCTATTTTTATTAAACAAGATTTTTATCAAATTGAAAAATAAGCATCTCAAAATTCACTTAAATGTGTATACTACGTAACTTAATAGTCAGTTTTCACATTTTAATTACAATCAAGACTGGAAATTTTTTTTATAAATGTTTGGAGAGCTGATAACAACTTCATATGCATTTTAAAATTTCTTAAAAAAATTGTGTTTATTTAAATTATTATTCGAATATATTATTATTGTTTTATAGCTTAACGGCAATCTTCTGAAATTTCACTAGAACGTATGTAAAGGATTAAGTAAATTTTAATACCAAATATTTCCGTTCATATAAATGAAATTTGGAGTTTGGACTTAATTCTGAAACATGAGAACTCTCCAAAGTATTTATTTAAATTTTTTTTTAATTTAAAGTTAAATTTAACATCTCTAAATAAATTTTTTTTAGGTCTGACACATCAAACTTATTTCAAACTAATCTCAATTAATTTACAAAAATTTCGTATACAATTAAAGCCGCACAAAAGAAACAAAGTTAATTTTTTACGGTTTTATATATGTTTTACATAAAAACTTTATTGCGTTAACAAAGGTAAATATTTTAGTATTTTTTTAATAATAAATGTTGTGTGAATGTGAAAATATATATGATTTTTTTCAAAACTTTATCTAATTTGCAGCGTAGTTTCCAAAATTAATATCATTCACAAGTTTTCAATATTATTTTTAGCCTTACAATTTTAATAACTTGCCATTTTAATATATTCGATAAAGCAGTGAAAATACATTTTATTTTGGCTTACGAAAAAAAAATTATATTTTGCAAAAAAAAAATCATTTTTATATTAAAAAATATATTTTGGTTAGCCTAATTTTATTAAATATCAATTCTTAAATTTTAAATAACTTTTAATTGTCTGTAAATATCACTGAGTTTTCACTTTCACTTTCACTTACCTTTATTAATTTATAGTTATATTGAAAATAATTAATTAAATCTTCTCAGCGCCAACAAACAATTGTCAAAAAATCTGTTTTTTAATGCAAATTGCACACATTTTCTTAACAAAATTATTATTTTCTAGAATTTTTTCACTTAAAATAGAATTATCCGTTTCGCATCACATTTTCTGTAAAAATTTATTTTTTTGTTCTTAACACTCATTATTCCGCTCACAATAGGTGTGCAGTCACTGTGGCAATATTTTTCACAAATGTCTTAATATTAAGTTCAGCCTCACATTCCTTTTGGGGATATCCCCAAACGTATTATGCTATTCTTTTCTTTTGGGGGATTTTTAGTAAGCCGCCGACAACCTTTCAGATGCGCCTCACGTTGAGGAATGAATTTTTGAAAATTTGAATTTCACGCAATACGAATAGCAAAGATTTCTTTTCTTCCACAGTGGCGCCTTATCACCACTGACTGAAGCGCTAAACAAATTTGGGAGCGCATCTTCGCGTTTCTTCTTCAACAGCTCCATCAATGCCAGAGATTGCTGTTTTGGAGACGGAGAAGCTGCTGAAGTTCGCCAAGGCGATGATGGTGGCGCTAAAGGTATGTCAAAGACTTCAAGGAAGCAAGCAACAGCCACTCTGTGTGGGAAAAAACAACGGAAAACTCTATGCGTCTACTGTGTTACAATGAAATTTCATATGCTCTCTACGCGCCGCGTTGAAAAAATTATCTCAGTAGTCCTTTACGCGAGTATCAAATATATATCTATATCGTTTGTATATGTTTACGATACCGTTACGTTGTAATTCTAAAGGCATTACGCGCGAATGGGCGGCGTATGTTTTGAGAAGCGACGCGCACCAGTCAGACACAATGTCCGACTGCTACTGTCCGTGAACGACTTTGCCAAACCTGCAACAAACAACAAAGCATAGAAGTGCGAAGCAACTTGAAGAAGACGTTGACGCCAACGCCAACGCCACAGTGTCAGTGCCAGTGCCACTGCGAGTGCGTGTGCCTGTGTGAACTGCAAATGGAAGCGATTGTGAATTATACATTTGCCACCCCCTCGTTGCATTACGCTGATGCATACATACATACAGAATGAATGTGTGTAAATTGTGGCAAACTGGCGAGCGGACAAGCTGCATTGCTGAGTAGAGTTACGAAGAGGCAACCCACACACCCACCATCAACGCCGTTGAAGTGTTGGACACGCGCACTGGCTCGTTTGCTCTCAGCAAGGATTCGCTCTTACGCTGCTTTGTGAAACACGCACACACACACATACACTAACGCTCATGCAATCCTCACTTTACCGTAACAACTTGAACCTGTGAGTTTTTTATTGCAATAAAAGCACCACTTTGCAAGCCGCACTAAGCAGCAGTAGCATTCCCGAAGGGTATATTGCCCTAGAAAAAAATGCGAGTCGAAAAAAGAGAAAAAAAATGGTGGTGGAAAATTCTAAAAAATAAACCAAAATGTGAAAAATAAAAAACGAACTCAACCCCTCACATGAAAATTGGAAAAAGTGCGCTTACGTACATATGTATGTATATAAATAGTAATGATGAACAGCAAAAAAAAAAGCATAACGAATTTTTCCAATTTTTTATTTGCATTCTACGCATCACACAGTCACGCTCTCACAAACCCAGCGTCGATCCTGCAGGCGAAAAAAAAAGTTATAGACCAACTCACCCTCTGAGTTTTTCGTATTCCTTTTTTGCTCGCAATTCGCACTCATATTTTTTCAGTAGTAGCTAAGTAAACCATTTGAGAAATACACCACACTTGAGGTTAATATTCAGAAAATATATGCTCTGTTGCTTCTAAACAAAAATAAGGACATATTGTGGGGAAAGAAATGTCCTTTACAATAACACATGGTTATAGACAATAATAAATACTAATTATTTAAATAATTCAGAGTTGTTGTGGTGACTTTGACAAGTCAATAATAACCTTTCGGGAAACAAAAACAAAATGAAAAATCGGTAGAAGAATCTTGGAAAAGGCTCAAGTATTTTTCGCCATATCTCCAAGTTGGGGATCACTTTGAGTGTGCCGCGATGATGAAGAACATTGGGCAAGCAACCGGAACGCAGTTAGATATTTTAAGGACTGACTAAAATTTATTTAAACCGAAACCCTGGGCCACTTTGAATTGGTCCGAACTTTATACCGGATATGCAAACATCTCAAATAGTCAAAAACTACCAGAGAACTCTAAATGACTTCTCAAAATATGAAATGAAGTAATCACGGAGGAAGTTATAGTCCTTTCCATCCTTCTACAAGTTCCGTTATTTATTTTTTGAGGATGAGGCCATGTGTAGAAGTTCACGCAAGTGAAGAAAGCTTCTGACTGCCAATCACCTGGGAGTAGCCAGAAACGATTCTTTTAGAAAATAATGCGAGCTGCAGAGCTAAATAGAACTGCAGATTAGACAAAGAAGCGAAGCGAATGGGTCTGGTAGCGAACGAGGGCAAGACGAAATATCTCCTGTCATCAAATAAACAGTCATCGCACTCGCGACTTGGCTCCCACGTCACTGTTGACAGTCACAATTTCGAAGTCGTAGATAATTTCGTCTATCTGGAAACCAGCATCAACCACACCAACAATGTCAGCCTCGAAATCCAACGCAGAATCACTCTTGGTAACAGGTGCTACTTGGGACTGAGCAGGCAATTGAAAAGTAAAGCCTTCTCTCGTCGAACAAAAAGGAAACTATATGAGTCGGTCATCATGCCCGTCCTGACATATGGTGCAGAAGCCTGGACGATGTCTACATCCGATGAGTCAGCTTTAGGAGTTTTCGAGAGAAACGTTTTGCGGAAGATTTATGGTCCTTTGCGCGTTGGCAACGGCGAATACCGCAGTCGATGGAGCGATGAACTGTACGAGCTGTACGACCACGTTGAAATAGTTCAGCGAATCGAGAGATAGCAGTACGCAGGCTAGGTAATGTCGTCAGAATGGATGAAAGCGCTCCAGCTTTGAAAGTATTCGATGGAGTACCTGCTGGCGGAAGCAGAGGAAGAGGAAGACCTCCACTCCGTTGGAAGCATCAGGTGGAGAGGGACCTGGTATAATTTGGTATTTCTAACTGGCACCAAACAGCAAAGAGCAGAATCGAGTGGCGCGCTATTGTTGATGAGGCTATAATCGCGTAGGCGGTGCCCACGATAAAGAAGAAGAAGAAGAGACAAGTTCCGTTAAACTTAAGGTGCAATAAATCGGTTTACTATCTAATTAACTGCTTAATTACTTTTCTCGAGGGACAAACTAAATAATGTTAGGTTAGGTTGTAACGAGACACATTCACTAAACTGATGTTTGGGTACGACACTGGACAATAGCATAAATTCCTGACCACTAAGTTTCGCTATCCAACTAATCTGATGAATCATGTTTCCTTCTCTTCGTTCCCTTTTTAGGTTCTGCAGCATCTGCTTTGGGCTGTTTTAGCCTTTCTATCTAAAAAAAAAAAAAATCTGTCTGACGAGGACGCGAACATAAGGTCTCAGTCAGTAAAGGCCACCTACAGTAACACCTACTGTTCAGACGACATTTACAGTTCAGGTATTCCAGCGTGAATAATGGCATATTTAAAAGGACGGGGTTTTATCTGCGCATGCACTACGGTATCTCACTACCCTGCTGGAAGTGACAACTTTTCATTAATTCCTAACCCTACTAGTACATTGCTTAGGGCTGCAGTTAGTATCTTGCGGTAAGAGTAGGTCTCTGCTTTTTTATAGGTTTAGCCTCTTCGGGAGTTCGGAGTTGCTTTCTAGACCTAGGAGGCTGCTTACTCGCTGCCCGTCTGACGACATTGGAGGGCCTGTCAGTCTTTTTGCCAAGGTTCACCCTCTCCGTCTGTTGGACTTCGTTTAACGAGATTGGAAATTTAGGACCCGCAGGATCGGCACCTTTACCGTAGTCGAAACTGCGTATGAATTTCCAAAACCATGGATATCTCTTAGAATGTATTCAATAGTGTTGTTTGGTCGGTACAGTTAACCTTTCCCCCATCTACTCCTACTTCCTACCGAGACGCTTACTTAAAGCCATCGAATGGAAGCCTCTTTATTTCCATCTGTGGCTTGAATAATAGGGAATACTGAAGGAGAGTAGCTTGGCAGGGTTCCGTGAGATGATATCACCTCCCCAATCAAATTTCGATCTATTCAGGTACGAGGTATGTTGAAAGGAAAAGGTGAAGGTTTTGCTCACTGTTTTCTTTGATTACAATGGTGTGGTGCATCATGAGTTCATCCCAAGAGGTCGTACAGTTAATAAGGAATACTAAAAGGAAGTTATGCCACGTTTGCGTGAAGAAAAACGGCTCAAACGATCGAAATTGTGGAAAAACAAATCGTATTAGTTAATAGTCCGTTCTTCTCTGATGATGATTGGTATAGTGAAGGAGCGTCCAGCCGGCTTGTGGAGCTTGGTAAGTGAAAGTATTTGCAGCAACAGCAAGCAACAGAAATGTGCCCATACGATCATCCCCAGAAACCTATCTTCTGAGCCTAGATTATTACTCTTTACAGTCGTTAGCTTAACAAAGTAATTTTCCAACTATGAACAGACCAAATAACTGCGACAAATAAGCTTTAAAATTATTTACTCTATTTTCTGTTCACATTGAGTTAGGTGGATAATCATTTAATGATAATTTGCCAATATTTCCCTAATAATTGACATAAGACTCATCTTAAGGGCCTCGTTTCTGTTAAAATAGTATTTTACTTATCATTATTTCATCAAACGCTTTTATTATTTAGCTTACAAATAACTTAATTTATCACGCTGTACGCACCTTCAGCATCTCTCATTAAACTATATAAATGAATTAGCTAATTGCCTGCCTGGTTGAACAATATATATTTCTTTAAATTTAATTTTTTTTTAAATTTCTAACAAAAACCCTCACCGACTTTTTTGGTTTTTGCGTATTTAATTGCAAAAAAAAATCATATGTTTAAGAATTTAAAATATGTACATATACATACTCGTATAACCTCAAAATTTGTATATTTTTTCAATAAATGTAGTTATTACAATAAGCGAAATTGACGATGAGAAGCAGAAAAAAGTCATTTACTCTTAAACGGATGAGCTATGCCATTACGTACTATATATTTATATATATATGTATGTAAATGTATAAATATATGTTTGTATAAATTGCGATTTGCGTGCGATATTATGGCATTTAAAGTGCACAGCAGGCGCACGCACACACACGCATACCCGCAATTTCCTTTTGCACGGGGAGTTTCCTTTCAAAAAAAAAAAACCAAAAAAAAAAATTTTTGCTATAAAAATTCTTATCAGAGCACAGCCACGCAACGCATTTTGTCATGCCTTTCGATAGACAAATATTGAGCAGCAACAACAACAGTGGTTAACTGTAGAAAAACATACATTTTCACATATAAACTTATGTACATATATACTTACATGTGCATACTTAAAGTGCAATACATTGTGAATGGTGAATTGCAGAGCAAAAAAAGATAAATCATAAGCTTTACGCTGTAGCTGAGCTGCGGCATCTACTGGGTTTGTTTTTGCGACCAGGTATCACCAGTGTCGCTACCCAAGGGGACCAGAGTGGAACACTAGTGGGGCAAAGCGTAGGGAATTTGCGTTTGTCGGTAAAACAACCGTAAAAATAACGGTATTTCTAGATGTGTTTCAGTTTTTATACAACAACCCACTGGGCTGTTATGCACAAACAATATCAAAAATTATTTCTAAATTATTAATTAATTTTTTTATTTTTTGTTTTGTTTTATATATATTTATTTATTTATTAATTTTTTAAAATTATTTTACTTGTTTTCTTTCATTTAATTTTTATATTATTCTTATTGTTATGCATTAATTTTATTTAAAATAATATTCTATATTTTATAATTTTGTATTAATCTATTTTATATTAGTTTGTTTTATTTTATTTTATTCGATTTTTTTTGGTTTTATTTAATTTATTTTTATCATAAAATTGATTAATTTGATTTCGTTTATAAAATTAGATATAATTGAATTAATTTTTTATTATTATTTTGACTTAATTTACTTAATTTTTTCTTTCATTTAATTAAATTTAGTTAAATTTTTTTTTTTAAATTTCTGTATATTTTTATTTATTTTCTTTTTTCTATTTTTTTTTTACATATTATTTTTTAATTTTATTTTGTTTTATTCTGTTTTATATTATTTTATTTTATTTTATATTATTTTATTATATTTTTCCTTTTTTTCTCTCTCTATAAAGGTATACATTAAGTATCGGTTATTTAACAACAAAATACTTAATACTATTGTTATAAATTATTTATTATATACTATGCAATAAGTATATGTTTAAAGGATACAAGAAACTGATTACAAGTATGTTTTGTGTTTTAAATTATTCTATGTATAAAAATTTTCTAAATATTGAAGTAGTGCGTAATATAACAGCCTTTTGTATCAGGTATCCCTTTGCAGTCATTCTTAATTCATCTAGACTCGTGTTTCAATTTTTCGGAATAACTCCCGTAGATGATATGATAATTGGAATTATATCGACGCTATCTAGTCTCCACATTTCCTTAACTTCATGCGCTAAATTGAGGTAAATTCTACACTCTTCTGTGTAGCATTCTTGCAGGTTGTGCGTGCTCGGCACTTCTGTATCCATTAGCAGAGCCCTTTTTCATGTTTCTCGATTACAATTATGTCAGGTCTGTTGTTTGACGTGGGATGATTCGTCAATATTGATCGATCCCAGTATGACTTTGTTGAACTGTTTTCTAAAATTGTTTGGGGGTTGTATATATTTGAAATACAGAAATTCCTCCGTAATTAATCCATATCTGAGTGCTAAGCATTGATGCAAAACTTTTGCGATGTTGTTGTGTCTTGTCAGATATTCGATGGGTGCTAATAGAGCACATGCACCTGTAATGTGGTGAATAGTTTCAGGTTGTTTTTGGCATCGTCGACATAAATCATTTCCAATGGTCGCACGGATGATATATTTTTTATAATTTTTAGTTGCAATCACTTGGTCCTGTATAGTGCACATAAAACCTCCGGTTTCAGCAAAGATTCCTGGTCGGCTTAGCCAGTCGTTGGATGCAGCTGAGTCTATTTCTGGTTGATCGATTGCATGTGTATATTTTTCGTGGACTTATTTCATTTTTCATTGTAAAATTAATGACTGAAAATGCTGAACGTCAGTTGGGATATCACTTTTATTTTATTTTATTTCATTTAATTTAATTTCATTTAAGATAATTTAATTCTATTATATATTATTTTATTTTATTTTATTTTATTTTATTTTATTTTACTTTATTTATTTTATTTTATTTTATTTTATTTTATTTTATTTTATCTTCTTTTATTGCTTTATTTTATTTTATGTTTTATTATATTTGATTTGAAAATTTTTTAAGGTACATGAAATGGTATATTAACCCTGGTCCGAATTATGTATGTACCAGAAGGAGAAGAGATAGACTCACCAAAATTTATATCGATGGTATCAGAATGACGAGCTGTCCGTCAGTCTGTTGGAGCGCAAACTATTCCCTCAATTTTTGAGATATTTCAACCAAACGTGGTTTGAAAATGTACCAATACTTTTCAACGATCGGAACTGGAGAGATTGCATACGAGTATTTACGACATATTTTTCATATATGAAATTTCGGGTCCCAAATTCGTCAAAAAAGTGCCAAAGAACGTGAAATTCGGTATACTATACATACATAATGAACTACATATATGTTCTGAAAATCATCGAAATCGGACGAATATTACATATAGCTCACAAAACCACTGATATTTTCAGATGTGAGTTTTTGGTCAAAACTCAGTCAAAAAAGCATTTAGGAGTATGGAATTTGGTAATATCTATAGATATTATGAATCGCATATTGATACATACGCATATTGAAAATCATTGAAATCGGAGTGCTATATCATATAGCCCCCATACAGCCGATTTATATGAGGTTTAGGGTAAAAAAATCCGAAAAAAAACATCTAGGAGCGTGAAATTCGGTATTATGCACACATAATATTGAATACTATATCATATAGATTTCCTTCTACAAATAATTTTTCACATATGAGGTTTTGGGTTTAAAAATATGCTAATCTAGGAGTTTTAAATTTGGTATTCCACAGATATAAATTCAAGTTAATATTGACACTGAAAATTATCAAAGTCGATTTATTCAATTTGCAATAAATTTGATATGTTCATGAAAGGTATAAAGACTTCGGAATGGCCCCGAAGATAGTTTCAGTTTCTTTCTTGTTTCAGTGCATTTTATATTTTTATTTATTTTTTATTGTTTTTTCTTAACTTTCATTTGATTTATTTTGTTTTATATTCAATTATTTAATTTATTTTAATTATATTTTATGTTTTTCACTTTCAATTTTTTTATATTTATTTTTTATAATATTTTATTTAATTTTTTTAATATTTTTTTTTGTTTTTTTTAATTATGTCTTATACTATTTTATTCTTTTTCATTCTATTTTATTTTCCCTGATTTTAATTTAGATTATTTAATTTTTTTTTCATTTCAATTTTATCATTTAATTTAATTTAAATTTATTTCATTCAATTTTTTTCATTTATTATTATTTTTTATCGTTTTTTTTTATATTAATTTGATATGAACTTATTTAATTTAATTTAACTGATTTTTATTTATTTTATTTTAATTTAGTTTATTTTAATTTACATTTTTTATTATGGTGGAAACCCTATATTTAACGATTCTTACATGCATAGTCTCACGCTCTTAAGTCTGGTTATTTAATATTTTGTCTTCTTCGATATGAGCTCCTCCTTACTTGCTGTTATAGTTGTATTGCTCGTTTTATTTTTTGCTTTATTTGTTTGTGATGCGAGATTTTTTCTTTTCTTTACAAGTTGCGTTTCATTTTTTTCATATTCTACGTTTTCTTCTTCTTCTTTTTCTGCTTGCCAATGACTGCTGATGAATGATAGATGGATTATCATTTTGTTTGGCGTAAATTGAATTTTGAATTTTCCGCCGTTGATCAAAATGTATTATTAAATGTTGTAGTTGTTGTTATTATTGTTGCAATAGAAGCTAAATTCGTCCGTATATTTAACCGAGCTTTAATACTTTAATGGTAGACAACAAAAACAATAACATTACAACCAATTTAGCTAAAAAATATATATATAAAGGATGCGATGCAAGGACTTAATGCTAATAAAAGCGCATACTTGACTTTCAACATTTCTATTCAATAAACAATTGTATTGTACATTTGGCTCTGAATCATACACGCATACATACATACATACATACTTGTACATACATACAAACACTGAGCTATGCATTTGCCAATTTGCTTGCATAAAAGTCGTCTCTTCAGAAGAATGCGCTAACAACCGACAAAGTCGATATGTGAAGTACGCTGTGATGTGCAACAAGCAGCGCCAGAAGCAGTCGGCAACAACAACAACAACAATGCTTCTGAAGTACAAACAGTAATAATAAATCCTTCAATAATTCCGGTTGACTTGCAGCGCTTGCGCTTATGTGAGTACCTCATGCACTACGAGTAGTTCAGTTCAGCTCATGCAATAGAGTTGTTGTAACACGAAATTCAAGACAAAATTGTTGTCATGATGTATGTACATACATATATGCTAATTGTAGTTTTTCTTGGGATTCTTGATTTTTTTTCTTAGTTGAAGTTTAGTTGTGCTTGTTGTTGCTGCTTTTATAGCAGTTTTGTTGTAGTGTTATTGTAATTCGGTTTGTTGCCAGTTTTTTGGGCTTTAGTTGTTGTGAAAATCACAAAACTTCATGGTGGTTGTTGTTGTTATTGTTGTGATTATTTGTTGTTATTGTTGTGTTTTTTGTTGTTATTACTATAACAATGGAAAATTTTGTCGTTGTTTATGTGAAAATAGCAGAATTTGTTATTGTTTTTTTTTTTTTTTGTTGCTCCAGTTGTTGCACAATGTGATTGTCGACTCGTTCCACAAGCTTTCATGCATCAACTGTAACTCAAAATCAAAAGTATAATCAAAAATACAGAAAATTTTTACGCTTTTCCTCTGCGCTCCTCTCCCGTTCGCTTCACTCAGTTTCTTTTTCCGGTTTGCTCTTTCCGCTTTCGACTACTTTCAGTGTAGTTTTTTTGCGAAATATTTTTCCAAATTTTTCCATTTTTTTCAATTTTTGGTGATTTTTCCATACTACAGTAAAAACAAAAACAACAACATGAAGCATGCTGTTGCACAAATGCCCTACTATGTGGATTTTTACAAAGCTTAGTGTTGTTCCTGTTGTTGTTGCACTTCGTTACTTATTGTTAATTTGTTGCTGTGGTTGCTTTTGTTGTTGCTTTAATAGTGGTAGTTTTTAAGTTTCCATTTTTTCGCCCACACTTGCCTTACTTAGCCGCATGCTGCCGCCTGTTTTATGCCACACATTCACATGTATGCATGCACTTGCACCACCTACACATATGCATGTATGTATGTATGTATATATGTGCACGCTTGAAGCTCAACCATAACTCAATAACAAGCACCCACACATCCGCACTTACACAGACTACATACCACTACAAAGGCAAACATTTCGAGAAAGACTTTCAGCCGTCAACCCGTGCATGCAGCCATAATATCCTTTGCTATGTATATATACGAGTATGCAAGTATGTACAAGTAGTGTATGAGTACTCTATGCAGCCAAGTAGCAGCCAGCAGCCAGTCAGTCAGCCAAATTGCAATAGCTCACATAACAATATTGATGAAGAAGAAGAAGAAGAAAGACGAATTTGGAAAGTCTCGAAAAAATGCACTAATAATAAAACTACATTACACATGCGAGCATGCATACATACAAACATACATAGCATATGCATGTATGTGGAAATATAGATATTTTTGTGCATCTGAGCACTCATACATGCAAATATATCGCTTTACATGCATATAAAAATAAGCAAAAAAAAAATGTTAAGCACACACATTGACATGTTCTCAAGGACCTAACCGAGCTACATACATATACTGGTATATAGGTTCGCATGCAACAAATGACCAAACAGTCTCAACAAGCCGCCTTCGATGAAATTGAATCACCGAAAATTTCAACAATACTGAGTCAACACGCATACCTCGTTAGACACATATCATGCCAACAATGCGACCAGTCCGGGATGCATCCGGGATCAATAGCAGAGGAACATGCGAGTGCGCACAATTAAGATCTGGGACACAATTAAGGTCTGGATATTGTAGTAAGCTCAACTCCTACCTATCCAGACTGGACCCTGACATACCCCGCACGACACTAACCACATCTTTGTATGCCTACTCTAATAATAATACCCCTCTACCACCGGTCCTAACCCGTCGAAACCGCACGTTTCCTGTGTCTCCCGTTAGATGACCTCGATGAACAACAAAAACAACAACAACAACAGTTCTACTATTTTTCCTCTCTTTGTATGAAACGGCTTGATCACATTTGCTCGAGCATGTCCTATGGAGAGACTAATTGTACCTCTGTATACAAAAACCGGTATAAACGTAGATTAGTAGCCTTCTATACTTAGGCGGGTATAAATATAGATTAAACGCGGACTATACCCAAACGGGTTTGAAAGTAGATTAGTCACTTTTTGTTCCCCCTGGATAAAACCCCCTTTATAGCAACAAATAAATCTGTAGTACTTAAGGGGTTAGGTGGGTTTGAAAATTAAAAAAAATCGATTTTTTTTGTTTTATTTAATTGAATTTAAAATGTTCTCCTAAAATTTCAAATCGATCGGAGTAAAATTCTAATAGATAGACCCTTTGGAATTTTTGGAAATTCCGCCCATCAGGCCATGTCTGTGCAATTTGAAAATTTAAACGCTTTTATCTCAAAACTCTATTTTTTAAGCCGGTGGACAAGATTTCTCGAAAAGTTATAAAGCGATTTTGTTCAAATTTGGCATACATCTTTGTAATAACATAATCTAATCATTAAGCGCAGGATTTTTTTATTACGACTAATTTTTGCGAGCCAAAAATTCAAATTTCATTTTTTTTTTCCTTCGTCCAATAATGAGATTTATCCATTTACTAACGAAAAAAATTTGGTTTTTTGATTTTATATGAACCAATAGTGAGTTATGCTGTCCACGGCTAGAGCATTTTCTTTTGAGACGTCAAGGGAGATGAGGTACCAACGGCTGAGGTTTCGGAAACTTGGAATAATAAAATATATGTGGTAAAATAGCAAAACCAACCATCTGGCAACTACATACGGACAGATAGCAGAGGGGAAAATACAAGCAGACAGAAACAAAGAAGCTAGTCGTTAAACTGACAGAGAATCGAACACAACGTATCGGGTGCGCTCTAGTGAATATCTAATTAAAACTCAATGTATAATTTATAATCAAAAAACTTTCATGTATTCAACATTAATTTAAATTTTAATAAAATTGAATTGTTCAACTATTAAAAACTGTAAATAAACTGTTTTTGTATTAATATCGGTAGCGTGTGGCAATAGCGCTTCCCACACATATATATATATAAAAGTAGTGAAAATTACTTATATATTATATATTATAATTTGTTGATGACATAATTTTGTTGATGACATAATTTTGAGTAAGAGGACCATCTGCATGGCAATGGTAAAATAGTTTAACTTAAAACCTCTTTTGGTACATATTACATCAGAGCACCAATTCTACTTCGACCTATGGTGATATGGCTGTAACAAATGCGAGAGAAATGCTCCTTGTGAAAAGCTGAAAATGTTCAGCTGATCAAAAAATCTGACAGCACATTGCCCAATATACGAGGTGTGTTCAAAGGAAAAGGTGATTTTTGAATTTTTATTGAAAAGTACTTTTTTATTCATCAATATCTATTTTGTCCTCTTCTAAGTAATCCTCCTCGGATATAATACACTTGTTCCAACACTTTTTCCAATCCTCGAAGCACTTCTGAAACACGCTTTTCGGTATGACCATCAGCTCTTTCTTCGATTCTGACTTGATCTCATCAAATGTGGAAAACCCTTTCCTTTCATTGGTTTCCTTAGTTTTGGGAATAGAAAAACGTCGCAGGGAGTAAAATCTGGTGAATACAGTGGTGGAGGCATGATAACGGTTTTGTTTTTGGCCAAAAAAATACAAATAAGCATTGATGTGTGAGCTGGTACACTGTCGTGATGCAGAATCCACGATTTGTTTTTCCACAATACCGATCGTCTGAGCCGTTTTGCTTCACGCAAACGTTGCATAACATCCTTGTCGTATTCCTTACGGTACAACCTTTTGACAGGAACTCGCGATGTACCACACAATTGTAATCAATGAAAACAATGAGATCAACCTACACATTTGATAGAACTTGGTGTGCCTTTTTCGGTCTTGGCTCATCTGGCAGCTTCCACTGGGATGATTGGGCATTAGTTTCGACGTCATAACCATATACCCACGTTTCGTCACCAGTTATGACCCATTTGAGCAAAGCCGGATCGTTGTTGACGTCATTAAACAGCTCCTGAGCGATACTAATACGACATTGCTTTTGCTCAAAATTTAGCAATTTCGGAACAAGCTTCGCTGCCACATGTTTCATGCCCAAAACATTCGAGAAAATTGAATGGCAAGAGCCAATTGATATGCCAACACCCTCTGCAACTTCACTAGTAGTGATTGGACGATTTTCAAGAACAATTTTATTCACTGTTTCGATGTGCTCTTCGCTTGCTGGACGTGGTCTCACCTACAGGACGCTCATCGTCATCAATATCTGCTCGGCCTTCTGTAAAGCGCTTGTTCACTTACAAACATTTTTTTGAAACAAAGTGGAATCACGGAATGCCACAGTCAACATTTCAAGTGCCTTGGCGTACTTTACTCCATTTTTAACGCAAAATTTAATACATATTTTTGATCCATTTCATTCAAAAGTCAAAAAAAAAAAACGAAGAGCACACAAAAATGTGACCAACCTCAACCGTTGTCAAAAACAAGCAACTAATCGAAATTGATTCCTATTGCAAGCACTTGATAAACATATGTGCCTGATTATAACAAAAACAAGAACAACAGCCCGCGAAAAATTAAAATTAACCTTTTTCTTTGAACATACCTCGTATACCAAAATATACCCATTTGAAACTAGTTGCGACTATTACCCAACTGTAGCCAAAAACGATTAATCCCGGATTACTTAATTTATAGTTTAGTCGCACATTTTTTTTTGCGCAGGGTAAATATATCTAAATCTAAGTAAAGTCATATAAAAATCTGAGAAAAAGGGTTCAAATGTTCTCTAAGCCTTACAAAAAAAAAAGCAAAAATAACTACACCCACAAGGGCAACAGCAACAATTGGTAAATGTTGCAAATATGCTATGTATTTATGTACATATGTATTGAAATATATTAATTTTATTACAACTGTAGCTGCAACGTATGCGGTATAATTATGAAATTCCTATCATATCCTTTTGGTTAGCTTGAATTGTATACGTATATTCATAATCACACACATATGCGTACTTACAAGCTTACATATATATATATATAAATATTGAAATTTTCATACTCGTATTTCCATGTGGTACAGCTAAGCATTATAGCAGAGATTTTTTATATTACATGCACACAGGCACACATGTAAATATATAAATTTTTATTTGAGTTTGAACAATATTTTTATTCTTTTTTTTCTTTCTTTTTTTTTTTTTTTTTTGATGATTGCACACAATTTTATTTGGTTAAATTTTATTTACCACGAAATATTTTATTATTTGAAATTTTCCATATACGAAAAGAGATACATATATATACATTGAATTGCATTTATTTTTATTAATTTTAGAATATATATAGTTCTATGCACGTTTAGTGGCTAACAATTTTCTTGAAGTAAGAAGAAATGTATTCGTTTGTTATAAAATGTGTAAAAATTCTAAAATTAATAAAAATAAATGCAATTCAATGTCTTTTTTTCTGATTTCATAACTTTTACTCTTCTTCTTAATTCAATAAATATTGAAATGCATAAGTATTTTTCTTGCCAAGCAGGCTTGCACCCTCGAGCTAGAGTAGTTATCCATTTTGCGGTTAGAACATTGGTATTAGGTGTGAAACACATCATTTAAATGACCGTTTCGTGTAATTTTGCAAGCTTCAATCCATTTGAGGTAATTTTCGATCACTTTTCGGTATAATTGGGCGGTATCTCAGCCGTAACTTGTCGAAGATGGGTTTTCAAGTGCTTAAGAGGTAAAAGTTTATCCCCATAAATACGATGTTCACAAAAAAATGGTCAACGGTGTCAAATCGCACGATCTCGGTAACCAATTGACATCGTCAAGATGAGAGATTACGCGGGCGGTAAATTTCTCTCGCAATAAAACCATACTCGCTCGTGTTGCGTGACATGTGGCACCATCTTTTGGGAACCACATATTGTCTAGGTCGTGTTCTTCAATTGCAGGCTTAAAACAGTCGGTTATCATTCGACTCCGCAATACATATGCGTACTCCGAATTGACAGTGATAGTCTTGCGGTTATCATTTTCAAATGTCCAATTACACCTCCGCACCAAAGAACGCACCTGGAAATCAGTTTTCAATAATGCCTCTCATTAATTATTTGAGGTTTCATTATTTACGTATCTGCCGAGTGAGAATTGTGCTTCGTCGCTGAATAAAATTTTGTTGGAAAAATCGCGGACCACTGCACTCAACTACGGAGTTGTGAATGGTCAGCTGGCTTCAGTTTTTGTATGAGCTGGATGAAAGTGTAAGTCTAAGAGCAAAATACACCATACTGCCCATCTTGAGAACGTCGAGAAATAGACACATTTGGATCTTCGGCTAGCCTTTTACTTGCAGCATTGGTATTTGACCATGAACGAGTAAAACGATGATGCACAGGCCTTACAATACCTGCAACCGATCCAGTCTCTTCAAATTTCTTTAAAATTTTACCAATTTTACTCAAGCAGTTAGACGATTATGTGCACCATAATCTCCTCTGAAATCACGGAACGTGGCCACGTTTGAATCATAATTTCTGTAGTAGGTTTCAACAATTTTAACGCGCAGTGCGGTTGTTAAGCGATCCAATTTCATAAATGCCTAACTTTTCACTAAAACAAAACATGTTTGGTTCGACTATAAATTTTAACAGATGTCAAAATACAGCCCTGCATTTTCGAAAGCGTTTAATGGATATCCCTTCATTTGCACCCACCCAGAAGTTATGAACCTGGCAGCATTGTCACTAAATTTTTAATCGCTGGTTTTAACTTCATCATTGTGTATCCCATAAAACTTACCAATCCATCGTCTTCGGAATTCACAGACATGGATGAGCAAACGGCTATAAATCTTTCGCGAAGTATTTCTCACGAGCACTCGTAGTACCGTCTTAACGTTCAAACTTTTGCACCAAATAATGCAAAAAAGCTGATGTATGAAATAGTGGGTTCCTTATCGATATATTGAGTGGGATAGTAGGAAAGCAATAGTCTCCCGCTGTTTAGTTGTTCTTCAAATGTGAGTTTGTTACTCGAACTTTATCTCATTCTTTTGCTGAAACGGGTTTTCCACTGCCACCGTTTACATACACTACTTCACTATATACTGATTAATCATTTCGCTGCAAATAAATACGCTTTGCTCTGAATATGAGTTACCAGATCAAACCATCTTCAGGAAAAAACTCCCGTTGTTGTTGTTGTCAGGTAAGTTTAGTCCTAGTCAGCGAGGTCATCTAACTGAAGGGCCATAAAACGTGCTGTTTCGACGGTTTCGGAACAGAGGGAGAGGGATATTGGCTAAGTCGGTATGAGTAGGCATGCAAAGAGGTGATTAGTGTTATGCAGGACTTCATTGCATGCAGAACATAGGTTGGAGTAGAGTCTGGATAGGTAGCAATTAAGTCGATTACAATATCCAGACCTTAATTGTGTTAGTGTTACTCGGGCCTCTCGAGGCAGCTCGATCTCTAGTTCTGCAATAGGTTGTGCTCGCATTTCAAGAACGTCTTTCGCAGGAAGTCTAAAACCTTCCATAAGTCGTCATGTCCTATCGTAGAATACTCTGATGCATTTTCACTGTCGGCCAAGTTCTAAAGGCTTCTTACTCTGTCTATGTCCATAAGCTAGAAATATAGTCCAATAGTTTCATTGAATTCTTACCAGTTTAGGAGATCAGAAATACCAATTATTACTTTTCAACATCATTCAACTGTTTTTTGAGGAAATTATTTCATTTAGACAAGAGCCTTGTAGATATTATGTCTTCGAACACTGAATATATGTCTCTTGTCTATTCATCTATCGATTGTATTCCAAGCATTGGACGGTCGCAGTAGCGGAGTGGTTAGCAGTACGTACTAGCTTGCGAAAGGCCATGGGCATAAACCCTGGACAAACATATATCCAGAATTATAGAGACTTAATTTAAAAGTTAAAATTTTCTAATAGTGGTAGGACCTTGGCCGGGAATGTCAGACTTTTCGAACATAAAATAAAGGCTTCTCATACAAGATGCATCAAGCATATTAAAGCATCAAAACCTACCCCACAAACTCGAGGAGATTCTCGTCCGAAAATCTTCAGCGGTATAAACTGCCAATCGTATTTATGGTATTTCAAGTATTTTAAGATGACATAATTTAATATGTTAGATCGGGTCTTGGGCGTAAATCCATGAAACATTCACATCAGGACGATTTACGACCAGTCGTAATTTGGATGGAGTAACTGGAGATATTGACACCGAAGTCCCGCTTCCATAACAAATCCATTTTTAAATTTGCGGTCGATGGCCGCTATAGAAGATCTGACAAAGGTTTTGGACCTTGTTTCGTCCAACGCAGCTCTCGAATTAACACTATCATTCCAGCTTTAAGTTTTACGAGGGGCACGTCGTTCTTAATATGCTTGTCAGGAGTGTTAGCATAATTGGTAAGTCTCACTGCGAAAAATTCTTTTTTTATTTTTTATTACCGAGCTTGTCATAGGTGAATATCTAGCAACCAGACATCTAAACTATCTTTCTCTACAGTTTACAAGAATAATATTGTATATTTATTCCGAAAGGCAGTGCTTCCACTTCGGCTCTTTGTCAGGCATGTCTAACTGATTGCCTCTTCACCTTTCGGTAATATCCTAATATGTCATTCCCTCTGAGATAACTGCGTGTCACAAGAATTTCCTTCGTGGTTGAGCTGAAGGTCATTGAAAAAATGTCGGTTCAAAGGTAAGTATTACTATTTATAGCTAAGGGAACCTCAAGATTAAATCAAAAACAAAGATATCATTGGAAACATCGAACAATAAAAGCGAAATAAGGAGCCAGAGGAATTCATGAAGTCTGCGTATTCAAATTTAGGAAAAAATTAAAAATCTATTATCCATTATCCTTATATAATCCTATCATTAATATGTACCATAAAACCTTAACAAAAGGATGAGTAAGAAACCAACTCAACAAAATCAATAGCCACTTAGTTGAGCACCCATCAGCGTATACAACATCCATATGTATGGGTATAGCTACATACGCGTGCATACATATGTACATGCAAACCAAAAACTCATACAAAATTCAGGTGAATAAGCAGATGTCCTGCTTTCAACTGCCACTCCCACTCCCACCCTTCCATACAAAATTATGTCGTGATAAATTCCTACTTATGAATTATGTGTGGTATATTACGAGTGCAGGATAGGGGACTGCGGGAGTGTAGTAGTAGCTAAAGAGCACTTGTATTTTATGAGCTCAACCGCATTTTAGGCAAACGTACATTAATTTCCCTAACGCGATAGATGAATGGATCGACCATTTGACAGGCAGTAGTAAGAAGCAAGCGAGGTGCGCTCCACATCATGCTCACGTCAACAATATCCAACAATAACAACGGTTATTTCACTGATAGCTGCCGGAACAGCAAAAGTGAGTACACGAGAATATATAAAGCCCGTTATGCTTGAAGTACTGCTGAGTATGTACGAGTATGTATTTCACTTGGTTGAGCTTGCGGATGACGAAGAGGATGTGTAAGGACAACGCACATCTTTCACATTTCCTTCTCTTTCTACCTGATTTGCGTAGAAATTAGGTTGAATGTCTCTTAAATGAGTACGAGTATATGTTATTTTGTAGATTTGCTTGTGCTTGTTGTTGTTGTTGTTGTCGGCGTTGTTTGGTTGCAGCTGTCGTTTATGCGACATAGGAAAAGCGTTATGGATTCATATAAATTTTAGTATTTAACATGAAAATGCATAAAATTTAAAGGCTGATATTTATTTCGGGAAATATTGACTGCCACAATGAGAGAGGTTTTTTTAAAGATTTTTAATGAAAACTTAAAATTTGTACTAAAGTGTTGAGAACAAATTTTTATGGATAATCGTAACTCCAAAAGCCGCCATTTTCATCTGAGCGTCATTCTAACAGATAAAACGAGAATATAACATATTTTCGTAATATAGGAGAGAATTGAACAAAATGAATTAAATTTGAGGCTTGTTCGGCAACGCTTGATGTAAAGGGTGATCCATTTCGAGGTTCCCTACTTTTTTAAAGAAAAAAACACAGAAAATTTAAATTTAATGGGCAATCTTTATTATCATTCTAAAGAACATTCTTTGGCATTTATTTTCTTTAAATTATCTCTTTCAAGTGTCGACCGCGGCTACGTCTCAGATAGTCCAGCCGTTGAGTCCAATTTTCGATGACGCATGGATGTGTGATATCACACGATCTTGGTGGCCAATCGACTGGCCCAAAACGTGAAATTATCTGTTCACCGAAGTGTTCTCTCAATAAATCCATTGATTGATGCGATGTGTGTGAAGTGGCGCCGTCTTGTTGAAACCAAATGTCGCGGAGATCACGGGCTCCAATTTCAGGCATCAAAAGTCGGTTATCATGGCGCAATAACGGTCGCCATTGACGGTTACGTTCTCATTGGCATCATTTTTGAAGAAATATGGACCGATGATTTCACCAGCCCGCAAACCACACAAACCGTTGTTTTTTTTCTGTATGAAGTAGCAGCTCTTGAATCTCTTCAGGTTGCTCTTCGTCCCAGATGCGGAACTTTCGCTCGTTTACATACCCATTGAGCCAGAAATGGGCATCATCACTGAATGAAATTTGGCTCGAAAATGTCGAATCTTCTTGGAAATGTTCAAGAGCCCATAGAGCAAAGCGTCGTCGCTTGGGAAGGTCGAGCGGCTTCAGTTCTTGCACAAGCTGTATTGTGTATGCTTTAAATTTAATTTCGACGTAAAATGCGCCAAGTTGTCTCAGACGCCAGTCCGAGTTGCTGCGAACGGCGCAGAATCGACTCTCCACGGTCTTCGTGTACACTCTCAGCTACGGCCGCTATATTTTCTTCACCGCGTGCTGGACGTGGTCGGTGGAATATTATCCAGTAATGAATGCTTGGTCCCAAGATGGATGGTGGTGTTGCGAATAGTACGCTCAGTAGGCCAATAGGCCGATTATATTGACCATAAGTTGAGCGAAGCGCGCGAAAAACATTCTTTAATAAAGTTGAAAGCGATTTTAACTACTGAGCTTCGAAAAAATGCTGCCTTTAGTGAAGGAAATTGGTTTGCTTGTACTTTCGGCTGTCTACATTTTAACAGAGCACTCAGTTTCTTAAACACGATGAGGTGTTCTTTACACCTAAGCAGAAAGACGAGCTCCCCTTTCAATTTTTGGTGCGCGCTTTGATATTTTTCGAACTCAGCTAAGGCGTCGAATTGCTTTAATGAAGTTTAGTGCTCGCTTTTTTTTAAAGTGGCCTATAATTGTGAGGTGAAATGTTTCGGTTATAATCATAATTCCACTTAAACTTTGCTTCCAAAAACGGTAAAAATTTAAAAAAAATTAAAAAAATCAAATTAATAAAATTTAAACTCAAAAAGTCGTTCATTTATAATAATAAATTGAACTTAGAAATATTTTCATTTGCCAAATATAGTATTTATCATAAGACAGCATAGACTTCCACACTACACTCTTTCCACCACTATTTCATCTCTCCATGGTTGTCATTTATGACATTTGTGATATTTGTTATTCATTTTGAGTTTCCGTTTTGATTTTTACAATTTTCTAATCCTCTCCTACTCGAATCGCTTTGGAAGAAATGAGTTGATCATTTGCTAAAAATGAATGTACGTATGTATAAATGTGTCTCTTGCCTTAATATGCTTATGTATGTAAGTATATATTTAACTTATTTGACAGGAAATTAAGATTTGGCGTTCTGCGTTATCAATGACAAGAGGAAAATGCCAAAAATTTCAAGGGAAATTAAGCCAAACCCGAATTTTTAATCGATTTATGAGTTTTAAAAATAAAATATACATACTCGTATTTATGTGGGTTTGGGTAGATATTGATGGATTTCTTAAATATTAGAAATAATTTGTATATATTTATCTGTATCAAAAAAAAAATAAAAATTAGTAAAACGCAATCAAGCACAATTAATTTAAATAAAACATATAATATATATATATATATGTATGTATATATGTATAATATTATGGCCGCATTAACAATAACGCGCCACTCCTTCCTTCTCTTTGCAGTATGACGCCAGATGGAAATACCAAGTGATACCAGGTCGCTCTCCACCTGATCCTTCCAACGGAGTAGAGGTCTTTCTCTTCCTCTGCTTTCACCAGTGGGTACTCCATCGAATACTTTCAAGCCTGGAGCACTTTCATCCATTCGGACGACATGACCTAGCCAGCGTAGCCGCTGTCTCTTGATTCGCTGAACTATGATAATGTCGTCGTATAGCTCGTACAGTTCATCGTTCCATCGTCTGTGATATCCGCCGTTGCCAACGCGCAAAGCACCATAAATCTTCGGCAAAACTTTT
Source organism: Neoceratitis asiatica (assembly GCA_030068015.2). Lineage (NCBI taxonomy): Eukaryota > Metazoa > Arthropoda > Insecta > Diptera > Tephritidae > Neoceratitis > Neoceratitis asiatica. Next base: position 50,165,810 of record CM061526.1, on the reverse strand, counting down.
CTCTCGAAAACTACTGAAGCAGATTCATGGACTGTTGACATCGTCCAGGCTTCTGCACCATATGTCAGGACGGGAATGATGAGCGACTTGTAGGGTTTGGTTTTGGTTCGTCGGGAGGATACTTAACTTTTCAATTGCCTACTCAGTCCAAAGTAGCACCTGTTACCTGTTGATTTCGTGGCTGACATTGTTGGTGTTGTTAATGCTGGTTCCCAGAAACTACGAATTCGAAGTTGATGAAGCGATGACTGTTTATTTGCTGGCAAGAGATACACAACACTCTGTAGAAGATTGCCCCTGGTCTACTTAGCCCTGCAGCTCGTATTATTTTCTCCAGCACCGAATTGAAGAAATCACACGAAAACCTCGTTTGGTACCGAACGGCTCGGAGAGGACCTTCCCAATTCTGACTGCGCTTCTGGTGTTATTCGGGGTCAATTTACATAGCCGTATGAGTTTTTTGGGATATCAAATTCAGACATAACGGCGTAGAGGCAGGTATTTACCGTGCTGTCGAAGGCAGCTTTAAAATCGATAAAAAGGTGGTGTGTATCGATTCCTTTCTCTCGGGTCTTCTCCAAGATTTGGCGCATGGTAAATATCTGGTCAATGGTGCATTTGCCAGGTCTAAAGCCACACCGAAAAGATCCAATCAGTTTTTTGACCGTGGGCTTTAGTCTTTCACATAATACACAAGATAGGACCTTATATGCGATATTATGAAGACTTATCCCACGATAATTGGGGCAGACCGTGGGGTCTCCCTTTCTTTGGATTGGGGAGAGCACACTTAGTTTCCATTCGTCGAAAAAGTTTTAGTCCGACCATATTCTGCAAAACTCCTACGGTGAAGAGAGGAGAAAATACCATCGGCTGACATTAGAAGTGAAGCAGGTGTGACACTTGGACATGGTTACAATTGCTCAAATCTATATCTCGTCGGCAGGTGTAGTTCCGAAAAAGTTGCTGAAGATGCTGGAGGAACTCCGATTAAGTGACAAGTTTTTATGTACACAAAAAGCAGTTATACTATCAGTCAACATCTATTGTTCGTTCGCTTTTAGAATAATGAAATATTAAAATCTGTAATTGATTTAGCAAAAGTTTTATATATCTTGTTGTAAGCATGTGATGTGTAACCCAAAAAGGAGCAAAAAAGACTGAACAATTAAATGACACAAAATAAAATATAGGTAAACTAGCAGAACCGGCCACGCGTTGCTGTGGCTGAGTGATTTAGAAAGGATTTGAATGACAAAATTTAACACAAATTAACAGAAAATTTTCAATTTCATTTATGAAAAAAATACTCTCATAACCTTTATTTAAAATAAATCACAGTTAAAGTTTACTGAAGCGCCAATCGATGTACAATATTTTTGGTCAACCTGT